>CM017439.1:6986633-7586633 GCA_007726485.1 Eragrostis curvula | reverse complement strand
ATGCAGATAGGGATGGAGGGTAGGCTTTGCCAAAGGGATCTTGCTGTCGGGAGGGAGATCTCCAATCCTACCTAGGACCACCTCAGCGCGCAGCTGAGTCCTGACCTCACCACACACTTCTCTCCTCTTGATCAGGCTCTCCGCTCCTATCAGACGCTGCGATGCTCATCGAGCAGGATTCAAGAAAGGGACCCTGGTGGGTGGTGTGGACTCGTACTGGTCACATGATCTCCATGGAGCAAGAGTTGGAGATATTTATGAGTAATTTGTTTTGTTTTGGTTCGGAAAGCGCCACAGGAGACACAGCTGTGGGGTAGAAGGTTGCTGTCAGTTAGGAGGATGTACGTTTTGGCTGTTGGAATTGTATGCCCGGTGGTGGAGAGGCATGCGTGCCCGGAATAAGATGAGATCGACTCGATCGGTGTGGGTACGGAACTGGGCTAATTTTTTTGTTTTTTGTTTTACCTTCAGCGAATCAAAGCTACTATGAGTACTAGCGGGTTTTACACAGATCTTCAGTAAAAGCGACGCACCCAAACAGGCTCTAATTTAGTGAGGCGAGGGAGATCAAACCCCTGTTCGTACAGGTAAGTGTCCGGTCCTGATTTCTGAGCATGTTCTGCCCTGAAGACACGCAAGTAAATAGCTTTGTTCAGCCTTCCATCAGTTAACTTTAAGATCCGCGCCCTTTGTCCTCCTGTCCGCAGCAGCACGGCGCGGCAGAGCTGCTTGCTGATGGAAATTCTCCCCCCAAGCACGGCCCTGGGGTACGCAGACACCACGGCTCGCAGGCTCGTCCCAATTCAACACCGGCTCTCGTTTTCCCGCGGACCCCTCAAACCGGACGTCCGGGCGGTCGGCAGGTCGATGAAACGAAAGGACGCGACGCGCCGACGGCCGACCAGTCCGGCGGCACGCACGCGCCGACGTGAAAGACACCGCAGCTTCGTACTCGCGCGCACACCTTGCCTTGCCCGGCCGGCCCCCCTTCCGCGGTCGGAGCGGTGGACAAAGGACACACCACCGATCGAGCACATATCATCAATCACGCACGTATACATCTCGGCGTCGTCTCGCATGCACCATCAGCACCATCCGTTTGGTCTCACGTACCGAGCGCGTTCGAAGGGCCAGCACGTCACCGCGTTGCTAGCTAGGCGCCCGTGGCGCGACGACGTGACGAATGCCCATGCGCACGGAGATGCTTGGCCTTGGTCCCGCCCGCGCCGGCCGGCCGCAGTGAGGAGAGGACAGTGCCATGACGCCGCGCGCGTTGTTGGCTCTCTACGGCGTGGTACGTACGCGCGACGTGGGCGCGCGCCGGCCGGCCGGCCGGCTGGCCGCGCGGAGGCGTGCGTGCGTACGTCCGCGGATTTGAGTGCAGCCGCGAGCGGTAGTAAATTCTCCGAGCTACCACACACGACGCCACGGGTGTTGGTCGTTCGATCGCGGACGCGCACTATACTAGTAGTACGTACGTCGCAGCTGCACATGCCTTAGTTTTCTCTTCACCTCATTCACGTGATCGATCGCGAACTACCGCGAATTACTCGGTCGGAGACTGGTGCGGCGAGGTGGGTAGGACGTGCTTAGTGCTTACAGCGTACAAGTTGACAGATCCTTATGTGCGTATTGCGCTGAGTACTACGTAGCAGCAAATTTATGCGTTCGGGACTTTCGGGTGCACGGGGAACCGGTGCGGCGGCCGATCGACCGGTGCATTGTACTTCTCTCGTTGATGCATCATATTGTCTGGGTTATCATCGATTCCATACCTGCTCTCGTATGGAATTTTATTGGCTAACCAAACTGGAAAACTGAAACTGCGCATGAGATTTATGGGAACGACCACGCAGGCAGGCGTGCAGATCTGGATTTCGGACGGACAATCGTCCTTGGTTTCAGTACAACAGCGCAATTCAATTCTTTTGCCGGAGCCACAAATGGTAGGAGCGCCGTGCATGCATGCCACTCAGCCACTGTCCCAGCGGCCTGCATGTAGACTCACTGAACAAGCCCATGACGTCCACTGCCCTGCTTTTTGGATGAGGCGACGGACGCAGCGAGCGAGCCACGCTGATGAGCATCATTTAAACGTGGTCCTGAAGTAAAGCCAACACTGTATGCCTGCATTCCTTCCCCATTTTTCTCTCAGGCATGGCGTCGTCTGTTTCATGTTCACTGAATCGCGTCGGCGCTCGGAAGGGAGCCAGACATGCCATGCGCGACCGAACACGCAGATGAGCATATTGAGAAGTACATGGACCCCCCTCCTATTTCGCGGCTCTTTTGCACACCAGTACCAATTGTAGGAAATTCTTATGAACGACCATGCATTGAAATTGCACCTAACTTATGTTTATGAACGCTATTTCTGTGTTCTTTTCTAATAATGTACGTATTGCCAGCTGATTGGATCAGATAATAATTCCCTGTGCCATGTGCACTAGCAGTAGCAGGACCGCTAGTGCTAATTCAATTGAAGTACGTAAGAAACAGTCTGCTCGTTTGATTTTCTTCTCGATATATAGTAGCACTTCATTTACCAGTTACTAGTTCCAACGGCTCATGTTCAGAGAAGTAAAGGGGTCCTTCAATGTTTACGCTCCACTTGTTCCGACTCCAGATCAGCATGAACTGAGATCTGACATAAAACATGCTGAATTCTGCAATTGATTGTCGTAACATGGTCAAGGTTCAAAGGCAGCTAATGTGGATGGATCCGTACTAATTCTTGAACTACTTAATTCTTCTTCTTTTTTTTTGGGCAACAATGGATCCATATATCTTCGGTCCCAACTCCTGCACAGTGCATGAAGTTGCCAATTCCTCAATTTGGTTGCTTGAGAGCGACTCCTTAGCCGCAACAAGCTGCTAAATAGCTTCCTCTTCCGAGAACATGGCCGACCAATAATGCACAAGCGCAACCGCTGACAGATAGGTACGTCTATGTACCTCATGCCTTGGCTAAGCAACGCTTAACGCACAAAGCCTTGATTAACATCGAACGACATCACTTGGTTGATTGATCGCGACTGCAGGGCATGATGTGCTCCAACAGGGAAGCCACTGCTGTTCCGATGGTTCTAGCCCAACCACAGCGCGCGGCCTTGTAGTATCTATATATGGTCCATGTGATCTGACCATGAACGCTTAGTTTGTCACATGTGTGTTCCACTGCGACCCTGACGGTGACGTGACGGTAGCCTCGGATCATACAACCTCCGATTATGGGATGTTCGTTTCACGGGGGTCTAAAATTTAGAGGAGTCTAAAAAAAGAATCTTATCATTTAAGAGTATTAAATAAAGTTTAATTACAAAACTAACTGCAGAACCTCTGGTCTAATTCGCGAGACGAATCTAATGAGGGTAAGCAATCCGTGGTTAGACGATGGTTACTATAGCATTACTGTCGCAAAACATAGCTTACTTAGGCTCGTTAGATTCGTCTCGTAAAGATGTAACCATCTGTAAAAAGGTTTTATCATTAGACTTTATTTAGTACTAAATTCTTTTTATTTAGAGGCCTCTAAAATTTAGCGCTAAAAGAAACGAACATGACCTATATCTTTTCAGGAGCAGTAGCTTGGGTTTATCGTGCCAGCTTCTGGAGCACTAAAGTTATGAAAATTCAGACGAACAAAAAAAGAAGAAGAAAAGGAACTGATCCATCAAGCTGACCATCATCATCGACCGATGCCATAAGTAATATTGCAGGGTCGTCTTTCACCGGGGGCTCCTCTCCTCTGCATCCGTCGCCGTCGCGCGACGTGACGCCGCCGTGGTCGCGCGCATGTGTGGCGCTCCCGGGTCCGCAAAACCCGCGGCATCATTCATCGCGTCTCGCGCGCGTAAACATCAGAGAGGTACTTGGAGCGAAGCCGATAGGCTCGTCCACCTCCGCAGGTCGTCGTCCGGCGCCGTGGCTGGTTGGGGAACACACGTCCGTCTTCTGCACTCCGAGTCTCCCAGTTCGCGCCTGAAAGGCACAACTCTTTGGAAGAAAATCGCGGTGTTACAGTTATAGCGCGCAACGCGACGCGTCGCTGTGAGCCAACCCCGCCGCACCGGCGGTCGGAGAGAGAGAGGGGGCAAAAGGTGCCCGGCTGGGTGATGAATGACAGATCGCTGTCGTCTCGAGTTGGGGAATCGCATCAGGATTGCGGCACTTGACGGCAACCGTACGTCGGGAGGTTTTCAGCGTTCAGACATGCCTGTTTGTTGCAGAGCTCCTGTGTTTTCCAGATCGGCAGGGATCTCATGGCGTCACGGGAAAAAGGTGGATTTCGGGATGCATTGTTTTGCCTAAAATCTGGAGTGTTGATCCCGGTTGTTGACAACTCTCCAGGAATTAGACACGGCACGGCTAGTAACCAGGGCTACCTGTCAGCGACGTAGCACGGGTGGATTGCAACGGTGGTACATATGTTTCCTCTCACAAAAACATGGCAATGGAGGTCCTCATTGGAATTCATATGGAGGAATATATGGTTGTTGTTTTTTTAGCGGTTTGGTTGGTGGTTTTGGTCAGCGATAACACACCGTCCACTGCTGGGAACCCGGGACCATTAGTACTCTTTGGTTGCAACTCAAACTTGATGGACGGGCTCCGGCCTATCTCCTATGTCAATGTAATTCAGTCGGTTGGGGGACATTGCCCCCCCCCCCCCCCCCCCCTTTCAAAAAAAGAAAAAGAAGACCGGTCAAAAGGAAAGAAGAAGTTAGTAGCTAACATCCAAAAGGCAAAATGTCTAAAAAAAAATGTCAAAGACTTCTACCCTAGACAAACAGATACTTGTCTCCCAGTCGCCTTGAAGCCATCATTCTACACATATATATAAGTTTCTTCTGTGACATAATCACATCTTCATTTGAGCAACAACTCCCTTCAACACTACACCAAATCGATAAAATCCCACAAGCCATGCCACAAGAGATCCCAGTTGAAAAGCCATATCGAGACTAGGAAGCAACTAAAACGAAATTGATATACATACGACTGTTACTGCCGTGTATGACCATGTATCCTGTGTTAGCTGCATCTCGCGTAGTGTCATGTCCATTGATAACTTCCTTGTTGTGACAATAATTAGCAAGTTCCTCATCAGTCGGCAGTCGAACGCCATAAGGAGAGATTAGGACATGTTTGGTCCATCTTTTGCCCAAAGGTCAAGTTTGTACCTCAATTTCAAGAGGCAAATCTAGACTCTTAACTTTAGCTATATATAGGTTCAATTTTGTCCTTGTCCAAGTTGAGGACGAAATTGAATCTGCGCAACCCCAACTCATGTTCGTCGTTGCCTTCTTCTGGTCCAGATGATCTTCAGGAGACCAGGACGATGTACACTAATTCCAAGCCTGGCCCGTATGACATGACCAGAGCGATGGAGTATGTGATCAACGGATCACCGATTTTTCTTCGTTTTTGAGACCTCCAAAAATTCAGAGCAAGCTAAACCGAATTCTGGCGTGATAGGCATCACATCGCACGGACGGAAAACGAATAAACACGCGATCCGCGCGACGCCCTTGCTTCTTGCCGCCTTTTCCTCTGATCAGTTTTTTCCCGGCTCCCTAGATCCGCAGCATAGCATTGCGCCCGCTCTGGTATATATATACACTGTATTGCTGCTACTTCACTGCTCATCATCCGGGCTTACAAACGTACGTGCAAGGGGATGGGTAAGCCACACCAGAGCGTGCAGGCGCTGGCGACGTCGCTGCGCGCGTTGCCCCCAGAGTTCGTGCGGCCGGAGCAGGAGCAGCCGGGCGCCACCACGTTCCGCGGGCCTGCCGCGCCGGAGGCGCCGGTGATCGACATGTCGGAGCCCGGGTGCGGCGCGCGCATGGCGGAGGCAGCGCGGGATTGGGGCCTCTTCCAGGTGGTCAACCACGGCGTGCCCGCTGCGGCGGTGGCGGAGCTGCAGCGCGTGGGGCGGGCCTTCTTCGCGCTGCCGCAGGCGGAGAAGGAGCAGTACGCCATGGACCCGGCCTCCGGGAGGATCGAGGGCTACGGCACCAAGCTGCAGAGGGACCTCGACGGCAAGAAGACGTGGAACGACTTCTTCTTCCACGTCGTGGCGCCGCCGGCGATGGTCGACCACGGCGTCTGGCCCGACAGCCCCGCGGGCTACAGGGCGGCGAACGAGGAGTACTGCGGCCACATGATGCGGTTGACGCGCGCGCTGTTCGAGCACCTCTCGCTCGGGCTGGGGCTGGAGAAGGGCGCCATGGCGGAGGCGTTCGGCGGCGACGAGCTGGTGTTCCTGCAGAAGATCAACTTCTACCCGCCGTGCCCGCAGCCGGAGCTCACGCTCGGCGTCGCGCCGCACACCGACATGAGCACGCTCACCGTCCTCGTGCCCAACGAGGTGCAGGGGCTCCAGGTCTTCAGGGACGGCCACTGGTACGACGCCAAGTACGTGCCGGACGCGCTCGTCGTCCACATCGGCGATCAGATCGAGGCAAGCATGAATGAGCTCGAACCGAACTGATCTTTCTGTCGCGTTTAACACGGGAGTTGATTGGGCATAAGCGAATTGGTTATTTGGTGACAGATTTTTAGCAACGGCAAGTACAAGGCGGTGCTGCACCGGACGACGGTGAACAAGGATAAGACGAGGATGTCGTGGCCAGTGTTCGTGGAGCCGCCGAGGGAGCTCGTCGTCGGGCCGCACCCGCAGCTCGTCACCGACGAGAGCCCGGCCAAGTACAAGGCCAAGAAGTACAACGACTACCAGTACTGCAAGATCAACAAGCTCCCCATGTAACTGACCACTGGTCACGCCATGTTCGCTGCCTTCGTACGTGCACACGTTTGTTTGTGTCTTTGTTTCTTGGAGAGACAGGATCACTCTGGTGGGCTCGAAAAGAAAAAAAAATAAAAGGAATATCGAACCTGTTCACAACAGTCTGCTATCGATTGGGCCACATATAGATAGGCCCATAGTATGCCCGGCCTGGTCCCGATAACTTTTTTAAATTCTGTTTTCAATTTTTAAAATAGATGATACTAATTAAATTCTGGTTGAATTTTTAAAAATAGATAATAATTAATTAAATTATTTTTTGCAATTTTTAAAATAGATAATACAAAATTAAATTCGTTTTGCAATTTTTAAATACATAATACTTAATTAAATTCGTTTTGCAATTTTTTAAATACATAATACTTAATTAAATTTTGTTTGCAATTTTTTAGATAATGAAATTCTGTTTGCATAGTACAGTAATAAGCAAAAAAAATCTTACTAATATTATCTCAAATCGCTCAACCTAATTAGATACTTAACTATCAGTGATACTCTGTGTTAGGCCGCTTATGATTAAGCTACAATGGTGTTAGAGGGCGTCACTATCCTTCTTAAAGACGTTGTTCTCAGCATCAATTCTTTGAGCCTCTTCGTTTTGGTCAGGAAAGACGTATAATCTTTGGTGATTGGGTCATTGCTCTGCTACGGGAGAGAGATTTCCTTTTTATTTTATCATTTCCTCTTTCTTCTACACAAAGAGCAGGCTGTCTCCTAGATTATTATTATTTTTTTGAAGGAAGATGTCTCCTAGATTTCAACATGCTTCAAGGAATGATGAATCACTTAAGACTCCGACAACCAAATCGCACGGAGTGCGAAACCCGACTCGCTTCAAACACCGTCTTTCTATTTTGTGATAAATGGAGCTATATAAAACATGCTAATGCAAAGGCTGGACGATGTATCACATTTTATTTTTTGAAGTGAAATATATTCCATTTTCAATTAAAAAAAAAGACTGATGCCGGGTTTGCTCCGGGCCTGCACGTCTGGGCAGCCAAGCTAGGCAATAGGCATCCTCTTCTAGTAAGCGATGCTCAGCACTAGAGCTAGGCTGTAGCGTCATGCATGTCGCCTTCGTGCAACCAACGCTGTGCATAGGAGAATCCGTTGTTTGTCAATTCGTAGGAGTTGACTCGGTTGGTGTCTGCCATTTACGGTCGACCACCTGCTGCTTTTGCTTCGTGCACCGAATCAAAAGCGATCAATCTGTTTCCGCGCTCGGCCGTACTTGATGGGTACATGTTAAGTGTCTGTAAACTATATACCAAACATAGCACACCAGTAGAAGTAATTCTTCAAGAAATCAACTCGTCGTGTTTATGGTAAACACACTACAGATAGGCACAATTCAGAGCAGAAGTTCAGACATAGCTTGGACAGTTGAGGTAGGATTGTAGGAAGCCAGGAATTATGCTACTCACTGCTGAGCTTTACAGTTCGATGCATCACCAGCCCAGGAATTGAATCCATTATCCATACCAAAGGCACACGCCCCGTTTCCTGATCTAGCGGCAACTTTTCCCGATTCCTGCGTTTTTCCGCCACGCCCCGTTTCTGTCCAACTAGAAGCTGTGGCGCGCCCTTGGCGCGCCTCCTCTTTCGTGAACTGTATTGACTTTCGATGTTGTATTTATCCATGTAAAACCGAAGGGGAGAGGTTCTTTTATCATCCAGACCAATCTGCAACTTAACATCATGCTAATTTATTTAGAGCGACACAGGGAGACTTTGAACTGGATTCGAACATTCTGTTTTTTTTTTGAAACCGAACATTCCGTTTACTAAAGGAGCCATCACACCAATTTATTTCATCTGCCACGGTAAGGATGGCCTGCAACTTTTTTCCATCCGATATACTTATTTATTATCAATATTTTGTTTGAATGGTTTGACCTTCTATCTTGAAAAACAATTCAACTGAAAATCGGATTATGTAGCAACACCAGACCAGTGTGTGGCCTATGTTTGCTTAAGCAATCCCAAAGGATTATAATGGTCGTGCTGACGCTCAAAGTGTAACTGAACATTGCGCATTAAAAAGTTGTTTGCCTCCAATGGTAACTAAAATCTTGTGCAAAATTCTCTACTTTATCACAAGTTCTGTAAGCGAAAGTGTACATGTGACGATCACCAGATGAATCAATCTTATTATTAGTAAACTAAGACCTGTACAACATTACACAAAAGACCAGCCTTATCAGTAAATTATAAGACATGTACAACATTACACAAAAGACCAGCCCATAGTGTTGGGACAGATGGAGTCTCAGTTTGTCGATCTACTTGACTGCAAATCACCTATATTTGAATAAAAATCATGGTTCATACAGAAGAACACAACCCCCGAAAAAAGGCTTGTCTGATCTCTTCCATATGAAAAATGCAACCATCTATTTTTACCTGTAATAGGAAACCAAGCGCATGTGCTGGTCATGGTAACTCCTTACTGATTGTTTTAAGCAGAAGAAGACTCTACTGTGTCACTGTGTTCAAAAACAAGATCAGAATTTAATAAATTTCACTCAAATTACTATGGAAGCAATGGGGCGCCACTTGGTTTCCAAAAACTAACTGAGATTGGAGCATTAGTAAACCCAAAACTCAAACTGAAATTGGATCATTAGTAAACACTGCTGGTGAAATTCATGAGAGCTTCCACCAAAAGGAATATCCTAATACAAGTTTAAGAACATAAATAAATAAGCTATGTATGGACCCGATTTCTCCGAAACAAGCATGTTGTTTCATTAAAGAGTTTATAAAGCTCTACAAATCCAACCAGAATGCCACATTGCATGAGATATTGGACATCTAGTTCATTTGAGAACAATAACTTAAACATTACCCCTTTTCAGCGCTTATCTCAACCCTAGCAACCAGAAGTTTTCAAGTTAAGGGATGCATACAAAATGTAGTTATTGATGTTTTTCTGATGGTGTTTTTGGAAAGATAAATATTTGCAAATTAGTTAGCATCTGTAAGATTCCTAGTATCAACCATCCTCACATGTTGATAATTTGGGGGGGGGGGGGGGGGGGGGGGGCATTGAAAATGACCAGCACAAATGTAATCATGGCAAATTTTCCTTCATTCATTAACCTTGATGAACCTCATAATAAAAGATCATTGATAAATAAATCACAGTACCTGTCACTAAATTCACTCAAATCAAAGGAAAAGATTACTTGGGTGTACAGCAATACACAGGACACCACCAATAGTCACCATCTGACACAACCTATGCGACATTAAATAGATAATATAAAAGAAAATAGAAGGTTTGTAAAACCTTCAAGTAAAATACAAAGATTATAAAGGATGCCAAAAGAAACAGAGAAGCTACAATAACATGTTGGAATAGTCAGTTACCTTTACTAAATATGTGGATTAATAGAATTAAAAAGTTCACCAAAGCAGCAGCTAATCAGGTTAAGCAAGCATTAGCAGCATTTTTTTGTTATGCAATGCAATCCTCGTGAACCTGGATTGTTAAAATTAAAGACATGCAAGTGAACATACCATGATCATTCAGCATGGTAGTGTTAGCAGCCTGTTTAAAGGGTCGTAAACCAACCCATACTCTTCATCATTCTCAAGTTGTGATCGCACTGCAATGACAATATATTTCCGTCAATCTAGTACACTGATCAAAACACAAAACAAGAGCAGGGTTATGAATATAGCCTATGTGTGCACTTTGTTTATATTCAAATTCAATAGTTTAGATATATTCATAGTTGTTATTGGCAAACAAGTGAAAATCAATAGAATATAAGTAATGAAGCAAATTTCAACTTTGGAAACTCCTGATCAATTAAAGACTAAGAATACAATTTTTCAGCTGTGATGTGAAGTACATAGCAGAGCAAACAATGCAAATACATAAGACAATGTTCATTTCATATGCATTTTTCTTCACTCAAAACTCAATGTTCATTTCATCATGCTGGATTGTACAGACCTCACATTAAAAAAACAATGTGAAAACCAATTTCAATGTGTAACATAGGTAGTAAAGCGTTGTGGCTGTACATTAGTTTTCCTCTTTGTTAGATCCAAATATAAGAATACAATTAATCCTACGAAAGGGTTGAGAACCTTTTTTTTTTTCCTGCAGTGTAAAGACTTGTCATTGTAAAATTCAGACAGACACTTAAGTCCAGCCAGCGTATATGAAATTAAAAAATTCAAACAAGCTAGGCACCAACTGCAACTAACTACTAATCTACAGGTCTCAAGATTTACATCCAATCTTGAGCCCCTAATCCGAAAAAAAAAAAGTGAGCTCTAGAATAGAAATTGCAAGTATTGGAGATGTACCAGGAGATGACATGCAACATTTAGAGTTTATATCGGTTGATTGCAAATCACAATTGGTTACTGCATCTCATCCGATCCTCTTCTGCATCTTCATCTATATCCTCCTATTACTGCTTCCTGTAGATGATTGCCATGCTTGATTACCATAGTATTTTGGCAGAGGTCAGCCCAAGCAAAGTTGGCATTCACCAGAGCCATTTTAGATCCCTGCACCCTAGCACCTTTCCACCGCTTGCCACCGACTAGCATAGCCGACAGCCCCAAGCAAAACATGCACAATTTGAACATGTATCGAGAAACTACAAAATGGGTGCAAGAGTTCAGAGTTTAGACACAACCACATTATTCATTATGTAAAAAAGGTTGGACTCGTTTTTATTGTTGGAATCATCACATTCTAGAATTTCTTCTATCCTTTTTAGCTAAATATTCAGAAGTGGAAACTGGGGTGCAGGTTCACTGTGAGTAGATCAAGATCAGTTTGTAAGGTCCAATGACCGATCTGTCTATTATGCTACCTTAAGAGAAAAACATAGATACTGGGAGGTGACTAAGAATACTGCATTCTAATTTCTTCAGTAGCTTAGAGTATTTCAGTTGGCCATCATGAAGAATTGTAGCTTCAAAATGTAAAACAGGTGACTCAAAATAGCACACTAACCTTTATGTTAATCATGCACTGCAGAGGACATAAAAAGCTTGACTAAGAGGCATAAATTTAATCAGAACAAATGACAAGGTGCAATAGTTATTTGTGCAATTAGCTGATGTTTTCACAGCACATCACTTCTGAATAAGAATTCCATATAGGGGCATCCAATATACAGCAAAAGAAGAAAGCAAAGAGATGCTCAATCTGTCAAACATAAGTGTTCGCTCTTGCATTTTGAATAATTGGTACAATGTGTATCAAGGATCCATTAATCACTAAAGCTTTTATATATAGAAGATAAACTTAGATCTTTGCCAGTAAGAGATACGATGGTTGAGGCTTCCTCCGTGGTGCATTTCATTAAAACTTGTCTTAGCTGCAAAAAGAAAGGAAGGAACATTGTTACTGCACTATGGGAGCTCCGTCAGGGCAGCCTCTCCTGGTCGGGGAAATCCAACTCGCCGTACATCGGGAAGAGCTACAGGAGAAGCGACACGGCCGCCACCGACTCACGCCTTCTGCCGCGCCGCTCCCGTCGACCTGCAACCAGGTGGCAGAGCCTGCCCCCAAGCCGTCGCTCCACTCACCACCCGCACGACACAAATGGAGATCACGCCGCCATCAGCGGCAGCGCTGCTCACAGGAATCAGAAAATTGCAATGCAAATGGACAAGTTATGAGACAAATAAGGATCGAGGAGTGAGGAATGAACTCACCATGATACTGAAGAAATCTGGCAGCGCGGCTGCTCACCGGGCTGTCTGTCGTGGCCCCAAGCCGCACTCCGTCCCGGTTTGTCTCGCCACCACCGCTACTGCGACTCCCCGCAACTGCCGACATGAGGTCGTGCTGCGCCTCGTCCGCCGCCTGAGGAAGATATTGCAAAGCTTGAAAGTGTAAAGAGAATCCGAATGGAGCTGGCCGCCGTGCCGCGCCGGCCATCGAAGTGCAGCCGCCCTCCGCGCATGGAGCTAGCCGTCGAGGCGCGTCGCCGCAGTCCGCGCCCCGAGCACGCCGTCGACGCCATCAGTGTGCGCCCGGCCCGGAGCAGGCCGTCGACGCGGAGGACCCAGCAACCACCACCACCGGGCCCTGCCGTCGAGCGATACGAGTCGGGGAAGTCCCGCCGCCGCGCTGCGCGAGTCGAGGATCGATGCCACGCCCGCCGCATGCGCCGACCGGAAGACGCCGCGCCCGCCAACCGTCTCGTCGGCTGCCGACCGCCGCCGAGCCCGTCGCTCCACGCCACCAAGCCGAGCGTCAGTCAATCTCCATCGCCCACTTCTCACCCGCACTGGCCCGCCGCCGGCCCGACGACCGGGTCGGGGATCGCAATGATCGACCAGTCAGGCAGGCCGGGTATTTATAGGCGGAAGAGTCCGCAGACAACTACAAAGCACGACCGCCCTCCACAAAAGCAGAACCCTCGACGCACACGTAGGCACACACGCGGCACAGCGCAACAAGCGACGCGACGAGGATGCCATGCAGCGATACGAGGACGCGAAGACCACGACGAGGACGCCATGCAGCGATATGGGCGCAGAATCAAGAACTGGAAGCGGACAAAGACCAAAAGTCATGAAACGAATCTAGTTACCACTAGAAAACGAGCTTAGCACGAACCGGCCAATGACCAAACCCATACGGAATCTGCGAAGACGAAGCCACCCACCGCTACGGAACGAAACCAGCATGGGCAAGAGGACGACCGCAACACGCAGAAGGACCTTATCGCAAAAAAAGCATCACATAGACTTGCAAAAAGCACCACAAAATCGCGATCCACGATCGACAGGATCCCCCACACTGGACATCTACGTAGAGGAAAAAACACAAAGACATGCGTCAGAAATACCAATGGACCGAGCCGCAAATCCACATGAACACAATGTCACACTCACAAACAAAGTCAACACGCGTCAGTGACAGGACCGTACGATGCGAAACGGAAGAACGGCCAGGATAGTTCTGACGACGCGGTCGCCCAGGGCGCGGCCTTTTGGTGCACGATTGATTGTATTGATTTGCGTCGCTTCCGGCCTTCATCGTGTCCGGCGACTGCACGCGATAAGATGAGTGACGGAAAGCAGCTAGATGCACGCCCCCAGGCCCACCACTCGTCAGCCATTTCAGTGATCAACGGGGCCAACCAAGCGGAGTAGCGGACCAGATATGCCACTGCTCCATATGGATATCGATATTGCTTCGACGCATTAAACTTCCATGTCACGCCCTTGCTTGCTGGCATATAATTTTTTTTTTAGATAATGGAAACTGATCAAGTTCCCGGCCTCTGCACAGCACGCAGCCTGATGTTTGTTTTTTGACAAATTATTACAAAAAAATTGTCAATCATCTGATTGACCATAGGAGCGAAGATGAATGTAAACAAAAGTTATACAAAATTCCTATGTGTAGATATGTAGAAGTTGTACATCCACACAAAAAATTACTTAAAAATTCAAATTGATTGGGGATTAACAAAAAAGTGAAGATAATGGTGAATAGTGACCATTAGTGTATTGATTGATCAGTACAAAAGGACGTGGTTGGCATGAGGACGCGCAGCGGGACGCGCGCGGCGGCGACGTCGGTCCCGCACGCCCGGAGCACGCCGGCGCGCCGCCCCAGGCGCGAAGAGGCCCGCCCGCTTCGCCCAGGGCCCGGCCTCGCCTGCGGCGCCGCCGTCGACGCCGCCGCCGAGTCA
Organism: Eragrostis curvula; assembly: GCA_007726485.1. Lineage (NCBI taxonomy): Eukaryota > Viridiplantae > Streptophyta > Magnoliopsida > Poales > Poaceae > Eragrostis > Eragrostis curvula. The sequence continues at coordinate 7,572,134 of CM017439.1, read as the reverse complement.
GCCGTGGAGACGCAGGAGCTCGCCGCGGACTCGTACCCGTCCTCGAGGTCCGTCTCTGCCGCCGCTGGGAAGAGGCACGTGCGGCGGTGGCGCGACGCGAGGAAGTTGGCGCCGTGCACCTTGGCGTCACACGCGGCGCAGAGGAACGCCGCGTCCGCCGCGCAGTGCACCGCCGCGGGCGCGCCGCAGAGCTCGCAGCGCTCCGCGCCCTCGCACCCCATCGCCGCCCGCCGCTCGCCGCTGCTGCTCCTCCGCCTCAGGCCCTCAGCAGCCTGCACCAAACACGTGTTGGTAGCTCCCGCTCCCTCCTCCGCGCCGCCACGGCGTCCGCCTCGCCGGTGGCGGGGCGAGGCGCCGCCCCCCGTCGATGGGTTCCGCCGCCGCCTTGCGCCCTCCCCCGGTGCTGCGGCACCCTCCCCCACTCCTCCGGTGTTGGGACGGGGAGCCGGACGCGGAGGTATTGGCGGAAGAGGCGCGGCGGCGGATGCGGCTGGCCATCGTGGAGGCGCTCAGGCGGCGGCTCGGGGACGGCGAGGTGATCCCGTACGCCGACCTGCTGTGCGCGTGCGAGGATTCCGGGGCGGCGCGGATGCGCGCCGAGGCCGCCGCGCTTGCAGGCGCGCTCGACGAGGCCGGCGTCGTCCTACTCTTCCGCGACAAGGTCTGCTTGCAGTCCGACAAGGAGATGCAGCGTCCATCGCTTTGGTTGCCTTCTCCTACCTCGACCTTGTGCTGCTCTTCCTCTTCCTGAGGACGCTTGAGCAGGGACTGGTCGCAACTCGGCGCGGACACGGGTGGTGCGTCGAGCGCCCGCGGGGCCGGGCGGGGCAGCGACGCCTTCTACCGCTGCCACGCGCGCGACGGGCGGCGCGGCGGCCGGGACTTCTTCCGGTGCCGCCACCGCATCACGGGCGAGCGCGGCGTCGAGTGCCCGCTCTGCCATAGCCTCGCCGCCGTCACTGTCAAGCTCACCAAGCCTCGCGAGTCGCGACCGAGGAGGGCTCCTCATCCGCGCGGCCGCCTCGCGCCTTCGCGGCAGCTCCCGGGCTCCGCTTCGCCGTCATGGACGACCTGTCCGTCAGGCCCATGGTCGAGGGCCTGAGCCGCGCCGCGCTGCTCGCGGAGCTCGACGGCGCGGACCCTGCCGCCGTTCGCGAGGAGGTCGTGCCGTTGGGGTGCCAGCAGCGACGGGGCCCATCTCCGGCGGACAGGCCTCCACGTCGTCTACAGATCGAGGCAAGCGTGGATGAGCCGGAACTGAATTGATCTTTCTGTCGCGTTTAACATTGGAGTTGATGGGCATAAACGAATGGGTTATTTGGTGACAGATTTTTAGCAACGGGAAGTACAAGGCGGTGCTGCACCGGACGACGGTGAACAAGGATAAGACGAGGATGTCGTGGCCAGTGTTCGTGGAGCCGCCGAGGGAGCTCGTCGTCGGGCCGCAATCGCAGCTCGTCACCGACGAGAACCCGGCCAAGTACAAGGCCAAGAAGTACAAGGACTACCAGTACTGCAAGATCAACAAGCTCCCCATGTAACTGACCACCGGTCACGCCATGTTCGCTGCCTTCGTACGTGCACGTTTGTTTGTGTCTTTGTTTCTTGGAGAGACAGGATCACTCTGGTGGGCTCGAAAAAAAAAAGATAAAAGGAATGTCGAACCTGTTCACAACAGTCTGCTATCGATTGGGCCACATATAGATAGGCCCATAGTATGCCCGGCCTGGTCCCGATATTTTTTTTTCTAAAAAAAAATTTCTTCAATTTTTATTTTATAAATTATGTTTGCATGGTACCGTAATAAGCAAATTTTTTCTTACTAATATTATCTAAATCGATCAACTTAAGTACTCCCTCCGTTTTTTATTATATGACGCTGTTGTCTTTTTCGGTTACTTTGACTCTTCGTCTTATTCATAAATATTTATGAAAATAGCGAAATATATAAGTTAATCTTAAAGTGCTTTTAATGATAGATCCAACAATATATATTTTACGTTAAGCAATTAATTATTTTTACATGTATTGTTGGTCAAAGTTCAACAAAAAAATCAACGGCGTTATATAATAAAAAACGGAGAGAGTAGATACTTAACTATCAGTACGTGATATTCTGCGTTAGGCCGCTTATGATTAAGCTACAATGGTGTCCGAGGGCATCACCGCATCACTATCCTTCTTAAAGACGTTGTTCTCGGCAAGTCGGCATCAATTCTTCGAGCCTCTTTGTTTTGGTCAGGAAAGATGTATAATCTTTGGTCCTTGGGTCATTGCTCTGATATGAGAGTTTTCCTTTTTATTTATCTTTTCCTCTTTTTTGTATAAAGAGCAGGCTTGGTGAGTTATATTCCCGGAACGTGCCTGACCAAACCAAGACACACCTACGAATGCGCATGTTAGGCGGTCTCATAGATTTCAACATGCTTCGAGGAATGATGAATCACTTCAGACTCTGACAATCAAATCGCACAGAGTGCGAAACCCAACTCACTTCAAGGCTGGAATATCGATGTATTCCATTTTATTTTATTTTAAGTGAAATATATTCCATTTTCAATTAAAAAAAGACTGATGCCGGTTTTGCTCCGGGCCTGCACGTCTGGGCAGCACTAGAGCTAGGCTGTAGCGTCATGCATGCCGCCTTCGTGCAAGCAACGCTGTGCCTAGGACAATCCGTTGTTTGTCAATTCGTAGGAGTTGACTCGGTTGGTGTCTGCCATTTACGTTCGACCACCTGCTGCTTTTGCTCGTGCACCGAATCAAAAGCAATCAATGTATAAAGGTCTAAATTTTAGAGAAGTCTAAACTCTAGATAAGCTATATTAAATAAAGTTTAATTATAAAATTAACTACAGAACCTTAGTTTAATTCGCGAGACAAACCTAATGAAAGTAATTACGCTATGATTAGATGATGGTTACTGTAGCATTACTGTAGCATGACTGTGGCAAAATATAGATTAATTAGGCTTATTAGATTCGTCTCGTAAAGATATACCCATCTGTAAAAAAGTTTTGTCATTAAACTTTATTTAATACTAGATTCTCTTTGTTTAGGGGCCTCTAAAATTTAGCGCTAAAAGAAACGAACAGGGTCCATATATGGGGGTACATGTTAAGTGTCTGTAAAGTGTAAACTATATACCAAGCGCAAGCATAGCACACCAGTAGAAGTAGTTCTTCAAGAAATCAACTTGTCGTGTTTATGGTAAACACACTACAGATAGGCACAATTTGGAGCAGAAGTTCAGACATACGTTGGACAGTTGAGGCGGGAAGCCAGAAATTCTATTACTCACTGTTGAGCTTTACAGTTCGATAAATCGCCATACCAAAGGCACACGCATCTCTAGCGGAAACTTTTCCCGATTCCTGCGTTCTTCCGCCACGGCCCGTTTCTGTCCAATTTACGTCGCTTCCGCTCCGGCGACTGCACGCGATAAGATGAGTGACGGAAAACAGTTACTCCCTCCGTTCAGAAATAGATGTCACTGTTGACTTTCAGATATCACATTTGACCATTCGTCTTATTTAAAAAATTTGCTCAAATATAAAAACAAATATGTTATGATTAAAATATATCTAATGATAAACCAAGTTGTAAAAAATTTGAATAAGACGAACAGTCAAACGTGATGTCTAAAAGTCAACAGTGACATCTATTTCTGAACGGAGGGAGTAGATATGAGGCCATAATATGCATGCCCCCCCCCCCCCCCCCCCCCAGGCCCACTACTTGCACCGATGACCGATAAACCATTTTCGTCACCTGTGTCTCTCACGTAATAGAGGTCACTGGTCACCCATTTCAGTGATCAACGGGGCCAACCAAGCGGAGTAGCGGACCAGATATGCCACTGCTCCATATGGATATCGATATTGCTTCGACGCATTAAACTTCCATGTCACGCCCTTGCTTGCTGGCATATATTGATGGATCCTTCCAGCTTCTGAGTTCTCCCTATACATACCTCTAGTCAAAGGATGCCGTTCCAACCATGAAGCGCACTGAAACCTGTGACAACAACTTGGCGTTGCGGTGCCTTATCGTACAATGAAATATACGCCACTCGACTTCACATTACAAACATGAGAATTGTCTTTTAGATTAAGATCGTAATTTTGGTGATCATAGAATGACTTTTTTTTTTTTTTGCGAAAAGGGAATTCCATTAATATTGAAGCATATTACATCCCCTGATTACAAAAACATCCCAATCAACACCAACTCCATTGATGAGAGACAAGAAACCTTGAAAGCGCCGCAAATTCCACCATCTAGGATCACCATCCCAAACGGATATGCCACGGATGAAAACTCCGATCTGAACGAACACGGCCATCTCACCATCCACCACCGCCATCCTCATATCCGACGGGGGACAACTGAAACCCAACCCTTTCGCAAAAGAGGGGTAGACCGATATTCCACATGCAAGTACGAAGAACTCGCCGCCGTCGAGCCCGTAGCCGAGCCCATCGTCGCCTCCTTCACCATATTCGCAATGAGAAAACACAAATCCGACCAACATCCAGATGAATGTCGTCGGAAACCAAATTCTCACTAGCCCATAGCCATAGCCACGAAGAACCATGACAAGACAAAGGAAAGGCTGGAGTACCTTATTCTTCATCGATGATGACGCCTTTGACTCACCACCACCGCTGAGACACCTCGTCCTCCATTGATCCATGCTCAGATCACTAGAGAAACCCTAACCCTAATAACCGCAGTAGCCGCCGCCTGAAGCGACCACTGCGGGAAGACCTTACTATCTAGACCTAGGAACGAACAAGACGAGAATACCGGATGCCGGGCCTCCCTCCTCCACCGACGGCGATGCCGTCGGAGACGAGGGGGCCGGCCAACCTTTTTTTGGAGGAGCCGCCGCCTGGTGGTTTCCGTCTCGCCAAGAGATGGTGCGTTTCCAGGCCTCGTTACTACTGCAAATACTTACGTTCTGATCGAGAATGACTTTAACGTGACTAGACTATACGCACGTGAAGAATACTAGTAAGGTCGTTTACTGGTGCGCACAGCCAGCGAGCACTACATCATGAACGGGAAATCTGACGAGCAACAAACATGTAATTGGTCGTGAACTAATCGCGTGGACCCGTCTCAGAAACGTACGTACGTGAAACAAGAAATTGGCCCGCCATTTTCCCGCTAACGACTGCGTCTCTCTTCACATGTGAAGCAACATGGGAGTAGCTTATTATTGGTCATGTCCACATTATTTTATAACTACGCGCTTTGCACTAATCCAAATACATAACCTACATAGTTGGCAATGGGCATTTTCTAATAACACGACAGCATGTCACGTACTTAGCAATCTGAGCCGTCTATATATTCAACCTTACGTTTGGACGTGCCGGATGTTCGAAATATAGCAGGACTTTCGGTTTTCGTCAGCTCTTATACAACGTGTCATTGCCATCTTTCAAGCTTAATTCTAGCTTGCTGCCTTGCTCCTTGGCTCTGGTCATCCTGTAACCATGGCTGGCACCGGAGAAGGTGGAGACTATGGCTTCTGCAGCGATTTCATGGTGCTGCGGCCGGAGAACGCCGGGTTCTACCACCTCTTCCACCTCCTATCGTCTCGCAAGGTGGATGAGAATGATGCAGTGGACTGCCCCGTCGGCACGGAGATCGCCGAGTGGCGGCGGCGGTGGGCCCTCTTCGTCTCGCTGGTGGCGCAGATGCTGCTGCTGTGGGCGAAGAAGCCGGTGGCCTTGCTTGGGAGAGCGACGGAGTACTGGATGAACCTTCTCACCGAGAATGGTGGTGGCGTCCTCATGCTCATTCTCAGAGCTCTGCAAGGTACTACGCTTCTGCACCATGAGCGAACCGATCGGGTCTCTCAAGTTTAATCATGTTCAAGGTTCATCGACCTTGTTCCCCGCCACAATTTATGGACTCAACAACTGCTTTCTTGACCTTGTAACGTCGTTGTAGAATTAGGGACTCAACAACTGCTTTCACCTATGGACTCCGATCCTTCCATTTGTTTCTTCCAGGCATCAACACCAAGTCGTAATGTAAAATGTGCATTCTAGCTAGCTCTCCAACCTGCCATCTTTGATATACTAATTAATCATTAATCCAAGTTTATTATTTATTGTTTTTTGCTTTTGTTACACTGATTTCCGTGTTTTCAGATTTCAGTAGCGAGAAAAGAACTTCATCGTTTATTTTTCATTGCTGGATAATACTTCAGGTGTTTAGATCTGATCATGGATTAGAAAGCGCAAACAATCCGAATTCAACTATGATGTGTATTCCATTTTTATATAGAGATGTTCATAATTCGTTTTCTAATTATGTTCCGTTTCCCTAATGCCCTAAGTAACCAATCAGGATGTTTGTCGTTTGCTTGCTTCGGGGGACAAGTTGAATCACCAATTCCCCAAATCACATACTATAGAGTTGCGTATTACAAAAATCTCTGGTCAAATATATGCTCATGTCCTTTTCCCTGACTATTTTGAGACACGACTTTTCATAATTCATTCTATTTTTTTTCTCCGCCTTATCCTATGCTGGTTGTTTTGTCCTCGAAGCAAAATGTATTGCTGACCTAATACACGATTTGTCGGAAAAAAGAACGCTACTGACTGCCGTTTCCAATCTTTTCAGGAAAATTAAAATTTCCAGACAGAGCATCCCCCAACTACCTCTCCTGCGTTGGACTACTGGACGCGAGAATGGAACTAGACAGAAAAATTAAGCCAGGCGATAGCAACTACCACGCTGCTCTATCAATCATGGCTGCAAAACTAGCGTACGAGAACGAGCTTGTCTTAAGAAATGTCGTTGAGAAACATTGGCAGGTGAAAGAAATTAATCCATCACATAAAGCCAAACTCTAGATCATTTACAGATAAAAGTCTTCTGAGGCATAGTAACTGAATTTTTCGTATTATTTCTCCAGATGAAACTCGTGGGGTTCTACAACTGCTGGAATGGTGCGAACCTCGGATCAAAACTAATGCACATTGTCAGTTGCGTATATATTAGCAAAACACAAGCATTGACCGGAGGTTCGTTCATCTCTGTTTCTCTCCAGATTTCCAGAACGACTACACCACCCAGGCGTACATGTTCGCCGACAAGGCGGCGGACGCCAACCTCGCCGTGGTGGCGTTCGGCGGCACGAGGCCGTTCGACACGGAGCAGTGGTGCGCGGACGTGGACTTCTCATGGTACGCGGTCCCGGGCGTGGGCAAGATCCACGGCGGCTTCATGAAGGCGCTCGGGCTGCAGAGGCGCGGCGGCTGGCCGCGCCGCGTCGCCGCCGAGCACGACGACGGCAGCAAGCCGTTCGCGTACTACGCCATCCGCGAGCAGCTGCGGAGCTTCCTGTCCGCGAACCCGAAGGCGCGGTTCGTTGTGGCCGGGCACAGCCTCGGCGGCGCGCTCGCCGTGCTGTTCCCGACCGTCCTCGCGCTGCACGGGGAGGAGGCCATGCTCGCCAGGCTGCAGGGCGTGTACACGTTCGGGCAGCCTCGCGTCGGCGACGAGGAGGTCGGTGAGTTCATGGGCAAGTACCTGGAAGGCAGGTACTTCAGGCTCGTGTACTGCAACGATATCGTGCCGAGGGTGCCGTACGACGACGCTGCACTTCAGTTCAGGCACTTTGGGACCTGCCTCTACTTCGACAGCCTCTACAGAGGACGGGTCGGTCTTACTCTTACACTAGCCAGCTTTGTTTTTAGGCTTGGACTTAAAACATTTTTGCATCTTTCTGAAACAAGAAGGCCCCCTTTGGAACGCAGAATTTTCACAGGAATTGTACAGGAATTTCACAGGAATCAGTTGACTGTTCACAGGAAAAACGCAGGAATAGGAAAAAATCCCGCAATCCAAAGGGGGCCGAAGTGATTTTTATCTGCATTTGCTAAAAATGTCTTTCTAAAATGTTTCGAGCCTATCCATAGAGAAGCCTCCCTATCCATAGGGAGCATAAATTAAACTTCCAGGGCAAGCAAGAGAGACTTGGAAGCAAGAAATTTATCTAAGAGACGTTCTCTGTGGGCACCAACCATACATGATTCCTGCACATTAGAAAAAAATTGCAAATTGGTTGATCTAGCATCTCTCCTAGCTTCCATAACCCAATGTAGTCCAAGCAGTCTGAACTGACCACGTTTTTGTGCCTTTGTATGAAATGCAGGTAGTACAGGAGGAGCCGAACAAGAACTATTTCTCGCTGCTCACGGTGGCGCCCAAGTACCTGAACGCGGCGTGGGAGCTCGCCCGGAGCTTCCTCATTGGCTACGCCGTCGGGCCGGAGTATGCCGAGGGGTGGTTGATGCGACTCGCCAGGGTCGTCGGGCTCCTGTTGCCGGGGCTGCCGCCCCACTCGCCACGGGATTACGAGAACGCCATCAGGCTTGGAACAGATTCGCTGGGGCTGCTGAGCTAAGCTGATCAGCCAGCCCCAGTGCAAATTATTGCAACGAAACTGAACACGGTAGTTTGTACTGAAAGAAAACGAAAGCTGTTCAAAATTGAGCTCTTGCTGTGATTGGACCATGGATTATATTGCAAAATTTTGTGATAATGTTGGCAAGGCGTCGACAGATTACCCCCAACCTAGTTCGCATGTCACGGCTATCCAGAAAACGGTACACACATAATAATAGTAACCCAAATAAACTTTTCACTTCGCGCGTACATATAATCTCCATTCATATTTTCAATGACAGCAGTTTGCATCATATTATCACCCCCACATGGTTTTAAACAGATTCAGATAACCCAATACATTTTTTACGTAAAGATAACCCAATACATAACGTTACTTAGTTGAAAATGCTTCGACACCCACAATATTCCTGGACTGAATGACCGAAGCCACTACCACAGAGACAGCTATCAGCCAATCATACAATTCCGATAGTGAAGTTGGGTTCAGATCTGACCAACAATCCTGAACTCAAGTCTCAAACATCATCACATTTGCTGCAAGGTTCTATTTAGCTGAACATGTTTAGAGAAAACATGTGTGGATAAGCTTTCTTGCACGCGGAATCATCATACATATTTTCTTGCACATGGATAAGCTTTATTTAGCCTACGAAATTAGAAAACAAGCCAGTAACACAGCAAAGCATTTTCTTCAGTTAACATGAATATGCTTATCAACTACTATTGTCAGGCCGTAGGTATAGCCAGGGAGTATCTGTCAGCTCTGATGTTGGAAGCAGTTCTCTGAGTGCCAGAAAGGAATGGAACGAGCAGTTAACTAGCTCCTCCACTGCTCAACTCAACTGGGAACAATGAAGAATAACATAACCAAGGCACTCTACAAATAACTGGAAGAGCAATCAGCACCTCTCCAATAAATAGTCTGCCTACGGTCTCTTCCCCTAACTGATCTAGTAAGCATAGTTCCACTAACAGGCTTGCCGAGGCCAACATCAATCACGGAAGTGGCTTTTCTTTTCTCGTAATCCTCATCAAAATGCATATCAAATAGCATAGCCAGGCACATAACTTGGTGAGCCAAGATATAATCCTCACACGATGGAGGCAAGCTTCGAAGGATGTGAAGATTCACCTGCAGGCATAACATTGATCTTAGTCATTAATGCTCTCCTGAATGCGCACTGAATAAAACATGCCGAAAATCTCTTTCTACAAACCTCAGCTTCCATCGCACGAAGGTCATTACGCCATTTTAAAGTTTCAAACTTATCAGATAGCAGACGTAGTCTGAAAAGGGGGGCCCTTAGTGGATATTCCATGCTTATCTTAACCTGTGATACAAGTTGCACGGTCAGGACTCAGGAAGCAAGGCATGTATAGAGATGTATGAAGCCTTAAAAATAAGAGTGACAGCCTAGTTTACCTTGGCTTCCAGCATAACTTTTGGACCATTCTTTATACTTTTACTCAGTACCATAGTGAATTCCCTGGTAGCATAGTCCTCCCATGATCTGTCTATAGATACACTACATTTTTCAGTTTCTTCATGAATGCATGGCTGGTCCTCCAACTCACTGTCACTATACATTAAGAGATCAACATCATCCTCGTATCTACCAAAACTGTGTGAGATGCTTAACTTAGACGGTGTTGCACTCTTTGATATCAAGGATAAGCCTCTGGAATGGCTTCGAACTTCAGGTGACATCTCAGAGTCCACAGAGTCTAACACTGCAGAACCATTTAGCTCATTCTCAGCAGCGACGACAACCGGAAGCTCCCCGTCCTCCCTGGTACTCTCAGTTTCTCCCCAGTGAGTCACAGATCTTCTTTCTATGTCACTCTCAGCACTGCTTGCAGCTCCACTCACCATCAAACTTAAACGATGTGACGGTTCAGGAAACGAACCTGTCAATGACCAACTATGCAGACTACATAATGGGTTGCGTGATGCCCCTGGTGTATTCTTAGGTTCTATTCGAGGCCACCTCAGCTTTGTCAAATAATCAAGTTGCCACCTGTAATGAAATAGACCCAAAAACTCAAAGGGCTGCTACCAATCAAACAAGCAATAGACAGCAGTCATAAGTAACATTAGACAGATAGTTGCTCAGGGTTATCTTAGAATCAATAGGTAATAAACGCACAATTTGTAAAAGGGATGTTTCATAAACCCTGCTTGTTAAATGTTCAAGTATTTCCAAATCTCAAAATGACACGAGAAATGAAGCAAAAGCATCATTATATTAAAATTGTCAAGCAAATTACACTGTCATCGATGTCCCAAACAGCAAATATTGTAGAGCAGTGACTCACATAAGAGCCATCTGAGCAACTTTCCGAGTACGGATTCTCTGCAAAATAGTCTGTGCACGATGCTGCTGACGGTACAGAGCAAGCCCGGATGACAAATCAGCACTGCTCAATGCTCTGATAGAATCATCCCCAACAGATGGAGGTACTTCTGGCAAGAAGTCAATACCAGCTAAATGTTGTGCCCACTTGTATGGCCGTGAATCCTTGTCACTGAAGTTTGGAGCCTCCCCGGCAGAAATTTTAGCCATCTGAAAAAAAAAATCGATAAGAAAGTCACTCTTTCAGCTAACATGAGTTAGAACTGAGAATCACCAAGGCAGAAAATTTAATAATCAGAGGTTTCCAAACTGAAACAAAAGTCATCATAAGCCAATGCTTCCAAAAACCTATGACCAGCATAAGATAAAAAACCAAAATCCTGCGACTTACGAGATATTGTGGTTGCTAAACTATTGTATCATAATCACTCTGTCTTTCAAATTACATACCTGGTGAGGCAGCTCTAAACCAGTGTCATCTGGAAATAGGTTGCACAAGATATTATTGTCCAGGCCCTCTGAATCTTCGATTCCAACACAGACAACATTCAACTTTGCCAGGAATTCAAACCTCAGGGTGATGAGCTTACGGCGTTTAGTACCAGAGTCTTCATTGTCATATACATGGAGAATAATCCTAAGGGGATGAAGCTGATACACCACTGCAGGATTATTAGCTTCCTTCACGTTCTTTTTAGATCTTGACCTTCTTCTCTGAGCATCTTCATCATCATCAATTCCATCATCATCCATTTTGTTATTGTCGGCATTCGATAGGGTGCCTGCTATTAGATACATAAAAGACATGCCACATAAGCAAGATCTCCAATTTAGCCATCCTTACAGTGATAATGAAACGAGATTACATGCAAAAGGATCAGCTAACATGACAATCTCATGGAAATGGATCCAACAATATGGCCATTTCATACTGCACATTGGGACATCAACCTACTAAGTAATCCTTTGTCATAGTGCAAAATATTATATCCAAAAGGAACAGAAAATGCGGGAATTCGACACAATATATTTGCCTCTAGTCTCAAATTCAGACAAAAATCAAGCTACTGTGGACTACAGGAGTGATGCTATCAAATAAGAATATCAAATAGATCAGTCCCTTCCAGAAAAGCTTTCTAAAGGTTGCCAAGCAACATTAGTGAATAAACACTGCTAGTTCTACATTTTTTCACTGGGAAGATGCATATTGTCATTAAGGGTGTGTTTGGTTTCAGTCTGGGGACTGCTGCCTGGCCAGGCAGCTGCATCTCAGCCCCAGGCTGAGGAAATCGAACGCCTGGGCGAGCTGCCTGGCCCAGGCAGTTTTCCCAGGGTCTGAACCTAAGTAGCCCTTTAAATGCCTTGGAAAAAAAAAACTACATCTGCTTGCTTCTGCGAAAAAGTACGATCAAATAAGGAATTTGTAAAAGAATGCTGTTTTGCAGGAGACATCGAAAGGTATCAAGGGTTCTTTGACTATAACTACATATTTAATACATGGAACAAAGGATCAGCGGCAATTTTGCGATAAGGCATAGCTGCGACAAATATTAAGCAACCAAATACATACCATTTTCCTTCTTAGCTTGCTGTCGAGCAAATATTTGAGCATCCTTTGTGCTTCCCGCGATCTCTACTTCAATATTCTCTCCAAATGCTTCTTTCTGTCCCAACAACTGAGTGTATGCTATATAAAGAGGGGTGGGAAGCAACTCAGCTGCATGATGCTGCTTCAGTTTCTTGGTATGCTGCATGCCCAGCTGCTGCTGCACTGGCAACGATGCTTTCTTCAGTGATTTCAAATGCGATGGGAGGCTTGAAAGGAACTTTTTCTGATTAGCAATCGTCTCAAGTAAACTGCTCCTCTGTTGTTCCAATTTCTCGTGCAGCTTGCACAACTCTTTCCGCTGATTCACAATTAAAATTTATTTAAGAAGCCAGAAATAAAATTCAGAAGCAATACAAATGAAAGAAGGCTAGTACCACCTCAGAGGGACATAGGACTGCTCTGCTGCAAATCATGTGGGCAAGGAAACACAAAGAAAAATGCAACAAACAATTGAAAACCATACACAGGATGCAGTGAGTGATCACTTTTAGATGTGACATCCACAGAGTAGTAAACAGGTTGAACTGGAAGAAAATATATAAGAAACTTTCATGGGATACATAATCTTACAGGTATTAGTTAGTCATTATGTGAAAAACCCAGATGCACATTGAACAGTGAATGAATTCAGCAAGTATCCTAGGATCGCAAATATCAGAAGGAGCTCAAGCGTAAAACAACTCATTCTACACCTACTGACGTATAATCAGTTGCCAGGTCAATAGTACGTCAGACAGGTGATTATAAGATAACACAAACAGTAGCGGAACCACACTTAATACAGCTGTTCCACAACAATCATTTCCATAGTATGCTGCTAGGTCCACATTTAGGTTGCATATCTGTATGTATATAAGTACTTCAAAGTTCAAACAAGAATAGCAGCTTGGCAATAAGTAGAGTTCCACTGAGTTGCAACAGATAACAATTCACAACCTGGACGAGCTCAAAGTTGAGGCGCTTGAGCATCAGGTCATGGGCAGCGTCAGCAGCGAGGGTCTTCTCACGGATGTCAGCCGGCGCCGCACGGTGAAATTCCTCCTCGGGCACGAGCTCTATCCCCGGGTACTTCGTCTGGAAGTCCATACACCCCCTTATGGCTTTCACGTAGTGGTTCTTCTCGTACAGCAGGTTGTGCAGCTGCAGAGTCGTGGAGTCCACCGGCGCCTTAGCCGCCTCCGTCTCCCCCTTTACCTTATCCTCCTCCATCAGTATCTCCCTGTTCACCTGCGCAAATCCAGCTCGAGTTAACACCACAGATCTAGAGCTAGGGTTTTGGAGGGCGCGGGCTAGGGTTTTGGAGCGTCACGTACTTGGCGTAGAGTGATGAGGAGGAGCGACATCTGCGTGACGAGCTCGCGGAGCTCCGACTTGGGGGCGCCGTCCCTTTTGACGGCGAGCATCCTGGCAGCGACCTTCTCTATGGAGGTGCGGGTCTCCGCGAGGAGATCGTGAGGGGAGTGGAGCTTGGTAGCTGAGGCGGCGGGCGGCCTAGCCGGTGCCTCGACGTCCATGGCTTCCGCCGGCGGCGCCGTCGCCATTGGTCTGCCGGCGTGGGGGGAGACGATGCCCGATGCCTGAAGGCGGAAGGGGAAGCAGTGGAAGTGGGTCGACTTGTCAGTCAGGGCTTGGGTCTCAGCAAGCGGTACTGACGGCAAAATATTGGGCCATATTGCGAGAGAGGAGTCAGAGCATCTTAAACTTGTTTTTAAGAGCAACTTAAAAATTATGAGGGTAATTTTTTTTCTCTTCCTCCAACAGTCTTTCTCTTTTTTTTTCCGACGGAAAGGTGGGAGCTTTATTAATTAAGTCACACCATTACAGCTCAAAGGAGCACCAGACTCTTCGCTAATTAACGACACCAATGTGCCCACTGTGCAAGCTCATGAGCAACCTTGTTCTGCTCCCGCCTAATCTTGCAAACCCTGAAGCAACTGAACTGCGGCATCTCCGACTGAATATCACCAATGATAGGAGCTATCACCGACCTGTCCGGCGTTTTCATGTTAATCTTGTCCACCACTATCGAACAATCAGACTCAAGGACGCAATTAGCATCCGGCCACCTTGTTGCCAATCGCACACCCTCCAGACAAGCCGCCGCCTCCGCTTCCTCTGCATCCCGGCAGTGGAACAGCATACGCCAAGCCGTGAGAAGAGGCTTGCCATCATGATCTCGAACAATTACTCCAACAGCTGCCCTTCCAGATTGCCCATGATAGGCGCCGTCCACATTCACTTTCATCACACCATCTGGTGGCCGCATCCAGATCATCACCTCACGATTTCCATGTCTTTCTGGGACAGAACCAGGTTCAGGGCACCATTGCTTCCCTTTCCCCTCGACATCAGGCTCATGTTGCCGGATTTGCAACAGGCTAGACATATAGCTAGTCAAGAATAATACTGAACCTTGTATGGACAGAATTTGACCAGCCTTCAACACCCCATTGCGTACGTTCCAGGCTCTCCACAAAAGCATAAAGAAATTACCTAGTATTTCAGGCGGATACCTGTATAGCAACACCAGCAACCACTCCGGCCCCGAGTAACGGAGATCATCCTCATTAGGCAGTTCCCAGTGATTAGCCAATGCGCGACGCAAATCTGCAGCATGTGGACAGGAGATTAGTGCGTGGTGACAGTCCTCCTTCGCTAGTCCACACATCTCACACACATTATATGCCTCAATATGCCTGTAGCACTTATTAGCTCTCGTTGGGATGCCATTGTTTATCACTTTCCACACAAACATCCGCACCTTGGCCGGGACCTTCACCTTCCACAAAATATTCCATGCTTTCCTCTCCCCATTTGTTGCAGACTGCTCGTAGCTCCCTCATCAGGGTGATGCACACTCATGGCCAAGCGGTATGCACTCTTGACAGAGAACACACCAGTTTTTTCATAAGCCCAGGCCAACACATCCGGCGAAGCAACCATCGGCAACTTTATCTTAAGAATATCGTCGGCATCCCATGGAAGGAAAAATCTCCTCACAGCAGCTTCATCCCAACGTCTCGCCTCGGCATCAATTAATTGACTCACACGCCTCAGCCTACACGGTCGCATAGAACCAGCAGGTTTCAGATCCTCAGAGTTGGGCAGCCAGTTATCGCGCCAAATACGAATTGACTGACCATCTCCGATACGATATATTGTGCCTTTCTTCAAAAGTTCCAGGCCATATTCTATAGCACGCCATGTCGGTGATGCCTCCGCAGCAACAACCGTATCCATCAGATTTACTTGGGGAAAATACTTCGCTTTTAGGACACGAGCACATAAGCTTCCTGGATTGTCAACAATTCTCCATGCCTGGTGAGCCAGCAGTGCTTGGTTAAACAACCGCAAGTCCTTAAACCCCAGACCACCCCTTCCCTTGGGCTTTATCATGGTGTCCCAGGCAATCCATTGTACTTTCCGTCGCCCCTTCTCTGAGCCCCAGAAAAAGGCTCTCACCTGCTTCATCAGATCATCACACAAGGTAAGAGGCAGCTTGAACACACTCATTATATAGGTAGGCATGCTTGAGCCACTGATTTGATTAGTATTTCCTTAGCAGCACCAGACAACTCCTTCTCACGCTAGGCCACCATACGTTTTAAAAAACGCTCCTTCACTGGTTGGAACACCCCCTTTCTCATCCTACCATGTGGAGTTGGCAAGCCAAGATACTTTGCTTCAAAATCCACACGCGACACGCCCAAAATTGAGCGGACCTCCTGCACCACATCTTCGCCACAATCTGCATTCACCAACAGTGAGCACTTGCTCGGGCTTAGCAGCTGACCTGTGCACCTCTCAAATGTGCCAATCACCTCCTTGACCGCAGTAGCTTGCAACACATTAGCTTTAAAGAACAGTAAACTATCATCAGCGAACAGCAAGTGCGAGATGCTTGGCGCACGCCTACACACTTTGAGCCCCTCCAGCCGGCCCTCGCGCTCACAGTGCTTCAACAAAACTGATAAAACATCAGCCACCAAAAGAAATAAATAAGGCGATAACGGATCACCTTGGCGTAAACCTCTAGATGGGGTGAAAGGCTCCATTGGAGCCCCATTGAAGCGAACAGAATATCGGACAGTGGACACACATGTCATGATCCATGAAACCCACTACGTCTGAAAGCCCAGCTTCATCATCAATTCCTTTAAAAAACCCCAATCAACTCGGTCGTAAGCCTTGGAAAGATCCAACTTATACGCACAAAAATCTCCTCGACTTCCTTCTCCCTTCTGTATGGCATGAATACATTCAAAAGCTATTAAAGCATTATCCGTAATGCGTCTCCCAGGCACAAAGGCACTTTGCTCAGGTGAAATGAGATCCTCCAGCAGCGGCCTCAATCTGTTTACCAGACATTTAGAAATCACCTTATATATCACGTTACAAAGACTAATAGGGCGAAAGTCTTTGAGCTCTTCTGGATTTTTATCTTTTGGAATAAGGACTATTGCAGTGTCATTGATCCCCTCCGGCAACACTCCATCCATAAAGAACTTCTTCACTGCAGCAATCACATCTTCTTTAACAACCAACCAATGCCTTTGAAAAAAACGGGCTGGAAAACCGTCAGGCCCTGGGGCCTTAAGCGGCCCCATTTGAAAAAGTGCGTCTGCAATTTCCTTGTTTGAAAATTCCTTACACAATGCCTCGTTCATTTCAGGTGAAACCTTTTGCCCAATGAGCTGCAGCAGATCATCATAGTCCAGACTACTATCAGCTTCATATAGCGACTTGAAAAAATCCGCTGCCATACGCTTCATCTCACTCGGGTCCTCGCACCATGTTCCATCTGGTGCCTTGAGCTTGCGCACCTTATTCTTCCTCGCCCTCCACACAGCCTGCTTATGAAAATAATTAGTATTACGGTCGCCATCACGCAGCCAAGTAATGCGAGACCTTTGAAGCCACATCATTTCCTCCCGATATAGGAGCTCATCCATTTTATCCGTAACAGCTCGGATGTCTGCACGACAGTGACTCGGATCAGCCTTTATTTCCTCCAGCTGCCCCCGTAACTCCTCAAGCTCCCTAGTAACACAACCGAAATTCTCTTTACTCCACGATCGCAAAGCCCGTTGTACGGCCCCTAACGCAGCCTGAACACCCCCCAAGCACTCCCTATCAGCAGTAGAGCACCAGGCCTTCTTTATTTCACCTAAGAGAGATTCCAAACGTTCCCACATTATTTCATAACGAAATATTTTAGTTTTATGCCTTTCCCAACTTTCCTTCTTAATTTCCAGCAATAACGGGCAATGGTCCGATCTCGACGACACCAGGTGGTGTAGCCTTGCATCACCATATAGGTCTCTCCAATTAGAATCAGCAACAGCGCGATCAAGTCTAACTTTCACATTAGCATTTCCATCCCTGCCGTTATCATACGTAAACGGCAAGCCTTCAAATCCCAGATCCATCAATTCACAGTCCGAGAGGGCATCTCTGAAATTTTGCATCTGCCACTCCGGTCGCGTGCAAGCCGAAAAATGTTCGAAACCCCACATTGCTTCATTAAAATCTCCTATCACCACCCAAGGTTTGTCAGATTCACCCTTCAACCTTCGCATGATTTCCCACATCAGATAGCGATTTTCTGTCCTTGGCTCACCATACACAAAGGTGATACGAAACCAAGCATTCGTCGAATCATCCCTAACCAGCACATCAATGAACCGTTTATTCTTCTCAAGCACCTGGACATCCACCGATTCATGCCAAAAAAGAGCGAGACCACCCCCCTGACCAGAGCTATCCACTGCTGTGCAGTTCCTCAACCCCAAACGCCATCTAAGCTTTGCCACCCTGGCAGCAGACCTCCTTGTTTCACATAAAAATACTAGCTTCAGGCTTTTTGCTCTAACTAGAGCCGCTTTTTGCTCTAACTAGAGCCACTAGCTCTTGAACTGTCCGGGCGAGACCTAACCCCCGGCAGTTCCAGCTCAAAGCATTCATTGCTCCTGACGGGCCTCGCCTTGAGGTCCCGTCAGGGGTGTAGTAGCAGTTAGATTAGTTGCAGCCTTGATTTTCTTGGCAGGCAACTCATCCACACTGCTAGCCGGTTCAGTCTTGGTCGCTGTTACATTTCCCATAACATTCAACCCTTCCTTCACTAAGGATTCAATTGACTGTTGTACGCTTGCACTAGGCTGCACTTTCCCTTTTTTGATCTTCTCAATATCACGCCCTCCGCTTGCAACCTTCAGAGCCTGCTTCTTGTCAGTCATCATGTTGTTCCCAGTGTTTTTTCTAGCATTAAAGCGATCAGAAGCACTTGGCTTGATTTGATTCAGTGGCACAGCTGTTCTGCCATCTGATGTGGCCTCGTCACTTGTCATATTTTCCAATGAAACAAATTCCCTACTACCAATTCCTCTTGATCTTGTGTTGATCTCCACCCACTGACCCTGGACAAAAATCCTTTCAATACCACTGGCGAGTTCCGAAGCCACTTCCGCTGGTACGGTCACATCTTTATCCCTCATTTCAGCATCAGCAGGTTTAACATGGCTAGCACCAGGTACTACCTCTCCTCCTGACACACTGCTCCTCGGCTGCGCGCTAGTCTGGCGTGGTGCCGTAGCCATATTCTCCACACGAACTTTCTGATCGCCAACATAATTCAATGCTCGGACAACCTTGGGCGCCACCGGCTTCACCGGGACTTCCCGCATGCGCTTCGGCGGCAATGCTCGCAGCTCCTCTCCATACCGAACTCCAGAATCATCATCCTCATCAGGGCAGTTCCCCTTTGCATGACCAATGCGTCCACATATGAAGCAAAAATGCGGCACATTTTCATATCTCACCTTGACGGCCATCTCGCTTCGCCCCTTCACCCGAACAATCATTTCTGGCACCAGCACCTTCCCTAATGGGAAAACCACACGAAGCCTCAGATAATTTGTGAACCTTGTGTCCACACATGTAACACGTCCGAACCGACGCCCCAGGCGTTCGCCACAGTCCTTTGACATCATAACTGGCGGAAGATCATATAAGCGAACCCACAGCAAAATTGATTCAATCACAACCTCGGATGGCCTCGTCAATCCATCATAGTTGACAACAATCACAGCATCCCCCTTATGCCTCCAAGGGCCACCCAGCACAACCTTGTTGCGATCATATTCTGAATGAAACTCCAGTAAGAACTTATTAGCATCCAGTACCTTAGCAGGAGCCTTCAGATTGACACCCCAGTAACCTTGCATCTCCTCAAACAAGCCTCTCGCAAAATAGCTCTTCCCAGAGAAGTATCGTGCAATGGCAAGGAATTTCTTACCCACTTGCGCCTCCAGATCCTCCAAATCAATCTCAAAATCATCGTCATCCTCGCCCTCTTCTTCTTCCGCACCATCAACCTTTCATTATAAACCACCATAGCTCTCTAATCCCTAGCGTTTGCCTCATTGGACTCCGCATATGAAGCTGAGTCCATATCATCACCATCGCCTCCAGCCCTATCACCATGCTTAACTACCGACGTAGGAGGTGTCGGTTCCACGCCGCCACTGCCGCCATCGCGGCCGTCATTCACCGAAACACCATGCCCTTCCTTCCCCGCCGCCACAGAACCACCACTTCTCGACGCCATCCCGATGAATCCACAAGGTCGAAACCCTAAGATGGGAGACAATCACAAGCAGCTTCAGGTGAGGAGAGTTCTCAACGAACCTCCTGGATCACCCCCCACAGCAAGCAACAGCTCGACACCCAAGAGAGATCGCAACCACGGAAACAATCAGGAGGCGAGGTAGCAGCGAAAAAACTAAACCGCCGACTTGCGTCGCGTTGTGAAGACGAATAACCAAAGCTTATTGCTGGGCAATAAGGAACCGTCCTACACGAGGGCCTCGCGTAGACGAGTAGGATTCTTCCCGTGGATCAGAATCAGGATCGGAGAGGAGTCTCGTGATCACCCCGGATTCGCCGGTCAATCGCCATGGCGGCTAGGTTTTTTAGTCTTTCTCTAGATTAAAACACTTTTAATTGGGCCACATCAGCATTTGGGGCCATAAAAACATTAATTCCATTGGAAAAACAAAGAATAGGAGCTCCTATTTTTCTCCTGTTTGTAGCTACAATTGAGGGGAGTTTAGGGGCTATGAAAAAACAGAAGACGGTTTTAGGGTGCTGTTGGAGATGGTTTTTTGATTGAATCCTAATATTTTGATTTAAGAGAGGTTTATGGAGCTCTCTTGGAGATGCTCTCAGAGGATCCAAAATAAAGTGTTATTAGGCCCAGAAAGGCGAAAAAGATTGGCCCATGTTTTTCCTTATTCTGGAATGGGCTTTCTAATTGATCAGGAAAAAGGTTTAAAAAAAAATGATCAGGAAAAAAAATGTGGGGAGGATCCAAAAATGCTTCACGCGGTTTATTTGTCCGATTGATATGTAAATCACCGCTCAACTGAGTTTAGCCACTAAATCTTCTGACCGTAGAAAAGTCTCACAAAGAAGCCGTACTTGTAGGAGTGTAATTGCTATTATACAGGAACCTAATCTTAGTCTTCATCTAAGATTTTTATTTCCGTAACAGTCTCTCATCTATTTAGAAAGGAACTACAGCAAGTGTCACATGGTATTTTATTGGCTCTGCTATTTTCACACTATTTTTGTTGAAGGGTCGTTATTTTCTCACTAATGTTCCCATTAATTCCACCATAAAATTCCTTGCTGGCTATGTGACGGGTCGCACTCTGGATAGACATTGTGGAGTAGTACGGCTCTTGGCATCTGCATAAGACTATAGTTGATGGGTATTTTTGTCTTGCTTGACCTTGATTGCAGGATTTTAGTGTCACATCTGGAAAAGGCCTAGACAATGCAGCACAGTACCAAATTATCAGTGATGTCGTTGAGGGATTCTTCTTAACTTTGTTTAGCTATGCGAAGAAGACACGTACTCATCGTGTTTGTAGTTTTGTACCTATATAAATAGTAGTTCGTGAGTGATTATTAGACCGACTCCAACAACACCATCCATTTCTGATATCCAAATTGAGGAATGCCTGGCCTGAACAGTGCTTTGCATCTTCCTCTCGGGACACCGTCTCCAACAACGAAGTTGCATTTCTTTCGCGTCACAGCTTTACCCGCCGCGACGTCCTGGCGTCCCCGTCCTCCGCGCCCGCCGCGCTGACCGAGCCCTCGAGTGAGGAGCTCCGCGGCCCCGACCGCCCACCTGCACTCTCCGGCGGCGGCGCACGCGCACAGCTCGCCCTCCATCTCCGCACGCGCTCGTCGCTGTGCTCAAGCGCGCGTAGGACAACCAGCGACGCGGCAGCGGCACCTGCGTCGAGCTCCAACAGCACTAGCCGCCGACCTCCGCAGCTTCCGCGACGCAGCAACAGCAGTAGGTTGCTGATGGCCATCAAGGTGCTGCCGCCAACCTCCGCGCGCGCTTGCGCCGCGTGCCTGCCGCCCGCCGTGCGCGCCGCGGACCCGCCTCCCCGCGATGCGCCGCGGCGCGCGCCTGCCTCCACGCCAGCCAGCGAGCCTGCGCCGCCTCCTACTCCACGCGACACGCCCGCCTCCGCGCGAGCTCGCGCCACCGCCTCCGCGCGCCCGCCTGCACGCGTCGTGGCAGACTCCCGCACGGCGACGGCGAACCTGTACTCCGGGTCCCTGCCAAGTTCACCGAATGGCGGACGAACCGAAAATCTGTGCTCGCCCTCCCACGGCGGCGCACGAGCAGCTCGCCCTTCACGCGACCGCCGCCTTCCGCACCCGCCTCCGCACCCTCCGGCGGCGGTGCACGCGCAGCTCGCCCTCCGCGCGGCTGCCGCCTTCCGCGCCCTCCGGCGGCCATCGCGCTCCGCACGCGTAGCTCTCCTGCCTCCGCGCCGGCCTCCGCCATGCTCCGGCCGTCGCGCACGCCTCCGCGCTCTCCGGGTTCGCGCACGGGGAGGTCGTGCCCCGCAATCGCCGCCAGAGGAGGAGGCCGGGAGGCGGCGCCACCATGGTCCGCCGCGCCCGTGCCTGTCGCGCAACGCACCGCAGCTGCCGCGCTCGACCCCACGGCGCCCGAACAGCGTCGAGGAGCCCCCGCAATTTCCATGAGCTCGCCATGGCCTCCATTTGCCGTATGACGCCGTTCGGTGCTCCAATTTCTTCCCCTTCTTCCGGCACCGAAACACTCATCAGCTGCCTCGCCATCGATTTCTCCCCGACTGGTGAGAACTTCTTCGATTCCATGCGCACGGAGCTTCAAACCTCGCTCGTGCACCTCCCTGACGTGGTCTTAACTCTTTTCCGCAGCCGAGCTCGCCGGAAACTCCGTCTTCCCCACCGCCGACCGCCCGACCGAGCCACCTCGACAACGAGCACTACTTTCCGCTGCTTCCCGTCATCCGGTATCGCAGTCGCGCGCCGCGTCCCCTGCTCCGCCGCACTGCGTGCCCTGCCGACGAGACCGCACTCCGCCTCCGCGCCGGAACGTCGCCGCCGCAGTGCCGCACGGCTCCGTAAAATGCCTAGGAGGAGAGAGGGTGTCCATTTTTACCTTCCCTCTCTCCTCCTATGCATTAATGCATGAGGGTATGCCTCATCTGTTGGAGAAGAGATTTCTGATGCAAAGTACTCTCCGACATGCATATGTGCATTTGCCTTTTCCCTGTTGAAGTCAGTCTTATAGCCCATGTATTGCATCGTTCCATCCAGCGTCCTCCGTCCAGCTTGACACGAGTAAAGAACTGGTAATAAAAACATCTCCAGCAATGGACCTCAAAATAAAACCTTTATTTTTGTTTTCCAAGCCAACATGTAAAAATGATGGCTCAAAATTTGGTTTCAACTTCAGCAATAAAGTAACATAAGACCCTATTTTATGAAAAAAGTGGTGAGATCCACAAATAAGAGAGAAGATTGGAAGACCCTAGGAATGAGGGCTTGGAAGTGAAATTTGAGGGGCATGTAAAATAAGGGCTCAAGTAGGGTCCCTGCTGGAGTTTATTTTTTGTCTCAAAACCCTAAAAAGTGGAGTTGCTCTAATAACAGAACGGACGAGCTGATGAAAGAATCAGAGGCAGTGGCGGTGCTACGTACTCCCTCCTCTCCTCCCACAGTAATGGAAAACTACACTGGCGGTAGTGATGGTCACCGCATTACTACGCGACTTTGTTCTTAAAAGCATCGCTGCTCATACACGCTTGCAGAGCACAGCCTGTTTTATGTGTCACTCTGAAAACGAACAGAGGCCATACAATGCCGGGCAAGGCAATGATCGCACAGATGCCTAGGCTGTTTACCACAAACTTTAGGAGGTGTTTGTTTCGTGTATGGCATTCGCATTACGGAGCGGTATGGAGATGCGTTACCGGTGTTTGTTTTGACCTCTGGCGCAATCGGATACCGTGTAATGCGATATCGGTCTATTCAACTCCGAAACCCCTCCTCCTCGGCCGTATTCGCGATTGATTCCGCCGCAATCGATCCCCTCCCGAACTCGCCTCCTTTCGCCGCCGGCTGAGTGCTCCGTCTATCCAGCGTGCTAGCCGCCTTGTCAATGGTTCAACCTCGCCTGTTGATCCCCTCCTGCCCTCCCTGCTCGGCAGCCCATCCTTGTGCCCTGCAGCTCCCAGATCTACGGTGCCTCCTCCATGGTTGAAGATCTACTACCAAAGGGACCTCGCGCCCCTCGCCAAGCTTGCATCCTCATGGCGCGAGGTTCAACAAGAGGCAGGCCAGGTCCGCCTCTTCGTCGTTCTCAGTGTTTTGCTTGTGATTTCGTTCGAAAATTGTTCTGTTGCTTCGTTCAGGCATTCATGCATGTACGATTTGAAATTCGTGACATTCATTTGAGATTCGTGATGGTCTCTTTGCTTTTGGTTATGACATCATGAACCTTTGTGCCAAATCAGTGGGAACTATGGAGCTTCTTTCCTCTTTCTTCCATAGCTTTTGGTTTCTTTACACTGACGGACTGCTAGCACTAGCTCATTCCCATAACGTCACGAGAGATTAACCAAACAAAGTCGGTATTAGCTTAAACTGTTTACGTTACCACCGTTTTTTCATTCCCATTGCGTTTGTGATACAGAAAATGAACCAAACACTTCCTTAGATCTGATGATGTAATTTCCATCTGCGAAGAACACATGCGACTGCCGGGACAAGGCAATGACGCAGATCGAGCTACAGGCTGCAATGAGAGCAAAACATGGGTAGTGGATTAGTGTACGTTTACTTCGGCACGAAGTCCCGATCACCGAAAAGTTCAGTCCTGGATCACGAAGAAAAGCAATGAAAAGGTGTAGATGAGATGAAAAAGCAGACACGCACAACAGTGAAAAAATGATGCTGCACAGTGGCCAGCATAACAGTCAGCACGCGACGGCGGCACCGCACCTGCCGCTGCTGGCAAGCATGGCACTGGCTGGCACCTCGATGCGGACAAAAAATATTGGGGACGCAGGACCCGCGCCCACCTCTCTCACTCTACTGTAGCCGTGGCGCCTGAGCCACCACGTTAAACCGGACACGCCAATTTGAACCGAGGATGACATGTGGCCCCGGCGTAGGCAGGCAACGACCACGTGCTCCCAACGTGTGAAACCGGTTTCCCGGCTCACGCTTCCGACAAAAAGATTCGCGCGGAGTCAAAAACTGCTCCGACGCCGCGGGGGTCCCGTATCCTCTGCTCCATGGCATGAACAGTCTTGCTGAAAAAAGGGGAAAAAGGGGACGCGTCCACGAGTTCGTGCATCAGGCTGGGCCCGGCGTCGCAGCGAGGGAGAGGGCCCCTGTGTCGCAAACGTGATTGCCCCCGGTTGAAACTTTTGCCGCGCGCCCACGTCGTCGGCAGCGCAAACATCATGGTCATGGCCGGCGATCACAGGTCACGGGGCCTGAAATTTTGCTCTGAAAATGCGGAAGAGCATTCGTTCTCTGCAGTAAATTAGTACTCCACGGAGTATACTTTTAGTACGTAGTAATTTAGTATACTCTGTGATAGCACTAGCAGCATGGAAATCGTCAGGCGCGAAAGGAAAAAAAATTGCGCTCCACGAGAACTATTGGGCTGACACCATCGGCGCCCTTGACTTGCCGCGCTGCGTTCACAACAGAACCGTGGAACCGCGCAGCAATTCCGCATAGCACGGCATTTGGCGCACGGCAAAACATACAGTAGCAAGATTTGCGAGGGAATGTAGCGAGGGAGAAGAGATCGAGGCCCGCGCCTGCATCGCCTGCACGCGCCAATTTTTTATCAGTCCCTCTTCCCCTGCAAAGCCCCACTCCCTCCCTCCCGCTCCGCTCCCCTCCATTCCACTGCCCCCTCTGCAACCGCTTCCTCGGGGAATGCGAGTGCGCGGCCGAGCATGCCGCGCGCCGAGCCCGAGCTAGGGTTCCCCGCCGCCGCCGCCGCCCTCCCCGCCCGCGCGTCCGACCGCCGGCGCAAGAAGCCGCCGCCCAGACGACGGCGACCGGCCGGCGCCGCAGTAAACCCTCGCTCTCCTCCCTTTATTTTCTTCTGTTCTCACTTAACCTCCACATGGTCTTGGCATGGCGTGTCTCCTGGATTAATTAGTTAAGTATTAGCCAAGTAGATGAAGCAGAGGCGCGGTATAAGTCAATAGATCCAATCCAAATTCGAACGCGCGCTTGTCTTAACCCACATGGGATCCGAGGTTAGTGTATCCGCGAGAGAAGAAGAAGCCCTCCCGTTAAGCAAAGCGTAAAGCCAAAACAAAAGTCGAGCGGATTTGAACAAAGCTCAGCGAGCGAGCGAGCGCACGTCGTCTTTTTCGTCGCTTTATTATCATTGCTCTTTTGGTCGGTTCCGGCGGCCTGCGGATCGCGCGCTCGTCGTGGCGTCACCCGTAAGCCGCCGCGGCCGCGCTCGCTGTTTTCGTTTCGTCGTTGTCGCCGGCCGTGTTCGCTGAAGTGACGCCTCTGCCGTTGGCGCTTTCCGTTCCGCAGCAGCACCAGCAGCATCCCGTGGGGCCCCGCGGCGCGGTTGATCCAGATCCGGTGCTCGCCTCCTCCGCGCTGCTGCCCCTCCCCATCAGCGCCAGCAGCGGCCTCGCCTCGCGTGGCACGGCTCCGTCAGGTGCGTGGTGTTCACTTGTTCACCGCTCAAATCCCAGTGCTCGCGAGCACGTTGTCACATTTTGTCGCCGTGCGTCCTAGCGGCTAACCACTCTGTCGCGCAGACGAAGAGGACGGGAGAGGCGCCGCGAGCTCGGCCGAGTTGGAGGAAGCGGCTGAGGAAACCAATGATTCGTTCTCCTACTCACTAAGAGGTAATCTAATTTTATAATCAGTATTGGTTGTGTTGAGCTAAATCACCGTAATTGATTGGATTGCTTATTGATCATGGAATCTGTTTGTTTCGTAGAGTGCCAGAAGCAGCGGCAGCTTAAGTCTGACGGGGCTGGGTTGGTGCGGTCTCCAGTCTCTCATGACCCCAACGGCGGCGGAGTTAGGGGTGTTGAATTGCTTGTGCTCTCTCCAAGGTGTTTGCTTGGGTCTAACCTGGGAGGAATGAGCAAGAGCTCAACGACATCATCACGGAGCATAAGCAGATCAGGCACAGGCACAGGCACGTTCCCGAGCCCTGGTACCCCAAACTACAACCGGCATTGTGCAGGCAGCATGCAGTACAACAAGGGCTGGAGTTCAGAGCGGGTGCCGCTGGGAGGGGGAGGCAATAGAAGGTATGGGGGCAGTGGGGTTGTGCTTCCTTTCAATAACGGGAGGAAGCTGCCATCGAAATGGGAGGATGCAGAGAAGTGGATCATGAGTCCGGTCTCTTGCGATGGGATTGGAAGGATGTCCGCACCGGCTCCGCATCATCGACGGCCCAAGTCAAAGAGTGGTCCCCTTGGCCACCCAGCTGGTATTCCAGGGGCTTATGCGGCCGTTTCGCCACTTGTTCCCTGCTTTGATGGTGTTCTAGCAGCGGCTAATTTTGCAGCGCATTCGCCTTTCTCTGCTGGGGTTCTCATACCCGAGCACAGCCGCAGTAGGGACTTCAGCAGTGGAAGAGGCAAATGTACTGATGATGGTAGCAGTAGATCGTACTCTGCTGAGAAGGACCCTTATATATTAAGATCTGCAAGCATACATGCATGGACGGAAACACTTATGGAGGCATCTGCATTTGCTAAAATCCAAGAAGAAGCCGCACAAGGTTTGATTAAGTCTTTTCCTGTTAATTCTGTTTTTCTTATATACAAATTCCATTCCCCTTGTTTCTGTTCTTTTGTATTGTGTCCTATGTAGTTCATTCCATGGATTTGCCAAGCAATCAATCATGTTTGATGTAGACTTGATCCTCAGCATTGTTTGTCTTGTGCAATCTTTTATTTCAAGAAACTGGTTGTTGGCTTTTCCCACGCTTTACATATTTCCTATTGAGGTTTGTTCGGTTCAGTCCTTTTGCACATAATTGAGAAATCTGTGGGATAAGCCAATTCACTTGTATTCACTTGCAAGGGCAAACGTTTCTTGTTTCTGGTTTAGGTCCACTCACATATATGTTACGCACCTCAAAACTTCGGTAATAAAAAAGTAGTAATACTGCTTTCGTTTTAAAAGTAATCCCTAGTTAAGGACTATCTCCACAGAAAATGTCCTTAGTTAAGGTGAGCCTTGACCTTGTACCAATTGGAAACATTGGTGATGAAAACAGTTGCCTTGCCGCATCACTCGTGTTAGTTTCTGAGCTACTTCCTGTTTCATATCACATTTTTTGGCTGTTTGAAGTAACCTTCTCTAGGTATGTGATGTATCCTCTGTCGTTATATTTGCACTGGAGATTAATTGCATGTGCACTAAGCTGTTACTAATTTTGCTTCTTTTAAGCTATCAGACATATCCATTTATTTTGCACCTCAATGTTTGACAATTTCTGAGCAGATATTGGATTCTTTGTTATTTTTGTTAGGCTTTATCACCTTGATTACTTGAACTTGATTGATTAGTTCCCTAATTCTTTTTTAGATAAAGAGCTTCCATGCTATATTTCATAATATCGTCTGTTCTTTTGAGATTTCATGTATTGGCTAGACATGTCACATATGAAACTACTAGAGTAGAGAGCTGCTTGCAGAGCAGGTGGTAAAGCTCCAGATTGGGAGCCGCCGGGGTTCGAACCTGGTTCTCACAGTGGCCTCTAAAGAAGGCCAGGTCAATGGACCTTTTGCTTTTCATTAGAAAAAAAATGGAACTGATAGAGTTACTTACTCGTTGATTAACTAAGCACAATAACGCTAAAATCATTTGGTATTCTTTCTCACCCCCCCCCCCCCCCCCTCGAAACTGTTCTATTCATCAACTCCAATTGGTAGGGTAGAGCTATGCAACACATATATTGTTTTCATCGCAAATAAATTTAAAACAAGAATTTTCATATATTGATCAATTGCCATTGATGTCGAGGGCACCATCCTTAATGTTTTTCCACCCTGAACACAGATGATAAACTGCAAGGCCTGCGGGAAGCAACTTCTGCAATTTCCAGTCCAGTAATAAAGAAAGATGTTGCTACACAAATGAGTCCTGACGATAGTATATCATCTTCTCCGAAAGCGAGGCACTCCTGCTCCAGCCTGCCATCAGGACATCTGATTAAAGAATCCAATAGTCATATACCTAAACCTGAAATCAGGGACGTGCAGGTAGATGATCAAGTAACTGTGACCCGATGGTCCAAGCGACATGTAACACGAGGCTCTGATAAGCGGTCAACAAATATTATTGAATGGAGGAAGAAGACCGTTGAAAATCGGGCTCCATCTTTTGATGAAAAGGAAAGAGAAAGCTGCGTGTCGAAGTAAGATCATTTATATTTGCAATTTTATTTTCTAATGAACTGATTTTGCGCCACTGCCTGATTTTTAACTTGTTCTGCACAAAGATTAAAGAGTTTTAATTTGCATTCTGTAATTGTTAATCCTGCACAATCCATTTGCTGTCAGTGTACTAGTTGTGTCCATTAAGAAAAGGAAGTTCAACACCAACTGAAGGCACTGGCTGTAATGCCTATACAAACTCGCCTAAAGGACTAATTATAAAAGGTTGCTGCTGGTCATAGTCCGGGCTTCTTGTGTCAATAGAGAAACATGCAAGAAGCATAGCAACTGTGGTTTAGAAAAGTTATATTATGTGTAGTCAGACTGGAATAAGATGCAGAAACCGAGGTGGTGATTGAACTATTTGCTGGTTTGAGTGCTGTTTTCTCATTTTCTTTCTAGAGCCAGTGCTTAGTGGCACATACCATGATGCAAATTATAGTTCAATGCCCATTTAATTATTTTTTCACTCAGTTAGAAAGAACATAAATGATAAAGAGTTCTTTTTTCTGACTAACAAGGTAGTAAAACAAAATTGGAGAGGACTGATGCAATGCAGTATAGTCACGTCAGACATGGATTGAATTAGAAATCCACTTATTTGGTACTAAGTTTTAGCTTGTGTAAAATAAATATATGAACAGTTTTCAAGATAAACAAAATATACAAATTTATAGCAGTCCTACTTTTTCATATGCCATTAATTAGTCTAAAACAGGCGCATGTTGTCCTCCTAGTCTCATGTTAGTCTGTAGTAGCTCATAATTGAGGATTAAAAAAAAAAAGAACTGCTTCTGTGTCTTGTATTTTGAGACCTGGTTATTTGTATTAAGGTGCAAAAGGGAGGAAGCAAAGATTACTGCTTGGGAAAATCTTCAGAAAGCGAAGGCAGAGGCAGCTATTCGGAAGTTGGAGGTATTATTTATGTACCACGTGCAATTGCAAGATGCTACAAAATTTCCCCATTCAATTTTTTTTTCCATGGAACTTGTGGACTAATATTCCACCCTCTTAAATTCAGATGAAGCTTGAAAAGAAGAGATCATCATCGATGGACAAAATTTTAGGCAAACTCCGCTCTGCACAGAAGAAAGCACAAGACATGCGTAGTGCTGTTTCTGCTAGTGAAGATCAGTGCAGTGTGAGGGCGACCAAGAAGGCATCTAAAACTAGCAAACCTTTCAGTTGCTGCTTCACCTACAATGCATGCTAGTTGTGATATAGTTGGTGGCTATGGGTACAGCAGTGGATAATGAGACATTCCCGGTGAGTTACTTATGCATGTGTATAATTTAACATCTAGAGTTGTCACTAGTTGTAGTGCTAATGATCTGCTGCTGGCTGTTTCACGGTGACTGGTTTTTATGAACAATTGCTGAAGTACTCTTTTGTAAAAACAATTGCTAACATTAGAATCAATTTCCTTTCCCAGCATATTACAGCTCATGTCATCCAACAGTTGTGGACATCTGACTACAAATTTGCAAAGGGAAGTCAGTTTACTTTCGTGCTGTGACGCAACAGGAGTTGTTAAAGATAGTGCACGATCCGATGACATACCAATTTGGAGCCGTAGATATTGAAATCCTTGAGTGAAATCCATTCATGTAAGTAATTATATGGATATTTGCATCCAGTATTCATTACTGTGTGCCCCTTCCATGTCTGTACACCCAGTGGAAGAAGCTCCTTTCTTGAGCTTCATGCTAGTTAATGCCAGATTGAGCTGATATCCACTGCGCTTGATGTGTATCCTGGAATTGTGTTTGTGACAAATCATGGGGCTCTTACAATGATGCAGTGTCGAAACAAGTTAATAGAGCTGCATGGTCGCACATTCCGAATAACCATTAGAAGGATGAAAACATAGACCTTGGCACTGAAGATGATTATCTTGTATGTCTGTCTTCGAATGGTTACTCAATTTAACATTTTGTCTTTTGGCTCATTCTAATAGACTTCGAGACGAAAATGTGCCATGTGTTGACTGATATGGAAACACAATACATTGGCAAATTGTATGACGATTGGTCCAACCTGTATAAATATGGTTTCAAATTTGAAAGAACTACTGAAGTACAATCTAATTAGCGTTGGTCTAGCCCTTGGTGTGTAAGAATCTTTGATACAGGAAGATCAGTTACACCAAGTTTATACCAGTTACAAATTCTTCCTTTTGTTTCATTTTTGAACGCACAAGACGTTCGAAATCCAAGTTTCCGCCCATGCCAAACTTTTGTATAGCACAAGATATTCAGTTTCCTAGCCTATCCGGAGTCGTCACATTTATTCAGAACCAGAATTGTGCGGTAAGTGCACCTCCTACTTGCACGAGACGTGATCAGAACACAACGCCTACGCACTTGCCACGAACACACCATGCAGGACTTCCCCTGTGACGTTCCAGCAGGATGGGACTCGATCGGAACATCCTTTCGTCTTCCTCCAACGAAACGGCCGTCTCTTCATCTCTCCCATGCACATACATCGACTGTGCCATGCTCATGACGGCACCCGAAGAGGCAAAGCCTGAGCATATACACAACCATGCATCGCCCAGTTTGGTACGGACTCTCTCCTCTGCCCTAGCCATGGCACTGCCTCGGGCTCGCCATCCCTATATAAGCGACTCACGGACTCCCATGCATGAACAAGTTATATCGCAAGAGTGCATCTAGTCAGTACTGCATCTAGTCGCAAGCCAGCTTCCAGTCAGTGTACCTAATACCCTAGATGATGGGGAGCAAACGGGTGCTCTTGTCGTGTTTGGCCGTCCTGGCCTTAACGGCCGCTGCGTTTGTGCAAACAGGGCACGGCGCTGGCGAGGTCGACGGCGGCGGCCCCAGCCCAGCATTCGCCAGGGCGAGCGGGACGCGGTTCACGATCGGCGGGCGCCCGTTCTACTCGAACGGCTTCAACGCGTACTGGCTCATGTACATGGCGTCGGACCCGGGCGACCGGAGCAAGGCGTCGGAGGCGCTGGAGCAGGCGGCCAGCCTCGGCGCGAGGCTGGTGCGGACGTGGGCGTTCAGCGACGGGGGTTACCGGGCGCTTCAGGTCTCGCCCGGCGTGTACAGCGAGGAGGTGTTCATGGTATGTAGCGCGATATTGGACGCAGCCTTTTTAAGCATCCTATCATCTCGTCACAAAAAATTCTGTTCTTTTCGTTTTCGTGCATCACGCATTCGAAGGTTAAACACCGCAGACCGCAGGTAACGAAATCAAATGCCATTCCCGTCGACGATAAAAGGGAGGGCAACACTTACGTGTCTTTTGCTTCTTTTTTCCTCTCCCCTTTCGTCCATCTTTTTTTTTCCTGATATAAATTGACGTACATGAGCATAAAAACGTCGCTATAGATCAAGAAATCTGGTAAAAAGTAGTTTGCGTATCAACGCTTTGTTTTGCTTTTGAATGGAACTACTTTGTGGATGCTGATAGCTAGGACGACTCATGCATTGCATTAAAAAGTTCTCCACATGCAAGATTGATAACATACGATGATTCACTCGTTATTTCTGATAGTACTTTTCTTGGTTTTTGTTCACCGTGGACTCACGAGTCATCATTGATTAATTTTGTTCATTTGGAAAGGATTTTTGTTTCCATGGTGATATTACGGTATATCGATGTGACCATAGTGAGGGACTGATACTGACAGCCTGACACATTGTTGCTTCCCTTTGCTGTAATTTAATTTAGGGACTAGACTTTGTAATAGCCGAAGCAAAGAAGCGAGGTGTCTACTTGATACTAAGCCTGGTGAACAACTGGGACGGGTATGGCGGGAAGAAGCAGTACATGCAGTGGGCGAGGGATAAGGGGCACGCCATGGGCTCCGACGACGACTTCTTCACCAACAGCGTGACCAAGCAGTTCTACAAGAACCATGTCAAGGCCGTCCTCACTAGAGTCAACAAGATAACCGGAGTGGCTTACAAGGACGACCCGACGATCTTTGCGTGGGAGCTCATGAACGAGCCTCGCTGCCAGAGCGACCTCTCGGGGAAGACTCTGCAGGTTTGGTATATCACGCGTCGTGCATTGCCATCACATTTCGCAACTAATTACGTATTAGTACGTAGTAGTATCTTGCTGTGTATCACCGGCCTGTTTAATCGTTCAACATGATGGGACAGGGATGGATCGCGGAGATGGCCGGGTACGTCAAGTCCGTGGACCCGAACCACATGGTGGAGATCGGGCTCGAAGGGTTCTACGGCGAGGACCGGAAGCAGTTGAACCCGGGCTACACCGTCGGCACCGACTTCATCGCCAACAACCTCATCCCAGCGTCGACTTCGCCACCATCCACTCCTACCCAGACCAGTGGTATAAGCACATACCAACGGAACAAACCAATGCAAGAATACTAACCTTAGCAGCAGCTAGCGCGATCAAACTCACTCAAAGAACCTTGTCATGCATGCATGCATGCAGGGTGTCCGGCGCGAGTAACGAGGCGCAGGTGGAGTTCATGCGGCGGTGGATGGCGTCGCACGCCGGCGACGCCGCGGCGGTGCTGCGGAAGCCGCTGCTGGTGACGGAGTTCGGCTGGTCCGCGTGGTCCAACGGCTACACGGTGGCGGCGCGGGACGCCTACTTCCGCATGGTGTACGACGCCGTGTACGCGTCGGCGCGCGCGCCGGGGGGCCCGTTCGCGGGCGCGCTGTTCTGGCAGGTGATGGAGCCCGGCATGGAGGGGTGGACCGACGGCTACGACGTCGTGCTCGACCGTAGCCCGTCCACTGCCGCCGTTCTCCGGCAGGAGTTTGCCCGGTTGGGCAGCCTCAGCCGGGTAGCGTCGTAGGGAACGTACACGCGTCACGTACGGCGCGAGAGAGCACGGATAACTTTCACGAGCCGACTGATACGGGAATAATTTACTGACGTCCACGGACGACTTTCACGGGCTGACTAAATAAGAGCAAATAAGAATGGAAAGGGAACTAATTTGAGGAAACGATAGAGAGCTTGTTTATCCAGAGGCCAGAGCTCAGCTGCTCATGCATGGCAGGTCAGTCTTGTGGGCAGTTGTACACTATTATCATTTCTGAAACGCCGAACGTGAAGAGCTTCATTTTGAGTATCATGAGCATGCAGGTGGGTAGTTCTTGATCAAAACTTTGCTAGCTGCTGCGTTGCAGCGTGCAATATCTAGTGTGAGACAAATTCAGACTCATCATGTCCCACGCGCTTTCGTATTTTGTCCTGGAAGCACGGCAGATTATGTCCGGCAACTACATTAGGGAGAAATAAATCTAAAAAAATACGACGAACAAGCAGTGTATCGTTGTGAAAGGGGTCTTGGCCTAGCGGTTAAGGCATCCGAGTAGCACCTTTGAGGTCCTGGGTTCGACTCCCGGTGGGAGCGGATTTTCTAGGATTTAACGGCATTTGTGCTTTCAGCGGTAGGCGACGTGGCCGTCGACAGCGAGGCGCCAGTGGTGACTTCGGGAATCTGGAGAATTTGCCGGCTCAGTCTTCGAAGATGCTCATAGGGGTAGGGTTTGCGTATGTGCGTTCATAGGGGTGAGTGTGCGTTCATAGGGGTGAGTGTCTGAGTTGTACTGTGTAATTTCTCAAAAAAAAAAGGTAAAGCTCTCTTAAAAAAAAAAAACAGTGTATCGTGGGTGAGTGTGCGTGCGTTGTGAGTGTCTGAGTTGTACTGTGTAATTTCTCAAAAAAAAAAGGTAAAGCTCTCTTTTAAAAAAAAAAAAAACAGTGTATCGTTATTGAAGGCAAACAAGTACAGATGAGCCTGTAGTCTGTTGACAATGAGAGAAGCCTGAGAATGAGATTTCGATTCGGCACCGCACAACATATTTTTATAAACGAACTGTTGCATCAGAAGAAACATGTAGGCGCAGGAGGCAGCAATGTCAAACTGTTCCGCTCCATGACCTGCTCGAGACGACGACACGCGTGAGTTTGCGTTCCGCACGAAACCGCGGGTAGATCGCACGAGACGTTGACGTGAACCTGATCCTATCATGCGGGGTTCGGCCACTAACCGGCCCACTGTCAGTTGTCACCGCGGGAGACGGTGCGGTTGGGCTCACGTCGCGTCACCGTCACGGCCGGTGGCTGTTGGAGTGGTCACGCCCCCGATCTCGCCGTCGAATGGGTTTGTCCCCGCCCTCCCAGATGCTCCCACCTTGCGCGCTCTCATTGGGCAGCCCGTCGCGTCGCCGGCCGTCAGCGTCGTGCGGAGGCCGCCACGTTGCGCGCCATGGGGAGGCGGAGCCCACCACGGCACCACGTTCTGTCCGTCGACGCGAAATAGAAAACGTTATCCCACGCGAGCTCGCTCCACCCAGAGCATCCTATACCCCACTGACATGTCGGGTCCACCGGGAATTCGATTCCTCGAACAAACGCGAGATCTAAAGGCTGAGACCGTGTACAGGTGCGGCGTGCGCGAGGCGAAATGGTTGGGTGGGGCGAATACCCGGCGCGCACCCAACTCCATTGAGATTTCTTCGTCGCGGCCTCGGGCCGGGCGGCGTTTTAAACAGCTCCTCCCTGGCGACACCTGTCCTTCCCCGGTTCCATTCGTTCCCCTCGCCGCCGCGCTCCAGCCAGCACCCGCGCGGCCAACGCGCGTCTTCCACATCCCCTCTCAGGTCTCGCTCGGTTTTTCCTCCTGATCCGTGGAATTCCCCTTGCTAATTCTGGCATCCCTTGTCGTCAAGTCAAGCCTTAGTACTCTGCCGAACCAACCCCCCTCTGCTCTGCTCTGCTCTGTGCGCACCCGATTCGCTGCTCCTGCCGCTTGGCGCGTGCGCGCGAGGGGATTTTCGAAGCTTGTTGTGAATCGGGTGGGGGCTAGTGATTGGTGAGATGGAATTTCCTGGCGGGAGCGGGAGGCGGCCGCAGCAGCTGGAGGAGCACCTGCCGCCGATGACGCCGCTGCCGCTGGCGCGGCAAGGGTCGGTCTACTCGCTCACCTTCGACGAGTTCCAGAGCGCGCTCGGCGGGCCGAACAAGGACTTCGGATCCATGAACATGGACGAGCTCCTCCGCAGCATCTGGACGGCCGAGGAGTCGCAGGCCGTCGGGGCCGCCAGCGCGTCGGCGGCCGCGGACCAAGCCGCGCGCGCGGCGGCCATCCAGCGCCAGGGATCGCTCACCCTGCCCCGCACGCTCAGCCAGAAGACGGTCGACGAGGTCTGGCGCGACATCATGTGCTTCGGTGGGCCGTCTGCTGCTCCGGTCGCGGCGGCGGAGCCGGCCCCGCCGGCCCAGCGCCAGCAGACGCTCGGGGAGATCACGCTTGAGGAGTTCCTGGTGCGCGCCGGCGTCGTGAGGGAAGACGTGACGGCGGGGCCGTCGGTGCCGCCGATGCAGGCGGCGCCGCCGCCACCACCCCCGCCACCGCCTTCGCAGCCGCAAATGTTATTCCCCCATGGCAATGTGTTTGCTCCCTTGGTGCCTCCACTGTCTCTGGGGAATGGCTTGGTGACGGGAGCTGTCGGTCACGGAGGTGGTGGTGGCGCGGCCTCGGCGTTATCGCCGGTGAGGCCGATTACATCCAACGGGTTTGGCAAGATGGAAGGCGGAGACCTGTCGTCTCTGTCGCCGTCACCGGTGCCATTCGTTTTCAATGGTGGTCTGAGAGGAAGGAAACCATCGGCGATAGAGAAGGTGGCTGAGAGGAGGCAGCGACGGATGATCAAGAACAGGGAATCCGCTGCGAGGTCGCGCCAGAGGAAGCAGGTAAATTTTCTGTCTGGTTCTCACCTTGTCGGTGCTGCCATTGCTTTTTATTATCAAATTAGCGTGTCTGCTGCTTACTTTACAGTGACATGTGTAACATGTATATTTTTTCCTCGCTGAACATGTTATCTTAAGTATATCACAAGAAAAATGGTGAGGCAAAGAAAAACACTGGCATGCGTCAGATTTGGTTATAAAGAAAAAACGATATGTGCTTTGCTTCTGTGAGTGACTTGTGCTATATTCATGGATAGACGCGTAACATACTCGCTTGCAAATACTAAGCTGAACTGCTGAAATCTTGGAATGCTCTGTAGCACAGGTGGAAGCTATTGCTGAAATGAATCTGCTCTCTTGGTATCCTTATTGTTATGCTTCCAAAGCTTTCATCGTTTTATGTTGACTTATAGTTGTACTCTTTTATTTGCGTCAGGCGTATATGATGGAATTAGAAGCTGAGATAGCAAAACTTAAAGAGATTAACGAGGAGCTGCAGAAGAAACAGGTATACCCACGTACTACAGGCATTTGTTGTTTGACTTTACATTCATATTAACGTCAAAGTATCTATCCTGCAATAGTGAAATTCAAGTAGCTGAGTTTTTATCCTTCGATCATTCCTTAATTTTGGAAGCAACCGGGGTTCCAGGGAACCTTCTGTACATGACATGATGTCACATTATTTTTCATCTGTGAGATGTTGCATCCTGGTTGATCATTACTTGTGTTTTCATTGAGCTTTCGAAAACGTCAGCTTATCAAGGTTTTTTTTTTTTTTACATTGATCAACACTTTACATTTAGTTTCTAGGGATCAGTTGAGAAGTTAAGACAAAATCCACCAAATGAAAATATCATGGAATCTTACATCTGCAGTCTATATACAAGAGAAGTCCTCTTTTATAATACTCTTAAAGGCCGAATTGCAATTTTGCTCTGTTGCTTGCCTGCTTGGTATGAAATTCTTTTCTGATGATGCATGTAATACATATAGCTGATTGTTAACCATATTGTACTTCTGAACTTTGCTCATTCTTGTATTGCAATTTTTTCAAAATAGAACTTCTGAACTTTGCTCATTCTTGTATTGCGATTTTTTTATTGTTTGATGTTGTCACATTCCTCATATTTTCTGGTCTTATAACTTAACTAATTATTGCTTCTAATTTTCAGGTCGAAATGCTGGAGATGCAAAAGAATGAGGTAATTGTTTCCTATTTTGAGTAACTATTTATTTCCTGGAGAGACAACTATTACTTATTTGCTTGTTACAGCATATTGTTCTGTTATACTGTAAACTTGGTTGATTTGAAGGTAATATGTTCTACAAATGCATTATGTAATATGTTGTTTTTCTTCTCGTGAAGTATTACAGTCAAACATGTCAACATCTTGAATATGATACAGCTCTAGACTGCATGGTATGAAATTTCAAGAAGTATTGTAAGAAAATAATATTTTTCTGAACATGTGGTTTTGGTAACTTGTTTGAGAAATCTAATAGCCTGATTGACAGATACTGATATCCAGAGAGTTCTTCTTTTAAACTATCAAACATATATTTGACTTCAGCAATACCTTGTATATAAAGTAAAGCTGTAGGAAAATGGAGACATGATAAGGCCAGAACCGATGTTGATGTGATTGATTGTATTTTCCTACTACTGGTGCGAGGTGGTAGCATACAAAGGCTTAAATGATTTAAGAATTCTCTGAATTGATCGGCCAACTTCCATAATTGTTGTTGGCCATGTAATCTGCGCTTAGCTGTGTAATTTGCCTCTTAATCCTAACACTGAACTGTAAGGTTAGATATGCCTTTGTCATTATTTCGTTCCAAATGTTCCAACTATTTTAACAGCTGTATTTTCTATCTCCAGTATTATTTTAACCTTAAAAATGAGAAGGGCCAACAAATTTACAACTTTTCACCATATGTTTTCAATGGTGAAAATAAATGATTAAGTTTGGAATTATTGTGTTTCAACCAAAAAAGAAGAAGACCATGGCTACTTTTATCATGAAATCCAATAAGACTGAGAGACAGCTGCCATTTCCCAGCTTCCATCTCCAAATTGTCCATATTGGTGTTTCACTATTAAGTTTTATTTACATGAGAAATTATATTTGATTGCATAAAGTATATATATTATTTGTCTACCTAACATTCTGATGGGTTATATGTTGTATTTTATTTCGTTGTGGACGGGGTAATTTGTTTTATTCAGTTGGTGGCTGTTTTTCATTGGTCGATCATTGTAAACTCTTGCATAGGAATAAGGGTTACTTTACCAGTGATTGGGTACCCTTGAGTTTATAGAAACATTTCCTTGTTTTGCACACAGGGTTCATATTAACCCTTGGTTCAGGTTCCACTTTACATAATTATATGGCTGCCTGTAGCTTGGTTTTTTAAAGAGAACTTGGGCAGTTCTCGGTTTGTGCTAGAGCTGTTGCAGCATAGACTTGTAAATAATGTTGCTCTAGTTTCCTTGAGTGAATGTTGCTCTAGTTTCAAGTTTCCTTGAGTGAATGTTGCTCTAGTTTCAAGTTTCCTTGAGTGAATGTTGCTCTAGTTTCGTGTCCATTGTTGTATAAGGTTGTGATTTCTATGATTTCATCTTAGTTATTTTTCGTCCAACCGTCATTTTTGCTCTAACAGAATGTGTTTATGGTGTTATCAGGTCCTGGAGAGAATGACGCGGCAAGTTGGACCCACGGCAAAGAGAGTTTGCCTGCGGAGGACACTGACAGGTCCTTGGTAAGCTGCACGACCTGTAACTAAAAACAGTACTTTCATCAGCGGTGTATATAGTATAGTAGGTGAATACATAATCGCCAGAGTTTGCCTCATAGACACAGGCACAGCGCCATTAATCCGATGCTCGAATCTGGTAGGCTGATAGATTTCCTGGGATTTCAGCTTCGTAGGTTTTGCCCATTTGCACAACGTTTGAATGAGTAGAGGAGCTCTTGTATGTAGTCTGTTCGATCTGGTCAGTTTATTGACCCGGAGAGTGCGTGCTCAGTATCCGTATTGTTTCTCTAGGCTTCTGATTTGGTGTGATACTCCCTGTTAGATGTTAAATCCAATGTGTTTGTATTCATAAAACATCTCACTGTATTATGCAAAACCAAGTTGCTCATATGGTGTAAGAACTTCTGCAGATGTCCATTGTGTCCGACTTCTAGGACATGAATCTTGAAGCAACTATGGTGTATGTAACTACTTGCAGACTTTCAGATGAAGATATTTAGCTGCTATCATTTACCATTAAGTGGCTGGGAACGAAACAACAGCTAGAAGAGAGTGCCTTGGAGAAGCTCCGCCTAGGGGCTTAAGGTTACTATTGTGTGAAAGATTTTGTATTAGTAAAATGATTTTTCTGATCTGTCCTGTGATGGACAGCGGTCGCATCAGTTTGTTGTGCCTGATTGGAACGGCATCAGTGAATCACACAGCGCCTTGATGAGACGATTGCACAAATCTACGCATGGTGCTGTGAACTCTCCTGTGTCCTTGGCCGGCAGAACGTGTGTTGATTTGGCTGACCAGCAATGGGACACGAAGGCTTGCCCTGTTGCCCTCATGGCCGTCCTAATCGCAATTAACTGAACTTGCCGTCAGCCACGTGCAGTGTCGGAGGCGTCAACCCCATGCTTCATGTTCATCAGATGCGTTCACCGGCTACGCCTCTGCGGTAAAGCGCTGGAGGCATCCAATGAAAATATGATGTGTAGTAGTAAGTTCTATGCACCCTGCTTCGTCTCCCGTCACGAGATGAGAAACTCGAGTCGCGAGATTTACCCTGAGCAACTCCTTATCTTCTGAATAAAAATTCAAAGAACACGGATGAATTGTTTCCTGAATCAACAAGAACAGCATGGTAATTACATAAAGCTGGTTGCGTTCCGCAATGGCAGTAACAAGAATTGAAGACATCGTACGCAAAGTGCAGAGTGCAAACAAGGCCTGCTCGTCGTACACCCTCTCCCGGCTAGGTGACGTCTGAAATCCATTGGGGGCTGTAGAGAAGCAATCGCGCATTTCATTGATTGATCTCAAGTGATTTATACATGTACAGAGAGCCGGTTAGGCATAACCGTGAAGGTCTACAATCTAGCTGAACGTGTACGTGAAGTAAGGAAGTGGGCGAGCGCTACGTGAGTGCCGGATGAACCGGTCCTAGGCTAGCAAGCAGTTACAGAACGTGTTATCTATTTCTACACCCCCCCCCCCCCCCCTCAGTTTGTGCGTCGTCAGAGATGGACAAACTGCTTCTGAAATCCTCGAACAGCTTGGTAGGCAGCCCCTTGGTCATGATGTCTGCAAATTGCAGCTGTGTTGGTACATGTAGTACTCGCAATTCACCGATAGCCACCTTCTCCCTGACAAAGTGGATGTCCAACTCGACATGCTTGGTGCGCCGATGATTCACTGGATTTTGGACAGATAAACAGCAGAGACATTGTCACAGTAGATGATTGTGGCTTTGTCAACACTGGCATATAGCTCGCGAAGAAGATTCTTAACCCAAGTGCATTTTGCAGTGGCATTGGCGACCACGCGATATTCCGCTTATGCGCTTGATCTTGATACTGTTGTTTGGCGCTTGGAGGACCACGAAATTAACGAATCACCAAGGAAAACACAGTACCCGGAGGTGGATCGACGTGTGTCAGGGCATCCAGCCCAGTCGGCATCGGAGTAAGCCACAAGATCATTGCCAGCCTTTGAACTGATGTGAATACCATGCTTGATTGTGCCGCGGATGTATCTCAGAATTCTCTTCACAAGATTCCAGTGAATATCACGAGGAGCATGCATGTGCAGACACACTTGATGAACTGCATAAGCTAAATCAGGCCGAGTAAGTGTCAGGTACTGCAGGGCCCCGGTAATGCTTCGGTAAAAAGGCGCATCATCAGCAAGAACACCTTCATTGGAGGAGGATTTTGGCTTGGTGTCAACCGGAGTTGGAGCAGATTTGCAGTTGGTCATCCCAGCTCGGTCAAGCACGTCTTCTGCATACTGTCCTTGGTGCAAGAAAAAACCTTCAGCAGTGCGTTGAACCTGAATTCCCAGGAAGTAGTGCAATGGCCCAAGATCTTTCATTGCAAAGACTGAGCTCAAGTGGCTGATAACTCGGTGCAGCAGAGAGGAACTTGATGCAGTCAGGACAATGTCATCTACATACAGTAGGAGATAAGCCATATCTGAACCTTGCTGGAAGACAAACAGTAATGAGTCTGAAGATGTTGAACTGAAACCAATGCGATGAAGCTCTCCAGCGAATCGCTGATACCAGGCCCGCGGCGCCTGCTTGAGGCCATACAGTGACTTGGATAGAAGACACACATGATCAGGATGGTGCTTGTCGATGAAACCAGCTGGTTGCAGACAATACACGCGCTCAGCCAGCTCGCCGTGCAAGAAGGCATTCTTGACGTCGAGTTGATGTACTGGCCAGCGACGCATTGCAGCAAGATGAAGAACAGTACGGATAGTGCCGGGCTTGACAACTGGCGAGAAGGTCCGATCAAAATCCACTCCGGGCTTCTGGTTGAATCCGCGGACGACCCAACGTGCCTTGCGACGCTCGAGACTATCGTCTGGCCGCAATTTGTTCTTGAAGATCCATTTGCCGCTGATGACATTTGCACCGTGTGGACGAGGCACCAGAGTCCATGTACGATTGAGCTGCAGAGCTTTGAATTCTTCTTCCATGGCGCGCAACCAGTCGGGGTCGCGCACGGCGGCGCGGACTGACGACGGTGGCGGCGTGACGGGCACAGTTGTAGTGTGCGCGTATTTGGGATTCGACAGTCGGATGCCATCCCGGGCCCGCGTGATCATGTGATGGCGAGGAGGGCTTGATGAAGAGCTCGCAGGTGCAGTCGATGTCGAGGTACCCGTGTTGTTGTCGGCGTAGGAGTCGTACTGCGGCGGACCATCAGCAGGAGTTCGTGGGGAGTGGCGTTGCGGCGCGCGCGACATGGGCGGCAATTGAGCAAGTGCGTCGCAGTGGAGAGAGCGTCAGGCCACAACGTGAGCGGTGCGCCGGCGTGCAAGAGCATGGTGCGCATGCTATCATTCAAGGTGCGCAGAATGCGTTCGGCGCGCCGTTTTGCTCAGAGGTGTAAGGACACGTGAGACGAAGGATGATGCCATTTGCAGCAAAGAAAGAGCGCGCCGCGAGATTGTCAAACTCTCGCCCATTGTCAGTTTGTAAGCTGAAGATGGGGCGCTGGAATTGCGTTAGTACAAAAGCGTGAAAGGCAATGATCGTGGGCAGAACATCAGACTTTTGGCGTAAGGGAAATGTCCATGTGTAATGAGAGAAGTCATCGAGGATGGCAAGATAAAATTTAAATCTAGAATTACTGATTATTGGCGACGTCCACACATCACAATGTAAAAGTTGAAAGGGAAACAATGCAACACTAGAAGATTTGGGGAACGGCAGCCGTACATGCTTGCCTTTGAGACAGGCGTCACATGTATGGTTGTCGGACTTTGAACAGTGGAAATCAAAGGATCGCAGAACGCGCTGAAGCTGTCCATGCCCGGGGTGGCCGAGGCGAGCATGCCAGAGGTCGGTGTTGTGCGAGGCGAGGAAGCTGCGGTA
The DNA here is from genome assembly GCA_007726485.1 of Eragrostis curvula. NCBI lineage: Eukaryota > Viridiplantae > Streptophyta > Magnoliopsida > Poales > Poaceae > Eragrostis > Eragrostis curvula. Next base: position 7,528,574 of record CM017439.1, on the reverse strand, counting down.
GTGATGGCGACGGCTTGTGGACGCGCATAGAGGGTACAGATCACCTGTGAAATCACATCGGAGAAGTACCGTCCCCGTGCGAAGATCCTTGATTGAAAAACCAAAAGGGTCAAAGGTGACAGAAACGAAATTGTCCGTGGTAAGAGCACGCACAGAAATTAAGTTCTTGATCAGGTAAGGAGAGATAAGCACATTATTCAATTTCAAAGGGGAATAATCAGTTGGAATAGCAATGTAGCCAGTATGATCAACAGTCAAAGGAGCACCATTGCCAACTATGATTGTGGAAGCAGAAGTAGGTGGAGAGGCAGAGGTGAGAATACCAGGGTGATTATCCATGTGTGTGCTTGCGCCGGTGTCGAGGATCCACTCACCGCCACCGTTGTACTGCGATGGCGAAGGCAAGTTTTGAAGGGCGGCGAGGAGCCCGGCTGGAGCAGAGGTGGACTACGTGGCGTAGCCGGACGTGTCGGTGGAGCCTGCAAGGGAGGCCGCCAGCATTGCCTGTTGCTGCGCGTTCGCCATGAGCGCCTGCTGCTGGGCGTTGCCGGGCCGCGGACCGAGGACGCCGGAGCCCGCGGGACGCCAGATCGGCATCGGCCAGGCCTGGACAAGGCCAGTCCATGGATTGGGGGCAGCGCCGCCGCCGGCATGCGGGAACGGAGCGCCGCAGCCACCCGGACCGCGACGACCATCGGACTGCTTCCTCTTCTTGTTCTTGTTGTTGGTGGGGCGCGACGGCGAGTACGACGGGGCTGATGGCGGAGTAGGCCCCGGCGTCGGCTTGACGGGAGGTGATGGCGCCGGGTTCGAGCCCGCGGCGGCCAGCATCGCCGTGGCCGCCTCCTGCTTGGCGGTGTGGGCGAGCCGGGCCTCGTCGCGCAGGAGGTAGTCACGGACGTAGTTGAACGTGGGCAGAGGGCTGCGCGCGGTGAGGATGGGGATGGCGTGCCCGTACTTGGAGCTCAGACCACGAAGTGCGTTGAGCACCATGGCCTGCGACGAGATCGGGGGACCAACGTCGCGCAGCAGATCGGCCAATTCCTTGAGGCGGCTGAAATAGGCAGAGACGGTGAGATCACCTTGAACGAGGGTGTGGAACTCCTGCAGCGCGTACACGGCGCGCTGGTCGGCGTTGTCGAGGAAGAGGCCACGGATCTCCGTCCAGAGGACGTAGGCCGTGGGACGCGGGACGACGATCATCCGCATGACGGCCGGCGAGATGGTGTTGTACAACCAAGAGACGATGCACTGATCGACTTGCAGCCACTCAGGGTTGTGCCACATGAGCTGCGCGTCGACGGTGCCGTCGACATGGTCGACGAAGCCGAACTTGAGGAATGTCGCGTCGTAGAACGCGCTCCAGAGGGAGTAGTTGGGCTGATCGTAGTCCAGGATCACAGGAACATGCGATCGAATGTTGACATGTTGAAGGGAAGAGGCGGCGATCTGGTGGGGTTCAGGTTCAGCAAAGGGATTGGTGGTGCTGGAGCCAGTCGGGGAGGACGAGGACTGGCTGGCGGCGGCCATTGGAGCAGCGGAAGAATAGGATCGTAGTTAGGCTGATACCATGTAGAGAAGCAATCGTGCATTTCATTGATTGATCTCAAGTGATTTTATACATGTACAGAGAGCCGGTTAGGCATAACCGTGAAGCCTACAGTCTAGCTGAACGTGTACGTGAAGTAAGAGAATGGGCGAGCGCTACGTGAGTGCCGGATGAACCGGTCCTAGGCTAGCAAGCAGTTACAGAACGTGTTATCTGTTTCTACAGGGGCATCTCTTCGAACAAATTAAAACTCGCTCGCTTTCGATTTTGGGGCTGGTTGCACTAGCGCTAGCATTAACATGGCGTCTCTAACGGGAGGAATCGAGCTGCACGGTGCGAAGCACTGAATGAGTTACGGTGCGATTCAAAAAGCTGCAATAGTTAGCAGCCTGAATGAGTTACCGTGATTCATGTCGTGCGCTTGACTCTGCTCGGCAAGCAACAACGCGATATGGGCAGCTAAAGACAGCTCGCCGTGCCAAAACGACAGAAAGGGACGGCCAAACTTCATTCGCCCGCCCTCTTGCCTTTCCCATTCGTCCACACGGACCACACCTGTCCTGTCCTCTCACCCGTAAGAAACAATTCTCTGTAACGCACAGCACAGGGATGGTGCAGCTGCAACAACAACCCAAATAATTCACATCCAATCCCACCAAATAGGTTTTCGTTTGCCTCCGTGGTTGATGAATCCATCTCGCGTGATTAGCCGCTGATTGAGGTTTTTACTTCTCGGCAGGGTTTGAAACTGTTTCTGGATTCTGAAAATATGTGAACAGATAAATTGGTTTCTACTTAAAAATGTGAAACGTTTCGGTGAGAATTTGTTTCTGATTCTGCTACATATTTCTTTAATTTGTTATTAAAAAAAACTACTGTATCTGAAACCCCATAGCGCACCGTTAAGCCACGTGTATACTCACTCCATGCATCAGCTCTATTACGTGGAAGGCTGTTGGAGTATGTGCATAATTAACGGCTAAAAAAACGAGAAATGTCAGTCCTGTTCGCTTCGCTGCTTCGCAGCAGCTGTTTTACAGCAGTTACAGTGTTTGCAGTTATTACTTCAGCAACAGCTACAGTGTTCGCAGTTATTTTTCTGCAGCCGCAGCCTGCAGAACAGGCTGATATTCCATTGATCAGCAAGAATATAGGAGCTCGAGAAGTATCGATGCGCTATTCAGGATCAACACCAAATTTATGAAAAGCAAATTATATTGATCTACCTCAGCAAACAACCATTTATACATACAGTCGATTAGATATGAAACTACAGATTAGAAACAACAAAGAAACTTATAACAAAGTAATTAGGCATAATTGTTTCAAGATGAACGGTGGAAGTTGATTAGCAAGCAGTACAAGATAAGATAGACCGGCGGCGGCCCACCCAACCCTAACAGAAATTCTTTTCTTCTTTTTGTTCTCGATGCGGCCCGGGGATTCCTTTCTTCTTCATCTCAAACTTTCTTTCATCCCAACGCAAGCTAGCGACCGCAATGGCGTGGCACCCCTGATCGAGCTTAGCGGCGGTTGAGCACGGAGAGGGCTACCACCTGCGCCCACTGCTTCAGCCTCATCTTCACGGTCTCCGGCGATTCGCCTGCATGAGCCGACCAAACAAGTTCAATCACATCGCCGTGTCACAACTCACAACTCACAAATCACTAACTAAAACTTTGGTCCGATGGAACAGGGGTAGATTGATTGACTGCCTACAGCCTAATAAAATCTGTAGTGTCAGATTAGATGCGAGTGCAGGAACAGACTGGAGCTTTACCTGGATCGAGTATGGACATGGGGCTGCCGAGCGGCGACTCCTCGGTGGACACCTCCGACGTGGCGCTGCACGTGCACGCAGAACCCTCAGCTCCGCCGCCGCCGCCGCCGTGGACGGCGTAGTAGAGGTCCAGCGCGGGTAGCGTCTCCACGAGCCGGCTCCGGCCGGCGCCGCAGACCGCGCAGACGGCGGCCGGCTCGAACCCGAACCCCAGATCGATGCAGCCGCGGAGCTCGTCGAGGTCATCGTCCGTGACGCTCCGGACGCGCCGCAGGGCCGATACCCCGGGGTGCATCCCGCGCCGCCGCCGCTCCCAAACCTCGTCCCGCTCGATGTCCGGCGACCACGAGTTCTGCTTCTGCAGGCCCCCAACCCGCGGCGGCCCCGCCGGGCCCCTCCTTTTGTCACCACCGATCCCGCCGCCGATAAGCGGGCGCCCAGCCTCCTCCATGGCGCGGCGCTTGGCCCTTCCCTCCGCCCCCTCGCAAAGCGAAGGGGGGATTGGAGAAGAGAACTTGGAGGCCGGGGCGAGGCGGCCGCGGAGGATTTTATCCAGCGGATGGGCACGGTCAGCCGTGTGACGTCTGCCGACGTAACGCCGCGTTTATATACCGGTATACAGGGAATCGAACGGTGGATTTTTTTTTTTGAATTGCAAGGGTAATTATTAGGCATTTATTTCGGTCACGGGGAGAGTGGGGGAGTGACGAAAGGACGAACATAAATTTTGCTCCGTAACTTATTTCTGTTATAAGGCCAGTCTCAGTGGCTTTCATTTCACATTTTTCAAAAGTGCCACATCAGATTTAGAGTTTTCACATGATAAATGAAATGGTCTCTCTCAATGCACAATTTCATCTCACGGTTTCATAAGCAAAGTATAATATTAAATTCTTGCATTGAGATTGGTCAAAACATGTTAGGATGAAAGTTTTTGCTCTCAATGGGTCTTTCAATAAGCTTTCATATATATGAAATCGTGCCAACTTCCTTTCATTAGAATGAAAGGAACTTCTCCTCTTTCATCTTAATTGATGTGCCATATCATCTATTTTGTTGATGTGGCACCTTATTTAATATTGATGAAAGGCCCATTGAGACTGGCCTAAATGGCATTTTCGAATCAGTTGTTTGAATTTCGAGTTTTCTACTACTATTTCAGCACTTCTTTCTGGTTACACGAAGAAAGTGGTGTCATTCAACTGATCTTCTAATCCAACAACTTTGTAGCAACGTTCTAAGATTTGTGAACCTGCACTATGTTTCCAGGTTATGGACGGAGATGCTTCATTAACGTTGAATCATGGAATCGATACAATTTTTCTCCCACCCTCCTATGTATTTGCCCTTGATGATCTTACTGGATCAAGCAAACCAACGCATAAAAAAAGTCTGACTTATTTTCGGACTGCTCCTATACGTACCACCGGGTCGTGTAGCACAATTTTGAAATCAACTATCATAGGTTAGAGCAGCAGCCAACGTTTGATGAAAAGCACATGTGGATTGAATGGTCAGGTCGTACGTGAAGCAATTCCGTTATTTTCGTACTAGAGGTAATATCTTCAAATAACTCTACAAGTAACAAGTTCAATTGATTTGGGTCAAAATTTCAAGCGCAAGACGAATAGAACAATTTTTAGCTAGCCCGGTAATTGAGAATGGAGACAAAAGGACACGCAGTAAGTGAGACTACTGCATTTCGGCAGTGGAGGTGTGCTTTTTGCGGATAGTTGGGCAGTTAGCGATAGCGAGGTGATCATGCATGTGAGGCGTTGAGAGTTGAGATTTGCTTGCACAGGAAGAATGGATCAATCAACCTACGATTGCATGATTACGTATCAAGTTCTTATCGTGCCCTCTCCATCAATCGCAATCCTTAGACATGGTTGGACGGAGATCACGAAAATATCTGCAGAACGATCTTCATTTTCTCGTGATCGGGTTTCAGCAAAAATTGAGATCCAGTGAAAATATAATCAAAGTGAAATTCGGACCACACAACAAATATAGTATCTCTTCTCCAACATTCATGGCTTGCAAATCAGAATTAGCGATCTGGGACTGCGATTGATTGATGCGGTTAATGATCGATTATTATGAAAAGTCAAGTGGATGGCTTGCTTTCATATCAAGCTGTTGTAATTCTGTGGTAGCTAAGTACAGCTTGGAAGTTGGAATGCTTTCTTCTTTTGCCTGAAACAACCTGCCTTTTAAATCTGAACCTCTCACGATGTTTCTTTTGGGTAGCACGCATGAAACCCATGGCGACAGTTTTGGAAGCAAAGCATGCAAACGCAAGTAGAAATAGGGGCATGTCGCGGTATAGTGTTCAATTAAGCGAAACTTGCCTGAAAAAGGTGAGAAAACCAAATCTCTAGCGTGCCGTGGACAACGATGTGCCATAAATTGCACGGCATGCTTGCCTCGCTTGAATCTCCGGCCTTCCAGAGGGTTAAATGGGGAAGCAACTGAACTTCTCTGGAAAATTTGAATAAATTTGCAGGAAAAAGCAACAGAAAAGTTCATAAAGATCACGAGAAAATTATCTGCGGTTCAGTCAATCAAAATTGTTAGGTCAAATTAATAAGATATATAACCGCCGTGTTGATGTATGGTGCAATTCGATATAGCTTAATATCACAAACTCAATCTTTCTGTAGTTTAATTTTGTACGACTAATTCCTTGGAAGACCTCCAACTTTATTACATCATGGACTTCCAACAGCCGGTATATATAGAATATTGTATGAGCAACTTGTCTTCTTGCTCGATCATCGTCTCCTTGCCAAGCAAGTAGCAAACCAAGATCAAGCACAATGGGAACGACAACGTCACGTTTCAATAATTGCGTTTTCTAATGGAGGATATTAGGAGCATCCTGTGGCATTGGTTGGTGAAGATACGCATATGCTCTTATCATTATTTTCCTGACAGGAAGTAGTTAAATCTAGATGAACTACCATCTGTTCTGCAGAATGGCTAGGTCCTTGTAACTACACACTCCCTCCGTTTTTTATATGTTGTCGTTAGGACAGCTTTTGCTAGTTTAAATTGAACTAGCTTTGTTTGTCTGAACGACAAAAAAAGAAAAACGGAGGGAGTATAGTTGTGTGGCGTGTGCAATTGCTTTCAGACTTGCTATTTTAAACGTGATCGGAACGAAAAAAAAAAAAAGAAGGCTTGTGAAGAAAATACTTCTGAAATTAGTCTTTTGTTGGAAAGATGTGTGAATTATGAAGCAGAAATATCTGCTTTTTATATTTTCCTAATTCAAAATTCTCTGAAAAGAAGTTTGGTTAAATATTTAACTATCGGTCACCTTCCTGCACTACCGCTATCTAGTGACGAGCTGTTTCCCTTGTTTTTCTCTTTAATACACGTATCAGGACAACCGACTTGACACTTGAGTGTCATGCCTTGATATCTTTTCTGAGATGACACTAGAGCTTCCTGGAAGAAAGGTAATTTCTAACATAAATACTGAACGTAACAAGACATGATCACCTTGGACATTTGTCATTTGTCAAAAGACCTGACCTGGGTTTGGAATTAACACGGGACGTAACAGGATCAGGTTTTCGTCAATGGTCAATGCATCACGGCCATATAATTGGTCATCATTGATTAAGCAACATACCAAATCTTTAGCTGGTCCGGATGGACGTTATCGTAGGGCACTGGAAATAAACAACCTGGATTCCTGACCACGTCAAACTCCAAAAGTCCATATCGCCTGCTTTCCCGAACACGCCACAATACAGTGATGCTTCAGTTATGTATGGCAACGATACGACTTTGTTTAGCAACGATATGATTTGAGGTATGCATATCTTCGAGCACAGGGTAGAAACGAGCATATTTTTCTATGTGAATTAACTACTGATGGGAAAGGTATAAAGTTTTCCTACTTGCCTGCCCTCACCACAAAAATACAGTACTACTCAATGGAGATTGGAGAATAAAAGACACGAGTAATGGAGACGCATGACTTAAGCATCACACTGCACACTGATCTTTGATCTATCTATCTGATGCAGTATTTTTTTTGTGTGAATGGTCATCACGACAGGGCCCTTCCACACCGACTCCGACGTGGAGGTCAGAAAAGAATTCGCGGCGGCGGAGCCGGCCGGTCCCGCACTTTGTGCAACGCTGGGTCCAAAAGCTGTGCGCACGAATGCCTTCGAGCAAAAGTTATTCCATTCTTTGCGCTGGATATGAGGTCACATCGCTTGGCGCACCCTCGACGGACGGAATCGGTTGGCGCCGGAGGCTTGCGGCCGCAATGTGAGTAGAAATTTGAGCCCGGTTTCACGGGCATTTTCCCGTCAAGATTTGATTAACACCGCACATACACTCCGCTTATAACTCCGGTTTGGATCCGTACATCCAGCGGAGAGATTCACTGTTGGCTACTGACGCGAAACAGAGGCCGCACGCCGCATCTTTCTTTCCCTATGCCGCCGACACCTGAATATTCCTGTGCAGAACTGCAGACTGCATCTGTCTCGAGCTTGGCCTGTCCTTAATGGTGGGTCCAGGCGACTTTTCCACGGCCCCACACTGCAGCTGGTCACGGATCACTTGGCTGCTGCCGGCGATTGTGCCGTCCGCCGGCGGGCGCCCGAAACCTGGCGATGGCACGGGTCGCGGAGCACGCTGACGCCGCGCACGGCACGGGAGCAGGTAGACCAGCACCAGTAGACGGCCCGTGCCGGCTGGCCGGCCGTACCACCGGGCTCTGCTGTTACACTCGCAGCGATAGTGGGTTAGTTTAGTGCCCGCGTGATTGGTTTTTCCGTAAAAAAGAAGTGCAGTGCGCGATTAGGTTATGGTTTCGAGCGCCATGTCGGTCGGTCGATCGACCGCTGGATCGTTTCGTACGGTGATAATTCGTGTTTTTGTCATTACCTGTATTTGTTAATCCCTGGGGTCATGATTGCACGCGCAGGATCAACAGCGGGGTTCCTCTGTGATGTGCTTTCGAGGTAACGTAGAACTGTGCTGATGATTGCCTCCAGCCCTTCGTCTCGCCGACGGTTGGAAGTCTCGTGATTAGATAACCTCGTGACTCGTGAGCTTAACCTGTCCGGACTCCGGAGTGAGATTGCACTACCGGCAGCTCCTTCTTCTTCTTCTTCTTTTGAGAGAGAGACTCTGAGAGAGAGACACTACCGGCAGCTTGGGTTCCCTCTTGTTGTCGGCCGGGCAGAGTTCTGGGCCTTCTCTGCGCATGGGCTTTAGCTCGTTATGGCGGCACACGTCTGGGCCACAAGTACCGCCATGGCCCGCGAAATTGAGATCCTGAACTTCTTCTGGCCATGTTCTCAAAACCGGTCCATTTAGCTAGGCCTATTCAGATACCTTCGGGCTGAAACGTGCAAGTCCAGTTTACCTCGTAAAATATCACCGGCTCGTCTCCCTGTTTCGTTCCGTCCTGGGCATAGGCCACGACGGAGCCACACTGTACACACACCTATCCACTCGTCCATGCAGCACCGCGGCTAACTCCCCAGCCACTGCTTGCGCCATCCCCACCCGCCGGACTCCTAGAAACCTCGGCGGCCCACGCGACGCCACCCTCTCCCTCCGCTGCCCGCACGCCGCGCGACACAGCGCGGCTGTACCATGCCGTGACGCCCGGACCCACCCATCGAAGCGCAGCCGCCTCGCCCCGCCATGCACTTCCCCGCGCCGACCGCGCACGCCATGGCCGTGGCCGTGGCAGCGCCCGCCGCCACCTGCCCTCGCCTCCTCCTGTCCTCGACCTTTTCCCTGGCCCTCCGAAGCCGACGGCACGGCCGCGCGGTGGCGGCGGTGAGGGCGCGCGGGCAAGGCGCGGCGCCGCCCGACCCGGCGGCCATCCTGCGGCGGCCGGAGGTGGCGACGACCACGCCTGTGGAGGAGTCGGAGGAGACGGAGAGCGACGCGGAATCCTCGTACGACGGTTCGACGGAGGACGAGGCGCCCGAGGAAGGGATTCCGGGGAGGAGGAAGGAGCCGGAGAGGGAGTGGGTGGATTGGGAGGACCTTATCCTTGAGGACACCGTGCCGCTCGTTGGCTTCGTCCGGATGATTCTCCACTCCGGCAAGTACGCAACTCTTCCCTCCCACATTCTGCTTTGTCCACTGACAATAGGAATTCATCATGATAATTTGGCATCCAGACAAATTTAAGTACTTTACCCCATTGATGGAATCACAATACGGCTATTGACTGCTTATATTTTTGTGTTGAGTTCCATTGAGATAATGACCATAATTGGTTTAATACCCTATGCCGAGAAAGCTGTGAATGGGTGGTGAATTGGCTGAATCGAGTTCCATTAATTGGTTGGATGAACGTATCATGAACTATATCAATTAGTGAAAAGTGAATGTTGCAATTGGAGGGGATGGCGCATAATGATGATATCATTTGATCACACATACATCGCGGAGTGTCTAGAAGTTTTAGCACGTCCTACTTCATACCATCCGATCGCACTTGGTCACTCTTTATCTTGGTTGGCTGTAACAGACACAATTCCTGGAAACAGGTCTTCACAGAAGCGTTTTTATCATCCTTGGAGTGGCACCATCAATTATAACTCAAGTGGTACCAAAATTTGGTACCATCGTAGTTATAATTTTGCTACCACTTGGTATACTTTCAATGACCATTAAAAACACTAGGAACTATTCTACCACGTGATTGGTTTTGATAGTTGATTTCCACTTTTATTCCCTCCTCGCTTGGACCGAAGTCCCCTCCTTGTTTGCCTGGAAACAGTTGTGGCTACCCAACTGGGGTGCTGGATCTCAGTAGTATGAAAATTCAAGGAATACCTGACTGAACCGACATTTACTCGTCAGACTTAACTAAAAATGATGATTCCTTCCTTGTCACTAACAGCTGCTAATTGAACATTATATCATGCTGAATTGCTGATGCTTCCTACACTCAAAACAGAGCTTTGCGCCTAAAGCGCTTGTTGCGTATGATGGAATGATTTGGGCAGCCAATTAGGTCATGATGTTCTCTTAAATACCATGCTGCTTCTGTTGTTCCATATGATTGCTTTTCTAGTTCCTTTTTCCATCACGCACAGGATGCATCTTGCAAGTTTAAGTCAGTTTCACGTGTGCCAAGTTTTGTGTAAAAAGGCCGTTCTAACACATTGTACCCAGAACATGACATTGTTGTTAACACTTCGTCCATTCTTCTATGCTGCAGTCCTCAGTCCTCACACATTGTGCGGAACATGATTTTGCGGTCATTTTAGTTTAATAACTTTTCATGTGGGACGTGGCATATTATCACTTTTTCTGAAGTAAGAAATCATAAAACATACTCCTTCCCGCCCTATATATATAAGATGTTGGGTAGTTCAACTTTGCAGTTGCACTAATCAAACATTTTATATATTTAATCGGAGGGAGTATGTTGTTTGTTATTATCACTCCTGATTAATGGACCACGGAAACCAGCACTGGCTTACATATTGATAGTTTATCAGACAGGGTTTACAAAACCGGTCTAGTTTTCGCGGTAACCGGACTTACGGTCCGGTTCCATTGGATGTCTGGTGTTTACTAAACACTGAACCTGTATACTGTAGCAAAATCGGTTTTCGCTCGGTTTGTCGGTAAACCGAACCGGTTTTGGCACTGTAGAAAACTGAGTATTTCTTGGTTTTTTGAACCCTGATCAGACATGCTAAGTGCTTCCAAAGTCATCCAACAACCAGAAAGATCCAATATTGAAACAGAACTGACTGTACAAAAATCTTAGGATATAAAATTTGTGTAGCTTTTGTTAGGTAACTTAGGTTCATCCAGATTCCGTCATTGGTATTTCTCTTTTAACAAATATGAAGCATATACCTTTTTCCTAAGCTAGTTGCTGCAACTTGCAGTGTATGCTTTAATTATGAATTTTAAAAATGCTGCAGATATGAGAGTGGTGATCGGCTGAGCCCTGAACATGAAAAAGCGATTCTGGAACGGTTGCTTCCTTATCATCCACAATATGAGAAGAAAATCGGATGTGGTATCGACTACATCACGGTACGTTGTCCTTAAAATACTTGTCATAGAACAATGTAAATAATTTTAGTTGTCATCCTTAAGAACAAAGAATGTTTTTAACTACACAGTCTTCCTATATTTCACTATTCCTTATTCATGTCTTAAGCTTGCACTTGTGGTAGATATACCAGCTTTTGTCAACTTTATGTTCTGATGTCATATGATGTCAGGATAAGCAGCAAACATCAGAATATTTTTTTTCTATTCCGAATAGATGCCTTATCAATTTTTGTATGAGATATTATGCTTACTGTTTTGCGTGTACTTGTACTTGTGGTAGTGGTAGATATACCAGCTTTTGTCAACTTTATGTTCTGATGTCATATGATGTCAGGATAAGCAGCAAACATCAGAATATTTTTTTTTCTATTCCGAATAGATGCCTTATCAATTTTTGTATGAGATATTCAAGAGTATGCTTACTGTTTTGCGTGTACTTCTTAATAGCTAACCCTGAGTTGAGTGTGGTTCTGAACTTCAAGTAAAAGCATTGTTATGTGTAAAAATATTGTTACAAAGTTTTTTGTATTGTTTTTCTAATGCATCTGGAAAATAATATTCAATCATCATTTTGCAGGTAGGATTACATCCGGAATTTGAAAACTCCAGGTGTTTATTCATAGTTAGGAAGGACGGTGACCAGGTTGATTTTTCATTCTGGAAGTGCATCAAAGGTCTCATCCGAAAAAAGTACCCATTGTATGCCGATAGTTTCATTCTCAGGCATTTTCGCAGGAGACAAGACTACTGAATTAGATGCTCATAAAATTGTTTCACTGTAATATTTTTGTGATATTGGTTTTGTCCGCATGGCTTTAATATCTAGTGATTTTGTATTTATTCAAATCTATGTGGGGTCAACATAGTTATACAGGTTGCTTTTGAAGATGAACTTTAGGTTGCTTCTGACGATGAAGTTTGGGTTCTCTATCTGATTTCTAGCTTATTATTAGCACTTGGCAGCGTGTTTACAGATAACAAGAGAACCTATCGTTTGGTTTTTGCTTGGTGAAATGAAGCATGTGTAAGCCATGCCAAAATCGTGGCCGCCAAATCAGATGACGAGTTTTTTTGCAACTTTGGCTCCTAAAATGGATTTAATTTGAATTAAGATAGCTGCTGCCTCGTAGAAGAAATTTAGTATCAAACCACGTGGGGGCAAAAATGTGTTCAGATTTGTCAAATTTTGAATAACACAGCTTTATTTCTCATCGGCATAGGTCTGCCGCTACCGCCATGTCTGTTTGAAAGCTGTCCGAAGCTCTGAGCTTGGGTGCTAATTGTGGTGTGTTATGAAACTTTCTACTTTCTAAAACATGTTGAGAATTACTTTGTTTCTGCTGAATGAGTTACAGCGAACTGCAAGTCGGTAGTTCCTGCCCGGAGACACTTCCAAATTCAGATTGGAACATGCCAAGGCCGGGATCCTTCCTTACGAAAACGAGTGCGTTGGCTTGCACCCTGTTCGCCTGGCTGCTTTGCAGTAGCTGTTTTGCAGCAGCTACAGTGTTTCAATTATTTTTTTTCTGCATCCGCTACAGTGTTTCTGCAGCCGCTACAGTGTTCGCAGTTATTTTTCTACAGCCGCTGCTGCAGCCTACCGAACAGGCTGTTGATCTCTTGCTGCCTCCCGCAGGCTCGTGGCCGAGACGCGCCTCCCGGCCCGGGAGCTTGGCGTCGTCGAAGAGGCGAGCGCTGCCTGGCACATCACGATAGACACGTCGCCCTTGGACGCACATCAAAGGACAAGGGCCGCGGCGTGTGGTCTCAGACGTACGGCCGCTAGAGCGAAGCCCAGGCATCATCATCTACAAACTATTCATCGTGGTCGCTGTTGATCCATAATGGTACTGCCCGAAATGCCCTGGTACAACGACTAAAGCCCATGGGATCCAAAAAAAAAAAAGTTACAAACCATCACTGGAATCATCGTATTATTCCATTCCATCATATGTTAGTAAACATCAACGAAACCTTTTAGATTGTGCGAGCACATGTTAGTTTCCAGGTGCTCCTTGCCGTTCTGTCCGGAGACAGAGAAGCGAGACACGGCTCCTCGCCGGAGCCTGCCCGGATCCGTGCACGGGCGTCTCGCCGACGAGCGAGACCGGCCCTTAAGACGGCTGATGGGACGCTCTTTGCATCGACGGTGTATCTAGACTCACGCTCCGCTTCCTTCATATGGCCACTTGTTTTTAAGTTATCGTCAGGTAGGCTTTAACTAGTCCACGAGCTTTTCTTAGGTGTGGCCTCCCCCACCTGTTAGCCGCGTACGTGAGCTGCCGCGGCGAGATTACCAAACTGCCCGGCTCTTGGATGTTTCGGGGGAATGGAAGGGCGCCTCCTCTGCTTCAGCAACAAGCAAGCAGCGGCTGAAACAGGGGGCGCGCCTCTGCCTCTGGGTTTTCAGGTGTTAAACCAAAACAGCTGACCTTTCTCTGGTGATTTTATTGTCCATCTGAATGTGACAGCATTTTCTCTCCAGAAATTTACGTTCCAATCTTTTCTGAAAATTCATAGGTAGTGGTCGCCAATACAGTGTTGCACAGTTTCTTTTTTTTTTTCCGACGGAACTTGCACAGTTTCTTTCAAATCATAGATAGTAGAGCCATGTATTTACGTGCTACATAAATTATGCTCCTACTAGTTTTTTTGCATTGATAAAGGGAAGAAGAAAAGGTAAGCCAAATGCCAGCTCATCATCGTTTACTAGAGCTCATGCAAACAGTCAAACATGCGCGAACCAGACCAGAGCCGTACCCGGGCGGGACGTGGGCACTTCAGTAATTCCCATCCGTGGCTGCCATTTCGCGCCGCGTCTGCCCGCCCTCTTGAACACTCCAAGAGCCAAGAAACTGCGCTCCGCGCCCCTCCCGCCCCACAATAAACAACCACACGCTCGCCACCCATGGCCACCACCACCAGAGCACAGCACCACTGCCACCGTCACAGCAGCCAGCCATGGCCTCCTCCGCATCCCTGCAGAGCTTCCTCCAGCCCACGCCACACGCAGCGTCGTCTCGCCGGCGCCCCGGCCGCGCCCGCCCCGTGCAGTGCCAGGCCGTCACCACGTCGTCCTCGCCGTCCCCGCCGGCCGTCTCGCCGAGCGGCTGGAGCCGAGGGTGGAGAAGCGGACGGCCGCTACTGGGTGCTCAAGGAGAAGTTCCGGACGGGGCTGAACCCGCTGGAGAAGGTGAAGCTGGAGAAGGAGCCCATGGGGCTGTTCATGGAGGACGGCATCAAGGAGCTCGCCAAGCTGCCCATGGAGCAGATCAACGCCGAAAAACTCTCCAAGGACGACGTCGACGTCCGGCTCAAGTGGCTCGGCCTCTTCCACCGCCGCAAGCACCAGTGTACGTTCCCTCCTGCTCTGCACCCATGCAATGCTAATTACTTACTGGTAATGCATTCGTCTGAGATTTCAGACGAAGCAGCTCCGGCATACACATGCTCTGTTTCGCTAATCTGTTCTTGTTTCATTGATATACATGTTTGCGAATTGCGATAGATGATTATTGATTAGACCTTGTTCTCTATGATACAATTTCTAGCAATAATGCTAAGACCTCGCTCATGGTGGATAATGGTTGATCATTACTCTGTAGTCTGTACGTTCGATGGCTCCATGTGCTCATGTTGCTTCTTGTCTCTGCCCAATGTTTTCTTTCGAAGTGGCACCACATAAAGCTAGCACCTAGCGCACGCACTCAATTATTGTCGCAGTTGCATCACTGCCCACAAGCGGGAGTAATTTAAGTGAAAGTATTTTCAATTTGGTTACTCTTCATTTTCATTTGCAAATGAATGAGAATCCTGCGTGGGAGCATTCTAGTAGGCTGTAGAAATTTTCTTTGTACAAACTGGGACTTAAGTTCATCTTGACTTCATGGCAAAAAAGGGGGAGAAGGTCTAAGGTTGGACTTTTAGTAAACCATAGAAAATATCCTGGTGGTATCAAGGGATTGGCTGCGATATTCATACAGTATACACTCAGATTCCTCGCACTATTTAATACAGCTGAAGGGCCAAAGGTCAAGTAGCCGAGTCGTGCAAACGAAATGGCACATACTGACTCTCAACGCTAGGGAAGTGTTTTCCTTGATTATTTTTCCTTGTGGCCCACTTCATTTCTTAAGTAACAACTCGGAGTGTATACCTGTCCAAACATAGTATGTGTTGATTCATGATTCATGCTGCATTATTTTTCTTGATACACTGGAGAATCTTATATTTCTTCATGTCAAATAATATAAAACTTGGCTTCAAGCTTTTACAGACACCGAATATACTTGCATCGCCATAAAAAAAGCCCAAAAAAGAATATACTTGCATCAGAAATAATGCCTCGTCACTCTTTTTGTTAGTTTATTTCGAACTAGTTGCTACAAATTCTCTCTTTCTCTGGACCATTCCTTGATTCTTCACACAACAGACAGTGACGTTTTTGATTGGGTTCTGACGTTGATCCTAAACAACGCTAACGGCCGATACCTTTGCAGACGGTCGCTTCATGATGCGTCTGAAGCTGCCGAATGGCGTGACGACGAGCGAGCAGACGCGGTACCTGGCGAGCGTCATCGAGGCGTACGGCAAGGACGGGTGCGCCGACGTGACGACCCGGCAGAACTGGCAGATCCGCGGCGTCACGCTCCCGGACGTGCCGGCGATCCTAGACGGGCTCTACGCCGTCGGCCTGACCAGCCTGCAGAGCGGCATGGACAACGTGCGCAACCCCGTCGGCAACCCGCTCGCCGGCATCGACCCCGACGAGATCGTCGACACGCGCCCCTACACCAACCTGCTCTCGTCTTTCATCACCAACAACTCCAAGGGGAACCCGGAATTCACCAACCTGTGAGTCACTGAGTCACACTGGGCTCACTCTGCAAATTTCACGTCCTCGTCTGCCTCTCTGACATTCTTGTGCATATGCTAACGTAACAGGCCGAGGAAATGGAACGTCTGCGTGATCGGCACCCACGACCTGTTCGAGCACCCGCACATCAACGACCTCGCCTACATGCCGGCCGTCAAGGACGGCAAGTTCGGCTTCAACCTTCTGGTGGGCGGCTTCATCAGCCCCAAGAGGTGGGAGGAGGCCCTGCCGCTCGACGCCTGGGTCGCCGGCGACGACGTCATCCCCGTGTGCAAGGCCATTCTGGAGGCGTACAGGGACCTTGGCTCCAGGGGTAATCGGCAGAAGACGCGCATGATGTGGCTCATAGATGAACTCGTAAGCACCGTCCAATGCTCTCTAGAAAGAGAACGATGCTTAGTAATCGAATGTTGATGTTAATGTCATCGCGATGTCAATGTGTGCAGGGGATGGAAGTGTTCCGGTCGGAGGTGGAGAAGCGGATGCCGAACGGAGTGCTGGAGCGCGCGGCGCCGGAGGACCTGATCGACAAGAACTGGCAGAGGCGGGACTACCTGGGCGTGCACCCGCAGAAGCAGGAAGGCCTCTCCTACGTCGGCCTGCACGTGCCCGTGGGCCGGCTTCAGGCCGCGGACATGTTCGAGCTCGCGCGCCTCGCCGACGAGTACGGCTCCGGCGAGCTCCGGCTCACGGTGGAGCAGAACATCGTGCTCCCCAACGTGAAGAACGAGCGGCTGGACGCGCTGCTCGCCGAGCCGCTGCTGCAGGAGAGGCTCTCGCCGCATCCGTCGCTGCTGCTCAAGGGCCTGGTCGCGTGCACGGGCAACCAGTTCTGCGGGCAGGCCATCATCGAGACCAAGGCGCGGGCCCTGCAGGTGACGCGCGACGTGGAGAAGCGCGTGTCCGTGCCCCGCCCCGTGCGCATGCACTGGACCGGGTGCCCCAACAGCTGCGGCCAGGTGCAGGTTGCCGACATCGGGTTCATGGGCTGCCTCACCAAGGACAGCAACGGCAAGATCGTCGAGGCCGCGGACATCTTCGTCGGCGGCCGCGTCGGCAGCGACTCGCACCTGGCGGACGTGTACAAGAAGGCCGTGCCCTGCGACGACCTCGTGCCGATCGTGGCTGACCTCCTGGTGGAGCGGTTCGGGGCCGTGCCGAGGGAGAGGGAGGAGGATGAGGAGTAGGACCACCGGCTGCGGCTGTTCCGGCGATCTTTGTTGCCTCCGAGTTGAGTTGCCGGCTGTTTGCTGTAAAGTAGTCGACCCCTTCCTTCTTCCATGGACACGCGTAAAATGTTCCACGATTTCTTTTGGTGTTGTGTAGCCCAGAGTTCTCTTATTCACGTTACACAGAATGATGATAAATAAAGTAAACACGCTTCCGATTGCAGTGCGCACTGAATCGAAACTTCCTAATTGCCCAGTTGACATGGCTACCCAATCCAGACCGGATATCATGAATCCCATGAACTCTTTGCATATGATCTTTTTCTCAACAATACACTTGTCTAACGATTCTCTACCTGCGTGGCTGAAAAAACTGTGAGCACTAGATCCTAAAACAGCGGATCAGCTATTTGCTGACGATGGTTTAGAACAAAAAGGAAATGAGAGTTTTTCCAAGCATATGGGCATGTGCGCAACCTAGTTCGACTTTTAATTGTGATCAAATTCACAAGTCAAATCAAGGATTTAATAGTTACATATGTCGCATCGACAATTAGACTCTCCAATAAATGTGTCAAACCAAGATTGGTACGAATTTGCTACATTTAAGCATATTAGGTAAAATAACCAATGTCGTATTTGTCAGGCTATCCCATCTAAAAATTGTCACACTACCCACATCCCTTGGGGCGCATGCCCCTATGCTCGCAAATGATAGGTCTCCGAGTAGAAACTGGTCTTTTATTCTTTTTTGTAAAAAAAATATTTCACAATTTCTTTGGTATTGAGTACTAGAAAGTTTCTATTATAAGAATAATAATAAATGAAGTAATTTTCTTCTTCTACGGGTGCAGTGTCGTTCTATCAGCACTTCTAGTTACCCTGAGTCACGTGGCTACCCAGTCCACATGAATCATTAGGCCTTGTATCATGAATCCATCAAATCTTTGCTTGATCTTCTTCTCAACAATACACTAGTTTCTTACTATATGATTCCCTACCTGTCAATGCAATACAACAGTTCTGCAATTTTCTGTCCCTATAGGCACGCCTTTATGTTTAGCAGTAGTGATTTACATATGCTGCAGTCGTTGCAAGTGCACTTAATGCCGACAACAAGAGACCTACGTAGGCTAGTATTGGTGATCATGTTTGGCATATATTTCATCAATGAACTAAAGAAAATTTAATGTCATTTCAGAGTTGCTTGGACCAACAAAACATGAAAGAATCTATGTTGTAGTTCCTCACTTCAGATGCCCACCCTGTTTTCAATTTTATTCAGAAAGAAATTTATTGGTCAAATCGATGACTTAATAGTTAAACAATCAGTTCACATTAGAGAGCTATCAGGCTATCCAAGTCACTAGGATGCCCATGCCCCTATGTTCACAATGTATTATCCGAGAGGAAAAAGGCATAGGGCCGACCCCATGGTTACACTCACATCAGATGACTGGGATGTTATGTGGTTTTGCGTTGCCGATTGGCCGTTAGATGCCCTCGTCGATTTTACGTACCTGCAGTGTTGCTAAAAGGAAAGTCACATTAGCATTTTGATTGCTAAAATGCCAACATGCTGGATATGTAGCACAAAGAAGAACCACACACCGTTCGAATACAGTGATTTTTATCTTGTCGTTATTCGTCGAACGTTACAAATGTATGCCCTCCATCCTCACTTTCACGGATGAAGTTGTCTTTACTACATGGGCGGGTTTTGAAGGTATCCCGTACCAGCTAAGAAAAAAATGTTGCTTATATATATGCTAAGATAATCTTTTGGCACCGGAGGCAGAATTTTGGCTCAGACTTTTTTCTCCCAGACAGCATAGCCATCGCCGTGCGCCACGACCTGGAATCCTTCGGGGAGGAGGTGCTCAATGTCGTATCTTGTTCCGAGCTTAGTGATGACCTTGCCGTCGATCTCAGCGAGGTAAAGGTCGGCGTCAGACTCGATGATGCGCAGCTCGCTCTCCGGGTGGATCCCGTGGCGGTTCCTGATGGACACCAGTTGCGTGATCTCGTTCTTCAGGCCCCAGTCGAAGAAATGGTCGTAGAACTGCAGAAAATTCACAACTCTTTATCAGTTGATCACGTCCACGAACGGCAGGCAGTTTAGAAATTTAGAACAGAGAGTTGAGAACTCACGATGCATGGGTTCCCGGGGTGTGTGAGGATGTAGGCGTAGCCCTGCATGACCTTGTCGGAGGGGAATGGCCACATGTGCTGCGTCGAGCCGGTGTCGTGGTTGTCGATGAAGGTCACAGCCTTGGCCGGCCACCACCCGATCATACCGGGCGCCTTGCCGTCAGCGCCGTGCAGCCTCCACAGCTCGCCTTCGACGGCAACGTTGAGGATACCCTTGGTGGTGAAGTCGAACGTGGTTGCAGGTCCGGAGCGGCCCACGCGGTCCACCCAGTTCACCAGCTCCTGCCGGTGCGCGCTCTGGTCGTAGTTGGGCTTGCCATCGCCGCCGTACTCCAGCGACGTCCATATCTCGGCTACGGCGAAGCTGGGCTCAGTGTTGTCGATGTAGATCTTGGCGACGTCCGCGGAATAGCCCTTGGCGAAGTCCAGGCGCCAGGCGTCGAAGCCGATGTCTGTCTTGAGCCAGTTGAGCCAACCAATAAGCTCTTGCTGGACGCGCGGGTTCAGGTGGTCGACGTCTGGAGCGCCACCAAAGTCGGCGCCGGTGTCGGGGTTGCCTGTGCCGTCGGCGTACGGCCTGTCGTCGCGGCAGATCATGTGAGGACCCCAGTCTAGGCGGGAGTCGGGTGTGCCGCCCTCGAACATGCAGTAGATGCCGCGGCCGTCCTGGTGCTCCGCCGTGCGGTGGTTGATGACGATGTCGGCGATGACCTTGACGCCCTTGTTGTGGAAAGCCTCGATCAACGACTTGAGCTGCGCCTGGTTGCCGTACTTGGACGCGTCCAGATCGTACAGCCGGCCCGGCATGTAGCCTGCAAGTAGACCATGCAGCCACAGGTCAGCAGAGCACGCGCTTGCCATACTGCAGATAACGCAATGTTGCATGGGAGTTAGGACAGAGCACCTTGCTCGGCGACAGAGTGCGATGGAGGAGGGAGCCAGACGTGCGTGATGCCGGCGGCTGCGATGTCCTCCACCTTGCCCGTCAGCAAGTTGTACCATCCTCCATTCTGCTTCCACGACTCCCAGTTGAAACCCTGACGCAACAATGCACATGAACATCTCAAAATCTGAGCACTGCTCCAGGACAGAGTGTGGGAATGAAACAGAAATTAGGCTCACGGTATGTTTGCTGTCGATATTGGTCTTACCTGAAATAGGACCTGGCCGAGCGCCAAATTGGAGGACAATCCCAGAAGCACGAGGGAGAAGCACAAGTACTGGCCTTTGCTCGCCATGTTTGCTCTGTTTTTTTTGCACTTGGGTTTTTGAAAAGGTGAGATGTGTGGAAGCAGCAATCGTGACTGGTTGGTACTTATAGGCGGGCAAGGTCATGCCGGCGTTCAACTTGCTCGTCATTTTGGTCGTCTTGGACGTTGCTTTTGGTTTTGGGGGGCAGTGGATAGGCGCCGCCGGACAGAGTTCGTTATTGGCCGGTCAGCTATGGCCATTTACCGTCTAAATAATGGAGCCAGCAAAAAGTAGCAGTGGCTACGAGCGAGAGCATCGACGATGATACATGTTCTTGATCAGAAAATCGAAGTGCTGTCCCCAAAATGTACCAGAATGAAACAAAAGCATAATAAGCTAGCGTTTGAATTTCATCAGACTTTCGGGATTGTTAGCACGATTGGGGACGTAGCTCATATGGTAGAGCGCTCGCTTCGCATGCGAGAGGCACGGGGTTCGATTCCCCGCGTCTCCAATTACTTATTTTTACTGTTCCTTGTTTAAGTTTCTTTTATGGGCTATGTCTTCATCTATTTTTTTTAATCTTTTTATGAACAGGTCTCGAGTTACATGGTTGTCAGTACTTCCGCCGCTATGCCTGCCGTTGGGAGCATGAATATCCTCTTCTGAAATGGGAAGCTCTTTTGTCATTTCTAACAAGTTTTCCTTTGGGTGCCCTTCTGAAATGGGAAGTTCATTTGGCTTCTGAAACAGCTTCACACAACTTATCTGCCAATCATGGCTACTGGCTAGGCAATGGGGTGTTCTTGTACAAGAAGCTTGTGTATCGAAAAAGATGCGGAGAGTTGCAACCGCAGGGCAAGGCTACACATTTATTTTCATTGGAATACCAACCAAATTATATTTGGGTGAATTTGGTTGTGTCCCACCTTATCCTCGTCAAGAAATCGACGTCGATCACTTATGTTCTCTCGAACGAGTTCTCTGTGATAAATTTTGATCAAGAGAGGTCAGGGTAGAGTAGTGGTCAAGTGGTTCAAGCATTTTGATGAAAATGTTCTTGACATGAATTTCATGGCTGGCTTTATCCGCCTCGAGAGACACACCATATCCTGTATATGGGATATGAACGTATTGATAGATGTTTTGCAGGTGAAAAAAAAGAACATATAAATATCGATAAAGAGACTATAGGAAATCGTACATCATGATGGCTTCTGTTCTGACGACGCTATTCCGCTGTGGTGGCGATGAAAGAAATGTGCTGACTCGTTAAAGTTTCAGAACCATCAGATCCTTAACAAGAAAAGCGGGTGTGACTGCAGAGCCATCTTTCCTCTGTTGTACTAGTACTACTACAACCGTTACATCGGCGTGTCCAAATGGACCTTGCTTTGATTTGGGCGGAACGATCTCAAACCTCCCTTTCAATCGAAACTCTGAATGTTCATGTTCTTGCAATTTTCTGGCAAGTTGCGGTTAATTTATGAGCTCGTAACCGCATCGTCAGTCGCCACTGGATCGCAACAAATAGCACACAGAGTTGCCGCACGCACTTTCTCGTTCTCAAACTCGATCAACAGTTCTGAATCAAGTGGACACACCAGTTTTCGATAAGAGAAAAAAAAAAGTGGACACCTCAAGATTGCTCACCATATCTGCATCAGAGTAACTAACATTCGTATTGACCGTTGCTGCCTCTTGCATGCTCCGTCATTGGCCCATAAATCGCCTATGGGCTCACCGGCCGATAACAAACTCCGGCCGGCGGCCGGTATTTATTAATCCACTTTCTCAAAAGCAACGCCGGAGCTCAACCGCGCCACCACAAACGTTGCAAGTTGAGCTCAGGCAATCTTGTATGCTCGCCTATAAATACCGTATCAGACACACCAGCTATCTCCATCTAACCATCTCTTCCAGTTCTGAAGGACACCTGCGCTCCTGCAGTACTGAAGAGGATGGCAAACAAGCTCTTGTCACTGGCCGTGCTCCTTGTTTTTCTTGGCCTGTCGTCGAACTTGGCAGCTGGTCAAATCTTGTTCCAGGTAACTTCTTATTGTGTCTGTGATGTATTCAGTACTGATCATTGTTTTGTACTGAGCTTGAGTACTTGTCACGTTCCGTCAGGGCTTCAACTGGGAGTCGTGGAAGCAGAATAATGGAGGGTGGTACAACTTGCTGATGACCAAGGTGGAGGACATCGCCGACGCCGGCATCACCCACGTCTGGCTCCCCCCGCCGTCGCACTCTGTCGCCGAGCAAGGTAATCTCCTCTTCCCGAACTCCAACGTTGCATCACCTGCAGAACACAACATCAACATGCATGTGCTAACCCGTGAGTGCACGTCTCTTGGCGCGGCGTTCTTGCAGGATACATGCCGGGCCGGCTGTACGATCTGGACGCGTCCAAGTACGGCAGTGAAGCGCAGCTCAAGTCATTGATCGAGGCGTTCCACAACAAGGGCGTCAAGGTCATCGCCGACATCGTCATCAACCACCGCACGGCGGAGCACCAGGACGGCCGCGGCATCTACTGCATGTTCGAGGGCGGCACACCCGACTCCCGCCTCGACTGGGGTCCTCACATGATCTGCCGCGACGACAGGCCGTACGCCGACGGCACAGGCAACCCCGACACAGGCGCTGATTTCGGTGGCGCTCCGGACGTCGACCATCTCAACCCACGCGTTCAGCAAGAACTCATCGGCTGGCTCAACTGGCTCAAGACAGACATCGGCTTCGACGCGTGGCGCCTTGACTTCGCCAAGGGATACTCCGCTGACGTCGCCAAGATATACATCGACAACACGGAGCCCAGCTTCGCCGTCGCCGAGATATGGACGTCGCTGGAGTACGGCGGCGATGGGAAGCCCAACTACGACCAGAGCGCGCACCGGCAGGAGCTTGTGAACTGGGTGGACCGTGTGGGCCGCTCCGGCCCCGCCACGACGTTCGACTTCACCACCAAGGGCATCCTCAACGTCGCCGTTGAAGGCGAACTGTGGAGGCTGCACGGCGCCGACGGCAAGGCGCCCGGTATGATCGGGTGGTGGCCGGCGAAGGCCGTGACCTTCATCGACAATCACGACACCGGCTCGACGCAGCACATGTGGCCTTTCCCGTCCGACAGGGTCATGCAGGGCTACGCCTACATCCTCACGCACCCCGGGAACCCATGCATCGTGAGTTATCAGCTCTCTGTTCTAAGGTCTAAATTAACTGCCGTGCGTGGTCGTTTTCAACCGATGAAAATTTGTGACTTCTCTGCAGTTCTACGACCATTTCTTCGACTGGGGCTTGAAGAACGAGATCACGCACCTGGTGTCCATCAGGAACCGTCACGGGATCCACCCAGAGAGCGAGCTGCGCATCATCGAGTCTGACGCCGACCTTTACCTCGCTGAGATCGACGGCAAGGTCATCGTTAAGCTCGGAACAAGATACGACATTGAGCACCTTATCCCTGAAGGCTTCCGGGTCGTGGCGCACGGCGATGGCTACGCTGTCTGGGAGAAGATCTGAGGGTGAAACCTGTACCTCCGGCACGAAGAGTCTTCCAGATCTGATCTGCAGTATATTTGTTCTCAAGTGATACGGGATAACTTAACTCGACCTGTATCAGAGCTTAATTCTGAAACTCGCCCATGCAGTACATAAACTGAAAGTACTGCATCTACTCATCCGTAAACAAGTGATGAGGATCCCGGACATACTTTTGTATGATTTAATGAGTGATATACAATGAAATTTTCGCAGGTTCATTGTGCTCATGTATATATATCCTGCAATCTGGCATGTACTCGATGCCTACAATTTCATTTTGGGCCATAGTCTCTGAGACCGGCTGGCCCGTTTATCACCTTTTTTTTAGATTTTGTTTTCAGCACTCTGGTAGTACCATTACCGTTTATGCATGAATTCACTTTTTTTTTATACAAACTTAATTCGAGCAACGTGTCATAACAGAGACTTGCAACGGCAGAGCAGGGGCATCCCCCCCCCCCAACTTCTGAAATTTCGTTTCAAAGTTCTATCGTGCTGACTTCAAAGTTCTTTGGATCCAAGTGACTCATTCAACATTGATAATGTGTGCATTTTAGCTTCAAAGTTCTATCATGCTGAGAGAGCAAATCTGAGATGTCAACCACGTAATTATGAGCTTGATGTACCTAGCAAACCAAGGTTTGAAAATTTGGCAAGAGTAGCTCATCTTTGTCGCCAACTTGTTGAAACTAAAAAAAGTAGGTGATTATCATTTGATTGATAGGTATGTTTTTCTTTCACATATATATATTCCCTGCTCATGTTAATTTTGTAGCCTTTGAGCTGTAACATGAAGTACTAATATTTATTTTCTTTTTTGAAGGTTGATTCATCTTGTTATTACTTTACCAGTCTCAGCTGCAACAACTGAGCACACATTTTCTGTAATGAAATTGTGAAGACTAGGCAGGCTACGAAATAAAAATGGAAGATGGATTCTAAAAGATTGCTTGGTATATATTGAGAAAGAGATAGCAATTAAGATGACTTCAGATTCAATTATCGATGATTTCGATGCAGTTGAGGAGCGTGCAATTAAATTCAAAGACTAAAATAAGTTGTATTGATCCTTTTGCCAACTATTTTTTGTAAGCACAATCAGTTCTATACTATATTCTATACAATGGTTCTGCAAATTATTACAATACAATGTGATTTTGCAAGGTTTTTGCAAAAAAAAAAACGTTACCAAAAAAATTGTTGTTCATGTCTGATGGATGGCAAGTGCAGGCAAGTTGAAAGTTTTATGTCTGTTGGTACTTTTGTTTTGAAAATTAGAAATGGTTAGTATTTTTTTGGGTGATCGAAATAACAGTCCCTCCCTTAAAAAGAAAAATCAGTCCCTCCCTTGCTGGGGACATCACTGACACGAATTGGCTGGCCCCTTTTTGCATCACCGGGACCGGGTTGATGTCGACCTGAAAAGTGAGGACAGCCCGCCGACCTGACAAGACCAACACCCGTGCACATCCAAACCTGTTCTTTTTAGCCCCCCGACCTCCTTGACGACGATAAGGACGCGAA
Organism: Eragrostis curvula; assembly: GCA_007726485.1. NCBI lineage: Eukaryota > Viridiplantae > Streptophyta > Magnoliopsida > Poales > Poaceae > Eragrostis > Eragrostis curvula. The sequence goes on along the minus strand of CM017439.1, from coordinate 7,502,715 downwards.
AAGCACAGCCTCGTAGATTAGAGATAAAGGTTGGCCGACCTCTGCTGCCACTATTAAACTCAACTCTAGATGGATCTTATCTGTACACGCAGGCTGCCCCGGCACCACGAGCTTTGACTTGTCTAATGTGGAACCGTAGTTTATTCAACGATGGTCAACGGCTTTTATTAAAAGAACAAAAACGGTGGTCAAAGGCGATGTCGTCGACATGTATTGTCAGCGTTCAGTTCGCTAGTGGAAAAAAAAAAAAACGGTCAGCTTGTTAAGTCAAGAATTCATAGTATTGTCAAATGAATTCACATGTTCGAATCTCGTTTAAAGTTTGAACACTACTCTGGTACACCAGAGGCTGTGATCGAAAAGTGTTGATACGGTGCGCCTCTCAGATTTGCGTGACGACAGATGCGGAACTAATAATAGAATTAGAATTAGCATCTCGAACTTGCTAACGTGGCATTGAAATGACATCGATGTACTTTCATTCCTTATGTTTTTTGACTGGAAAGGAAGGAGACCATCCCCGCCTGAAGTTTTTTACCATTGTGGGATGTACTAGATTTGAAAAGAAAAGGCACATTCGTGCAGCACGAAACTAACGTGCGTTTATTAGGTAGCCGAAATGCGCTAATCTTTAAGATAAGAACACCAAATGGGACAATATAATAGTACTGTGTGAACCTGAGCAGATCAGGATACCATTTCTGAGCAAGGCGAGCTGTACGGATGCATCATGTTCCCACCACGATCAGAACGTGCGCCAAAGGGCCAAACCTACCGCGTGCGTAGCGAGAGCAGACCGGTGTCATTTTTTAGTGTACTATATAAAGCGTACCCTGAAACACCACTGCGGATCATCACATTGCACTCCAACTGTGAGTAGCTGACCAAAGCGCCCGTGCACAACTTTCCCGCGACACCGACCCACGAGAGCAAGTACCGAGCTTGCGCCAGCCACCGCCATGGTGCCGAGGCTGGAGAGCGGCGGGTTCATGCTTCCCAACGCCGAGCAGGAGAACTCGCTCTTCCTCCGCGCGCTCATCTCCGTCGTGTCCGGGGAGACCACCGTGCCCACACTGGACGTGGCCGAGACGAAGCCGGTCGTCAACGTCGTCGACGCCGCTCCCGCCGCTGCGTACTGCGCACGGTGCGGCGTGGACGGGTGCCCCGGCTGCGGCGAGTTCTACGGCGGCGCCGCCACTGATGCCGCGGCGACCACCGCGTCGAGCTGCAGCGACAGCGAGGAGGGCGAGTCCGGGAGCCGCGTCACGGGAGGCGTGTGCAAGCGGAGGACGAGGAGGCAGAGGAAAGCGAGGGTGAGCAAGTACAGGGGCGTGCGGCAGCGGCCGTGGGGCAAGTGGGCGGCGGAGATCCGCGACCCGCACCGCGCCGTGCGCAAGTGGCTCGGCACGTTCGACACCGCCGAGGAGGCCGCGCGCGCCTACGACGTCGCCGCGGTCGAGTTCCGCGGCCACCGCGCCAAGCTCAACTTCCCGGCTGATGCTTCGTCCTGGGCGACGGTGCTGCAGCCGCAGAAACCCGTGCCCGAGAGCCTGCGCGAGAACTGCGGGTCAAACGCGGCGTCGCCGGTGCACGTGGCGCAGGTGCTTGCCGGGCAGAAGGGAAGGACGGTGGCCAAGGACCAGGAGATCTGGGACGGGTTGAACGAGATCATGATGCTAGATGACGGAAGCTTCTGGTCCATGCCATGATCCTGGAGCTTCATTTTTCTTTGCTTTTGCGAGATTCCATAAGTTCCATTTTGCGAGATTCCAAAATTAAAAAATAAAAGAGAAGAGATGGAATGAGTAATACGAGTTCGTTCTGCTGACTACTCCAACTGAAGAACATCTCTTCGTCCTCGTCCATGTCAGATTCTCACGAGATTGTTTGAAAAGGATACTATATAAAGTGAATTTTCGTTGCCTAGCTAACTGTCCACTGCTTGTAGTTGTAGCCCGCTCATCAGGCATCTGTCGCTTTCATGCGATGTTCACACGGCCTGTTGAGTTTGACCAACACCGTCATGCGAACGATGATGTTTGTGGCCTTGTTAAACCCAAGTCAGCGCCCTTGCAACCACCTACTAGTACTTTGCAACTATAAAATGTGCGTGGCCCGATCGACGTACGCTTCGATCCATACGGGCCGACAGGCAATTCCGAGCTGTCGTCCTTCCTCTCTAAGCTAAGGACAACGCGCAGCACAGTCCAAGGCTTCTAGTGGACCACGTGAAGACGACAAGATTCGGTATTTTTTATTTGTTGGGTATGATACAATCTTATTTTATTTTTGATACGGTATACGCTGTGCACGTTGTAGAGTACGCGGAAAGCACGTACCGCAGTCCGCGAACTTGCGGTGCCTGGTGGTATCTATTTGACAAACTTTACTAAATAATTATCTAGTGAGGATTTGTACCCATCTGTCCTATTTAGAACTTTTTAAATTATTTCCTCAATAATATTAGTTCAAACAACCTTTAGTTTTGTTAATTCAACATTTATTTAATTGCCGAATATTAAATGTAATATTTTTATGGATTGAATGTTGAATGTTGGCTAAAATTGATCTTTTTTTAGAAATGGTTAACCAACATATTGACCATGTTGCCATGCACATTACTGTTTCAATATTTTCAAAATTTTAAATTTTTGTGCGATATTTGAGGTTTATTGGTTTGCATCGTTCACTACTCAACATATCAACTAACAATTCAAAATTTGATGAACAACTTAAAAATATCAATGGCATAATTTGGCGAATTGTGGCAGGAGGTATAGGGTTTAGAGGCTCGATACCGTAGCAAGGGAAGAATAGAGTTGCTAGCAAAGAGGAAGAAACAAAGAGGCAACTATCTAAAGAGGTTGTTTTTTAGAAAGAAAAAAAGCTAATAGTTTTGCAAAGAGAATAACTTGTTCACAAAATTAGATAGACTTCATCATGAAAGAGCCAAATTGGTTAATTCCGCCCATATGAGCTTCATCAAGATATTGATCTTATTCTCAAGAGTGTGTCATGTCTGAGGCGATGAAGAATCATATGAAACAAATTTCAAACTACTTAATTTCGGCGCTGCCAGTGTGAAGCTGTTTGGACTCATGGAGGGCTTCCATGTTAAGTGTTAAATCATGAAAAATCTTAGCGTTAACTTGATTTGGTGTAAAGGCGAGCTTGTCCCATAGATGGGTTATGCACAACAAAACTCTATTAAACCTAACGAATAATATTTAACAACGCTAACCCCTGTCATGTATGAGTGATGATCGACTCTTCCTCATTTTCTGCCAAAGTCAACCTTGACTCATATAATGACACATAAGCCTACTGGCACTCAAAGAAAACTCTTTAAAGTTGGAACTCCTCATTATTTTCCTCCGTTTTACAGCACTTTAAATTCTCACGTTTGAATACATTTTTAGATGTGATTGATCCTTCCTACCTCTCGTCATTGCAAAAGCGTGTACCTGCTATCTATTCGTTCACCCTTTCACTTCTCATCAAAGAGAGTAATAATGTTTGTCATGACTTCTTTATGTTTGTGAGATCTACTGGTGAGAGATATATCGGGAAAACATTAGAGGGATGCATAGTCAAGTGAGTGGCGGAGCTGAGGGGGTTTGGGAGGGGCCATGCCCCCCCCCCCCCCCCCCCTCCAGAAAAAAAACCCTCCATCTTTGCTTATTATTAGTTGTGTTTAATCATTGTACTACCTAAAGTTCTAAACAAAGTTAAGTTGATGTACATTTGTTTCATCTTTTAGATTCCTATAACTTTAATCAAGCCATATCTGTAACAAAACCATTTTATTTACTCTTATCATTGACTAGCATTTTGCCCGTGCGTTGCTACGGGTGTTGAAAATTCCATTGTTTAAGGTTATTAATAAAACACGATTCTTTTAGCTAGCGCAAATTGATCTTACAATGTCTATTTCAGGAAGGCTTAAAGCAAGAATTTCATTTTAATATGTTTATTAACATGGTTATGGAAGGAATAAAAATGCAAGAAATATCTCAGAGAGACACAATATCATCAAAAGTTACCTACAAAAAATTTATCCCAAAACCATACAAGAATAAAATACTACAATTAAAACAGTGCAGAGAAAGAAAATGGCATTACTGAAAAAATATGACAAAATTAATTACGAAACTCGTTGAGAGGTTCACTAAAACCAAGATATGTATGCATGCCAAATTTGAAGGTTTTTCCGTGCACAGAAATGCGGATATGCATTTGTTTTTCTGTTCACTATCAGAAATTTGTAAAACATCTACCAGAAAGCATAAGGTTTTGATTGTACCATTGGATAGATTTGGTCATATTGATTCTAAAAAATTTTGTTTCACATTTTTCTGAGATTTATTTATTTTTCTATTGATTTCACAAATTTCAGCGATTTATAAGAGAGAAAAAAAGTGGAGCCGAAGGCTCCCTGGATTGCAAGCCAAAAAAGAGAAAACTCAAGGATTTTGAGAATCGAACCCGGGTCTCCCAGGCGGAGGGAGAACGCAATAACCAATACGACACACAAATGATTGTCTACAGAATAGATTCGGTTTGTATAAGACAAAACCTACTGGAACTCGAATGATTGAATTCGTTTTGAATTCAAAAATTCGAATTTGTCTTAAACTCGGATGCTGGCAGGACGAACGACGAAAATTTGAGTCGACGATCTCCTTTAGACTTTTTAAGTAGTAGAGATTACAATTCGCCCTGAGTTATGTGATGAGTTTGGTTGCCTCCTGAGAGAGGTGAGATTAAGCTATTTCTTTTCCTTATTAAGCTCACCGACCACCTTGACCATAAAAAATGAAAAAAGAACAGCCTCGCATATTATTTAATTCAACACGCGCTGGATCTTGTCTGTCCCTGTTGGCTCCACCAGGCGTGCGGCGCGCCACCGCTGAGTGCTGACATCTCAGTGTGGAGCCGTTGTTTCGTCAATGCGCGCGGGCAGTCCAAGACGTGGTCAACTATATGTATTGTCAGCGTTCAGTTCGCTAGAGGCAACCAAAGTGGTAAACTGGTTGTGGAGACCAGACGGGAAAGAAACTCTCTGGTTCTATGTACACACTAGTGGATCCCCAGTGCTCTTGAAGAAAAACCACGAAGGGAGTGTGTTTATGGCGTTCTCATCTTGTTTGACCACTGCTCTAGCGCTGTACTTCTGGACGATTGAGTATGAATATTGCTAACGCACGATGTAAGTAACACAAATGTATGTAGTGTAAACGGAAAAGGCTATCAGCATAGCTCGAAGCGTGCGGTAAGCTGGCGATATGGACCAAAATTAGGTGATATGGACCAAAATTAGGTTGATACTGTGTGAACTCAGCTGAACAGATTAAAATAGCATTATAAGCAGGCCTGCTGTTCTGGCTTGGAGCATCTACCTAATCATCGATCTCGCCATTCTTCTATCCTGAGTCCTCGGTACCTGAACACGACAGGAACGTCCCCCGAACGCTTCCATTCCGCGTGCGCGGCGCGCCGGTGCCGACAGGCAGGGCTTATGCCTCTGGACGTCGTTTCTTACAAGTATAAAAGCCACAGCACAACACCCTGAAACATCAGTGCGGATCATCGCGAAAAGCTTTGACCTAAGCAAGCATCCGAACGTCACTTTCTTGCGACACCACAACACCAACACACACACACACACAAGGCCATGGCGCCGAGGCTGGAGCGCGGCGGGTTCATGCTCCCCAACGCCGAGCAGGAGAACTCGCTCTTCATCCGCGCGCTCATCTCCGTCGTGTCCGGGGACGGCGCCGCGCCCGCGCTGGAGCTGCCCGAGACGAAGCCGGACGTCGCCGTCGCTGCTCCCGCTTCCGCTCTGGCTGCCGCGTGCGCGAGGTGCGGCGTGGCCGGGTGCCTCGGCTGCGAGTCGAGCAGCGACGACAGCGAGGAGGGCGAGTCCGGGAACCTTGCCATCACCGGTGGCGTGGGCAAGCGGGGACGGAGGCGGACGAGGAAGAGGGTGAGCAAGTTCAGGGGCGTGCGGCGGCGGCCGTGGGGCAAGTGGGCGGCGGAGATCCGCGACCCGCACCGCGCCGCACGCAAGTGGCTCGGCACGTTCGACACCCCGGAGGAGGCCGCGCGCGCCTACGACGTCGCCGCGGTCGAGTTCCGTGGCCAGCGCGCCAAGCTCAACTTCCCTGCTGCTGCTGCTGCCACGGCATCGTCGTCGGCGTCGGCTTCGGCTTCTGTACCGCCACCGCAGCCGGCGCCTGATACCGAGAGCCTCCGCGAAAACTGCGGGTCAAACGCGGCGTCGCCGGTGCCGGCTGCGCAGCAACGAGGACCAGCGGCGACCAAGGATATCTGGGATGGGTTGAACGAGATCATGATGCTGGATGACGGCAGCTTCTGGTGCAAGCAGCCATGATCCTGGAGCTTCAATTTTTTTCTCTCTCTCTCTTTTACTATGTTTCAGAATTTCCATTTCTCTGTGACTAAAACCGAGTCAACCGATCAGGATATACATCTTCCTCGTGCATGTAATAATCTTCTTCAAATTGTTTTGCATGGAAAGTGTTGAGCGGGTATTTTTCCGCTGCCTGTAATGCTTGGGTCGTCAGTTCGTCACTCACAAGGCGTCAGTCGTTTTCATGCGATACAAAGTATTTTTAAAGTTTTGTAAGAATACTACGGTTTTGCAAAATACTTTGGTTTTGAGAGGTATGGAGGTGTTTGGATGTAACAACTTTTGAAGTTTTAAAAACTATGGTATTGCTAAAAGTGTAACCATTTTGGAGTTTTAAAAACTCCACTCATAACCTCTTTTTTCTAAACCATGGTTTTGCTTGGCTTTGGCTTCTAAAACCATGGTTTCCTAATACTTTAGTTTTGAAAAACTACAACACCCAAACAGGGCCTTACACTGCGTCACTTCCTTTTGAGTTTGACCAGCACGAGCGATAATGCTTCGTGGTCTATTAAACGAAGACAGCGCTTGTCTTGCTGTCGCACCGGCGTTACATTTGACTAGGGCATTGCACCGCCCTGCTATTCGAGAAAGAGAGGGGAGAAAAATACAAGAGAAGGAATGTGCAATTCAACGATCTGTCATCCTTTCTCGTTAAGTAAGGACTAACGCGCAGCACCGGCCAAAATAAAGTTTGTAGCAGGCCATGTGGATCGGACTGGATTTAAGATTATTGTTCTTCTGGCAGAGACTAAAAACCATAGGATTATTCCATTTTGTTTTTTTATACATGTACGGTGCGGAAAATAATTCGTGCAAGTATAAGAGGGTGCGCGGAAAGCACGTCTCGCAGTCCGCGAAGCCGTTAGCCGCCGCCCAAATACCAAGTTGTAGCTATTAAACTGTTAACATCAACCATAATCAGGAGAGTATCTTGATGCTATTGTTAGGACTTTGAATTTTTTTAAAAAAAATCTTTGGCGAGACTAGCACGTTGATTATAAAAAATGAAAAATAATAGCTACTCTCTCCGTTCAACTTTATAAGTCGTTTGACTTTTTTTTATCTAAGTTTGACCATTCGTCTTATTCGAAAAATTGTGCCAAATATCATTTTTTTTATCATGACTTGCTTTGCTAATAAAAGATTTTGATAAATAACTTAAATTTGACTATATTAGTACAAATTTTTTGAATAAGACGAGCGGTCAAACTTAAGATGAAAAAAGTCAAACAACTTATAAAGTTAAACGGAGGGAGTATACTATATCATTTAATTAAACACCAGAACCCTATCTGTAAAACTTGATGGCACTGTACCTGCATGTGCGATTGCAGTACGACCTAGTTTATTATGGTAAAAGTTCTCCATCTAGTCAAAGTAACATGTCATTTCGTTTCGGCAAATTTTCAGAGTTTGTTTTTTTTTTCTTAAAAAAGAAAGGATGACATAATGCGTGGACGAGGTGACGGCCCACACAGTCCCTGAACTGCTAGAAGGCCGAGGGCCCATCTCTTCTTACCCATTCGGGCCATCTCTGGTAACGGCCCTCTAACCATCAGCCGTGGCGGATGCTGCTCCTACTACGCGTACGGAAGATGAAGGAATGAATCTGCTCAGGCCGAATGGGGTACGTACATTTCTGCAGACCGAAGAATTACATCTGCAAACTATTTGTTGAATTTACAAATATGGAACCAGTTTTGCAAGACTAATGTCAAGACTGAAGACCTGCCCATCTTATCAGATCTGAGCGTTCCAATATGCTGGACCCTGGCACCGTACTCCACATGGACCACAGCCCACAGCCACTGAAGCAACGAACACCTCTAGCTCCATATCCTGACCTTCATCCAGCAACACACCAACCTATGGCTCCAAAAAGGTACACCACACAAGGCAGGCCGCAGTTTGACCGGCAAACAATTCTCCTCTCCGGTGCACGGCCATGGCGTCCCTTGTAACAGCAGCTAATAGCAGCCATGGAAGGGTCCTGAACACCTGTATCGCCTCCTCCAAGCCAATTGCAGCATGGAGCAGGCGCACGCTCGCCATGCCTGGGCACCATGTGCAGTCACCAAGAGCTCGGGTTGTAGTCCGAGCTAGCACCGACCGAGCAACCTGGTTGCCTGGACTGGACCCGCCTTCTTACCTCGACGGCACGTCGGTTATCTGAAACTTAGCCGGTGTTTCTCTAGAGTGTTTGTTTTTCAGTTGACAGATTGTTTGCTCTGGTAGTGCAGGTTACCTGGTGACTTTGGCTTTGATCCCCTGGGCCTCGGGGAGGAACCGGATGCCTTGAAGTGGTACGTCCAGGCCGAGCTCGTGCACTGCCGGTTTGCCATGGCAGGGGTTGCCGGCATCCTTTTAACTGACGTAAGTTGCTCGCCGTCCTGTCCATCCCTGCCACAAATCTAATCTCTTTGTCCTCAAGTCATCAGAAAAATCATACTAGTGTTCTAAGATTAACTAAACATCAAATCAACCAAGTTAGAAACATCGCACAGTTGGGAATTCAAACATTACTTAGACACGAGCCCTTTGAGAATTCTGATGCAATCAAAACTAGACGGACGGGCTCCAGCCTGACCCCTATATCAATGCAATCCAGGTGGGGAGCCATCAAAAGTGCATGTTCTAATTGCTACTTTTATCTTGTAGTTGCTCCGTGTATCAGGAATCAGCGACCTACCAGTGTGGTTTGAAGCAGGTGCAGCCAAATACTTCGCCAATGCAACGACGCTCTTCATTGTTCAGCTTCTCTTGATGGGGTAATTCAGCATACAACTAAAGCATTCTGTCAGTGGTAAAAGAAAAATCCAATAACTTACAAATTTAAAATGGGATTGACTGTGATGGCTTCACTGAAAACAAGACTGAGTTTCATCTATAACAAAGGTTTCCTCTAAAAAAACAAGACTGACAAGTTTTCTATTACTATTATAACTCTGCTCCCCGACAGATTCGCTGAAACCAAGAGATACATGGATTTCATCAACCCAGGATCACAAGCAGAGGAAGGAACATTCATAGGGCTAGAGGCTGCACTCGCAGGTTCACAGCCAGGGTAAGTGCTGAAACATAGCTCACCTGCCAAATCTCTGCTTTAACATAGACATCTTCACACTTTCAAACTTCTGCAGCTATCCTGGGGGTCCACTTTTTAATCCACTAGGACTCGCAAAAGATATAAAGAATGCACATGAAGAGAAGCTGAAAGAAATCAAGAATGGTATATTAAATTCTTAATTTTTAAGGATATTTTTGCAAGATAAATACAATGATAGTAGTACTTACAGTTTGCCAACGTGATTTCTGTCACAGGGAGGTTGGCAATGGTAGCTATGCTTGGCTTTATTGTGCAAGCATCTGTGACTCATGTTGGCCCCATTGACAATCTTTTGACACATCTTTCAGATCCATTCCACAAAAACATCATCCACACACTGTCTCCGTGAGAACTACTGAAAGAGATCCTCCGCAGTCACTGCACATGTGCAGTTCATTTACATGTCAGCAGGTACTGCACAATGTCCAGTGACTGCAGAGGAACTGGTTCTGAGAACTACATGTCGCCAAGTGTTTGTTTTTCGGTGTCCTGTGCCTCATATGCTACAGTTTTTCATGAGTATTCCTCCTCACAAAGTTCCTCAAACATGCAAACTGATTTCAAGACACAAGTAAGATGATTGCTAACAATCTGTAAGCTAATGGGGGAAAACTGCTCTGATTCTTGCAATTGATTCTATCCCTCTGTATATTTGAATGTCCCTTTTTTTTTATCCAGGCACAACCATGATTAGTATTTGAACTAGTTACAAATGTATCATAAAAGACACGAGAAATTTAAAAAAAGATGTTCAAATTAAAATAGAAAAAATATAAGTAGCGACATCATCATTTGATAAGAAACAAAATTGAGACTGCTATCTGCAAAGCTACAGCTAAACGTCAGGCTGGTCGTCGTCATTGGCCAACCTTTTTTCACGTGATAGGAAGGAGGTTGATTTCTTTCCCTGATTACATTTGGCTTTCCCGGTGCAGCCAATCTTTCTTGGCACGCAAGAAGGGAATGCTAAGATTAGGCTTAGACCAATCTTGATTTACTGCTTATTTTAATTTTGAATATAATATATAGATTTGATTGACTAGACTAATATAAAACGGTAAAATATCAACGGTAATTTCCAGCTTAAAACGGAAATTGTCGAAAATGATCGGTAAAGTCTAAAATCGTTTTTATTTTTGTTTTCACCAAATACTTCCACTTTTGTTTCCATTTTCTCGGTATTTCATTTCCAGCTATTACGGTCGGGAAAAGTCGGAAACGAACCTCGGTTAGTCGATAAATTCCGTTTTTGCTTTCATCCCTACATAAAAACATATGTTACAAAAGGTGTGAAAGAAACATAAAGGGATAATATTAGCACTGAGATTATGCTAGAAAACGAATGCCGCATTTCATCTCATTTCCTTCACATATAAACGAAGTCATTAAATATTGTGTTCAATATAGATACAAAATTGAGCCTGTACCTAATACAATTTGAAGAAACTATAGGGTTGTACTGTACATATATGACTTGAACAAAGAAGATGCACTACATTTACCATTCATTCTGATCTACTAGCTTGAGCCCCCAGCTCATATCTTCACAATGTCGTACGTGCGGGACAAGCTTTCCTGTATCAGTTCCCTGCCTAGCTTTGCAATCATAGAATGGTGGAGCATGAAAGCACGGTTCCATGGACATAACTTGACGGCAAGGTGGATCAGGTGAAGTACGGTTTTCAGGCTTGAACATAAGCCACGTCTTCAAACCACCCAGACCCTGGGCAACATACCCAAAAGTTGACCATGCACTAGTTACCATAACATCAGATAAGCTTAATAGATAAATCTCTGCCCATGCTTTCATGTTATGCATTCTCCTGTCTGAACTCTGATGCTCTTCATGACTTGGCTGGTGGAAGCTAATGATCTCACCGTTCATTGTTGGGTGTTCCCAGTACATATTCTTGATTGTTTCATAGTAACCAGAGTTCAAAGAAGTGATCAGAACAACTTTTGACCTAACATTCCTTGTTGAAATAATTGGTTGTTGAGCACTAATATCAGGCAACAGTTTTTCCTTCAGTGTGCATGCAAGTACCTGATCCAAGACATGCTGAAATGGGCCAGGTTCAGGATCAAAAACTCTAATCTGGATACCCAACTTTTCATCTGCTTTGGCAAGATAAGAATCATAGTATCTTGTGATCAAGCCCCAGACAACATTAGTAGGATGGAATAAGTAACGTCCCAAGTGATGGAAAACAGCATCTTTCTGAGGAAAAAGCCTCATGAGTTCCGCTTGGTATGCTGGGATCAGGAAAAGTGATGGTACAAAGTAATTGTCGGATCTTAATATCAACCATGGTATCTTCTGAAGGTGTTGCTGATTATATTCACAGAAAAAAAGCTTATCATAGTCATCATAGTCATGAGCCAGATGAAGATAAAGAAAGGCAGGGCTAGGACCCTTAAAAGAACCATAAGAATGAACAACTCCTGTTTTCAACATGTTTCCGTAACTCTCAGGAGAACCAATACTGAAGTTCTTAAACTGTTTAATTGGGAAATCCGGCGGCAGTAACCATGAAGTATTAGGGAACGGTTCACAAAAAAGATCTGCAGTTCCTTTGTCTTCATCAAGAAGCAAAACTCTGTTTGTAAGGATGGCATAGAGAAATGCTGATGCAATAGTTAAGATCCTGTTCCCAAGACCACTATAAGATACCCAGACCAAATAGTTGCAATCCCCAACCTTAGTATCCTGACCAGACTTTAGCTGATCAACAGCTTTCTTGTATAACTCTGTATGAGGTCCACACTTCTTTTGAAGAACCTCATGCTCCCTTAGTCTTTCTAGAAGGTATCTGGATGGTAAATGGGGTGATTCTTTACGATACAATACTGACTGGTATCTGCTTAGGCATGATTGTTCATCAAAACCAGGTGACAGCAACCCACCAATTAGTTTGTCCTTTTTATCTTTGGAAGACACTGAAGTTTCATGTATGCCTGAATACAGCTAGAGAATAGTTCTGCATTAGAATTTGAATACAATAATTCGACTGCAATGGAAGACAAATGAATGTTTTACTCATTCGTTTCAACACATTTCCTTAATGACAAATACACAAGCCTGGCAGAAGAGATTTTTCAAAAGGAAAAAAAAGCGAAGCATATTTATCAGTTCAATAAACATAGAAGCTAAAATTTCAGGTGGTACTCGTTTCGAGAGCGAGTAACGTTGTAATATTGTATAGTAGTAAAATTCAGATGTATTCTGATTTCATAGCTCTGAAACTGATCAGAAAATATGTTCGCTGACAATTACCATCCCTGCTGAACAATGGGTGAACCTATGACGTGTATACGCATCTATAACTCATCAACCGAAGTTTCAACAGCAAGCGACAGAGTATGGTGGAGTATGGACAAGTCATGGAACCCAGGCATTCATTAAAGACGCCAGGCCTCCCATAACGTCGCCATCCACACAAAATACTCGGGGAATTCAGAATCGCGATCGAATTGTAGTCCTAGAGCAGAGGAACTCCAAGTGAAACTTGACGAGTAGGGCACGCGTTCTTACCGTCGCGCGGTCGGGCCTGGTGCAGGTCACCACGGCCAGCGCGGCCGCCTCCAGGAAGTTCAGAAGGATCCGCGTGGAGGAATTGGCCCCTCCTCGCCGCAGAGCCGCCCGCGAGCAGCAGGAGGAGGACCGCGCACGCCAGGAGTGCCGCGATTGACAGGGGCAGCACCGCCGCCGCTCCCTTCCTCCCGCGCGGGTGCCCGGGCGGCGACGGCGCCGCCTGCCGCGTCGGCGAGCGGCGGATCCGCTCCTTGAGGTTGATGTCCATGTGGCGCCCCCGCGCCGCGCCGCGCCTCAGGGTTTCTCCCTTCTCGCCTTCCGCGGCCTGCGGGCGCGGAGTGTGGAAGCACGAAGGCGGCACCGGCACGAACCGAAGAGCTTTACGAGTCCAGGGGACAGGCACATGACGGGGACCGAGCGGCACAAGGGTTTTGATGCGTTTCAGGTGAAAAAAGGAAAAGTGGTTCGAACTAGTGACGACGTGACGGCACGACGGGGAAGTGGGGACGTCGTTGCCGTTGGCTCGGCGTTGTCGGTGGAAACTGGAGCGCCTCGGCGTGGCAACAGCGCCAGTCAAATGCCGGGCGCCGGACGTGGTGGGGCTGGCTCACCGGATCCTGCTGCCGGTGGGTGACGGCCTCGGCTGGTAGGTTTGGTCTCCCGCTTTCGGACGCATTGAGTGGGCGACGTGTTCTTTTAGACCAGGCAGCTCTGTTCAATGGCTTGCAGAAACAAGTGTGCTTCTGATAGACCACTGCAGGCGTGGAACTCGTTTGGAATAAGCATGCGCAGAACGATTAAGCTCCAAACGAACGAAATAAGATCAAAAGCAAATGTCTGCTGACTCCTGGATTTCTCTTGAAGAATGGGAAGGCCATCACCATGTTTCGGCGCTACAACACTCCCAAGAGATTTCGCTGAGAACTGGTAATGTACCTTTTCTACTTTGCCCCACCTCGTCTCTCTTTTCTCCCCTTTTTTTTTTTTTTTTGAGGAAACTCTTTTCTCCCTTTGAAGATCGTCTTCTTCATCAGTTCTTTTTATAAAAGATAAAAAGATGGTTTCTCCACGTTGCACCCTTGTTCAACTAAAGCGTAGCGCACTGTTGTTTTCCGTGCGGAGTTTGTGTGCTGCTGGAACACACAGATTTCAGGCTTATGTGCAATCTGTCTGCAGAACTTCAGTGCACATAAGACGCCGGCTCGAATGACAGATAATTTATCTGAACCGAGTCCCCAGAACCGTCTTCTTCTTCCATGCAACAGGAAAAAGAGAGATGTTTTACTAATTTTGTTCCTGATGTCTGTTGCTTGATATCCGTTGATCAACTAACCAAGTATAACAGCCTTTCTGCGTACCTGCACCGGACTAACCTGAAATTTAGCTTCGGAATTTCAACCCTTGTACATTTTTGGATCAACTAGTTTCAACCCCCAGCTGACGTCCTCGCAGTGCCGGACAAGCGGCAACATTTTCCCAGTGTCCGCTCCGCGCTTCAGCTTGCAGTCGTAGACCGGCGGGGAATGGAAGCACGGCTCCATGGATACGTCCCGGCCGCACGGCGGATCCGGCACCTCCGTGATGTTCAACGGCCTGTACATCACCCAGGGCGTCATGCCGCCGAGCCCCTGCGCCACGTACCCGAACGTGGACCAGCCGCTGGTCACCAGCGCGTCGCAGAGGCTCAGCAAGTACATCTCCGCCCACGCCTTGTCCTCGTGCGACTTGGCGCCGAACTGCTGGTACTCGTCGTGGCTCGGCTGGTGCACGCTCACGTCCTCCCCGGTCGCCGTCGCCTGCTCCCAGTACATTCCCTTGATTTGCTCGTAGTACCATGCCCGGAGCGAGGTGATCAGCACGGTCGTGGACTTGGCAACGGCGCCGGGCGTCGGCGCGGTGTGTTCTTCCTCCGCCGTGGCGAGAAGCTCCGGGAGCAGCTTCTCCTTCCACACGCACGAGGTGATCTGCTGCAGGACGTGCGGCGACTTGGCCTGCCAGTCGTCGAAGGCGCGCACCTGGACGCCGAGCCGCAGCCCCGCCCGCGCGAGGTACGCGCGGTAGTAGCGCGTGACGAGGCCCCACACGCGGTTCGTCGGGTGGAACAGGTACCGGCCCAGGTGGTGGAACACGGCGTCGCGCTCCGGGAAGAGCGCGTCGAGCTGCTCCTGGAACGACGTGACCAGGAACAGGCCCGGCACGGTGTACAGGTCGGTCCTCATCACCAGCCACGGGACGTTCGACAGCAGCCGCTGGTCGTCGGCGCAGAAGAACATCTTGTCCTCGTCGCCGTAGTCGTGGTCGAGGTGGAGGTACGCGAACGCCGGCAGCTGCTGCGTCGCCGTTGTCGACGAGACGTCGACGTCGTTCCGGAGCACCTTGTTCTTCAGCATGTTGCCGTAGCTCTCGGGGGTGTCGATGCTGAAGTTGGTGTAGCTCGAGACGGGGAAGTCCGGCGGGAGCAGCCACGTCGTGCCGGGGAACGGCTCGCAGAACAGCTCGTCCATCTCGTTGCTCGGGTCGATGAGGAGGACGCGGTCCGTGAGCACCGCGTAGAGGAACGCCGACACGGCGGCGAGGATGCGGTTGCCGAGCCCGCGGTACGAGATGGAGACCAGGTACTTGCACTCCGGTGACCCGACGCTCTTGCCGGACCGCAACTGCTGGATGGCGCGGCTGTACGCGTCGGTGTTCGGCCCGCACCGTCTCTGGAGCTCCTCGTGCTTCCGCAGCTTTGCGATCAGGTGCGGCGAAGGTTGCCGTCCCGGGTTCCGGCGGTACATGGAGGACTCGTACCTGCTGCGGCAAGATTTCTCGTCGAATCCTTGGGGAAGGAGGCCGCCGAGCAGTTTGTCAGGCGCGCTTCTCTCGTACGGGAACGAACCGTGGTCGGAACCTGGACAGAGAAAGGAGAGCCGTATCTGAGCAACGGCCATTGCCGGAGGCCTGACCGGAGTGACGGTGTGAAGGACAACGGAGCTCACCTCGGCGCAGCGGGGCCTTGACGGCCGCGAACCAGACCGACGGCGAGACGCCGCCACCGGCAAAGACAACGACGAACATGAAGAAGGCGACGAGCACGACGTTGACCGCTGAACTCCACCGCTTCGCCGCCTGCGGCTTCTTCTTCCGCGGCATGGGCGAGTGCTCCGGAGCCCCCTCGGCGTCCGGCCAGCTGTGGCGCGCCATCGCTGGCTGCGACACCGGGATCTCCTGCTCCGCCCCTTGCGCAGCGCTCTTGCGCTGCTGCATTTGCGCGGCCATGCTAAAACACTTAGCAAATGCTCATCAGATCCCGTGGACGCCTAGCTTGAGATGCGACGCGAGTTAGCTAGCTCGTGGGAATTGAAAACAAACGGCATGTACTGCACACTCGGCATTTGATAGTCGCCGGCATGTACCAATTGTTTTAGTCCACCGATACGCCTGGGGTTTGGCACTAATCGTGACCTGCACTCCCAGGGCCTATCAAATTACTGTTGTTCACCGTCATACGGAGTAGTAGTAGTAGTAGTACTAACCAGTTGACTCACATTACCATTTAATTCTGATGCAGTAGTTCTGCTGGTGCTGCTGGGTATCTCGAGGCGGCATTTGACTCATGGAGATTCTTTCTTCTTTTTGCGAAGATCATGCAGATTCGCCATTGTGGAAAACTAGGTAAATGAACTGAAATCTGAACACTTTCACAGTCCTATTGGGCAGGATACTAGGTGTTGCACATGACCAGGCTCCAGACTATCGTGCATCCTTTTTCTTGGAGAAAGCCATACGATGAACCTCTTAAACAGATCTCACCGACAATACAAGCTGAGTGCACTGATTAGCACGGGCCCTCACAGGCTTCCTTTCTTTTTCTATTGAGCAGATTAAGGCCCATGCTTCTGCATTGCTTCTGGCTGGTTTACTCTAAAGGCCCATTCAGCTCGTACAGCCCGCACGTGGAGCCTGTTTACTCTTCTGGCTGGTTTCACTCCAAGAGAGGCTAGCATAGCCGCCTCAACCTGGGCCGCACAGTATAATCTAACGGTCACTAGCGACCCCGATTTGGATCGCGATCTCGTTTCGGCTTGTACTTTTCCGTCCGAATGGTGGCCGCGGACGATCCGACGGTTCCTTCCCGGAGAGCCGTATGAGGTCCTGCTGGCCGCCGACGTCCTCAATCCTCCGCGCCGCGTGTAGACATACGTCAGAGATTGGGAGGTCTTCTTCACAAAGTGCCCAGGTAACTGGCAGGTAGCAATGCAGATCTGAATCCCTTGACGGCGCCGCGCATCGCCATGCGCTTGACCGCCTTTCTGTAATCGTGCTCACTCCTCTGTTCTATCCAACTTGGCGCTGTGAGAGCCTCGTCTGCCATGCCATAGACTGAAAAAAACAGAGTTATAGAATTGAACAGGGTAGTTACGTTCATTGCAATCCCACACAAGGCAAAATCGACACCAAGACGTGCAAGATAATGCTCAGAGTAAGCAGTGTGCAAGACAATGGTCAAATAAAGCACTGATCAGAGAGGAAACAATTTCATGGACCTGTTTATCAAACTATCTACACTTGGATCAAATAGAGGAGGGAAAAGAATACATCTGTACGGTTCCTTTTTTTTTCTTGCTAAAAGAATTCTGTCCTAGTTAGAACTTAGAGAGCAAGTTGGTCTGACAAAAATTACACAGCTACAACTGAGTTTGATTTACAATCTTGAGGCCCCAGCTCACGTCCTCGCAGTGCCTCACGTAAGGCACTACCTTGCCCAGGTCAGCGTCCCTCTTTGCCTTGCAGTCGTAGTAGGGAGCTTGATGGAAACAAGGTTCAATGGACATAGCACGGCGGCACGGTGGGTCTGGTGTGACGTGGTTCTCCGACCTGAACATGATCCATGGCTTAAAGCCGGCAAGCCCCTGAGCTGCGTACCCGAATGTGGAAAAGCCACTAGTGATCAGCACATCGGTCATGCTCAGCAGATAGATCTCAGCAAGTGCTTTCATGTTGTGCTTCTTGTTCCTGGACCTCTGGTACTCCTCGTGGCTCGGCTGGTACACTTTGACAGTGGTGCCATCAACTGTTCGGTGCTGATCGTACTTCTCCTGGATCTGATCGCTGTACCAAGAGCTCAAAGAAGTAGTCAGGACGGCGATTGTTCGGTTATTCTTGGCTGAAGTGGTTGCTTCATCTGTCATACTAATTTCTGGCAGCAGCTTTTCGTTCTGAGCACATGAAAGGATCTGATTCAAAATGTGTGGGAACGGGCCATTTCTTTGTAGGATGCCCTTAGTTTCATATATTCTGATCTGAATTCCCACTATTTTTTCAGCTTTAGCAAGGTAGGATCGGTAGTACTTTGTAACTGAATACCAGATATCATTTGTGGGATGAAAAAGATATCGGCCCAAGTGATGGAAAACAGTGTCTTTCTCAGGAAATAACCTGCTGAGTTCTTCTTGGTAAGCAGGAATAAGAAACAGTGACGGTACGAAGTACATGTCAGTTCTCATGATCAGCCATGGTACACCTTGTAGAAATTGTTGGTCGTCTTGACAATAGAAAAGTTTGTCATGGAAACCATAGTCACCATCAAGGTGGAGATACACATAGGGAGGTCTAGTACCAGCCAAAGACCGATCTGTGCTGCCACCGAAAACTTTATTCTGCACCATGTTGCCATAGCTCTCTGGACTACTCTGAGTAAACTCCCCATAGTTCAGAGGGAAATCTGAGGGAACTAACCATGACGTTTCAGGGAAAGGCTCGCAGAAAAGGTCAGCAATCTCCTTATAACGGTCCACCAGCAAAACCCGGTTTGTAATGAGTGCGTAAAGAAATGCTGAGGTGATCTCAAGCATTCGGTTCCCCAAACCAGCATGGATTGTTAGGAACAAATAGTTGCATTCTGTCACATTGATGAGCTGACCAGACCTTAGCTGTTCCGCAGCTTTCTTGTACAATTTAGTTCCTGGTCCACACCTTTTTTGCAATGCTTCTTGTTTTCTTAACCTCTCTAAGAGGTATGGAGAAGGTATTCTTGTTGAATTCTTGTGATAGCGTGCAAACTGATACCGGCTTAGACAAGACTTTTCATCAAATCCCTCAATCAGAAGGCCACCCAGAAGTTTATCGTACTCAATATGTGGTGAGGGAGATAGATCATCAGGCATATCATCTTGTATCTCTGCAGGAGATAAGAGGTTTTGAGTCAGTTACTGAACCTATAGTTCATTAATATAGCATTAGATGTGCGAAACTCTTGAAATACTTGTGAGACAACCAATAACAGATTAAAATGGATCAAATGTATATAATACTGTAGCATAACACAATGCATGATGTTTGATATGACGTTAGCATTTGAATAACAGATTAAAATGGATCAAACGTATAGAGCACTGTAGCATAACGCAATGCCTGAAGGGGCTAACAGAAAAGGTGGCTGTTTGATGCATAACACAGAAGCAAGCCACGATCCCATATTAAGCTTGGAGTTTATCATATGCCTGCTTTTTTAGATTTAAGGGACTGATCACACAAGCACACGATCCTTCAGAGGTACAACAATGAATTTAGCAAAGGTATCGCCATATATCTGTTTCATAAGGAACCCCCTCTAAAAAAACAGCGCACAAAAACCAAATAAAAATGTTCTTATTCTCTCCTAGCTTTGCAATTGAAGGATAACTGCCAAACTGAATGTAAGGGGAAAAAAAATTCTGAACGTGAGCAACTAACGCGTTGCACTCTGTGCATTTTTGCTAGCTGAAAATATTGAAGGAGCCAAGGCCACATCAAGGAGGACATGAGTGCACCTGTGTATGTTCTCTTCCCATAATCTTATTTCATCCGCATGCATGAGAATTCCTCTATTTGCTGACTATACGGTAGACACATGCATCAGATTTTCTTACAACAAAGAAGTTGAAAGCCTTTTCTCGGACTAAAGCAGAGCAGCATACTCTTTTTCTTCTTCTTTTTTGCGAGGAAAAAGGAGCTTTATTTATTACTCAGGAAACACGGATACATTCCTGAGCAAATAATTTTCTCGAGACACACTCGAACTTGCAAAAGCCAAACTGCTGCTTGTTATGTTCGCTTCGCCAGCTGTGAAAACAAGCACAGCCACATACTTGGTTCTAGCCAAACAGATACAATCTTTTTGCACAAGCATCATTAAATCCTCTAACATTCATGTATAGAACTAAATTCTATGTTTATTTCTATTGGGAACAAAACTAAACATTCAGATTAAGCAAATTATTCGGAAGTCCTTCTAGAGATGAGGACCATATCTCTTTGTGAAATCCCTATCAGTTAACTATTCAGAGTTGGAAACACAGCACGTCATATATGGGACTTTATTCTTGCACAGCTTATCACTTTGTAAAAGAGGTAACACAAAAGGCTTTTACGGAATATATGCTGCCAGAATTGCGAAAACAGTACGGTAGCGGCACAATCATGGCATTACGCATGACCTTATGGAGTCCAATTATAATCTTCAGTGAAATTTCAGAACCTGTAAGTTCCGCTCCTAACACTACAAAGCTATAGCACAAATGCAAATCCAGAGGACGAAATCACCCACGATAAAGCGTCGCGGATTTAAAATTGATATCTGATGATCCAGATGATCTAACATAGTTGGATTGACCAAACAGTTTGTAACCAATCCACTAGCGAGCATATTAGTTGCATGATGAATGCGCTCTGTCACTGACAGGTGAGGGAGGCCTTTTCGTTCACACAACTGTTGTCTGAATTGAGGGAAAGGCCAGCCACGAACACGGGGATAAATAAGGAAGATGCATACACACCTCGGTCATCTTCCACCGGGGGCTCGAAATCGAAGACCCACTCCGGCGAGGCGCCGGCCTGCCATCGCTGTAGGAGCAGGACGGCCGGTACAGCCAAGAAGCACACCAGCAGAGCGGCGCGCACCGCGGCCGTCCAGAGCTTTCGCGGCTTCTTCGCCTCCGCCGCCGCCGACGGCCCGGCCGCCCTCTTCGTCTCCTGCCCCTGCTGCTTAAGCGGCAGCTGCTCCTCGTCGGCCACGCCGGCCCTCCACATCACCACGAATGAGGCTGTCTCCGTCGCCACTCACAAGAAGAGCTCATGGGCAGCTGCAGCTCTTATTTTCCCTTTTTTTTTCTATGGGCATGGTGCTTTGAAGTGACCTGTCGCTGCTGGGGGACGGAGTCAAACGTGTCCGGCTCCGGCCATGCTCCACTCCGCGTGGGAGCA
The DNA here is from genome assembly GCA_007726485.1 of Eragrostis curvula. Taxonomy (NCBI): domain Eukaryota; kingdom Viridiplantae; phylum Streptophyta; class Magnoliopsida; order Poales; family Poaceae; genus Eragrostis; species Eragrostis curvula. Next base: position 7,481,415 of record CM017439.1, on the reverse strand, counting down.
AGAGAGGCGAAGTTGCAAGCTGGGTGGATGAGTGGGCGTGGCGGCTGGCTAGTGGAGCGCTGCGTTACGGTGCAGCGCGGCAGGATGTGAACAGAGTGTAACGGGTGGATTTCCTCTTCTCTTGCATGAACCAGGCAACCCTGTCCATGGGACATGCATTTACCCTGTTCATGTTTGCTTTACCATACACGGATACACCCAGATGCGGCCACGGCGCCAGACGGCGGGCGAACGTATTTGACACTACTGTAGTACTGATGGGTACTGGTACTTGTTTCCACGACGGTCCTGCCCGGTGACGCGCACCAAAGACATTTAATTTTGCATTTCCGCCGTGCAAAACATGTGAATTTTTTTTTTCCATCGAGCGCTTTGGCTAAGATTTGCGTAGACGTCCGATCAAAAAAAAATTGCATAGACGTCCGATCAAAAAAAAAATTTGCATAGACGTCACGTCAGTAGTGGAGACAATTCGGGTTACTTCGGCAGCAGATTTGCATAGATATGGGAAGGACCGACCAAAGTTGGAAGACTTCGGCAGCAGAAGGATGAAACAAAAGCAACCAACAAAATGTCTGCACGCGTTAAAAAGATGGAAATTTTAAGGCACCTTCTAAAACGCCGGCTTTGTCTGGTTTTGATTTTTTTTGTTCGAGGTCTCCGTCCTGTTGGCTTCCCAGGAAAGGAAATGAAAGAAAACGTCAGTTTTGTTTGATCTGGCATCCACCTAAGAGCATCATTTTATTCCATGCTCTGGGCTCCATCTGTTTCGTTTTTTTTTTTTTTGAGTGAGACTGGGCTCCATCTGTTTAATGCGCTGGACTCCGCTGACCAGTACTCCCTCTGTCCCTCTGTTTCGTTTTAAGCTTGTTAGCCTCGCTGCGATGCAGCTGTTTTACTGTAGCGGCTGCTGAAAAAATAAATGCAAATACTGTAACGGCTACTGAAGAAATAACTGAAACACTGTAGCTGCTAAAAAACAGCTGCTGTAAAACAGCGAAGCGAACAGACTGCAGGGCTATGGAAAATTACCCTGCTACCCCCGGCCATAGAACAGAGTGTCCCCGGTCCCCACCACCCAGCCCACTGCATGTGTCCGCTTTGCTGCTGCACGACTTGACTACGACGCTGAGGGGATTGTTTTTTTATTTTCTTGTGGAGGAGAACGACGCTGCGGCGATTAGATGAGACGCAGGCCTGGGAACGGAAGACTGCAGCCGTAGCGGGGAACGGAAGCGATGCAGCCGTACTTGGGACAAATTTTCAAGCGCGAACGAGGGAGTACTCAAATTTCCTCTTGGATGGCCAGTCGTGTTCAGGTTCTCTGTGTCATTCAGTTAACGGTGGGTGAGCAAGCCCAACGCGAACGGTCGCGTCGCTGGGCAAAGGCTTCTGGCACACCTACATACGACCTACGGACCCAACGCATAGTCGATTTAAATCCTGCTCTGGTCCCACCTATCCCCATCCTCCTTCTCTTCCCACTCTCACGGGAACCACGCCAGGGGCCCACGACTGCGCGTGGAGACGGTCGACGGCAGCTCAGACAAGCGCGTTCTCTCTCCAGCTTTCTCTGTCCTCCACGTCAGGAAAATCTGACACAAACGGTCTGCACGACAACGCGTTGGGCTTGCTCTAACCATCATCGAGCTCTATACATTTTCTAAGACTACTTTTTGACTGACAACCGATTTGTATATTCGAGTCTACTACCACTGTTTTGGAAGGACTGTAGGAGTGAAATATAAGACGGTAAGGCCCTCCACAGTGTGCTGTTCAACCGGTGCCTGAATTCGTTTTTCTGGTTTGAGGCTTCGCTCCCTACATAGTGCAGACCGATGCCTGTTCTCAAGCGGTTCCAAAAAACAGAGAGCGGTTCTAGTTCAGGCATCGGTTCCATCTCGTTAAAAATTACTATTTCCTGCGGCAGCTCTCAGACGGAACAGGCCATACTCACACATGCGTAGCATAGTTTCATTTTTTAATCTGATTCGCGGGTCCCAGCTTTTATTTCCAAGAGCGCTCCAGCATTGTGTCATATAGGAGCGGTGCCGGACAAGAGCTATGGGGCTCAGTTTTTTTCCCTGGAGCGGTTCCCCACTGTGGAAGGCCTAAGTACCTTATGCTTTAGGCCCCGGTTCGAACCGATGATTTCTTTCCAATTTCTACGGGAATTATATTGTTTTTTGTGAAATTCTTACGTACCAAACGGGGTGTACCACATCAAAATGGGTGCAATCCGGGCCCGGAAATTGCCCCGGACCTGTGAAGATTGTTTGATTTGTTTTGAGATTTTTTTTAAGGATTTTTTTTTAGATGCGTGCGCAGAACTACTCATTATTTATCATTTTTATCCAACCTAGTATATGAGATGGCTATAAAGTGACACCGCAAAATTGATTTAGCTGGCACCAAGTTAAACAATTAGTCATGCTCTCATAATTCAGATCGTCTAGGAGCGCCTCTCATTCAGTTTAGTCAACCAGTGAGAAAGTAATTAACCATCATCGATCTCTATCTACACTTGCTTACGAGTTTCGTTTTTGAAAGCCATTTACTTAGATGAAGCTACCCTTAGCTTGTTTTATTAGATGGCTGGTAGCAAAACAAACCAGCCTGTTCGTTTTGTTGCAGCTGCGGCTGCAGAAAAATAACTGCTAACACTGTAGCTGCTGCTGAAGAAATAACTGCGAATACTGTAGCTGCTGCAAAACAGCCGCTGCAAAGCAGCGAGACGAACACGCTGATGGTTGGGACCAAGCTCCACATAGGAACCAGCAGCCTACTCCAAATAAAATAGAGAACCGCAGAGGAATCAGCTTTTCGTACTGGTTCGATCTAATCTCATGATCTCATCGCGCGCACATCCCTCCAAAGAAATCCTCAAAACTACGACCATTTCCAGCTTTCTTGCCTAGCTCCAGCGGTGGCCGCCGAAGACGACCAACCAAGCATCGTGCTTAACTGCCTATTGTTCCGCTCCAGTCTGGTACTTTGTCTTTGGAATCGCAAAAGCCACCGCTGTTACACGAGTGAAAGTGAAACATCGACGTGGCAGTGCCGTGGAACCTCCATGACAAAGATGAAGCCTGCCGAGCTAAGCGTGATAATCATTAGCCCGAGATCAGATCACGGCAGCGGGTACGAACCAATGGCCGTTAGCCTTTGCTCACAGAATTTTTTTTAGGTCCTTTGCTCACAGAATTGTGTAGTAGAAAATGTACGGGTGTGAACAGAAACGAGGAATAGATGTGCACGCACCTTGCTCGTCGTCTTCGGCGGGGGGCTCGGCGACCTCGAAGACCCACCGCGGCGAGGAGTTGGCCTGCCACTGCATCAGGAACAGCACGCCCGGGATCGTCAGCAGACAGAGCACCAGCCCGGCGCGCACGGACGCGCGCCACAGCCTGCTGCCGCGCCTTGCTTCCTGCTGCTGCACGCCGTGGTGAACGAACGGCGCCGGCGACCTCTCCGTCTCCAGGCCGCCGCAGCGCAGAGGCTGCCGCTCCTCGTCGCCTGCCACGCCCCCGCTCCCGTGGCTGTCGCCTGGCCTCCCCATGACCAGGACCACGGGCTACCCTACGGTACACGCCTCAGATATGCTCTCTTCTCGATGTGTTTCGCTCGGTCGGCCGGTTTGCTCTTCGCTGTTCTGCTGTCGGAGTCGGAGACTGGCTGGAGAGGTCAAAGTAGCGGAACCATCCACCACCGCGTGGGCGTGCCACCGCGTGGGCGTGGTTGCAACTTGCAAAGTTGCAAGTTGGGAGGAGCGGCCTTTGGAGGTTGGGTTTAGATACCAGAAAAAATCGCCTCCCACTCAGCCCGCATCTTTGCTGCATCATCGGTTTCACATGGCAGAGTTGTACAACTCACATGGTCTATAACGGAAGCCTTTTTTTTTTTCGAGGAAATGGAAGCATTTTTTAATACGGAGTATATGCGAGATATAATATACTCATTATGTTGTTAATCATTAATATGCGCCTGTTGTTAGTCATTAATATGCTCAGTCAACGCATGTAGCTTTCATGGTAAAACAAAAAACAAATTGCAGATCTGCAAATAGGAGTGTGTCCGGCAGATCAGCCCAAAGGTATTACCTTTTGTAGGCGTTGGCCCAATGGGTCGGTCCTACGAACCGGCCCAACAGGCACAAGAACGCCTCTGCCTGATCTGTATTTAAACAGGATCAACGGTTTTGAACGACTGATTCGTGTAATGGCGTGTTTGCTTTCCGGCCTCAATTCTCCACAGAAAAGTTCAGGCGTCTCGAGAAGTGCTTGGCTCCTGTTTTGATTTTTTAGATGATGGGAAAAAGTGTTCCGGCCTTGACCTCCAAGAGGCTACAGCCCAAACTCATGTTTTGATGTTCGGTTGCAACAACAATTTAGCTTGCAATTCCCTTGTGGTTTGTGCATAGCAGGTGTAGCGCTATTTTTTTACGCCATAAAGTCTCAATTATTTGACTATCCATAATTTAAGTTGTCACAAAAATAATTTAAATACTCACTGTCCAAATCCTGGGCCGACTTTGTCTTTTTGTTGCCCGAGCCACTTGTGCTAAAGGCGAATGAACTAAGGTTCAGTTTGGATTCTTTGCTCAACCTAGCCTCTCTTTGCTAAGCAAGGACATGCGTTTGGTATAGCTATAGAAACTCGCTTTGCTAGGGAAACTAGTTGGGTTTGGCATGAAAATGCTGGTCCAGACAGGCGAGCCGTTTCGGCTCTCCGTCGCTGGCAAGGAGAGGGCGCGCTGCAAACGAATGCGTGGGGAACAGGGAAAGCTGCGTGTTAGGAGTTAAAGACAACGTCCTTGTTTGACTGCCAGTGGGTCCGCTGCCTAGTTTTTTAATTGAGACATGCATGTGTGGAGCGCAGTAGCTTTGGGCTGCCGTATTATTTTAATCAGGCAATGCATGCACCGGGTTCAAAAGCAAACAACCAAACGAGCAGTGTAGTTCTAGCCTAGCTTTGACTAGCCTAGCTTTGACCATCTCTTGCCTTGCTCAAAAGCCAGGCGTGACAAGCTTCAGCAAGAGAACCAAACTGACTCTAAGCAGCTACCACCGCTACATGTACGGCGAGTCCATGATGTTTGGATTTTCATGTAAATTGGATCGATCACACATCCAATCTAAGTTATTGACATGCTAACTGAAGAGCTTGAGACCTCTGTACACATCCTCACAGTGTCGGACGTACGGTGCCAGAGTCCCCAAGTCAGACCCCTCTGCGACACCGCACAACCGTCGAGGCGGCGCCTGAAGGCAGGGCTCGGCTGTCTCCGATCGGACGCACGCCGGATCAGCGGTTACCTCTGGCGACGGAGGCCGCAGCAGCACCCACGGGCGCACGCCGGCGAGCCCGTGCGCGACGTACCCGAACGTCGACACCGCGGTCGTGACCATGCGGTTGCAGAAGCTGAGCAGATATATCTCGGCCAGCGCCCTCTGGTTGTGTGCGCGAGCCTCCGTGTGCTGCTCCTTGTCGTGGCTAGGCTGGTGCACCTCCACGTGCTCCCCGGTCGCCGTCGGGTTCACGAGGTACACGCCACGGATGCGCTCGTAATAATCCGAAAAGAGCGACGTCACCAGTATCGAAGTGAGCTTCTTCTTCTTCCTGCTCCCCGGCGCCACGGCCGACGAGTGGTTGCCACCCGCGACGTCTTCCTGCACGACCTTCGGCAGCAAGCCGTGCTGGTCCGAGCACCGGACGATCTGGCCGTACATGTTCCCGAACGGAACGGGCACCTCCGGGAAGACGCGCACCTGGAGGCCGATGCGCTCGTCGGCCCTGGCGAGGTAGGCCTCGTACAACCTGCACACGATGCCCCACACGTCGTTGGACGGGTGGAAGAGGTACCGCGCGACGAGGTGGAACACGGCACCCTTCTCCGGGAACAGGCGCACGAGCTCGCGCTCGTAGGCCGGCATCAGGAAGAGCATAGGGACAAAGTACACGTCGGACTTGAGCACCATCCAGTTGAACTTGGCGAGCACGCGCTGGTCGGCGTCGCAGAAGGCGGCGTCCGTGAACGACTGGATGAGGTCCAGGAACACGAACGCCGGCAGCCGCTCGGCGCTGACGTTGCGGTGGTCGCTGCTTATCGCCCCGGCCTGCCTCATGTTCTTGTAGCTCGTCGGCGACATCATGGTGAAAATTCCGGCGAAGTCGGTGATCGGGAAGCCGGCGGGCAGTGTCCAGGAGCTGCCGGGAAAGGGCTCGCAGAAGAGACCCTCATATTCCGGCGGCTCGTGGACGAGCAGGACACGATCGGTGAGGAGCGCGTAGAGGAAGGTGGAGGCGAGCGAGAGCATGCGGTTGCCGAGGCCGTTCAGCGGCGTCCAGACGACGTACTGGCACTCCGCGTGCGCCGCGTTGCGTCCGGAGCGCAGGTCTTCGACTGCTTCCTTGAAGAGCGGCGCGCCGGGGCCGCACCGCCTGTGCCGGGCCTCGTATCGCTTGAGGCGATCGACGAGGTAGGGGGATGGGCGGAACGGTGACGAGCGGCGGTAGGAAGACGACGCGTACCGGGAACGGCAGGACTGCTCGTCGAAGGCTGGAGAGAGAAGCCCGCCGACGAGGCGGTCCTGGTCGTTCTGAGTTGCCGGCGCGAGCGTCTCGTCCGAACCTTTATCATCAGCATGGAGACGTGTTGCTGCGGGAACTGCACGGAACAAACGAATTCATCGATTAGTGTGATAAAAAGGGAGTTATTCTGAATTTTCATGGGAGCGGTTCATTTCTTATCAGGTCGTGCTTATAGCAAAACAGTTCAAGCGATCATAATGTGCTGTTGCCGGAGAAGAATAACGGACCGACATGGCGACATGTGCACAATGGCCATCCTATTCATGTGCTAGTTGATCGAGCCGGCTAGAGTGCACCTAGTTTAATTTCAGTGCTAGCTCATCGTAAATACAGGACAGAAGAATGTAAGCAGGTCAAAGAATTCATTGGTCTCTGCTTCAATTCGTGCGCACAACTAATTGAAGAATGAAAATGCTCTGAATTTTCAAGCAAGTGATTAATCTCAGCACCAAAGCCCTGCTAATACGTGCCCGTTTCTATATATAAAAAAGAATGTGGCTTAACTATGAAACAGTGAAGCAAAAAGTAGCCAGGTTAGTGCCAGTACTGTCATTCATGAACATACTATTATTATCAGTCTATTTAGAGTTATAGTGAAGGTTCCCCAAAATCATCAATTCGAGTTTATGTAATCCATTCTAAGTAAAAAAAAAACTCTTTCTTTTTAACGATAGACCAGTATTGCACCATCTCAAAAACACAAGTAAAAACGTTGTTATTTTATATAGGGTGTGTCGGTGTGACCCTCGATTTTCATTATAAAAATCATTCAAAGACTACATGCACCAATACTTGCAGGAGGTGATGATGTGGGGGCATTGCCATTTCGGCAATACATAACTTGCAGCTGTTATACTGTAGCGGCTGCTGAAGAAATAACTGTGAACATTATAGCGGCTGTTGAAGAAATAACTGCGAACACTGTAGCTATTGCATTGCAGCTGCTGCAATGCAGCCAGGCGAACAAGCTGAATTATAAAAGCTAGTCTGATAGCCACCAGAATCTGGAACAAAACGGAGTACACCCGCATCAATTACTATAGCTAACTGCAGAAACAAAGAACTGGAACTAGGGATTGTCATCCTTCCAGAGCCATCACCATCGGAGCTACGTTGTAGAAGTCTCGTTACCAAGTAAAAACGTTGATTGATCTGATGAAAGGAATGCCACAGAAGATTTACCTACGCTCATCAAACAGGCTACTGCCATTTATGCAGTATAATATTTGTGCCGAAGCATAACAATGTGGTTACTGCCATTTATGCAGTATAATATTTGTGCCGAAGCATAACAATGTGGTAGGATCAGTTGATGAAAAAGGTGCACGTGATCATCCTTTCCACGTGCTAGTCAACCGTGCCGGCTAGAGCGGAACTAGTTCTATTGTCAACGCTACCTCATCGTAAATATAGGAAAGAAATGAATAAGGCCTCCCAAAGAATAATGCAAACATGTCAAAGAGTCGCTCCCTGCTCTCTGATCTAAATACGCTGGTAATTAGTAAATGAAGAACACTAATAAACACTGATCTTCGCTCTAAATACTTACGCACAACTAAATGAAGAACAAAAAAAAATGCTCTGATGGCATAAGGAATTACCTGGCTTTTGCACGAAGTCGGATCTAGGCGATGAGAACGACGCGAGCAAGCTTCCGGCGCCGGCACCGGCGCCGCCGCCGAAAGCCAGCGCGAGCAATGCCAAGGTGAACATGAACCCGACCACGATCACCGCCCCCGCCCGCGCAGGCGCGCGCCGTCCAGGCCACCACCAGTACGCCCTCTCGCTGCCTCCAGCCTCACAGCCACTAACCATCATGGTCTTATGCGCTCCTGGCGCGTCCGTGTCACACCCTGTGTTTTGCCATCTAATAAAAACCACTAAAAATTTGAACTTTTTAAAATTTTCCAACAAACTCAATTAACTAGTCTAATCCCCAAGTCACATTTCAAAATTTTCATTTCAAAACATGCATGAAAATCCAATCATATGCACTTCTGGAGTTTTCTTGTTTTTATTTTATGTGTTGGTTGCTTTTGTCTTTCTTTCAAATTTGAAATTCATTCAAATTTGAGCTAAATCCCTAATTCCAGAAAATAGAAAAGCCTTTCTTCTCTTCTGGGTAAACTGGCCCAGCCTCTTTTCCCCCATGGGCCGCGCCATCCCTTCCCGGCCCAACTTCTCCAGCCCAGCATCCCCTTTTCTTTTCCTTTTCTGAATTTTCCATCGCGGGCCGTTTTCCTTTCCCCCGGCCCAAACCCCTCTTCCCTCCTCTTTCTTTTTCCCCGCGAGCCGCGCCAGCCCAGCAGGCCATTTCCTCGGCCCAGCCGCTCGCTTAGCCCACCTTCTCCCTCTCTCACTGACGTGTGGGGCCCACATGTCATCACCTTCCTCTGACCACGCCAGAGCGCGCCCATGCCGGCTTGCTCCCCATCGTCGTGTCGTCGTGTCCGTGCAGCAGTCGCCGCCGCGTCGACCACGTGCTCGCCCCGAGCACCCGTCGTTCCGTCTCGTCAACAAGGACCGCGCCCATTCCCTCCTTAACCGACGACCGCGCGACCGTCCCCAAGACCCGGACGCCGCCATGCCTCAACGTCAGCGCCACGCGACCACCCTCCTTGCCCCGTCGCGTCACAGGCATTGTGGCCATCCCTTGCTCCCGTCACCGCACGCAGACGCCCATCCCCTCCCCTGACACTCCATCACGTCGCAATAAACTCCGGCGACGACCGGAGCTTGGACCGGCCGCCCAAACGACTCCTCCCCCTCACCTCTTAAGCCGTCGAGCTCCGCGTCGATGTCCCCTTTCCTCTCGTGGGCTCACTTCTCTCCCTCTCGCACCAGAGCAACCCCAATCACCACTTTTCCCCTTTTCTCTTTCTTCTCCGACGAGCAACTCCGGCGACACCTACCGCCGCCGTGGCCGCGTCCCCCGCGTCCCTTCTTCTTCCCTCGGCTGCGCAACGCCATGCACAACCCCAGCATGGACACCGTTCGCGTCGCCGTGCCCTCTACGCGGAGATCGACGGCGACCTAATCATCATCTTCTTCTTCCCCGACGCCGGCCACATTTCCGAGCTCCTCCGGCCTCACCGAGCACACGGTTTGCTCTCCCGTTCCCCACTCACTCTCTCGCGCCCCTCCTTTCTCCTCTTTTGCATGCGCGCACTACCTCACCGAGCGCCGCCGCTTCCGCCTCCTTCTTCTCCGGCGCCGGCTGCCCTTCCGGTCACGCCCGGCCAAGCCGAGGCGCGCAACACCTCCCCCGCACGCCTGCGCACCCGCACAACAACACGCTCTCGTGGGAACTCCACTCCCGCGCCTTCTCCGTCGCGCGCCGCCGCGCCGCCCATCTCCGGCGTCGTCGCGCCGCTGCTCTGGTCACCCGCGTCGTCGACGCGTAGGACCTCCCGCTCCGCCATCTCGTGCCTCACGCCGACGACCACCCCTTGCCTAGCCTCCGCCCCGGAACGCGTCGCCGGCGAGCGCGCCAGGGAGCCGCCATCGCACGCGCCCTCTCCGGCCACCGCTTGACCCAGTCGCGCCGCCACCTACGTGGCATGCCACGGCAGCGCGTGGGCCCCGACTGACCCGGTTCCCTGCCGAGTCAGCGTCCGGTCCACCAACGCGGTGCATGGTGAACCGCTCTCACATACACACTCTGGTCCACGGCCCAGTGGACCGCGTCCGCAAAACAGTCCCCAGCAGTGCACCAGCCCCGTTGGCCCCACCAGTCAGTCACTCACACTGTCTGCAAATTGCTATGGCTACATAACAGATGCACACAGATTCTTAATTCGAGCAATTTCCTTTAGTAGAAAAATTCCATAAAATTCCTGTAAATACTAGATTATCTTCTAATCACTTTTCAACCCTTGTTTACTCCAGATTAATTAGGATTATGTCTATAGTTAAATACTTATCTTAATCCTAATTAATTCCTTCTTGCAAACTTGTAAAATCGATATCTTTTTCATCTTAACTCCGATTTTGGTTATTCTTTCACCAAAATTCATCTAAAATCATCCTCTGTACAATACTACCAGAACCCTCTGTTGTTGATCTCAATTTGTCTCTTATTTGATTTATTGCTTGTTTAGTTAATTGCTTGTGCGGTAGATTTATTTTGCCGTTGTTTACTTTTAATCGATAGACGATCAAGCTTTCGAAGAAGGATTTGAAGGATTGGAATACGAGGACATAGAAGACGAAGACTTTGGCGAAGGCAAGTCCTAACTCCCTTTGATCATGTTGATCCTATGATTGCAAATAATCCTATTTAGAGCCTACTTTATAAATAAATATGCATGGTATTTCAATGTGATTTAAATGCTAGTATTATCCTAAGTACTTGTTGATTGCCACTCCTTGATATTGCTTATCACTAATTCCATTGCTAAACCTAGGATCCACTATCATTAAACCTTTAATGATATGTTGGAATGATATGCTGCTTGTCGGTGTTAAGAAACCGGCCGACAAGTAAATTTGTAACTACGGCGCCTAACAATCTTCTATGATGACGAGGGTTTTGCGAGAGAGGCAAGGTTTATACTGGTTCAGGCAATCGATGCCCTACGTCCAGTTCATGGGTAGTTCGTGTTTCGACTTGCAGAGGGGAGCTACAAGTGTTGGCGAGGGAGGAGAAAGACTCCAAGCCTCTTCGTGTGTATCTCTATGTCTGTGTGCATCGTATCTCTGGATCCCCTCTCCTCATGCACCAAGCTCTCCTTTTATAATCAAGGAGTGAGCTGGTTTACAAATGAGAACGGGGTTTCCAGTTGTGGACAGCGCGGCTACGCGCCGCACTAGTCTGATCCCTATCCGCTACTGTGGCTCTAGTCAGGCGGCGTCCTGTCAGCCTGGTCGCCGGGCAGGTGGTCGAGATGTCAACCCAGACTGTCGCGACCGTCTTGTCGCCGGTCCGGTCTTCGTCCCTGTTCAGGGTGATGATGATGCCGTAGCCATCCCGCTGCTGTACTCGAGGTGTCAGGCGGCGCTGTGAGATGGGACGGATGTCACTGTGCAGGTCAGATCGCGTGCCTGCAAGTAGATGAGTTGCTGGGTAGAGTTAAGGCTCCCCAGCTACTCGTCGTAAATGCCTGTCCTCCTTGCCAGAGGGAAATCTTCTCGACGAAGTCTCCCAACTCGGGGTCGGGCGAAGCGCGGCTTGTGGGCCCGTCCGACTGGGAGTCGGGCAAGGCGGAGTTCGGGGCCCGCCCGACTGGGGGTCGGGCGAGGCGGAGTCTGTGGACCCCACCCGACTCGGGGTCGGGCGGGGCGGAAGTCGTGGGCCCCGGCCGACTCGGGGTCGGACGAGGCGGAACTTGTATGTGCCCTCGGGGTCGGCCGTGGGCCCCTCGAGCGCTCTGTTGTCGTGTGCCTGTTCCTGTGGGCCCTACACAATTAAGCTGAGACGGTTAGCAGAATTAAGCATCCTAGATCAGGATACCCTGATTTGGGTATCCGTCACTGCTTAGGACTTATCATCTTGTGTACTTAATTAATCTTGCTATACATACTTTTTGTGTAAAATGGTGTGAGTACTTGGTGGAGTGCGTGTGAACATAAAATGTGGGATGGTATATATATACTAGTGATAAATGTGCAACCCTTAGTGGGGATACTTTTGACGGGAGCAGGTGAGGTAGTCCTAGTGGGAGGGCTATCTCTAGGTATGCGACTCCTCATCATGAGGATAGCTAGTGAAGATGCCTGCTTCGGTCGTATAAGGACCGGTTCATGTGCCGCCATGCCAAGCAATATTCGTGCGACCGCATGCCTGAATGGGAAGGCAGGGCTTCACACCCTACTAGTTGATACCCGATACCCACCCAGGAGGCAGGAGTTGCAACGGGAGCCAGGAGAAGACTTGGACGGCCTTGGTGGGAGTTCCTCGATCCGGCGAAGAAGACGGGCAGACACGACACAAAGTGTTTCATGCCTCTGAGTGTGCCCCTGGTGCCTTGGTGGGATTTCCGTGGGTGGATATCGTGGTGATACTGGTAGGTACGTCGCCTTGTTATGCTAGCTCCCCCAAAGTACACGGTTGGGGCGAAGCATATCTTGCGGGTACAGCGTACAACCTCTGCAGAGTGTATAATCTATCCGGATAGCCGTGTTCCACGGTATTGGACAAAGCGAAGGCTTGTGCCACACAATGATTAGTCTTTCCAGTGTGAGTTATCCTTGGCGTGTTTTGGAATACACCGGTGTGGAACCGTGTGCTGGTTTCCGGCCAGCATTAAAACTTGGGAACTGGCGGGATGGACTAGTTCTCCCCCAGGGCCAAACAACCCCACTAAACTAATGATAATGTTGACTATAGTTTGCGAACTGCTTTGTTTTCCAAACAGCCCTTGCATAAAATTGGCTTTGCGCCGATATGATAAACAATCAGCCTATATCTTGTTCATACCTTTGCATATACAATTGCCCTTGGTGTTAGGATTTGTTGAGTACCTTATGTACTCACTCTTGCTTAAATCATCCAGTTGAGGAGCCTGAGTACGAGTATCAAGATGGTGGAGATGAAGAGTAGGGTTCCATCCGCACTCAAGTTTGCCTGTAGAAGTGGTCCCGTTTCCGTCTTCCGCTGTAGTAGTGTTTAAGTGGTTCCGTTGTAATAGCTTGTCAGCTTGATGTCTGTTGTAATAGTGAGGCCTCTGGCCATTTGTTGTAAGACCTTTTATATATGAAGGCTTGTATGAGGCTTGGTAATATTTATGTAAGTGATGATTCTGTGATGACATTCTGCGAAAGTGTGCGTATCAGCGTCTGATCCAGAGACTGATACGGTAAGCACAAGTGCTCCAAAAATAGGGTGCGACAGTCCGCGACCTCGCCGCAGCGTCCATCGGCGCTGAGCACCTGCTCTTCCGTAGCGTCGGCGCTTCTTGACTCCTCGAGCTGATGACCAAGGGAACATATATAGAAAGATGTACATAATGCGTCAGGTGCAGAAATGAACGTGCACCTTTGCCAAAACCATCGTTAGTTCTAAACCACCTTCGAGATGCCGTTTAAAGTCAAACGGTTTTGCATCACGATCACATGATGCACGCAGCAGCGAAGCTGGCTAGAGATGATACCGATCCCGTAACATGGTCACGTTGTGTTAATAAATCTTTACTGATGCGCATAGTCCTACTATATTGGAAGGATTCCCTTCTTTAATACGGTTATTTACGGAGTAACTGTGAGATAATATTTTACTCTAGCATACTTCATCCGTTTTTAAATTGTTGTTGCCATTGACTTATTAATGTTGTAAACCCTTAATCTCTAAGGGTTATTGGGCTAATACCGAATCTACCCCTGAAGGGTTTTCCCACCTATATAATGGAACCGTGTACCCCTTTGATTAATGAGAATTGAGTTCCACCTACGATACTTGTCTCGTGTCTCTTCTTCCTTGTGCGCTCGCGGGAACGGGAAGGGAAACGGGAGATCTTCTACCATCTACCTCACGCCTCATCTGCTGCCGGGACAAGGGAAAACGGAATCGGGGATTCGTGACGACGTTGTTTTGTAACACGTTATCAGCCGCTCTCCACTGAAGGTATGTCGTTCTTGATCCCCACCGAATTCCCCTTGTAGATGGATTCGGATGGTTGTGGTAGAACCGATAGATTGCTTGATCTGTAGGGTTTTACCCGTTTTTTCATGTAGTAGATGCGATCAGTATGCATAGACCCTTGAAGATTGATCTGTTGCTATTAGTTTATCGCTATCTATCATGTGTACGACCCCTGTAGATTTGTTTTTGGCATCGTAGATCAATCTGTTTTATTTACACGCTCTTGATCAGTCGATGCGATCCAATCGGTGACATGTTTTCTTGCCGCTGGCCTTGTTGTGTCGGCTGCCGTGCGCTACGCTGCCTGAAGTTGCGTCGTGCATCAGACGATGATGCCATGCTCGCCGTTGCGTGCTCTGCGTGTCGCCCTGAAGCTTGCATAGTGCCGTGCATGTCTAAGCTATACGCCATGAGCGCCGCCGCCAGAAGATCGCGGCAGCCGCGTCTCACGTCCGCGTGAATCTCGCCTCGATGGTGGGACCTACCATGCATGCAAATACGGAAACAAATCTGCTTTCCATGTTTAACTCCTGAAGTCTTTAGTTAATGATAGCAGTTTTTACTTGATAAGGAAGTACATAATGAGGCCCTGCAGTTCTAGTACTTGCGTGATTTTGTTTCCTGTATTCGGCACTTCATGTTTTTCCTATCCGTGAAATCTGGAACTTGCGATTAAGGACCTGCAGATTTATTTCCTTAATCTACTTTGTTGCGGTGTTTTAAATATGGTTTCCATATACTGCTTGTCTAAAATATGACCCAACTTTCCACTAAATGTTCTAGTAATGGCTGGGATATGAGAGCTTCCATAAAACTGATCACGTAGTATCGTTCCCCCATGGAAGCTTATGGTTTTTTTTTCTCTCATGCGTACAGTAACCTGTGAATACTGATTCTGCTGTGGCATATAATATACTATTCGCTATATTGCCTTGAGGCCGCGTATATCGTTAGAAAATCAGTACACGCATGAAACGATTCTGGTATTACATCCGACCATACATCACATTTGTTCTCAGCTAATTCATGCTATATTTACCAGAAGTATTTTTGCATGAACAGGCTATGGCGAACATCATCGCTCAGCAGTTCCAGCAGCTTGCCCTGAATGGCAGGAACTACCAGACATGGGTGGTGGACTGCGAGTTCCACTTGGCGGCGATGCAGCTGAGCCACACGATCGCTGCGCGTGCTGCCAATGCTCCTGAACACCCGCCTCATGAGGCGGCAAAAGCTTCCATCTTCCTGAGGCACCACATCCACCCCGACCTGAAGATGGAGTACCTGGAAGAGCGCGACCCTCTCGTGCTCTGGACGGCGCTTCGGGAACGCTTCGGCAAGCAAAAGGCGGTGATTCTTCCTCAAGCTAGGCGTGATTGGAACCAGCTTCGCTTCCTCGATTTCAAGTCGGTGGAGGAGTACAACACTACGCTTCATCGCATCGTTGGCCAGCTTCGCTTCTGTGACCAGAAAGTCAGTGAGTCTGAGATGATTGAGAAGACTCTTGAGACCTTCCATCCAACCAACATGGTGCTCCAGCAGCAGTACCGCAACAACAAGTACAAGAAGTACGCTGATCTGATGCATGTCTTGCTTGCTGCAGAGACTCAGAATGCTCTCCTGATGAAAAACTTCAACATGCGCCCTGCCGGTACACAAGCGGTGCCTGAAGCACATGCTACTTTCCAGAACGGCAAGGGCCAGGCTCCTTCGCAGAACAAAGGGCATGTTGGTAGTTCTAAACAGGGGTACAAGGGTGGAAAGTTTAAGAAGCACGGCAAAAAGGGTCAGAAGCCCAATGGCCAAGGCAAGGGTCCGAAGGGCCCTAAAGGTGATGCAAACGGGGCTAAGCACCCCAATCAGGGCTGTTTTCGTTGCGGATCCCAGAAGCATTGGTCTCGCACTTGCACAGCAGAGCCACACCTGATCCACTTGTATCAAGAGTGGAAGAAGCGTCAGAACCCGGAAGCTCACTTTGTCCAAGTTATGGTGCCTGAAGACACAAAGACTGCGACACCTCTTGAGCCACCCCAGCCTAGTGAGAAGCCGGAGACTAAAGCTATGGATGTTGATCCTGTTTCCACCTCTGATGATGCCGCCAAGAACTCAGATGATGACTACAACCTCGACGAGGATGACCTCCTTAATGAGGACACCTACGGGGACATGGAGTAGTCCCTAGTTATCAAGTCATTAGCTTAGATATATTCGTTTAGTACGTGTGCTTTATTTCCAGCAGAACTTTAGCGTGATTTATTTCCAGTACGTGTGTGATTGAATTCCAGAAGAATACTTGGTCGTGATGTAATAGTGCTCCTGTCGAGCAACTTCGCTTATTTGCTTAGGCTGAATACTTGGCATTTACGTGATTTGTTTCCATAATATTATATTTGGTCTTGTTCTTTACGTGATTGCTTCTGAATACTAGTCTATTATTGGTACGCGTGACATATTTTTTCACGTAACGTGTTCTCTTCTCATCCCGAATGCATGCTGAAATAAAAAAACACTTGTACCTCTTAATAGAACAACTGAACAAGAGTCGTATATTCCTATGGAGGCTGAAGAAGAACCCTGCTTGGTGGACTGCGCTGCCACAAATACAATCCTTAGAGAGACTAAGTATTTTCAGACACTGCAGAAAAGGACTGAAAATTTACTAACTATTGCCGGACGCAATGGTCTTATCGTTGACTCAGGTCAAGCCACCGTAGTGCTCCCTAATAATACTAAGATCTTCATCGAAGAAGCATTCTTGTATCCGGGAGCCGAACGTACTCTCCTCACCTTTAAAGACATCCGTCGCAGTGGTTATCATGTGAATACTGCTTGCGAAGGCAAGGCCGAATTCTTGTATATCACGGAGTCTGATGGTGATACAACAAAAGTGATTGAAAAAGCGCCTGGAACCTCCTCTGGAATATATTACACATCAATTAAGCCTCCTGAAGAATATATTGCGATGCCTACAATATTCAAAAACCCAGAATCCTTTAGAATCTGGCATGAAAGGCTCGGTCATCCTGGATTAACAATGATGCGTAAAATCATAAATAGCTCTGCTGGTCATAGCATTAAAACAACACACTTTCCTAAACCTGAAGCTTTTAATTGCACAACTTGTGCGATAGGAAAGTTAATCACTAGACCTTCTTACCTGAAGATAAATACTGAGTCCTTAGATTTCCTGGAGCGAATCCAAGGTGATATCTGTGGTCCGATTAATCCTTCGTCCGGACCATTTAGATATTTCATGGTTCTTATAGATGCTTCTACGAGATGGAGCCACGTATGCCTGTTGTCTACGCGGAACCATGCTTTTCCTAAGTTCATTGCCCAAATCATCCGTTTGCGTGCTAATTTCCCGGAGAATCGCATTAAGTCAATTCGGATGGATAACGCTGGTGAATTCACCTCGAAAGCATTTAATGATTATTGTATGTCTTTGGGCATTGACGTAGAGCATTCTGTACCCCATGTTCATACTCAGAATGGACTTGCTGAGTCCTTAATAAAAAGAATTAAATTAATCGCTAGACCACTTCTTCAAGATAGCAGACTACCCACCAGTTGTTGGGGTCACGCAGTGCTGCATGCTGCTGCATTAATCCAGTATAGACCAACTGCATATCACTCTGCTTCCCCATTTCAATTAGCGCGTGGACAAGAACCAGTGATTTCCCATCTGCGAAAATTCGGCTGCGCTGTATTTGTGCCGATATCACCACCCCAGCGTACAACCATGGGACCTCACCGGAAGTTGGGGGTCTATGTTGGTTATGAAACTCCGTCCATAATCAAATATTTAGAGCCTAAAACCGGGGATCTGTTTACGGCTCGATACGCTGACTGTATCTTCCATGAAGATAACTTCCCGGCATTAGGGGGAGGATTGTATCTAAATTCTAAAGAATGCCGGGAAATTGAATGGAGTGCCAGTAGCATCCAATCGCTTGATCCACGCACTAAAGACACTGAACTTGAAGTTCAAAGAATAATAAACCTGCAACAATTAGCAAATAATCTACCTGATGCTTTTACTGATATAAGAGGAGTTTCTAAATCGCATATTCCTGCTGCTAATGCACCGGAGAGAGTCGAGATACCCCTGGAGGGCATGAACTCAAATCAATCCCCCAATCCTCGGAAGAGGGGGAGAGATCCGGATGATTCGGTACGAGCCACGCGGAGACGTCTGCAAGGTTCAAATACCGGAGCACAAGCATTACACTCCCATTCAGTAGTCCCTATAGAGACACACCCTGAAGGTAAAGGCCCTCGTGCAAAAGTGCGCACAAATAAACTTAAGAGCACTAGGGCTGCGGAACAACCACGCTCAATCAATTTGGGAAATCAAGATGAGCTGGATGATGTAAATGAAGAAATTGCCACCAACTATACTGATTCAAGAGAGTTATATAATAGAAAGACTACAACTGTCGACATACATTTCGTCTCTAAGGTCGCAGAGGCGATCGATGAGGATCCTGAACCAAAGTCCATGGCAGAGTGCCGGAAGCGCTTAGATTGGGTCAAATGGAAAGAAGCAATAGAGACGGAATTGAGCTCGCTTAAGAAGAGGCAAGTATTCGGGCCTGTCGCTCGCACGCCCCCAATGTGTCCCCTGTAGGGCATAAATGGGTATTCGTCCGGAAGCGGGATGAAAATAATGTGGTGATAAGATATAAAGCGAGGCTCGTAGCACAAGGGTTCACGCAGAGACCCGGCATCGATTACGATGAAACATACTCTCCTGTAATGAGTGGCATAACGTTCCGATATCTTATAACAATGGTAGCAGGTTTAAATCTTAAAATGCAGTTAATGGACGTAGTGACCGCATATTTATATGGATCACTCGATTCGGATATATATATGAAAGTCCCTGATGGGCTAAAAATTCCGGATCATAAAGCCAATCGCAACATGTACAGTGTTAAATTGCAGAGGTCACTGTATGGGCTTAAACAATCTGGCCGGATGTGGTATAACCGGCTAAGTGACTTTCTCCTGAAGAGAGGTTATGTGAATAACGAGGATTGTCCCTGCGTATTTATTAGAAAATCCAAGAATGGGTTTTGCATCATCTCAGTTTATGTCGATGATTTAAACATCATAGGCAGCGCAGAGGACATTGAGGCGGCGAGTACCTACCTCAAGGCGGAGTTTGAGATGAAAGATCTGGGTAAGACCAGATTTTGCTTAGGCCTGCAGATCGAGCATCTCCCTGAAGGAATATTAGTACACCAGTCGACCTATACGAAAAAGGTCCTTGAGAGATTTAATATGTCAAAGGCACATCCTTTGAGTAGCCCCATGGTCGTGAGACAAATTGATAAAGATAAAGACCCGTTTAGACCAAAGGGTGACAATGAGGAATTATTGAAACCTGAAGTTCCCTATCTTAGCGCTATTGGAGCACTTATGTATCTCGCGAATTGCATCAGGCCTGATATTGCATTCGCGGTGAACTTGCTAGCTAGATACAGTGCAGCCCCAACCAGAAGGCATTGGGTCGGCGTTAAGACGATACTTAGATACCTCAAAGGCACTCAAGATCTTGGTCTGTTTTTCCCGAAGAAAAAAGAATTGACCTTGGTGGGCTATGCAGATGCTGGATATCTGTCAGATCCCAATAGCGGTAAATCTCAATCTGGTTTTGTGTTTCTTTGCGGTGGTACAGCCATATCGTGGCGGTCGTGTAAGCAGACCTTGGTAGCGACGTCTACAAACCACTCGGAGATAATAGCACTATATGAAGCCGCACGTGAATGTGTTTGGCTACGACGGATGTCAAACCATATCCTGAAGTCATGTGGAATTGCCTCCGTCGAGACCCCCACAATTATCTACGAGGATAATGCAGCATGCGTCGCACAAATGCAAACGGGCTATGTAAAAACTAATTTAACTAAGCATATTACGCCTAAGTTTTTCTACCCTCACGAGCTCCAGGAGCAAGGTGTTGTGAGGATTCTCCAAGTAAAGTCGTGTGATAATCTAGCTGATTTATTCACTAAGTATCTTCCTACTACTGTATTTAGGAAATATGTCCGAGGGATCGGCATGAGACATCTGAGAGACTTGCAGGGTTCAGGGGGAGATCGCCCCTGAACAGTAGCCCTTGTTCGTGGATCCCGAAGATCCTGAACACTATGATCCTGAAGATCATGTTTTAGTCCTGAAGACAATCGTTGTACTCTTTTTCCCTTTAGTGAGTTTTCCTGAAGTTTCTCACATAAGGTTTTTGACGAGGCAACAAGTGCAATGCATCTAGCGGTAGCTATGTACTCTTTCTCCATATTTTTCCCACTGGGTTTTTCGGAGTTTTAATGAGGCATGAGTTGATCGCGGTATTCGCCCAAGGGGGAGTGTTGTAAACCCTTAATCTCTAAGGGTTATTGGGCTAATACCGAATCTACCCCTGAAGGGTTTTCCCACCTATATAATGGAACCGTGTACCCCTTTGATTAATGAGAATTGAGTTTCACCTACGATACTTGTCTTGTGTCTCTTCTTCCTTGTGCGCTCGCGGGAACGGGAAGGGAAACGGGAGATCTTCTACCATCTACCTCACGCCTCATCTGCTGCCGGGACAAGGGAAAACGGAATCGGGGATTCGTGACGACGTTGTTTTGTAACAATTAAGTTACATTTGACTGTTTGTTTTATTCAAAATATTAGCTTAAATATGCAAAAATATAAGTTACGTTTTATTTTTTAAAGTGATAAAAAATCATAACAAAGGACATGGTTTTTCTAAAGAAAAAAGACGAATGTTCAAACATAATTCAAAAAATTAACAACGAAAACAATTTAAGAACGGAAAGAGTAATCAACTATGCATGGCGCCTATTGTTAGTCAGTAGTAATGCTCAGTCGAACGTCGTGATAGTAGGCCCGTAGACCAGCCCAAAGGCATTTAGCCTTTTGTAGGCCTTGGCCCAATAGGGTCCTACGAACCAGCCCATCAAGCTCCTGTAACCCCAATTAGCATTATTTGTTACTCATTCATATATTCATATTTTCTCTATTGTATAATAGTAACTAGGAGGTGGCCCGCGCAGATTGCGCGGCTAGAATGTTGTGTTATTTTATAACAATGATTAAATTAAAAATATGAGAACTAAAGAAAATAATTCATGACGAATTACTGGGAGCCATCTAATTAAGAAAAGTTTCAGTCTAATCTTGATTTTTTTTTAAATTTTGTCTGTGCAAAGAGCTTTTCAATACATAGAAATTCACATATTTATATAATAGAAGACTACTACTAAATTATTGTATTTTAAAAGAACAATATATATTGTTTGGTTGGTTGGTTGGTTGGCTGCTCAAATAAACTCAACCATTCACTTGCTCAATTGTTGATTTAGTGGCGGAAACTAAGCTTACCCAACCGTTTTGATCCATGCATCATTTCTGTTGTGATGCATGGCATCATTTTTGTTGTTCTTGGACTGTTGGCCCTTATCACTCTGTATTAGTCCCCTATTTATTGTCCCACATATGATTAATTCAATCATACATATAGTCGCAGATGTATTTTCTTTTGCGATGAGATGCACATTTATTTAGACAAATAAAACTACTCAAAACCTTTGTGATTGCCCCTTAATGCTGCATTCACAAACTCTTTTCCATTAGGAATTTGGAATCCACTGCTTATTCTCCTAGGAACATAAATACAGGAAACAAATCAAATTATCTTCCATGCTGCGGATCCCATGATTCCATCTCTCGACATTCTAGTCCGCTAGTGTGCTCACCTTTTCCCTAGTTGTGCAGCATGTTGGCTATGCTTACACTTTCAGCATTGTTATTTTTTCTGACCTCTGTTCTCATGGTCTTGTGTACTTATTGGTTCGTGGCCTTGCGGGTTGCTTAGTTGTCTCACGTCTTGGTAGATATCACGTACATGTCAGCAACACCTTTCAATGACAATTCAATTGTATAAGAAGAAAAAAAATGGCAGATGAGAGAGGAAAAATAGAGTACTAACCTGTCATCCATTTGCTTCCATCGCTAGTGTTCCTAGGCATCGCATACCGTAACAACCTTGGACCCAGTGATATTGCTTCAAACAATCTTTGCGAAGTTGAACGCAAAGACATGCATGCGACTATGCGAGTATGTGACTATACATGGCGAGCCCGGCGACGGCCTAGGCTGCCTCATCCATGCTTCTCTGCATTCATATATGCTCTCCTTGATCTCTTTCACTTCTATCATGCATCGGATGCGGGATCTTTTTGGTCGACTCCGTAGCGCTCTCCCCGGCATATATGCTCTTAATGCCTTAATGGTCAGGCCGGCCGGCGGTCATGGCGTAAATTTTTTCATGTTTACATCATCATTCGTCTCTCCGATCGATTACGTAGTCGTCCGGCATCTGCCCTATGCTGTGATGCCATGCGTGCCGCTTTTGAGTCAGGTAGCTTCATCGTCAATGCTGAGTCTTGTTTATTCTATTCGGATCATGCCTGAAGCCCTAGCTTCGTTCGTTAAAAGAGAAAAAAAAAAGTCGGGCATGGTATGATATCGGTCCAAAGAGTTCAAACGGATCCCAAGCAATCTAGTCTAGCGTTTCCATAGTCTCTTTTCTTCCTTTTTTATTTTCCGACGCCAGGCTCATCTCTTTTGCCAACTTTTCCAAACGATAATGTATGAGATGTGCTTCGCTGGAGCTGTTTTAAAAACCAGCACGAATCCAAAAGAACCTTAAGTAATTAGCCTATATTTTAATGATTTTAATCATCAGCACCCGTGTAGCAGGCCCGGCACGGTCCAACCCAGACCGAATTCATCTCTTCACGATGAGAGCGGCAGCTCGCTTCGTCCTCCAAACGGATTGTATTCACATAGGATTCCATATATAGCAATATACGAATTAAGATATATTTTATTTTTATTCCGAATTATATGCTATTTATTTCGTTTTTCTAACATGGACTCTTCGGTTAATCTAGACCTTTCAATGTTCATAAAATCCAACGGTTCATATTTTGTCTTTTTTACGATTAATGTGGTAATTTCGTGGCCTTGAGAGCGAACGTGGTGGCTCCTTTTTATCTTCAAATATTAAGATAATAGATTCATTATCAAGTTGATTGCATAATGTGTTTTGGTATAATCAAGTTGATTTCATTTTTTTCTAAAAATTAGTGCTAAATTTGGGTAGTTTGGGTATAACCGAAGACCGAACCGAAATTTAGGTACCCAAAGTTGTCGGGTATCTAAATTTTCATTGTCATTTCGGATATAGATAACCGAAAATTGAAAAGACCGAAAAAACTGGACCGAAACATTGGGTATGACCGAACGCCCACCCCTAGAGAGGAACATCGGTTGCCATTCATGTTAGTAGGAATAGAGAGTATCAAATGGAAAAGTCTATTGCTAAAAAAATGGAATTCTATATCATATTCTTGGTTTTGCTGAATAAGAATATCGAATACAATTATCCATATCTATCTGCTGCTCTAGTCACTTGTGCTACCAAGGCAAATGACTACTCTACATGCACGGCGAGCCCATGATGTTTGGATTTTCATGTAAATTAAATCAATCACACATTCAATCGAAGTTATTGACAGGCTAACTGAAGAGCTTGATACCTCTGTACACATCCTCACAGTGCCGGACATACGGTGCCAGACTCCCCAAGTCAGACCCATCTGCGGCACCGCACAACAGTCGAGGTGGCGCCTGAAGACAAGGCTCGGCTGTCTCCGATCGGACGCACGCCGGATCAGCGAGTGCATCAGGCGACGGAGGCCGCAGCAGCACCCACGGGCGGACGCCGGCAAGCCCGTGCGCGACGTACCCGAACGTGGATACCGCCGTCGTGACGATGCGGTCGCAGAAGCTGAGCAGATATATCTCGGCCAGCGCCCTCTGGTTGTGGGCGCGCGCCTCCGTGTGCTGCTCCCTGTCGTGGCTCGGCTGGTGCACCTCCACGGACTCCCCGGTGGCCGTCGGGTTCACGAAGTACACGCCACGGATGCGCTCGTAGTAGTCCGACAAGAGCGACGTCACCAGTATCGAAGTGAGCTTCTTCTTCCTGCTCCCCGGCGCCACGGCCGACGAGTGGTTGTTGTTAGCCGCGGCGTCCTTCTGAACAAGCTTTGGCAGCAAGCCGTGCTGCTCCGAGCACCGGACGATCTGGCCGTACATGTTCTCGAACGGCACGGGCATCTCCGGGAAGACGCGCACCTGGAGGCCGACGCGCTCGTCGGCCCTGGCGAGGTAGGCCTCGTAGAACCTGCACACGATGGCCCACACGTCGTTGGACGGGTGGAAGAGGTACCGTGCGACGAGGTGGAACACGGCCTCCTTCTCCGGGAACAGCTGCGCCAGCTCGCGCTCGTAGGCCGGCATCAGGAAGAGCATGGGGGCGAAGTAGACATCGGACTTGAGCACCATCCAGTTGAACTTGGCGAGCACGCGCTGGTCGCTCTCACAGAAGGCGGCGTCCGTGAACGACTGGATGAGGTCCAGGAACACGAACGCCGGCAGCCTCTCGGAGCTGACGTTGCGGTGGTCGCTGCTTATCGCCCCGGCCTGCCGCATGTTCTTGTAGCTCGTCGGCGACATCATGGTGAAAATGCCGGCGAAGTCGGTGATCGGGAAGTCCGTGGGCAGGGTCCACGAGCTGCCGGGAAAGGGCTCGCAGAAGAGATCCTCGAATTCCGGCGGCTCGTGCACGAGCAGGACACGGTCCGTGAGGAGCGCGTAGAGGAAGGTGGAGATCAGAGAGAGCATGCGGTTGCCGAGGCCGTTCAACGGCGTCCAGACAACGTACTGGCACTCCGCGTGCGCGGCGTTGCGCCCGGACCGCAGGTGTTCGACGGCTTCCTTGAAGAGCGCCGCGCCGGGGCCGCACCGCCTGTGCCGGACCTCGTACCGCCTGAGCCGATCCACGAGGTAGTGGGATGGGCGGAACGGTGACGAGCGGCGGTAGGAAGACAAGGCAGGCCGGGAACGGCAGGACTGCTTGTGGACGGCTGGAGACAGCAGCCCGTCGAGGAGGTGGTCCTGGTCGGGCGGAGTCGTCGGCGCGGGCATGTCGTCCAAAATCGCCTCATCGGCATGGAGACGTGATTCCGCGGGAACTGCATTGTACAACCCAATTGAAGTCAATAAACGTAACACAGGGAGGAGTGTAGATTATCATGGTTGCTATCCTTCGTGTGTTAATTCAATTGAAAGAGCTGTGTTCCTGCCCATTGTTCGAAAAAAGAAAACACAAAAAGGTGTTATTCTGAATGTGCACAACAGCCATGCTATCCATGTGTAAGTTGATCGAGCCAGCTAAAGTGCCACTAGTTCTAACGTCAATGCTAGTTCATCGAAATATACAGGAAAGAACAATGAAAAAAAGGTCAATGATTCGCATATCTCTACTCTAAATACGTGCGCACAATGAAAAAAAAGGTCAATGACTGTTTGCTGCTTGACGATTACCTGGCTTTTGCACGAACTCGGTCCTCAACGGTGAGAACGTCGCGGGCAAGCTTCGGACGCCGGCGCCGTCGCCGGAGAAAACCAGCGCGAGCAATGCCAAGGTGGCCAAGAACCCGACCACGATCATCACCTCCGCCCGCGCCGGCGCGCGCCATACCGGCGTCGACCACCACGCCCTCTCGCTGCCTCCGCTCTCGCCGCCACCGATCACCATCTTGTGCGCTCTCGCCGCGGCGTCCGTCGGCGTTGGGCACCTGCTCTTCCGTAGCGGCGACGCTTCCCGGCTCCCCGCGCCGATCACCTAGGGAACATATAACAAGATTTAGAGAATGCATCGGGTGAAGAAATGCACGTGCAACACTGCCGAACCATCGTCAGAAAACTACCTTCGAGACGCCGGTGGGAGTCAAACGGTTCGGCATCGTGATTACATGATGCAGCAGAGCAGAGGCACAACGTAACCCAAGGCAATTAATTCACCTGCGAAATAGTACAAACGAGATACCTGTGCTATGGGAAAGGAAGCTGGCCTTCGGTTGCTTCTACGCCTTCTTCGACCGCCTTCGTCTCCTCCGCGCCGGCCCGAGAAATGTCGCATTTACACGTATACGCAGGTATGTAGTGGTGCATGTGTATCTGATAAAATGCAACTAGTCCCTTCAAGAAGTGGCACGCATGACATTGACAGGTACAATGGCAATGCTGTCATGGACACATTTCGTATTTGCGCTGGATTACCTTGATTGGCTTATGCATGCCGTGGGCGGAGATAGAAACCGCCGACCGGGTCGCTGATTGGACGCATGAACCTCCACGGCACGGTAATCACCAGAATATATATCACTACTAGTAGTATGTTGTTGTCATTCAAAAATTTATATATAGTCTCTCTTCTCTTGGCTTGAAAGCTTGAGTTAGTTTAGTTCTTTTTGTCCCTTATCTTCTCCCTTTTTTGTTTGTTTGTTTGTTTGTTTGTTTGTGTTTTCTTCTGTACAAGATTAGTATAGGGCATCGTAGCATTTGTAGTATCTGAAGACTATTACGAAGATTTTGAATACAGTGCAAAAAAATGAATGAAGAACCGAAAGACATTTTTGAAATTTCCTTGTGTACATGTAGGTACCGAGAACGAATAAAACGAATCTCCAAATGCCTAATTAATTACTCCAAAGGGAAATGTACTCCTACTTGCGTGCTCAATTCGAATGCAGAACTGAATCGAACTGGTCCACTCAAAGTTAGTTATCGAACAACTTGACACCGAACCCGACGTCCTCGCAGTGCCGGACGTACGGCTTGACGGCGGCCGCGTCGACCTCCTTCCTGGCCCTGCACCCGAGGATAGGTGGCGAGTGCAGGCACGGCTCGACGGACGTGGACCGCACGCACGCGACTTCGGAGACCTCCTTGTTCCAGTCCGGCCGGAGCAGGATCCAGGGCTTCACGCCGGCGAAGCTGTACGCGACGTACCCGAACGTGGACCACGCGCTCATGGTGATCTTGTCGCAGTAGCTGAGCAGGTAGATCTCCGCCAGCGCCTTCTGGTTGTGCTCGTTGGACGTGTACTGCTGCTCCTCCTCGTGGCTCGGCTGGTACACCGCCACGATCTCGCCGGTCTTGGTTGGGTTCTCGTAGTACATGCCACGGATCTTCTCGTAGTACCCCGAGTACAGAGACGCGATCAGAACGGCCTTCACCTTCCCCGCATCAGCCGCCGTCGAGTTCGTCGGCTCGGCGGTGCCGAGCTCCGGCAGCAGCTTCTGCTCCCTGATGCACCTCACGAGCTGGTCGTACATGTTCTCGAACTTGATCGGCTTCTCGGGGAAAATCCTGATCTGAAACCCGATCTTCTCGTCGACTCTGGCAAGGTACGCTTCGTAGTACCTACTTATGATCCCCCAGACTCTGTTGGTCGGGTGGAAGAGGTACCGGCCGAGGTGATGGAACACAGACTCCTTCTTGGGGAACATCCTCGCGAGCTCCTTCTCGAACATGGGCGTCAGGAAGAGCGCCGGCGCGAAGTAGCTGTCGGACTTGAGTATCATCCAGTTGAACTTGCTCAGCAACACCTGGTCCTCGTCGCAGAACACGTTGTCCGACAGCTTCAGCCGGAACTGCTCGATGTGGAGGTACACGTACGGCGGCAGCGACGACGCCGGCACGTTGGGGTCGTCGTTGCGGACGACGCCGTTCTTGAGCATGTTGGCGTAGCTCTCCGGCGCGCCGATGTTGAGCGCGAACGGGTTGTTGTGCGGGAAGTCTCCGGGCAGCACCCAGGAGCTGCCCGGGAACGGCTCGCAGAAGAGGCCCTCCTGCTCCGGCGCGACGTGCATGAGGAGCACGCGGTCGGTGAGCAGCGCGTAGAGGAACGTGGACGCGATGGTGAGCATCCGGTTGCCGAGCCGTTGCAGGGGAACCACACCACGTACTTGCACTCGGCGTCGTCGGCGTTGCGCCCGGCCTTGAGATGCTTGATGGCCCGGCGGTACCGCTTCGTCCCGGGGCCGCACTTCTTGTGGTACGCCTCGTACTTCCTCAGCTTCTGCACCAGGTAGGGGGAGAGCGGGAAAGGGGATGGCTTCCGGTAAAGGTTGGATTTGTAACGGCTCTGGCAGGAGGACTCTTCGAATGCGGCAGAGAGCAATCCTCCCAGAAGCTTGTCCTGAGACAGAGGTGCCTTTGATGCAGTGACATTTTTGGGAAGAACAGTTCCTGTAGAAAAAAGATAACTGAATGAATTCGCACGACTGAGTTAAAAAAAAAACGAGAATCGAATTCAGCTCATTGACATTGCAAGCATGTGAGGCAAACAAATAGGTCCTGAGGGTTGAGGCCACATGCTACAAACACAATAAATATAGCTTTTTTTTTTCTCTTTTAGCCCTGGTGAAAGTTGGTTGTTATGTACTTTGCCCAAGAGCAGAGTACAAAAGGCCCGTAGAGGAAAGAGAAAAAGGAATAGTAAAAAAGAAAGACTTCAGGGTTGTGTAACAGTAACAGTTTGTCTCCTAAAGCCTGCCTGGGCCATCTAGAACACATCGAAACCACCGACAAGGTAACCTTTCCGAAGGAACAGAGATGAGGTAGGACAAGATCCGGCAATGATGCACCAGCGTGATGGCAACAGGATTCAGGAAACCGCTCACCACTAACACGGCAGGAGGCTGCAGGGTAGCCTCTGTATCAGACATCAAGCTCACGGCACGTGGGATCGATCTGACCCCGGGATGGGCGTTCCCAAAGATTTGTTCTTGCATGAAGCAGATCAGCGATCGGAGCCCAGAACTGGGTACCTAAACAAGCTTGGTGATCCGTTGTTCTCACACAGAATGTGAGTGGTCGAATAAATACGCTGTTTGTTCGGCCAAGGGCATAATGCCAGTGTACCAACTTGTACCAGCGAATTAACGATGACGTCGTCAAGAATCAAGAGCCAATTCCACCTTGAGGACATGAAAAGGCGCAAGATTGCTTACGACAACAGCTGCTTGTTCATATAGGACAACCTCATGCAAGAATTGGAGCTCGAATCGCGAGAATTCCGTCGCACGCTAGACACTACAGGTCAACGAGCCCTTAAGCTTCTGCCTTACTGAAAAGGCGCAAGTACTTGGGACGTGATCTCCCCAATTCACACACAAGCCGAAACAGAGCGCGTGCAGAGGAAAGGAGGCTTACTTTGAGGCGTTGCGCTGCCGGCGTCGGTGGCGACGTCGTGGCGGTCCACGGGGTTGGAGCCGGCGGAAGAGGACGGGAAGGAGCTGCTTCCCCATCGGCCGCCGAAGACGAACACGAGGAGGGGCAGCGTTAGGAGGAAACCGACCAGCACCAACTCCGGCCTGACGCCGGAGCTGCGCCACCCGGGCCGCCTCTTGTCCTCCTCGGCGTCGACCGGAGCCCGAGGACTCCGTGCCCGCTTCATGTCCATCTCCCTCCTCAACTCCGCGACCTCTCTGCTTCTTGACCCCTTCTAAACTGTCCTTTTGATCGGGCTTTGCTTGTGCCGGCTTCTCTCCTCCTCCTCCTTGGAGGGCTGCCTTGGAGCCAGTCAACCCCGTCGGAATCTACGGGGGCTTGAAATGGAAGGAGAGGAGTGATGACGACGTGTGCCTGATCATACATACACAGGAAGGACTGTCCCCTTGTTGGTTTCTGCCGTTCTCTATTATTCTATTGTTCTCTCACCATCATTTGCGAGTACTTAACTGTTTGGTTGTTGTTAGCTCCTGTGATCGTTGATTAGCTAGTTCGTGGGGCACCACACCGCTTCATGATACGACTGAAGAGCGATTCTAATTCTTTTGAATCTGCCCTTTCTAACCTAGATGTACTTTTTACCACTATTCTCTTCATCCAACGTTCATGGGTATTTAGATTGGTGCCATTACAATTTTTACGGAATCGAAATATGCCATCGCAATTCGCGAAACCTGATGTGTTCCATTACAATTATATTCTTCTTGGAAATATGCCACTATGTACCCTTTCAGCTACTTCAGGCCCACATGCAGGTGATTGTATTTTCGTACTGACTGGATTAGCCCTGCCCTCCATAAGCTCCATGACGCAGACTCGTCGCTAGCCGCCGACCTCCGCAAACTCCATGGTCGTGCCGTCCTCCACAAGCGCCTGCCGACATCCGCTCTATGGTCGCCCTCCACAAAGCTCCTGTTCCCGTCGCCCTCCTCCGACTCCTCCAGCAGTGTGCTCCGTATGCTCCCAGATGCGTTCTCATGGAAGCTGATTCGATTGGATCTTAATTATGCTATATACTTCAATTTGTACGATGGAGGTTCAATTAGTGCCGCAAGGCTTGGATTGGTCTTCGATTTTTCTTTGTGGCCGGAGATGCTCCTCAACAATGACGACTACCAGTCAAGTTTCTGGATGTGGCATGCAATTTATTTATTCTTTTGCCCGATTTCTTTCTCCATTTGAGCGAGGTAACACAGGTAGTAGCAGGCAGCGGCAGGCCGCGATGCAGCTCCTTGAGGACGCCGTAATCCCCACACCTGCCTTGCTGCTGCCTCGCGCCCTCGTGGCCGGTGAACTTGTGTTGGCGCCGCCGCGATGCAGCTCCTCGAGGACGCCGGGTTGGCTTCCTTCGCCAAGCTCGTGTTCCACGGGGCCATGGAGGAGGTCTTCGACGGCGTGCGCCTGGTCTGCATCAGCTTGCTCGTGGTGGCCGTGGAGGAGTTCATCAGACCGGCATGGAGGGGAGGAAGAGGGTGGTGAACAGATCCGACTGGAGCAAGGTTGAAGACAGGGGCATTTCTGTACGTACAGAAATACAAGCACCTGCCAGTGGGTCCAAACACACAAAAGACGTATAAAATGGCATGTTTCAAACTTGGACAAAATTATAATGACACCAGTCCAATTTCATGAATTGTAGTGGTATATTTCAAATCTGATAAAATTACAATGGCATATATCTAATTAACCCAAGGTTCATCCGTTGACTCCTCTTTCCTTGCACAAGGTGATTAAACCTTGCTATAGCTCCATTTCCGATCCAGGCCATGAAAATACCCATACGTGAGCTCGGATTCCTTCCCTTCAGTATCTCACATGGTTTTGCTAGTTTGTGATGTCCTCGAGCTGTCTTAATTGTCAGTTGTTTATGCAGATTGGGTTCATCGGGACAGGGCGGCTTCCAAAAGCACATGTGGTTTGATTCTTCCGCGGAGGTTAACATCATTTTCATGGAATGGGAGACTTGGGGTCAGTACTATTATTGGCGCCTAATTGAACTGTGGTAGGTAGGTGGAGTACTAGAAAATGGACGTCTGAATTGTTCAACGCCAACAAGATGCGAAAATGACACGATGGGCCTAAGCTGCTAACGCACACAAAATGCTCTGCATTTCCCACCCTTTCAGCGTTGAATTGCTCTTGTATTTCCTTTTTCTTTGAATGGTTTCAGTTTTCTGGCTAGACATACGCATGATTGATTTGGTTTCCCGAATGAAGGTCTGCTAAAAATGGTTCAGAAACATAACTGACGTGATTGAACGTCTTAAAAACCATACCGTAACTTCACTTTTAGTTGACAAATGACAATACGCACGTAAAATGAAGCGGTGTGGGGCTAGTGGTTCTGTGGTTGAGTGTTGAGCTGTGCTGTTCTTAGGTTTTGTTGTGTCGTTTTCGCCCCCCGTGAGGTGTCTATCCTACGCCACGGCACAATCACAAGTGCAGCACAAGTGCGGTAAACTGTCTCCAGAAGCTTTGGGATTTTCTGCGCCAGTAGGCTTGGTTCCATGCTGATGTATTTTATTGTTCGATGGGAAATGCCATCTGTCCATGGAATTACAGTCGTCACTGCCTTCAAGATCAGGACACGTGACAAATTCCACACGGTATTAGCTGAGATTGCTTTGTAGTTATAGAGGAACTCACCGACACGGATTATTACTTTTTAAAGGAAAGATGGCAGGTGCTCTACTTTTTCATTAAAAGAGAATAAAAAGAAGAAAAATGTGCATCACATGGCTCGATCCTGCTAGTCTTCGGGCCTGAAATCAAAAAGAGAAGGAAGAAAACTACAGGCCAAGTTCTTGACCAACAGGGGCACTAAGACAGGAGAGAAGAAAAAAAAAAAGCTACTCTTTCACAAGCACAGCGCAAAGTAGCCGTTTCACAAACACGGATTACTAATCAATCCAGGGAGCCATGTGCATGGTGCTACGTCATTGTTCTTCCTCGGATGCTCCTTCGCCAATATAAACTATTAGACGTGGACAAGAGAAACGTCGATTCCCAACCTTGAACCAACAAGTAAAGCACACATTAACTAAGGAGTAAGGACGTTAGCTATACGCTGAGGAAAAAAAAAACTAAGGACTAGAAGCCGTCGACAGAAGCGCGATACATGACTCCGCGCTGTCCATCAACAAATCTACGCTCCAAATCCTTGTCCATTCTCCCGGATCCGCCACCAACAAATCCATGCAAAACAGTTATCATCGTACCTCGTCGGCGAGACGGTGCGCAAGCATAATTGCAAGCACACGCATTTCTCCCCCAAGAAATAAAATGTAAGCACGCATTGCACGCCGAGTGGAGCTATCCATCCGTGACTCAAGACGTGGCCGCAGATGGAGCCTCGCCATCCGCCATGCCCCGCTTTCACTGCTCGCCCACGAGCGGCGTGGCAAGACCGCATTATGCCAGTATGGCATTTGCTCACATGGCTTGGCGCTTGGCGCCTGGCGACATCGTCGTGCGGGGATCAGAGAAACAAGGGGATGGGTCATCGCGTCGGTGGTCACTGGCTCGGAGAGATTTTGCCGGGACCTGGAGAGCACGGCTGGATAGCATATGGACGGAGGCAGCTCCCGTGCCGCGTGGCGAGGGAAGCTGGGAAAACCTCTGCGGCGGCCGGCGTGGCTCTCGGCCGGGAAGCCACAACGGCGACCGGAGTGTTTCCAAAACAGGACAGATGGGATTATGGAAAGAATAATAGCCTTTAGATCACGATCATACGAGTGAAATTACATGTTTGCATAATTACACTCAATTTCTATTTGCACTGAAATTTTTCCCAGGAAAAATAGCCTCCATCCCCTTAAAAAAAAAAAGAAAGGGGGGGGGGGGGGGGGGGGGGGAGGGAGGGGACCTCCAAAGCCAAAAAAATGGCTGTAATGTTTTGGTTCCCTCATAAGTCATAACTAACCTCATTTGTAGCTAGAAATAAAGGGTGCCTTGGTCCCTAAAACATGATTGCCACAGTTGATCACACAGTGGAATTAAAAATTTACTAAATTAATAACTTTTTAATACTGTTGGATGAAGATAGATTTTTTTACACCTAATTTTTAAGATGACCCAATTCAAGACTATGGTCACTCAGGACTCAGCTAAATTTTCATACCAAAAAAGAAAAAGGCGAATCGACATGAGGCAAGGCCCATCTTCCTACCTATGATATGTTCTTATATGAAGCAAAATCCATACCATGATTTTTTTAAAAAATAATGCATACCATGATACAAATCATCTGAAAGGATTACATACATTACATGGAATCTACTAATTAAGATTACATCACGGGACCAAGCAGACGACAACCAACTGAAAATCAAGCAGTTCATTCTTCAGATCAAACCCAACAGAAGGATCACGAAAGCAAGGCCAGACATCATCTATCTCATCATGCCGTGCGGCGTGGCCGGCGCCCCCATGACGGTGCCGCCGGAAACGCCTCGCCTCTGCCGCTCCATGTTGGCATCCCAACCTTCTCACGCACAAACACGATCCATCATCAGCAACCAAAAGATTTGCTTGCGTTGAATTGAAGCAACTAATCAACAGTAGTAACCCATCACAGGCACTTACCAATCCCCAGGTCGAAGCCGCGGTTCTTGAGCTCGCGATACTCCTGGCATAGAGCCAGGTGCTCGCAGCAGCAGTGCACAAGGAAGTCGGGGCACTCCCCTTCGTCCAGGTCGTACTCCGCCCTCAGCCTTGACCGGTAGAGGCACGAGTACAGGCAACCCATCCCCGTCGACGCGCAGATAAGCCCATAGATCATTCCGCTCGAAATACATGCTATCAAATCATAGTTTTTGCAGCAGTAAATCCGTCAATATCTCCGAGGAGTTTCAAATCCGATTAAAAAAATTGAGAGGAGAAAGAAGACTCACAGCAGGAGCCTTTGTCCACGATGTTAGCGATCTGCCC
Organism: Eragrostis curvula; assembly: GCA_007726485.1. NCBI lineage: Eukaryota > Viridiplantae > Streptophyta > Magnoliopsida > Poales > Poaceae > Eragrostis > Eragrostis curvula. Next base: position 7,447,094 of record CM017439.1, on the reverse strand, counting down.
GAACGTGATGCAGGGGCATATGCATGTTATGAGGCCTGACCTCCATGAAACAAACGGATGTAAAGTTGTAAGCTTGAAGCGCCATAGGCAGACACTGATCTGAATTCTGAACTCTAAACTCTGAGAAGAAGAAGAAGAAGAGAAGTAAAAGGACTTACAGTTCCCCGGGTCGTCCATGCAGTGGAAGAGGCCAGTGGACCATTTCGTCAGCCCGGCACCGGTGCGTGCCGGATTCATGTCGACCCTGTGCTGCTGGTAAGCTGCCGGCGGCGGCGCCGTTGGCGGAGCTCCGGTGCTGAACTTGTTATACGCGTCGGGAGGGGCGGACGGATACATTGCTTCGGGGGCGAGTGCAGTGATCTGTAGTTTATGCGAGGGGTAATGCTAACGGCAGGACCACGTTCTTCTTTTAAGGATTCTCTGGAGGACCACTGGACCAGTCGCGACTCACGAGTCAAGTCACGCACTACCGCCACTGGGTAAATAGTAAGCAGCACAGTTGATGCTTCGTCCTCTTGGGGTGTTGTTGCACGGGATTTAAAATTTAGAGGGAAGAATCTTATTATTTAAGAGTATTAAATAAAGTTTAATTATAAAATTAACTGCAGAACTTCTGGTCTAAATCACGAGACGAATCTAACGAGGGTAGGTAAGCCGTGATTAAACGCTGGTTACTGTAGCATTACTGCAGCATCACTGTAACAAAATATAGATTAATTAGGTTCATTAGATTCGTCTCGTAAAGATGTACCTATCTGTAAAAAGGTTTTGTCATTAAATTTTATTTAGTACTTTTAAATAATAAGATTCTCTTTGATGTGACAGGTCTAAATGCTAAATGTTAAAGCAATGAACACCCCTTGATACTTGTGAGTTGTGATAGTTATCACCAACACTGCACTTCATGTCCACATATATGCAAAAAGAATGCCGTGTTAGCGTGCACCTTTCCAGGAAAATTAAAAGAGAATTGATGCAGGTGCACTCCTACAAATCTCGATGAAGAAAACGTTGCTTATTACTGAACAGTCATAATATATGATCCTTAATCTTCTGCAAGCTGATTAAAAACGATTATATTTTTATAAGAATCGATAAAAAAGATCTTGAAAATGTTCCTATTTGAAATATTCATGTATTTGTATGGAATATGATCCTTTTTTATCGAACTCTAGCAAAGTGCCAACCGCGTGATTCAGAAATCAGAATCCGATCACAAAAACTTCGAACTGATCGAAGGAGGGGTACCCTGTTCGCCTCGCTGCTTGCAGCAGCTACAGTGTTCGCAGTTATTTTCCAGCAACAGCTACAGTGTTCTCAGCAGCAGCTACAATGCTCGCAGTTATTTTTCTGCAGCCGCAGCCGCAGCTGCAACCTACCGAACACGCACAAGGAGGAGGTGCTATGTGGAGCTCATTCTGTAACCGCTAGGGTAAGATAAGTTTTTCAGATGTACTACTATTATATACATGTTTGAATGGACATCGTAAATTCCCTGCTCATTGGTTTGCTCGGCCTTGAAGATGGCTATTGACATCACATGGGAAGCCCTTGGAGGTTCAATAGTCAATGGTGTGGTTCCGCTCTGTTCAAGAAAATGGTGCAGTAGTTTTTGCTTATCTTTGATAGTACACTTGCTAATACCAGCTGTACCGTGGATTGCTTCTGCATTAAGGCAGCATCAACTCAGGATCAGCAGAGAGAAATTCTTAACGAACCCTTACCTAACGGCTAAGTTCAATCTTAAGCTTGATTACTTCTCTGAAGCAACCTAACCGTTAAGAATATGTGAACTGTGTCACTGTTTATAGAAACAGAGCGTAGTTTAGTTGGCTACTTGGTTACGACTGCCAGCGTGGATACGAATCGTGTATCAATACTTGCTCTCTCATACGTTGTCCCTGCTAGAGTTTCAACTTTCAACATTATTGCCAGGTAGAACAACCAACCGAGCACAAGCAAGCAGGCGCAGCAATTGTAGAAGGCTGCCAATAAAAGACGAAGGCATCCGATTCTTCATTCCTGCATCCCATCCACGAATTCTGATGCCCGTCTTGTTTCAAGCAACGAATCTTAACCATCTGTCAAAAGAGGCAAGCCGGATCAGCCCCTGAATTCTCCTCTGCCTAACAATCAACACACACGAATTCCACGGCCCCGTGTCGTCCTCGTCCACGACCGGCATGGCGCTCGCACCAAACGTGCGGCAACCGAACTGCAAATCTCCGGCGCCTTCCGGCCTAACTTCCCTGACCGGGAAACAGTATATATAGTGGTGTAGTTATCTATCGGTCACGGTCTCATCGATTCTGGATAGCTGCCACTGTACCGAGGCGCACGAGAACTAGCTAGTCGCGAACGTGCTGAGAGAGCAGAGCAAGGATGGCGTTCATGCGGTACTCGCCCGTTCGGGCGCTGCCGCAGCAGGGGGAGATTACGGTGGAGGAGTTCAGGGCGTGGCTGAGCCAGTTCGACGCGGACGGCAACGGCCGGATCTGCCGCGAGGAGCTGGAGCAGGCGCTGCGCAGCCTGAACCTGTGGTTCGCGTGGTGGAAGGCGCGGGAGGCGATGCGCGCGGCCGACGCCAACCGCAACGGCGAGGTGGACGGGGACGAGATGGCCAGGCTCTACGCCTTCGCGCACAAGCACCTCCACGTCAAGATGAGCGAGCTCGAGGAGTACTAGAAGGACGTGATTAGTGGCATTATTACTCGTTTGTAATTTGTAAATTATTAGAGTGAAGTGTAAAGCGTCGTTTGTGTGTACATGTTTGCGAAGTTTGATATCGTTTTCGATGAGTTCTTGAGCTCGTTTGTTTCTACCTTTTCTTTTTTTTTTTGAGCTCCACGTTAGTGTCTACAAAGCGTCCCGCGTCCGGATCGCCATGCTTCGAACTTTGCCGCCTGCATTGCATTTGCATCAGACCGTTAATTGCGAATTTCCTGATGGGCCAAGTTGGATCGCGATTATTCTCCACGATCCAATTTTGGGTGGACCTGGCCCAAGTTGGGTTGCGGCGGCGGGCAAGTAACCAAAGTTAGGTCGAGATCCAAATTTGTATGGGCCAAATCGGTCACGATCATAGCCTGGTTAGGTAGCCCTAGGCCTTTCTTGGCCCAGTCCTCTTTCTCCCTCTCTTTCCCCGCACGCTTCCGGCTCCCCACCTTCGTGCCGCCAAATTTTTGCAGCGCCTCCACTCCAATCTGTCCAAACAAATCGAACCCTCCCCCCCACCTCCCCCCTTTCTAGCGAAATAGCAATCGAAGCTTCCAGAGACCACTCCATCCGTCCCCATTTCCGCTGCTTCACTTGGGAGGCGAGGCGATGCCCTCGAGGAGCAAGTCCAACCGACTCGGCAGCGACAGCGAGGAGGAGGATGAGGGGATCGTCGATCTCTCCTCCGACACGGACGAGTCGGAGGCGGAGCGCCTGGCGGCGCCGGACGACGACGACGAATACGTGGGGGAGAGCAGCGACGCGGGCGGCGGCGACGATGCGGAGGAAGGAGGCAGCAGCGACAGCGGCGAGGGCGGTGATGGGAACGGCCAAGGCGATGGCGGGCGGCCTCTTCGGGGTGGGCGTCGCGTCGTGGCGGCGCCCGATAAGGAGATGAAATCGCAGAATGTGGATGCTCTTGTCAGGTATGATCCGACGCGACCATTTCGGCCTGCTAGATTAGTGTAATTTGTCTAAGACGTATGCGATTGTGAGCTGGGGTGCTGTACCCATTGACGTATTATCGCGGATTTCTAGGGTTTGAAAATGTTCCGATCTGGGTTTTGCTGCTAGCGAGAATTTCTCTTGTTAGTTTCTGATGAAATTCAACATTCGGTATCCTTCAAACGTGATGCAGTTAGGTACGTAACTTTCTGGATTTTTGTTGCACTTTACCTGGTTGCTTTACAAGTTCAGCGTAGCAGTTCTGTAGACCGTAGCACAAAGTGAAGACAAGACTCACAGAGTGGCTTGTTTGGACAAAAAATTATCTAGGAATTTCATCCCCATTACCATATGGAGGTAGGCTAATTAGATTTGAAACTTGAAATGTGGCAGAGTTTGATCCAGTTTTGAGTGATCAAACTTACTACCTGGCAGCCCGTGTTGCAAAGAGTTCTACTAACTATTTTCTCAGACAAGGTACAACACGTAAGGAGCATGGTATAGCATATTAAGTGAGCTAATTGGATTAGCAACCATTTTGCATGTTAAAATGTGCCTTCTGTTACTTTATTAGAGTGACTGATGATGGAATGGGCAATACCTGTACACGTACACGAAAGACGAAACCAGAAGCTCGTCCTCTTTGGACGTCATGAGCCTAGGAATTTCAACCAGGCTGGCCCATCTATGGGAACACAAAACCAGTCCTGAGTTGGTTAGGCCGGATCCTGGGTCAACCATGCAGGACAAGCTGTGATTTGTACCAGTTTATAAGTTCATGGATTAATAAGTTCGCTGCTCAGTACACATACAACATAAACACCGGGGGCTGATCTCATAGAGCAATATAGTTTTTTTTTGGGCATGCGCATCCGCCTCCATAGGGCAGGGATAAACCAATTGGTCATCCGTGTGACATGCCTTCACTCCTATGGACTCAGGGATGGTATTCTAAATAAAACTAGCATTTGTGAACCAAGGAATCCAGAAATCTCATCTGTATTCACTTAGTCGACTTGGGCAACTAGAAGAGTCTTGCTTCTTGACTTCCTTGTACATACGAAAATATTTTTGACCTGATCGACTGTAGATTAACAAGCACATATTATGTTTCTTACTGCGTTAATCTTTCTTTCTGTTTTATGACAGGGGGAACCTGGTTGTAAGGAGGCAGCCACTTATTCCACGTATTCTTTCAGTTTCTGATGCAGCAGCAATAGCACGTAAACCATTCAAACCACCATGCCAAAATGGATATAGTGAGAATAATGAGCAGCTTGCTCGGCGCCTTTCGGCTCGTAAAAGATTTGTCCCATGGGGTTCAGCACAGGCATTTGCAGTTACACACAATATTCCACAATCACCTGCCATTGTTAGTGATAATTCCTCAGAAAAGGAGGAACCTCTACCACCGGGCGTAGAACCATTGATCTTGTGGCAAAATGATGAATTTGATAAGGAAAATAGCAATTTTGCTGCGATTGAAGTTGATCACTTGCTTGTACGTTACCTCAGACCCCATCAAAGGTATTATGCTCTTTTTTTTTCCTGAACATTTTTTTCTTTCACACTTGATCTCGTAACTTTTAATGATGTGTGTTACTAGTCTGCTACCATGTTTGACATTTGAGGCTAATACCACGATGCACAGAATACACCTTCATTTTGTAAAGAAAGAGCACTTTTTTTTTGGGGTGAAAACAGTAAGATGATGTCTACGGTTTAGTTTAGCACGCATCTCTTTACATGCTTTTGTTCCGATGCAGGGAAGGAGTTCAGTTTATGTTTGACTGTGTCTCTGGGTCATTGAGTGATGCTGGCATCTCTGGTTGCATTTTAGCTGATGATATGGGGTAAGCTAGACCAAATCTCTCTTCTTGTTTGATCCAATACTTTTGTGAATTTGTGATGCTTATGTTTTTTGACCATTTATCTGATCACTGAGATATAAAGCTGCATCTAACCTTAACTTCTCCAGATTGGGGAAGACATTGCAGTCAATATCTTTACTATACACCCTTCTTTGTCAAGGCTTTGATGGTAAGCCAATGGTTAAAAGGGCTGTCATTGTAACCCCCACAAGCCTAGTTAGCAACTGGGAATCTGAGATAAGCAAGTGGTTAAAAGGAAAAGTGCAGCTGCTTGCTCTCTGTGAAAGCACACGTGCTGATGTTCTTTCTGGAATTGAAAGTTTCTTAAGACCCTTGAGCCGTCTTCAGGTTTTCTTTTGCCTTCTCATTATTTTATTTGTATTCACAACACTATACTGATTGAAAACCTTACATCAAGTTGATAACAATGATGCTCAGACTACATGTTGCTATTAATTGCCGTCAGGTCCTCATCATATCTTACGAGACCTTCCGCATGCATTCTTCAAAATTTGAAAGACCTGGCAGTTGTGACCTTCTCATATGCGACGAGGCCCACAGGCTGAAAAATGATCAGACACTGACAAATAAGGTTATTTATTTATACACTTTTCTTTGCACTTGGATTCGTCGCTGACTTTGATCTGCTGAAAGTACTTAAACTCTTAATGTGTAGGCCTTGGCTTCCCTTCCTTGTACGAGGCGCATCCTCTTATCAGGGACCCCAATGCAGGTTTCTTTTTTATTTTTTCTCATTGCTCATTTCCCCTCCCTGCTCACCCCCTGCCTGTACTGTCACAATTGATTTGAACTTTGGTCTATTCATTTTGTGTGCGCGCGCTGCAGAATGATCTTGAAGAATTCTTTTCAATGGTAAATTTCACAAATCCAGGAGTTCTTGGGGACGCTTCATATTTCCGCCGATATTATGAAGTAAGAATGGAGATTGCTAAATTATGAGTTACTTCAGCTCACTCACATAGAATTAGCATTTTTTTTTATATATCCTTAAATTTGTGTAGAGTAAGATATGATTAGATTTGACATTCGCTTTTTTATTTACTTGGGCATCTATAACCATGTGGGGGTGCCTGTAACTTCATCCTGTATTCCTTTGCACTGTATTTAACTCATCCACCTCTAAATGAAGGCACCGATCATTTGTGGGAGAGAACCCACTGCAAGCGCAGAAGATAAGAAGTTGGGATCTGAGAGATCTGCAGAGCTCAGTGCAAAAGTAAATCAGGCAAGTCTTTCCCGTTGAAGTTTGTCCACACTTCTTCATGTTTTATTGTGTTTAGAATTGCTATGTGACACTGTCTTCCACCATCGGAGCTATCTTAATGCATTTCCTTATTGTTTTGTGCTAGCCTGATTCTAATTGAACTGCGATGTTTTCTGTGTGATTTTCAGTTTATACTGCGACGGACAAATGCTCTGTTATCAAATCATTTGCCTCCAAAGGTACGCTGATATGCTGATTAAACTTTTTATCGTATTTTCCATTTTTTCAAGAAATGCTTATCATCGTTGCATTGCATTGCTTTTGTATAGATTGTTGAAGTTGTGTGCTGCAAGTTAACTCCTTTGCAGACGACACTTTACAACCACTTCATACATTCAAAAAATGTGAGGATATATATTTACATTGATAAGGGTATCAAACAATTTTATTTGGCACATTTAAACAGTTGGAGTAATATTTTCACCATTCTATTATTGATCCTTTCAGGTTAAACGCTTGATATCTGAAGAAGCAAAGCAATCCAAAATTCTGGCATATATTACCGCCCTTAAAAAATTATGCAACCACCCAAAGGTAAATTAAATTTTAATGTTTCACTCACTATTACTTTAGTTATGTTTCATCCAATGTAGTTTAAGCACTATGCCATCGCTAAACAATTTGTAGTTCCTACTTTATATTTCTCTCAAACAGTAGGATCTTACAAGATCAACGTGAATTTCTCCTCTGATTATTAACATGTGCTATCTTAATGTCATATGATAATTCTCAGATCTTCTAGGCAAGCGTCTTTTGTCCACTACTGCTAAAATGTGTCACTCTGCATTTCATATTGGAATATCTAGGCAAGCATCTTGGTTTTTAAATATATTTCCATGAATACCCCCTGTACAAATCAATAGTCACATAAGTACACAAATAAAGTTATAATGGTTGTCTGCGTGCATTACTTTTGGTAGGTTTAGTAGTTTTCAAGAACAGGTTTGAAAGTAGTATTTGAATAGGTCAAGTTGACTTGTTAGGGATAGGGCTAAGCCATCCTGCATTTTTTGATTTCAACGTTTTGTTTATAAGAAAAAAAACATGATACTATTGTCTGTCTGTTATCGTCATATTGCAGCTTATCTATGATACAATAAAAAGTAACAGTTCAGGTGGCTCTGGTTTTGATGACTGTCTACGTTTTTTTCCACCGGAACTGTTTTCAGGAAGGTATTTCATACTCTATCCAATCTTCTCATTTTACTAATCCATCTTAGAAGTGATTTTTTTATGCAAGATCTGGATCATGGACTGGTGGAGGAGGAATGTGGGTAGAACTATCTGGAAAAATGCATGTGTTGGCAAGATTACTGGGGCACCTCCGTCAGAAAACTGATGATCGTATTGTCCTTGTATCAAATTATACTCAGGTAAGGTATTTATGGTGCAGAATTCTTACGTGGTTAAAAGTTACAGTTGATGCATGGAAATTAATATCTTAAAGGCCTTGGAGAGACACAATTTTACACTAGAGGTAACAGTAAAAGCATACAAGTAATTGTTGACTGCTTTTTCTTTCAGATTTACTGAATGTAAGTCAAGATTTGTGTCGCCTGGAAAATTCTTTATGCTCCCCTTTGCTATAGTGTTTATTAGCTACTCAAAGCAAAAGGGCAACTAACTTCTTTAAAGAAAACTATTACATACTTCTGGAAAACATCATCTATATTTGAAGGTTGTAAACATCATTATATGATCAGACCAAATCCTTACTATCATATATATTTGAAGCCGCGGTCCCATAACTGATCTAATATCATACAACTTCAATCTGTGGGCACAACAAGATACTGGTCAGGCATTTCTCCTTGGGAACAGAATATTGTACTGTGTGTTCAAGATAAATGTTATAATAGAATTACCTCAAACTCTTATTTGTGACGTATGTTTGGTTTCCTTCTGTAACGGTCAAAAGTGATAGACCAAAGTGCTTGTTTCTGTGCATATCCTTTATCTCTGCACATCTTAAGAATTCTGCCTACGTATGTTGTGTGCCATGTATTCTCCACCTGCCTGTCACCAAATGAAACATGCAGTGCTTTTAAGTTGCACATAAGACCTGTGTGAAGAATACAACCTCGTGTAACTATTTTGTATTTGGATAGCCTCACAGTTGGTAATGACTATTATCGCTTTTCTGTAAATTCAGACTTTAGATCTATTTGTGCAATTATGCCGGGAAAGAAGATACCCATACGTTAGACTTGATGGGGCAACATCTATTAGTAAAAGGCAAAAGCTGGTGAATCAATTCAATGATCTATCTAGGGTATGTAAAATAACCCTTTATATCCTAAAGAACTGTTACAACATGCTGCAGAATAATATGACATTTTTTTTTTGAAATGAAAATGATGTATTTGGCAGGATGAGTTTGTGTTTCTGCTTAGTAGCAAGGCAGGTGGTTGTGGGCTTAATTTGGTAGGTGGAAATCGTTTGGTTCTCTTTGATCCTGATTGGAACCCTGCCAATGATAAGCAGGTATAGTCCATGCATCTCTTGTTTTTATCACCTCCTGGCGGTTCTCTTTACTGCATGTCTTGTCTGACTGACTTTTCTGATCTATTGTCATCTGGAAAGGCTGCTGCTAGAGTATGGAGAGATGGACAGAAAAAGAGAGTCTACATTTATAGGTTCTTAAGCACAGGAACCATTGAGGAGAAGGTTGCCAATATTTGTATTTTCACTTATCTTTTCACATTATTTTCTATTATCTGGTGAAGGAATGATGAGTTCTATTTTTTTTATACACAACTTTCTTCTGCAGGTATATCAGCGTCAAATGTCAAAAGAAGGCCTCCAAAAGGTTATTCAGCAGGAGCAAGCAGACAATAAAATGCAGGTTCAAGTACTTAGAGTAATTTTTAGTACCATATACTCCTTTTAAGTGCCAAATATATTGATTTGTCATGTTACTTTTACAGGGAAGCTCTCTTTCGACAGAAGACCTGCGTGATCTTTTTACCTTTTATGAACAAGTCAGGTGAACTCTGTTCCTCATAGTAGCATGCCTCTATCTTCTCTTCATTTTGTAACTAGTAGGGAATTGCGTTAACAAATGAGTGCCATAAAACAACAGCACCAGCTGAGAATTAATCAAATTGGACCTGCATGTTGGATAATTGGGCTAGGTTGTTAAAACACTAGCTAACTATTTCTGGCCAATTGTTATCATCAGGTCATGCTGAACTTATTGTAGTTAAACCAATCATTGATCCATTTGGTAAAGAATGTGATGTCAGTTGCCATTGAGATTATATTTATGAAATTACCATGGCTTTCACATTCATGAAAGTCAAGACTCAAGAAGGTTGCACGTTCATTTATTATGTAAAATGTATGGCAGTATTAGTTGATAAATTAACTTTTGTGACTTTTCTCGGCCAGGCTCCGGTTGAGCTTTTATTAATTCCCTCCAGTCGGGTTTACTTGACGTTTAGCACACAGCATAAAACTGCTGTCCTAAATGTCAAGTAAAACTAACTGGCGTTAGTATTGTCAAAGAAAAATACCGTCTCTCTAAAGGCACCATAATGGGCTATTTTTCTAATTAATTTATCAACAAAAAAACTCGGCCAGTGGATAAAGTCTTCAAGAACAATATCATTTGCTAACCTGCTAGTTAGACAAACCAGACTTTTTCTTCTTTAATGAAATGATATGCAGCTCTCCTGCATATTCAAGAAAAGGGAAAAAAAAAAGACAAACCAGATTCGCAGTCAATTCTGAAGCCATAGGCACAAATACTCTATTAAACAATTCCAAAATTTATGAAAAAATATCTCCATTCACCAGTCACTATTGTGATAATGCAGTACCATACTACCTTAGTTGATATAATACCTGTATTCACTGTTGTCATCTAAATGGCATACCTTACTACCTTAGTTGTTATCCTGCATCATATTGTTGCTTACCTGCATCTGATCGCACAGGTCTGAAATACATGAAAATTTGAAATGTAGCCGTTGTAAAATGGATGGCAATTTGCTTTTGGATGGTAATGGTTTCGATTCAGCAGCCATTGAGCATAATGCTTCAGTGCCAAGGACCGAAGATTATATTGATATTGGTGGGTTTGGAGAGATCTCTGGATGTTTGCAAAAAATGAATAGGTCTCAGCATCAGGTAGTTTTCCTATTCGCTTAAAATATAACTCTGCAGTAGCTTTACATCAAATATAAAGAAATTTCATGTTCAATTTCCATTTCCAAACCTTTTAGATTGGAAGACCTTCTGAAGAGGATTTAGGAAGTTGGGGCCATCATTGTGATCCATCAACCGTACCTGATAGTATACTCCAGTCTTCTGCTGGTGAAGAGGTGATGCCCTAAGACCCTCAGTGCATCTGACCTGTTTGGTTCTTTTGGTCTAAATTGTTTAAGGATCTGCACGCCTCAGCCCTGCTTCCCCCCATAAGTTATTAGTTTCTACCTCTTTGACTAGATTAGATCAACTTGTTCGTATGATGCTTCATTGAATTTGGATGTAAACTAGACTGATCTTAGGGGAACTAAGTGGTTTGCATAAAGAATTAGGCACCTAAGTTCTAGTTTAAGAGGACTCAGATCTGCACGGTGGAGGTGAATATTCACACCTTCCACAAACTGAACCTTGATCAGTTCCTATTAGATTTAGATGAATATTTCCTTTTTCTTAAAAAAAAAACTGATGAGAAGCTGGCTTGAATAGTTAATGTGTTTAATCTGTTTTCTAGGGGAACAATACTTTGAAATACAGTACATATGTACGGTTGGTATTCTGTGCGTCGTTTAGGTCAACTTGGTTTAGAAGACAGCGGCAACTGGTTAACAAATCATATGTGCATCTTGCAGGTTTCTTTTGTTTTCACCAATCAGGTTGATGGGAAACTTGTTCCGATTGAATCTGTAGCACGATCGGCAACTCATCAACCAAATGGAATAGCAGCTACTGGTGAAAAGGGAGTGGGAAAGAGAGTTGTTCGGATTGAATCTGTAGCGCGATCAGCAACTAATCAACCAAATGGAGTAGCAGCTACTGGAGATAAAGGAGTGGGGAAAACCAATTCTCCTAGCAAACCTGGAAGGCAATCCTTACTTGGCAAGAATTTGAAGATGATGGGATTTAATTTAAAGAATTCATCTTTGAAATGTCCGTCAAAGTCTAGAACAGTGTCACCAAATTGTCTCCGAGGGCTGCAGAAAAACAGCCCCGCTTTAGATCATCAACCTCAGACTAAAAAGCTTCATGTTGCTTCTGATATGTCTGATGATGATTTTGTTTGACAAGCCTCTGAACTCAAATCTCTATGCATAGTGGCATCTACCAGTGTGCTGTCTATTGTGTGTATGCTGACATCTGCTTTGTAAATACTACATGCAAGTTGGTGAGTTAACCAGTCATTTGAAGGAATTCTCTCATGCATCACTTTGCAGAACTTGTATTACATAGGTTTACTAAAATAAAAGGATGTTAACTTTCGAGGTGCTAATCATCTCTTCCAATTATCAACTGACATGGTCATTGATCACTTGCAGTACAAATTAGAAGGTCCGGAAGAACAATCCTTGTAGCATATTGCCATGGAAGGTTTGCTTCTTCCTACTTTTACATTCCATAAATTATTAGTGGTTTACTGTTTCCTATTGCTATATTCTTATCTGATGCTGTGCTAAATGCTTTTGGCTGTTTTGACAGAATATTTTTCTCTTAGTCTAAATCTGAGATGGACCTTAATGAAGATCTTTAATTTTAGCATACATTATTAGTGTTGTTTTGGCCACTTTTTTATTTAATGATTACTATATTACTGCATACATCTCCACATGGGCTTGGGGATTGTACCCCTCCTGTCTTCAGCGTGTAGCTGGTACCCAAATAAAGGTTCAGAAAAAAAGTGAGATCTGCCCCAAGGACAGGAGACCAATTGGTAGATTTAAGCAGGCCATTCCGACAAACAACTAGACCAGCCACTTGGATCATACGCTTTCACCTCCAGCTGTCCTTTATTTGGGCCTTTCCATGTGGGTGACAATCAGCCACACTCTTTAGTTAATGTAAAAGCTTGACGTTTGCTCTATTCCACTCACCCCATATGCATAGTCAAGTCAAATAGTCTTGGTAGTTCAGCTCACCTTGGATTAATGTAAAATGGAAGAGGTGAATATGTTAATTCTTGGCATGGATTACAGGATGGTGCATTATACTGGGAAAGGAGAAGAAAACACTACAGCCTATCCTATGGACGGCCTTACAGCCAGACAGAAATTCTTACAGATGGCTTTCGAGCCTGTTTTTTTTTTCTCTCTCTTCATATCATATGTTGATATTCAAGTTTGGACCCTCCTGCCAAATAGATGAGATGTGTACCCATAGAGATCTGTATAGAATTAAAGGTACCAGTTGGGGTCACATTGAGGCTGGTCTCCGTTCCCCACCCATCACATGTGCAGTCACAAAAGTTAAATACATTACTGGAAGTAAAGAATTGGTGTTGTTCATGTGCTCACATGGGTGTGCTCTAGATCTTAGAGCTTTGGCTACGCCTTGTCGTTTTGACCATTATGTGGTACTTCAGGTAGTCATGCATTCTGACTTGTGAGTCTCCTGATAGATTTTTCTCCCTTTGAATCAAAGTTAATTTTGTTTGCTTGATTTTGAACTTCTGATCAATGGCTTGCAATGTGTCAAATATAAAATCGGAAAACTTCGTAAAGGGGTATTCAACATATTTTCTCTTGCCTTGTTGATCCCGTATTCTGGTGATTGGCACAGAAAGGAGAGTATACCATTTGTAGTTTGGTAACTCAACCTTATTATCAAGTTGCGATCCAGTGCATTAAAATATGGAGGTTTAACACATGATTTTTTTTAGATTAGTACTTTGACATATTATCAGAACATTTGTATCAACCAGAGTTTTTTCCCCATAGCTGACTCAGACCTTAACACTACATCAGTTCATTCGTTTGTTTCATGTCGCATGGCACTAGATTAAATATAAGAAAAGCAATGTTGGTCACTTTTTCTTCCTGCTGGTCAATTTGCCGTTCAGGCAATGCAGCATTCCAGCTGTTATCATGTGTTCCTACGTGAGGTAGAATCATGAAAAACACATTGGTATTAAACCTATAGGGACACTATTGTGATTTATTACAAATAGGATCACGTTATTATGAAACATGAACTCTTTGACCAGTCAGTTGTCGCTTGAAGGAGGCACAAGACTAAGGCCTTGGTTATCATTGCCTGGTCATGGTAGTGGAACCGAAATGAGGAGGATTCTTGGGGATCACATGGTCCTATTCCGAGAGGTCCATGTCACCAGCTCACAATGGCTAATAACAAACCAGTCAAGTACCGGTCAAAGATGATTTTGCACCAACCTTCTCCCCTTGTTTGTGCTTAACTGATTGCCAGATTCCGCTCCCGGGCACCATTAAGCTAGTGTTTCTATTTGCAATTCCAATTGCTTTCATTTTACTGAAGATGGATGATTGTGCGTACAACCAGATTTCTGTTGCTTCTGCATGCTCCTAGCACTGGTGCGTTGGATATTTAGGTCGGAAGACCATAGTCGGATGTAGAGTGCCGGGTCCAAGCATCGCTCATCATGATTTCATTTCAGTTTCATAGGTCATCTGTCTTCTAGCTTTCAATGAATGGACAAGACTTGGCTAACATTATAACCCACACCCCTTATTACATAGCCATCAGGTGTTTCTGAAAAGAAATTCTTGTCGAGTATTAGATTTTGAGTCATATAACGATCTGCCCTTCTGCCATCAGGACGGTCACCTTGTCTGATTTTGCTTGGCTTTTGTAATCTAACCTGCATTGATCGCAGGTTACCCTCCATTTAAAGCTTTAACCAAGGAGTCGCTTTCTTCCTGAACAGCATATTTGTTCACTTCTAATGACGGTCGCTTTCTGGGCTCACCTTGTGTGCTCTTCTTCTCAGGTTATCAGCAGTAGCATCTGGTCCCTATTCCATGGCAAGAAAGCTACCACCGACCTACACCCTCGCACCGTCGGCAGTTGGACCGTACGTTATTAACTGGTCCCTTGGTACTCGGTTCATGGACGATGCCTTCAAGCCGCTGTCCTGCATTCCTTCGAACAGCCACCCTTGTATGATTTTGTTTGTGGTGGATCATCATGTGTTCATGGAGGAAAGCGACTGCTGTCTAGGCCTTGGAGCCTTGCTAATCTCCCTGCAATTATGGATTGATGCTTCCACTCCACCGTTGGAAATGCAGAAAAGGTTTGCTTCTTGGTTTATTCGACTCAATTATTAGATGTTGATCGATATAGACACTGATAATCTTATATTACCAGTGGCGAACAAAATCTAGACACGACGATAGTATCAGTATCGACGTAGGCCCAGTATTATGAATACGTACCATAATGAATATTGATTATTCTCATTGCCCTAAAAATCGGTGAATTGGGCCTGGTAAGGGGTGTTATAAATAAAAAAAAGAAGTAAAAAAGGGTCCTACAAATGTACTATGTGCTATCGACTGGTCAGACCTTGAATCAGGCTACGTTTCACTGGTGACTTCTATTGGGTGATTTGAAACTCCCAACATGTATTCGGTGATTTGAAACTCCCAACAGGTATAATCACAGCAGTCTTTGTCAGTTTACTTTTATATATGCTTGTTTTTGTAATCTGTCTAATTAGATTTTTTTTTTCAAATATGAGTATTTGAGTGAACTTGGTGCCGAGAAAAGTATATGGAGAATTAAGGTTGTGCTGAAAACGTGACCAAATTTAGATGTAAAGTATAGTAGTTTTGGCAGTTCTGATTCTGCCTTGCAGTAAAACTTTTGCTTTCTGAGGGGTTAAGGTATTCGATGGCGTCAAATGAAAGGTAGGGCAATAGTACAATACTACTGGGTACAATAGTAGATTCTGAAAAATAAAAAACATTCAGAGAGCGCAACAGCTCATGGTGCCCGAACCACGTGCGTAACTACTGGGGTAGTACCAAAATTCAATCTATCCAACTACCAAGTTGATTAAAAAGGTGTACCTTCAGAATATCGCCGATGAACATGCACGGAGTCCCGGACAAATATAGTTTGACCATAGTCAAACCAAGACCCAGCATTTGCCACCTATCGAAGCAATTCTACGCTTTTTTATAAAGAGAAAAAAACTGTTTCTGACACCGACGCTCTCGATTCTTCCCCCATGAGCTCCACACGTACGTCCATGCATCCGATCCGTATCGAGACGTGTGATCCATCCCCTCGAGATCGCATATCATCAAGCCAACCTTCTTATCCCGAAGCTGACAGAATAGAAAAGTCAGAGTGGTTGGTTTATTTGGGAACGATTCCATCTTCCTTCTCATGCTATATGTCACCCTGAAATGCAGATTCCCAAAACTTATTACCGTCTTCCTTCTGTAATGACCGCATTCAGTCTTCACTTACTGTGCACATTTCTATTCGTGAAGACGACGAAGGTACTACAGTATCTCTGTAACAATCATTTGCATAGGATAAACATTACAGAAAGACAATATATATGATCATCTTTCTACAATCCAGTGTTTCCTGCTGCGGAAACATTGTCAGTAATTCGCCCGGGGAAAAGGAATACAACTCACATTCTGCGCTGCACCTCAATCATCGCCATTTACTCTAGGCGGCGTTAAACAATTGCATCGCCCATCTGCCAAAGAGCTCTACGCCATGAATTTCGCTTATTCGTTCCCTTTATAAACCATCCGCACTGCAGCCAAGCGCCAAAACAGTGACCGTCCAATCGGTTCACCGTTTCTACTCACACACCGCCACCTTTTAAAAGCCCCCACCACCCCTGCACGCGAAGTTCGTTCAGCTAAGGTGGAGGAGGAGGAGGAGAAGACATCAGACGAGAGGGAGCAGAAGCGCGCGAGGAGATCAAGAAGCCAAGCCCACCACCAACAGAGGATCGACGCGATGGCTTGCATCAACATGTACAACCCGGACGGCGCCGCGGGCTTCGGCGGCGGGCCGCAGCCGCCGGTGGCGGCGCTGGGCCCGCGCATCTCCTTCTCCAGCGACTTCGCCGTCGAGCCGCCGCCGCCGGTGCAGAACCGGGCGATGAGCCTGCGGTGCCAGGAGGAGGACATCAACTTCGAGTTCTCGGTGGGCAGCCACCCCATGATGGCCGCCGACCAGCTCTTCTCCAAGGGCAGGATCCTGCCACTCAAGGACGGCGGCGTTGGCTTCGCCGCGCGCCCGCCCACCACGCTCCGCGACGAGCTCCGCGGCGACGACGACGACGAGAGGGGCTCGGCGGCCAAGGCGTCGAGCCGGTGGAAGGAGATGCTCGGCCTGCGGAAGGCGCTCTGCGTCGGCGGCCTCGGCGCGGCCAAGAAGAGCGACAAGGGCAGCAGCTGCATCGCCGACGCCGATATGGTCACCGACACGGCCGCGTCCAATCAGGTTGGGGCACCAACTCGTCCTTTGCCGTCTCGTGCGACCGTAGTCACGTTGATCATTCAACGATAGTTTCTTGTCTCATCATCATAGGTTAATTTTAATTTGTTTGATTCACTGCAGGAGCTATGATGAGATGGCCGATGGGAGGAGAGACATGGGACTCAAAAAAAGCCACATAGTACGCCATATGAAGCTTTTGTCATCCCTCCTGGTGGACCTAATATTGTTGATCAACTCATGAATCTTGTCGGCTAGTTTTTGTAGATTCTTTTCCTTTTCTTTTGGGTTTCGCTTGTGTGCTAGATGGTCAGTGTGTGTTGAAAAGAGCAAAAAGATTGTGTATTTTTCTTGCATAAGTGCTCTCTCAATGTCCACTAGCTAGATCCACGATCGGTCTGCGCTTCCTGTTTTTCTTCTTGCTTTCTCCACCCCTGTACAAAGTGCTTGTGTTGTGTAGATGGGAAATTTATGGTGCAATGATTAGATTGCCAGATGGCCAGATCTGTGAAGCAAGAAGCCTGTGCAAGTGATGGAGCCTTTTCTGGCCTCTGGGGATCAACAGTGCTCTCCTTTGTCTCGTTGCTCCGCTGTATGAACATATAAAGAGAGACAAGCGCCTCAGAGCGAGCATGTGTGAGGCAGGAAGAGAGCTCATGGACGGAGGAAGCCTCCCTGGCCTGCATAATGATCATTCCTGTTTTGTTCCTAACGACGAGATTTCTTTTTTCTTTTTCTTTTAAGAAATCTAGTGATCGAAGTGACCTGATCTTTCCGCTCCCGACATGGCCTCTGCGGTCTGTCATAGATGCACAGCTCTATGCAAGCAATGCAGTGCTCTCAGATCCATCGAATCCTCGCGGCGAATTAAGTAGAGGATGCCCACCCAATATCTTTTTTTCCATTGGAAATAAATTAAAGAAAGAAAACTAGGGGAGATGGTCGAGTACTATTGAATTGGTGCGAGAGCAATGGTGTTCAACTTTTGCATCTTTACAGGCTAATAGTACTGTCAACAAATGCTGATGCCACTTTAGCGGGTTTTATGGCCTCCTTGTCTCCATTATAGCCGTCAGACGGTACGGGCTTCTAGCCATGGTGGATAACAGGATAAGCACCGCAAGATCCACAAATAAAATTTAAAATAGCACCACTCTCCACTTTGCGTAGATTACAGAGAATAGCCAATGCCCAAGAGTGTGTAGCAGTCCAATGCAAGGAAGCTGATCGAGTGAAAGTAACTGGTAAACAGCATGTAGCTAGTATGGCAAGCCATGCGGCGGCATGCAATGGAAACCCTGTAATGAGATGGTGAGGCATGTGTGTAGGGCACAACAATTTAATGAAACCCATAACCAGTCACGAATGATATGTCACGTCACGTACAGCGCACGCACCAAAAGCGTGCTACATTGCCCTCAGAACACCGAGACGATGACAAAGGCAATAATAACGGAATCCATGATTGATGAAGAGAGACCAAACCACAAGCCGTTTCCTTGCTGATATGGTCAGGCAAAGAAATTACGGTGAAGGCAATAATGCATTCCCTTCCCTCTGAAGCTAAGCTTTGATTCGTTGCCACGGCATGGCCACGTGAACCTATCTGTGCCTACCGTCAAATGACAAGGCGTCTAATCTCAGGTGAAGTTACATCGGAGAGGTTATGCAGCGTGCAAGAAGTCATATATCGTGAAGGGGGTATTGATAATATCAGTCTTGTCTGGCTTGCTGATAGGATCGAAAAAAGACTTCAAAATCCTTGGCTACATACACAGACTTCAAATTCCTGATTCACAGCTTGTTGCGGGCGGTCTGGACAAATATCAGAATTTGTTGGTATCGCCAATCAAACGGTGTGCTCCCACAGGTATCAATTCGTCGTCCTCCGAATCGCCCAATCGCTGTGGGCATTGACCAATGGCGGGGCACACGTTGTCCTCACACATCGGTCGGTCTTATCGGCGTCGCCAACTCGCCATGCATGCACCGCGATCGATTCGACGCAATGACGCGGACTCTTTGTCCCGTTCGAGCCGTTGGCCTGCTGATCATGACCTAACACGCCACAGTCCCGTCACGAGCGATCAGCAGTCCCGTCGCGTGCAGCAGTATCGCCACAGCTGGAGACTGAAAGCGGCGGCACAGCGCGCGAGATCGTGCATGTTTCGTGTTAGCGGCCGCGTGCGCCGGCGCGTCGTGAGATCAGCGCAGCCGCCGTGCGAGAGGCCGCGGGCCGCGACGCGAACACCAGGCACCAGCGCGTTGCCCACGTCAAGCTTTCCGCGCCGATCACACTACCGGGAACTCGTCCACGCCTTCACGGCAATCTGAGCAACCTCCGAGTCCGCCGGCGCGGGTTAGCGCCGCTGCCGGGCGAGGATTTAGGCTTTGGGCCAAATTAAGGATGCCATTCCGCAGCCCCAGGCCAGGACGTGGCTCGCCAGAGGAAACTACCGGCCCGCCTGCCCACTATTCGGTTCGCAGTGTGCTACTTGGGCTTGGATTGCTAGTTCACAATTGATGCACGGTGCTTTCAAGTTTCAGCCATTGGTCAATGCCACACCCGCCAGCCAAACGGGCTTCTTCCCGACTCTTCTACACGCTACAGTTGAGAGGAGACGAACGTTTTGGGAACGGATGAGGAACGGAGGCTTCCTCCCCGGCTGTCATTTTGGCGCCGGCGGGCATGGGGAACGAGGATTGAAGTGGTTGGTGTACATTTCACTGGCTAGTTTAGTACTCTATCCGTCTCAGAATACTTGTCATTCTGATTTTATTCAGTTTTCTTAAAATACTTGGTATTTTCACTTCTCGAGACACATTTTTCTCTTCTAAGTACACCTCTATCTCCATCTCTCCTCTTTGCGCACCTACTTTATTTCTCTTCTTCTTAATCTCCGTGCTCAGGGCTAGAATGACAACTATACTGGAACGGAGTGAGTACTTCTAAGTGGGTTGGATTGAGTTCCCCGTTGGCATCCGTGTTGGCTGGGGAAGTTTGGATCTTTGATTTCTTCCACGAAGTGAGGAAGTCAAGGTCTTTTGCTGGCATCGTTCGTGGCTACGCGGCGGCGTTCGGTGAGTCTATTGTGAGATATTCTCTTCCCATTAGTGGGATTTTTTGCCGTGCTAGCCACGGATCTTCTCTCCCCTTGCGAGGGGCTCAGTTCTTCATCGACTCGAATTTGCCGTGGAGGCGTCAGGCGTCAGATTCTCTTCGTTGGGCTGAAGTTGCGGTCGGTGACCGCTTGATTGCCAGTGCAGTTCAACGATGTATGGTATGGCTCTTTGTTGGCTATGCTACTGATGGGGCATCAAAAAGTTGTTACTTCGCCCATTAGGGGGTCGGCTTGGAGCCTTGGAGCTTCCTCCTCGTTGTTCTTCTCCATATCCAGGTTATGGACCTTATGGTGGAGAGCTGAACTGAGGCATGTTCGACCGACGGAGATGGAGAATGCTTGGAGTTCCTGCAAATCCTTTCAATGTATTTTCATATTTTCCATTGGGCCTCGATGTTCCACTCCCAAACCTCCTCTGTAACAATCTCAAACGACATGTAACATCCTGTTCATGTATGTGCTTTTGAAATGAAATGAAAATGTGGGGATGCCCCCCCCCCCCCCCCGAATTCCTCAAAAAAAAAATTCCATGGGCTCCTTTCCAAGCGGCTGGATGTAAAAGTTTCTATCTATATCTAATAAAAAATCCAACCCACTTCTCAAAAAAAAAAAGTTTCAGCCAGGGTCATTCTTTGTTTTCAGAATATTTTGTGCGATCCCCTCAAAAAAGAAGAAGAATATTTTGTGTGACAAGTTTGGTGTAGCTTAGCTAAAATTCGGTCCAAATATCCAAAAACACCCAACTCAGCCCCGTCATCCAGATTCCAAACAGATTAGTACTTTCTCATTTAATCACCATTTGGACCCTTAATTTAGTTGTATTGGTGCAACGAGAGCTGGAACAAAAATGGTGTATGTGTGGAACAAAATATTTAGAGAGCTGGAAATGAGTTGTATTTGTGAAACAAACTATTTAGCATCTGAAACAAATTAGTTGTATATCTTAAACAAACTGTAAAGGGAGAAAAATCTTGTTTTGTGTGTGTATTTTTTTCTGGAAGGTGGACACTTATGAACAAATTAGGACACTTATGAACAAATTATTGAACGACCTAAAACAAATTGTCTTTGTTGAAACAAATTCTTCTTGAGAAGGTCGTGCACATCCAACCTTTTTTTTCATCTTTTGTGTTTCAAACATATGAAAACAGAGGCAAGTTTATAATTTTTTCCCCCTTGAAGCTTGAAAGATGAAACTTTTTATATCAAGCTGGAACAAATCAGCTAAATGTTTGAAAATTATTATTTCATATAAAGATGGGACTTTATTTCATTAATTTATAAAACATTTCTTCTTAAAATGGAATGTTTTCTTATTAAACATTCCCGTCGTGGTAGAAGTTGATTAATAAAATTGAATTTTTCAAAATCAGTAACACACATTTTTTGAAAATAAGGCTTTAGCCATGACGTACTAACTATTAATGGGATATAAAACAAAACTAGGGAGGAAGTTAATATTTCTTGGTTATGAAGGTCGACTCCCCTCCGTCTATGTGATAGATTAGCCTAATTCAGCCCCCTGAATATTATTTTCATACCACGGGATTTGTTTTATGGCCCTCAAACATGTCACTATTTGTTGTTGTTTCAATATCTAGCTAGTGACTAGGGATGGCAATGGGGCGGGTTCGGGGCGGGTAGAGCAAATCCATACCCGCCCCGCCAAGCGTGTCGGGTAGAATTTTCTACCCGACCCCGTCCCCGTGGGTGGAAATTCATCCCCATCCCCGTCCCCGTCGGGTAATGGGACGGGTAGCGGGTACCCGTCGGGTCCAGATTGCGTACAAGGGACAGAAGGAGTGGGAGACACTGAAGAAGCATGCGGTGATCACCTGTCGCCGATTCGTCCTCGATTCGAGCTAGCCGTCCTTGCCACGCCGCCGCGTTCGTGCTACGCCGCCGATTCGCTGTCGATTCACGCCTGCCGCGCCGCCAATTTGTAATCGATTCGCGCCAGCCGAGCCTGCGACGCCGCCGCGTCCCTGCTACGTCGTCGATTCGCGGCTGTCGCGCCGCCGGATTCGCGCCCGCCGAGCTTCCGCGCCCGCATGCCTGCAGCGCCGCTGCTGCCTGCCGCGCCCGCATGCCTGCTGCGCCACTCCTGCTCGCGTGGTCTGTGGATAAGGTTGGCCTGTTGGGTAAAGAGTCAAACGTGAAGTTGTTTTCTTTTTCTTTTGAGCTCCACGTGAAGTTGTTTGTTTTTTCTATTTCTTTTTTGAGGGAAACGTGAAGCTGTTTGGTGAAGAGCCTGTTGGGCTATGTTAAAACCGAGAGTTGGCCTGTTGGTCTGGGCTAAAACTCAGTATTGGGCTGGCTGGAATTTAGCTACATTAACATTTCGGGTACCCAACGGGCAACCCATGGGTGGGTTTTAATCATCGCCCCGTACCCGACTCGTGTCGGGTCGGGCACGGGCGCCACCCACGGGTGGAAAATAAGCCCCATACCCGGCCCTATCGGGTCGGGTACCCGCCGGGTACCCGAAACCCGGCCCCGAATTGCCATCCCTACTAGTGACTTGGGATTTTCCATACATATGATCAAGATTCAACAACATGTTCTCAAATCACTTTATATCTTCATAAGTTAACAATATTATGACACTTGGCAATATGCAACTCATCATGGCATTAAAGGTTATAAATGTGTCAGGCTATAAAATTTGCTCTTCTCCATTGCTAAGGTTCCTCAATGCCAAATTTATACCAAGCCTTCATCTGATTTCAAGTGCTTGCTCATTTTCCCTTTGATATGGTGACAAGATAAGGAAAACACCACGGTAGAAATTTATCAGCTTTGTGCGTTTTGCCCCCACTTCATTCTCTACAATAAGGGTCATATTATGTTCCATTAAGGTTTATTTACCTGCTTTAATTTCTTGAACCAATCATATTATGCTCTGTTTGCTTATTTTTTAAAAAGAACATATGGTAGTATATCCAAGGGAAATTGCCACTTGTGGTGGTACTTGTCTAGCAATATCCACTTTCTATGAGAGAATGTACTTATTATCTCCAAATGTAGGAAAACTCTATAGAATATGTATGCCAACCTACTTTTTTGATCGGTTAAAGAGAAATTTGTTGGAATCACAAGCACAAAAAACCTTCTCTCGACCAGTATTACCAAAAGAAAACAAGGACATGGGGTTAATGTTAATATTCATGTGCTTGAGGTTGTGATTGGTGTTAATTTCAGTTGAAAAGCTGCCTTAAAATTGTTTGCAGAGAGGAGGTTCAAGTATTTTACAAACATTGAGTTTCAAACATGGCATGAGTCCATTGTGAACTTCATCGCATGATTTTTCAAGTAATGTGAATGTTAAGCCAAGGCTATTTCAGTCAACTGGTGCTAAATTAAGCCAATATCTGGTCGGAAAATCTAGTTTCATGAATTCATTCATGTAATTGTATAACTTTAGGTCAAGTAAATAGAGATTGATACGTGTCATCTCAATAATTCGTGACAGTAAGTCAATCAAGACATCTTTTATTCACCCGGACTATTATGAAACTTTGAAATAGTTATGTACCAAAAAAATTAGAATACATTGAGCTAAACGGTTTAAACATAAACAATTTGGATTACTTTTTGGTATGTAAGAATTTGGATCCCCTCTGATTTAGTTGAGTTTTGTACTTTAATGGAGAAATTTCACTTATTTATAGTGCAAGAATCATGCTTCATATGTGTAGTATATTTTTTGTAAATTTTAACCGGTCAAACATATTTCTAGGTTTTTTTTATCTTCATGTGTTTTTTTTTTCAATTTGTTACTCAGACAAGTACCTCTTATACAGCACTAAAAGGCATGTGGTTGGCTCGCAACTCTGGCAGCTAGGGGCTGTTTGGATTCTGCCTGAGGAGCTGCTGCCTGCCATGCAATTGGATCACATGCAGAGAAAATCTAGGAGGCTGCTGCCTGCCAGGCAGCTTTCCCCTGGTCAGAACCAAACTAGCCTGCTAGTGCACAAAATCGTCCTTCGTTGCACTCTTCCACCCGTTTGGCGCATTGATTGGTTGATCTCGTTGTCCCTTACCTAAATCGATCACCACGGACATACTGATCGATTTGTTCCACCACCAGCATTGACATACATCATAATAATCACTAGCAAAAGTGCCCATGCGTTGCCACGGGCTGGCTGAAAAAAAATGACCATTATTTCATCACATGGACAGAATCCCATACAATGTCTTCTGAATGCAAATATTGCTGCCTACATGGTAAAAATTGAGCACAGTGGTCATAATTCACTCAATCCCTCTCCTAAAAGTGCTCGTGTGTAATCAGAATGATCAGAAACATCGAATAGGTGCCCGGCACAAGTGCTATGTAAGAAACTGATCATAATGCAGGCAATGGCTCACCTAAAAGTGATTGTGTGTAATCAGAATCAAACTCAGAAATATTCAAAAGAAAAAAAGGAAGGGAGCAACTCAGGTCAAACTGGAATACTTTAGTAGCAAGATCTCCAAATATTTTTGAACCAATACATAGCACAACTCTTGTTTGACAGTTGAGTCTATAGAAAGAAAAGAACCACACTCATAACAGATATGATTGTGCGCAATCCATCAGTTTGGTGCAAAGTTAGCTCATCTTATCAAACAAAGAGGCCTTGCGTCTGCAGCTTGTCCACTATAGCCTGAAGCTCCTGGTTTAGGCCAATCGTAGGGATGCTTGATCCATTCCCAGCACTTTGTAAACGATTTAAGAGTGCAATATTCTCATGTCTGAGGGACTCCACTTCAAGATGACAAGATCGAACTTCACCTCTCAACTTTCGCTCTACTCCTGTCAGTCCAATAAGTTCCATTTGTAATTTGTTCATTTTATCACTGCTACACTCAACGGACTTATCCAATTCAGATCTGTACCCTTGCCTCAGGCTTGTGATTGTCCTTTCCTGTTCATTACATGTCATCTGTAGTCTTGCAATCACTTTATGCAATGCCCTGTTCTCATCCTCCTTGTCCTTCAAGTATCCCCCGAGGTGGTCTCTTTCCTCTGTAACCTCAGTTAAACGAGCACGCAAATCTGCTGATGAATTATGGAGATCATCGTGCTTTCATCTGAGTTTTTCCAGCTCATCATTTAATTTCTTGTTTTGCAGCTCTAAACTTGCAACTTTAGCAGAAGCATCAGCCTTATTTGCTTCAAGAAAAGTAACTTCCCTCTGAAATGAGATATTCTGCTCTGCTAGTTCTCTCACCCGCTCATGTAGTCTCTCTTCTTCAGACTGAAATTTCAAAATCCCTTCGGACCAGTCCTGTGATCTTCTATCCATCTATCTCTCTAGGCTAATTTGGACTTCACTCTTCTCCTTCTCCAGCCTCCTAGTTCTTGTGTCCAATGCTTTCTTTGATTGTTCTTATTGCCCCCTGGCAGCAAACCTTTCAGTAACTCGTGCCTTAATCTGTGAAGATAGTTCATGTGCTAGCTTCTTCCTATCTTCAGTCAGATGCTGGATCACTTGGAACATGTCATGTGAGCTTAATCGTTTATCTCTTAGCATGCTGAGCTCATATTTGTTTCCAGAAGAAAGCAGAAACCTTGAGTCAACTTCTTTAACTCTTTGAAGCAACTCGTCGTCAGATTCTTGACCACCTGATGCAAAATCAAGGTCATTATCATGAAAATGTCAGAGCATCAAGAACACATGTGGAGGGGCAAATAACATCTGGAGGTCGCACATGTTGCAAATCCTCGTAAATATCTTCAACTGATGTTATACTCTCTGATCTGTAATCTTCTGAATGTGACAAATTTTTGAAAGCATCTGGCACACTTGGTCTCTACTTGCATCAGATAGAGTTGTAATATGGCAGGTTTCTCCTGCAACCTCTTGAATGAGTCGCTGAAGGCAAACATCATTTGAGCCCACATCAGGGTAGGTCTTCTCAGGTACATCTTTCATAGGTTTCAGCCCAGATGGCACTGCAGAGTGCGTCCGAGGTGGCCTTCCCAAATTAGAAACCATATATGTGTCGAGTGCTGCTTCTGTTTCTCATTTAACATGGTATCGTTCTTGTTTAGTAAATTGCATAGCCTTGCAGCCTGCAGCGTAGGGCAATGGGATAGCTAACAGGAGAGTGCCATGTTGAGTATGAACAAACATCTTGAATCAGGAGAACCATTTTCCATGGTAGAATATGCTTTTGGGATCTTTGTTTCATCTTCTCTTGATACTCGATTCCCTTGTGACCACATGTAGCAACTGCAAGTTACAAAGTTCTGTTACTATCCTTTTTCAGGCACCATGATGTAAATATCGAGACCAAAATGAATGTTACCATAAACTGTTATT
Source organism: Eragrostis curvula (assembly GCA_007726485.1). NCBI lineage: Eukaryota > Viridiplantae > Streptophyta > Magnoliopsida > Poales > Poaceae > Eragrostis > Eragrostis curvula. The sequence continues at coordinate 7,420,417 of CM017439.1, read as the reverse complement.
ACTATCAGGTGGAACTCAATTACAAGACTCTATTGACATTGCGTAGACATACAAGTATACAAAAAGAATCATTTTATTTTTTGCAGGTGCACAAAAAGAACATATTAAGATGAGTTTTCCATCCCCCTCCTCCTCTTATAGATGCATTTTATTTTCTTGATTTTACTAACACAGATCAACATGGTAAATAGGCAACAGGGTGTGATATAGCAAATATCATTTCAGTTATGGTAAAATCTTTAGTATATAGGGCAATATAGTAACAGTACCAATAATCAGGTATTAGACAAAGTACTCGACATCTCTGGTATGCTGAGGCACATCAGATTCATCGTACAAGGAGCGTGGAAGAACATCACCAGAGAAGCTAAGTGTTCTTTCATCCAAGCAACTTTTTCTGGCTAGGGATGAGAATGACATGGACCTCCTGAGCTGTGGTTTGGATAGTTCATCATCATTCAATTTTCCATGGCAACTTCTTGATCTTGATGTCCTTGTGCCACAGGACCCAGAACTCTCATATCCGTCACGGTCCTCCAGTTTCTTCTAATGGTTACTCCTGCCATCATCGCTGGGAGCCTTATTTCCTTCCTCGGCGTTCACAGCAGAGGATCCAAAGAAAAAAGAATCTTCTCATCTTTAAGGCCCCCAACAAATGAGTACCTGCATAAAAGGGCCAGATTTTCTTAGGAAATAGTAACCGCATGAAACATATAGGTATTTCAAGTTTGTTCTACTGCCGCTCATTCCATCACCGCCGCTCATCTCCTAACTGAGATGCACACTTGCTACAACTCAATAACTCTGTCAGGAAACCAGTCGAACAGGCTACAGGCAGGGGCTCCAACAGGTCAAGATCACCCTTCGAGTTCGATCCTTGATCCCAGAGCATCTAAACTTCAAAACCACCTGAAATTCAGAGGCAGCAGCACAAACTCAGCCACCAAATCCCAGACCCCAATGGAAAAGAAAATCTACAAAAATAAGTACAGCAATTCCTCGTATCCTCAGCAAGAAAACAGTAGCCGCACCCCGCTAACTTGGGTCAGGAAATCGGTCGAACAGGTAACATGCAGGGGAAGGAACAACCTAAGCACACACCTGCTGTTCTGATGTCACGGCGCTTCGAGTCACCGGAAACCCCAACCAGAATTCAGAGCCACCCGTGCAACGTCGCCGTGTCATCGTCAGAACGCCGCCACGCCGCCGAGCCGCACGCCGAGCGTCGTTGTCATCGTGCTGCGCCCAACTCGCCCAACAGCATCACGCCACCGAGCCGTGAGCCCGCGTGCTGGGCCCTGAACCCTAGGGCACCACCACATCCTGGATCCTTCAAGTAGGGCTCCATCAATAGCTCGGGGAGCGAGGTCCACGGAGCGAGCAGGGGTGGGGCGCTATCCCCGAGCTGAAGAAGACGGGTGGCATGACGAGCTCTGTCGGGCGCCACTGGGTTGGGAAGGGTGGAGCCGTGCGCCGGAGCCGGCGCCAGCGAGAGGAGGTGGTGGCGCACCGCGCTCGAGGTCGGGGAGGGGAACGGGGGCCGGGGCGAGGAGCGGCGGCGGCGGCGGGCGGAGCGAAGGAGCTGAGGGCGCTGCGGCTTTTTTTTAATCACGGATGGGCCCAACCTGTCGGCGCTGTTTTTTTGCGGTGGAGGAGGATGCGACGCAGGTCCCACGGGAGTGGACTCGTAACACAAATAATAAGAAGTAAAGATAATAAGATTATACAGTTTTTCCCGGCGGGCCCGGCCACCTACTGTTCAATATTACTGTGCAAAAATAACTGTAGCGTTGCAGCAGACGTTGTGAGCCGTTGGATTACCTCACTTGCTTTGATCTAGCCGTCCGTCCCCACTCCGCTTATGCTGCGTAGCACACCGACGCATTCGCGAAGCCACGACCCCCTTCCCGAATCTTCCTCCCCGATCGTCCTCTCCCCGTTCCGCGGCAAGCAAGCAACGCGCCCAGCATCCCCGCCGCCCTGCTTCTCCGTGCCGCAGGCCGGCCGTCAATGCCGGCCTCTAGTTCATATCGATCTTTCGCTCTTCTGCTCCATTCCCCTTTTCCCCGTCGTCGTCCTACCGCGCCGCAAGCACCGACCCCAGCATCCATACGTCGCCCTTCTTCTCCGCGCCGCAGGTCGGAGGTTCTCTCCGCCAGATCCCACGTCCACTTTTCCATTGTCGCTGCTGCTTACTCCGGCAACCCGCACACACCCACAATAGAACCGCATGACAAGGGGGAAGGCAGCAGGCGCATCACCGCACGCAGCGGTGACCGCCGGTGGCTACGCAGCAGCGAGCCACACTTACTGGAGGAGGTGAACACTTTTCTACTGTCCTCGCTGTTCTTCTCTTCCCCTTCCAGTTGAGCAGTTTCTTTCCCTCTCCTTTTTGAGTTTTAGAGCTCGATTTGGATGAGAATATGGCCGATTTGGTCTCCTGAAATTCGATTCAATGTGTGGCAGTGTTGCCGTGGGTACCAAAATTTAGAGGTACCAATGGGATAATGGCGGACTACCTTTTGATCCATATGAAGACTGCTGCCGGCAACCAGGTGAGCGCTCTTTCCCTCTCCCGTTCACACTTCAACCAGGTGTTCTATAATCGCTCATTTTCATCACAAGAAGATTTAAGAAAGTAAGTTTCAGCTTCATCGATGCAAGGCCGGAGGCTCGTTGGGAGCTGTACGGCTTGATGTTTGATCTACAAACCCGAGATTGCATCAGACCAATGACCTGAGGTACTGTTCTGTCCTTCCCTTTGTCAGATTTGACAATTTGCGTGATGCATTGCCCTAACTGTTGTTGGTGAATTGTTCTTGACATCCCCGTCCATTCGATTGCTCTGTAAATTTCGAATTGGATCCAGGAACCAGTATCAGATCAGTTAGGTTGCTTTCTCTTCTACAATGGCCCTGCCTGCTCGATTGCTAACAAATTCATGGGATACATCTGTTTTGAATTCTGGTCACGGTACTTTGTTGATACAGTCTGAAGTTTGGCTAACTGTTTATGACCTAACTGTTTATGACCATTCATGAATGCTTGATTTTCCTTAAATTTATCCCCCGGCTATTGTTTTTGTTCTGACGCAACAACTCTATTATCAGAAATTTTCAACAAAATAATGCATCTGCATGCTGCTATTAGTTCATTGCATTTGTATTTTCTGCCCAGCTGCATTGTGCTCTTCAGAGATGTTGTAGATAGCTATAACCACAAGGTATCGCGGATTGTCCACATCGTGAAATGAAACATTATGCATGAGAACATATAATGCAGTAATGATGAAATTGTAGTGTTTTCATAGGCCAGCAATTAACCCCATGTTTTTATGCTGCAACCTTTGAATGGTCAAACCTGAGTTCAATTAAGCTGTATTTTTTAATATCTAATTGTGTATTTTATGCTTTTGTGGTTCCACCTGATAATAAAGATGAGTGAGCTGCCAGCTGGATTGACGCCACGGGAGGGACATATCAACTGGAATGATCATTCGTTCTTTGTCATACTTCTATATGATGACCAGTTGGAAATATAGCATGTAACTTTACATATTCTTAGTTAACTTTTGACTATAGTAATTGGTTTTTGAGACTGCATGACAACTTTTCCGCTAAATGTCTCTTTTGTGACTGATGCAGAAAACACTCAGGTGGACAAGGACACCACAGACCTTCTTAGAGTGCTAGGTAGGATTCGATTCCTCTGATACAAGGTGTGTGATGAAACAAACAATCTTAATTAATTCGATTTAGCTGATATGTTGTTCATGGTCCCACAAACTGGTATTGTTCATCCTTGATAGAAAAAGAAAAGCAGAATTAACAAGCTATGGCGTTGACAAGTCTTACATGTGGAATGCTCAACGGGTACAAGCCTGCCTCTTTGGACAATAGTTCAACAGTATAATTGACAGGGCTTCTTCTTCCTGGTAGGAAGCAAGAGCAGCACAAGGACGCGACTGATCCAGTCCAAGAGACTCATCTGGAACACAGTTTATCAACTCCCAAAGAGCCATGGTATTGCTGATATGAGCTCATACTTAACACTGTTTAGCCGTTTTATATCATGCATTTGTTTATGTGACTGGGCTGTGTTAGCTTATCATATCTATAAAAGACTCTAAAGTTTCCTACAACAATTGCCCTTTTTTACTGTTACCCTGTTCATCGGCCCCTTTGAGTTCGCGACAACCGTCCGATCTACTACGTGGATGCAATCCCATCGTCCGTCTCCGCCTCTCCCATGATTTTCCCATCCTGCCCTCCCTGCTCTACTTCAACCATTTTAGACTGGCTCGTAATTATTTAAGAGAGCCTTTGTCCTCTTTTTTTTGGATCCACAAAATAAAGGTGAAATCAATAAAAAGTCATGGTGCAGTCTGCAAAAGGCATACTCTCCATTTTATGCAGTGGTTGCTTGCTAATATCTGATTTTCACTATGCTAAACTAATTTGACACTTGCTGGAACCAGTTTATTGTGTGTGTATATATTACTGGATGGCTTATGGCCTACCATATGATTGCTTAGTAAATTTCCTATTACGAAACTTAATAGCAGATTTTGTGATTCTAAACTTTCTTACGAATGCCATAGGTAAATTCATTAAGCAGCTTATTGTTGAAATGGTAAGCTATTTTTTTGTTATTCTGTATTGTTAGTATATCCTCTTGCCAGTTAATTTCTGCTGCTATTTTGAGGTCACCTGGCCTCTTTTCATGACTGCGTCCGTTATTTTTTCATCATTTCTTCTCCTTAATTTTATAGTAGGTTCACATACTGCTTATGTTTGATTGTGGCTCTCTTTGTTCACGCATAGGCCAACTGTGATTCTCAATTTTGATGTAAAGCCTACTTTTCGAAACAAAGTTGCTCTAAACTAGCTTGAAGATGCATTCAACATTGCTTTTCTCTTTTGCAAATGATATTGCGTGCTGCCATTGATTCATGTTTGATTCCTGCTCCTGCTGCTTTCTACAGCACTCCAGTATCTGTTGGATCATAGACATCTCATTGGCAAGTTACGACCAGTCAATCCATGCCGAATGGGTACATTGCGGTCAGCTACCTGTTCTCGGTGTTCTGTTGAATGCAGCTGCAAGTGGAACAGTTACTTTACCAAAATTGAGTTCCTTGGGATGCAACCTGTGGATATTGTGGTATGGGTGCCATGTACCGATTTTTTTTTCATCTTGATCCACAATTAATTCACTTCCTCTTTTTTTCTTTTTCTTTTGGAACAACTAGATGCTCCTCTCAAGAAAGATTGTTTTACACTCTTGAACACAAGCGTAATAGATTAATGCAATTTGCGCAGAATGAGTAAATTGGGATCACACCTTTTTTCGTCTGTCCTATTGATTTGAACTCATTTATAATTTTAATTTTATCATTTTGTCTTTGGAATGCATTTGCCATGGAAAGGTTATGTGCACCCACGGCAAATGCCGCGGGGGTTCCATCTAGTAAGATTATAGTTCCTCCCGGCGGGCCCCGCACCTATACTGTTCAAAACTCACTGTTGCTATTGTTCAAAAGTCGCTAAGCCGTCCGATCACTTCGCGAGCCTTCATCGGGCCGTTCGTTCCCGCCTCATGCTCCTGCGCGGTCGCACCCCTACGCTTTCTCGAAGCCGCGTTTTTGCTTCCCGACACTTCCTCACCTCGCCCGGCTGCCTTCCCTCACCGACGCTCCCTGCCGGCAAACTCCAATCCGCAACCGCGAAATGCTTCTCTGCGAGCTGATCTGGGGTGTGGTTGTTTCCGCCCCGCGTCGATCCCACCTGTCCTCCAAGCCGTGAGTTGATTTGGGCTGTGGTGACCTCCATCTCCCGGCCTCGATCCCACGTCGGAGATTTGGACGGGGTGGCCCTCGAGCTGCAGGCCGGCGGCGGACGCTCTCGAGGGTGAGCTCAGCGCAGCCGTCGTAGTTGTGAGACTGGCGAGCCGATGCCGCCTCAGAATGGAGAAGCCACAGACCGCCATCACCACCTGCGTCGTCTACTCGCCTTCAGCCCTCAGCGGCGGCGGCGGCGCCTCCGCTTCCACTGCGTCCCCTCACCAGCGCCCGTTCACGGTAGGCCGCCCCTGCACTCAAGTTCGCGTCCCTCAACCTGCTACTGCCGCTGTGTTCAACGTTGAAATCCCCATCGGCCCTTCTTCTTCGTGATCTGTCAGTATTTTTTTCCTGTCCTATATGTCTGAATCTCCCTCTGTTCTATTTTGTTTTTCAGTTTTGACGTGCACGACTGCTTGGGAAGGGCTGATTCAAATGAGAGGTTTAGCAAATAAATGACGGAGAGTGGTATGTCCCATCTTTCACATAGAGATCCATTTACTGAATGATTCCTGCATTTTTTTTTTGCCTATTTTGCTTATCAATTAGTCTTCCATTGATGTTTCTTTAGTGTTCTATGAATTAGTCTTCCATCCGTCTTGCCTTAGAAATACTGTTGCCTTAGAAATACTGTTCTATGAATACCAGTGTACGATCAAGTGTACGATCAGTGGTCTTAGAAATAGTATTCCTGGTCTAAGTTGAAGTGAGATATATGTGACTCAGTCCTTCATCATCATCGCCTTAGACATAGTGTTTCTGATTTTAGTTCTCATGTTCCATTCGTTAAGTTGTTCACAGGTGTCATTGCCTTTTATAAGAATTAATTATGAGACATTTTCCTCTGTAGCACAGCATTGGCCTGCTCAGGTACTGCACGAAATGGAATGACACCATCTTAAATGAGCTTGGCATTTGAGATATGTTTTCTTGAAGAAAATTTGGGACTTTAAGTAAATAGTAGTATCATAATAAGCTTATAGTTTCTCCAGCCGGACCAATGTGAATTTGGATCCAGTTCAAGAAAACCTCTACGATGAAATGAACCTGTAATTGTCTGATGTTAGTCCTAGACTTTTCAATCCTGTGCCATAATGTCATTTTTTTATGCGATATTCATCAAGAGTTTTGGCATAAATATAATATCTGACAACCACTTCCTTCATATTCACTTAATGCCGACCAGCTTATCTGAAATTCTTTTTTTATTTGTTGAATTTTGACTAACAGACCACACTATTCTACAGTAAGTTGAAATTGGGGTATGCCACTACTGAGCATTCACTTCGGTGAATTGCAATGTAGTTGATGTTAGCTGACAATTGAATTAGCTAATCAGCTTTTCTCTTCAAGAGATCAAACAGGTTTCCATCTCTTTTACTGTAGTCTTTGCAGTTTTGTTTCATAACAATTGATTCCTTCTACATAATTATACTTTTTAAATATATCTTATTACTTTCAGGAGGCTGCTTGCTGATTACTTATGGAGAGATTTGATTGCTGATGTTCCATACCCAATAGATAATTACTCATACTGGTCTTGAAAGCTAAGTGATGAAAAGCTGATAACGAAGATATGGCGATTATGTCCGCTGGAAAAGTATTTCAAGGATTCATCATAACCTCTGTTTTTGTCTTTTATGTTCCTGCAACTATGGTCACATATTTTTTCCTGCTCTTGAAAATTGTCTTTTCTTCAAGCTTATGTGATGCTATCAGAACATGATATACAAATGATGATATCGTGAACATGATGTTATATAGAAATGTTGATATCGAGAAATGGTGTTAATATTTGATATAAACTAGCGAGCTGTTGAGAAAATTTGATGCCAAAGAATTGTTTCTTATGCGACTTGCATTTTTTGTGATCCCAGCCTCATACGTACTCTGAACAACATTCTTTTGATATCGTTTATGTGACTTGCTTGCCATGAAAAGTTGTTGTAAAATTATATATATATTTTTAATTTCATGTTGTGTGGTGTTGCTCACTTCTTTGTTGCAAAGAAGAATGTGTATTATTGGTGTCGAATGATAGAGTAACATGACATGTCGCTTTAAATAGATAGTCTGCCCAGCTTGAAGATCAGATCATACTTGGTTTATTAATGCATATCTAACTTGGAGAGTTCAGATATTGATCTTTTGGATTTGAGGATTACACATACCTGAGAAGCCATGTTAAGATGTGCCATGGCTTGATGATTATGATGAGTAATTGACTTGGTGTTGAGTTGAAATGTGGATTTTGAGATCGCTTTAGCTTGTTTGTTTTGGCAACTTTGAGTGTTGCTTTATGACTAACCAGAGTTACAATGATGAAGGAGTTGGTGAAGTTGAAGGAGAAGGAAATGTGTTTTCTTGTCTCATGATGTGTAGGTCAATGGAGTCAACTTGGTGGTCAACGGCAGGAGGATCGGGACCAAACGGGGGCGTGGGGCCAGACGATCGAGAGGCCGGGTGAGGTCAAGGGTGATCCACACCATACATATGGAGATGACGAGAAGCACCGACGGTTTCGCGGTTTGGCCTCAAAACCGTGGAGGTGATGAAGATGGCGTGTTGACCAGGGTCAAGGCGAACGGGAGGCCGGTGCAAGTGAAGGGTCCCGACGGGCTGGGACCAAGGAGACTTGACGGCGATGAGGTTCGCAGGACGAGGTGACACGCGTCGACATCGAGATGGTTTCTCGGTTTGGCCTCAAAACCGGTGGTCAACGGTTTCCCGGTTTAGCCTCAAAACCGGTGGTGGGTGGTTTCCCGGTTTGGGCCTCGAAACCGGTGGTGGACGCTCAAAACCGACGGTGGACGGTTTCCCGGTTTGGGCCTCAAAACCGGCGGACGGTTTCCCGGTTTGGGCCTCAAAACCGGCAGTGGCGGATGGTGGTGCATGTGGCACCATCGCAAAGGTAGTTTCAAGGTGAAGCTAAGTTGTGAAGGTCCCGACGGCGTTCGGGTGACGGAGAAAAAGTTGGACAAAAACACCTTTATGTGTTGTATGGGTGTGTTGTAGTGTGAGGGGCATTTTCGGGATGTGAAAATGACCAAGAGGATAAGGAGGAGGGGCAGGTTGGCTGCCCACTTGGGGCTTTTGGTGTTGCCCTCACTTGTGTGTGAGATAGGGCTTGGGAGAGGAGAGAAAGAGAGGGGAGAAGAGAGGAGATGGCTCTTTGATTGAGCTTTTTGTCATCCTTAGTTTGTGTATGCTAGGGAGTGGCTTGACACATACATCTTTGAGCAATACCAAGTATCAATTCGTTCTCAAAGTGTTCTCCTCATCTTGAATCCCGAATTTGTTATTTTCCCCATTTTCGGAGCTATTTTTGGGTGATTTTCGATTCGCCTTGTATGATGCGTTTTGGGATGTATTTCTTAGGGGATCTTGGTGCTATGATGTGCTGGAACAATTCTTGGTAGGTCTTTGACCGAATCCATGGCACGAGCACCTTCGATTTGATGATTTGGTGAAGTTTCCTTCTCTAGTTCATTCAAACCCTACTTTTCATGGTAGAATCCAAAATCCGTATGGATTTCTTTGGGTTTTTTGTGTGACTCCTATTGGATGATGTTCCCCATCTCAAGACGAAGCTATGGTTCAAATTTCGTGATTTTCGGAGGTCGTTTGGTCGGGTTTCGAGATTTTTCTTGAGCTTGCGCGCGAGCTGTCCTGACAGGGCCGGACTATCCAGCATAATACCGGAGTATCCGATGGCCGGAGTGTCCGACATGTTACCGGAGTGTCCGATGGGGAGGTTCTGATGTTGGTTCTAGATTCCGGAGTATCCGGCAAGTTACCGGACTATCCGATGGGAGGTTTCTGTTATGATTTTTCCAGATCATCTTTTTAAGTGTGTCTTTGCTTGATTTGCTTCCGTAAGTGTTTATATCTCTTCCACAATCATTCCTAGGGTCAACACATTACGTTTCATGTGTGTGTGTGATCTTGGTGGTTGTTCTTGAGGTGGGTTGTGACATAGGCCAAGTTCTTTGCAAGAATTTTTATCGGCTCCCATTCACCCCCCCCCCCCCCCTCTGGTCGCCTTCTCGGTTCTTCAATACCCATATGTAACTTCTGATATGAACATCAACCAAAAGCTGCAAATTTCAATGAGCCATAATTTTATGCCGCGGGGTCTCTTTCTAGTAACCCTTAATAGAACCCGTACCAGTAGTTGCAGCAGAGCACGCTCTCCTCTCTTTTTGAATTTATGCAGGATCCGCTTTCCAGACATCTGCTCCGCTGCGGATCCGCAAGGGTGATGACATTGCCACTGACAGGAATAAACTCTGTCACTTCCGGACCCCAAAGCTGGAACACAAAAACCAAAGTTTCAGGGCCTGCTTGGTTCAGCGCCTCCACTCGCCACGCCATAGCTTTGGCGCCGCCGAAGCCTCGGCGGCAAAATTCGGCGCCACAGTCTTGGCGCTAGACGACGAGAAAAATAGCAGCAAAAAGTGTGGCAGGCCGACGTTTGCGCATGAACCAAGCAGCAGCCTCATTTCAGCGGCGCCGCCGAAGCTTTGGCATGGTAAAATGGGGCGGGGAACCAAGCATGCTCTCAGTGCCACAACTTGGTTATCACGGAATGTCACCTGCCTGGGGATCCTCACCTTCTTCTGCAGATTCCAACGCCGCGCTTCCCCAAGTGTACTTACCCGTCCATTTTATACGCTTATCTCCGTTCTCCTAAGCAAAGGTTCGCTCTCTTCGATCACCACACGCTTGAGCTGTGGAGCGATGCACTTGCCACCCGATTTCCCACGATCTCCCCACCTTCCATGGATCTCGGCTTGCCGTAACGCTACTTGTTTATGAGAGATCCCATCTCCCATGCACCCTCCATCATCATGCACTAGCTCCTGTTGCACTCATGCTCTAAGCTACAGTTTCTCAAACCATCTTTCAGCTCTGCAACGCTATTACATCCGGATCAGTTAACCTCTGCATGCAGAATAATCCTCTTTCTGTTGGTCCCTTTTCTGTAAAAAGAATTGGGCTATGCAAAATGGCAAATGCCTTGGATTGTCATTCTTCGATCATGCCTGCGTATACTACTTGATCTGGACGACGACACAACCAGATGCACGCACCCAAGGGAGCGAAGTGAATTTTATCCATATTGGTCTAGACTGGCAATTAAACTGTCCAAAAACAGAGAGCCCATGGACAGCAATGTCACATGAAACAGTGGACCCGCATTAAAAAGCCTCTCTCCCTTTCAGTGCAAAGCCAGGAAGCAGCAGTGGGCACCGAATCGCAGTGACGCTTCTGCCTGCTGCTTCTCTGGCCTTCCTAGTTTTCACCAACCTACTGAGCAGCACAGATCCCGATGACAGTAACATTCCTCTTCCTTCTCCTCCCCCACCCTGCCCATGTGCTCACATGATCCAAAGCCATCCATCTCCCAGGAACATGTGCAACCACCACTTGTTTACCTATGGTATTAGCCACACTAATCATAGTTTACGGCTTACTTTAATCCGCACTTTACTGCTTAACTACGCTTTTTACCTGGGCGATCGGTGGCAGGCAGAGGTGACTTCCACTGGCGGGCGATCTGCCTCGGCCAGAGGGCCCCCGTCTTAACCTTCTTTCCACGGCACGCCATAGAAGCCTCCACTGCAGTTTGCCTGTACTCTGTTACAGTGCCTGGTAGATGGATTATGCTGCTTACGTACGTCCTGTCAGATGCAGGTGCTGAGATAAAATTATTCTCGCCAAGGCCGTTTGTGTTTTTGCTGTACGTCACCATGGGTCCTTCTGGTCCCTCCAGCCAGATACGTCTAATAATGATGAGGTAAAATTAACATTGCAAATTTTCTACACCATTTGCCTGGTAGATGGATTAGTACCAATTGCAGGCTGACTTCATTCTGGATATGTACATACGGCGAAGTTGATTCGAAATACAGTACTTATGGATGGAATAGCAAGAAGCGAAAGAACCAGGACAGGCAACAAGATAGAAATGGCAATGGTTAACTCAGATTTAATTTGCAAGGCAGCTAGCTGCTGTACAGTAAATTAAATTCCATCCCAGACACAGGAAAGCAATTACAGTAAGCGGATGATCTATGCAGGTCAAGATAACCTCTGAATGAATAGTAAAGACTACTGCAATTCTACAGGCTAAGTAAAGGTAGGCAGGCACGAACGGAAAACAGTTGAATGGTAGTTAGGCTATGCTTCTTTGGTTTCTCCTTTCCAGTTATTCTTTTTTGGGGGCATCTTTTCTTCTTCTCTCTTTCCAGCTTCCATTTGCACGCTCGCTCGTCTCGATCAGATGCTCACCACCGGGGTCCACTCGAACCGGCCGGCGTCGAGGGGCACGCCGCGGACGACGTCAAAGTTGTACCTGGGCAAGGAGGTGAGAGCGAGCGCACGTACGTCAGATCGGCACGCCGGCCGCGGCAAGTCGTGGCACGCGCCACGAAAACGAAGAAGAGATGTGCGTGCGGTGCAATTACTGCGGTAACACAGTAAATCGACGCTGCATGCTACGACTACGAGCACACGGTAATTTTTTGCTGTTGGGACGACGAGGACTTACTTGGAAGCGAAGCGCTTGGCCTCGGCGGCCTCAGCCGCCGCGAAGAACTCGTCGATCTCGGCCGCCGGTGGCATCACGCGCTGGACAGGCGACGTTGCCGCCAGCAACGACCGGCCGCTCCTCCGCCCCGCCAGATCCGACTCCAGATCGCTCAACTCGCCGTGCGCTTGGCTCGATGGTGTCGTTTCTCGCCTGAATTTCGGATAACCACGAGCGGAACGGCGTCAGGAGCACGCCGGAAAGCATAATTCAGCAAGAATTGCGAGAAACAAGGGAGAATTCTCCAACCTCTCGCGGTCCCGGCCGCACCCCGAGTTGCTCGCCGAGCCCTCCGGGACGTGATCTCCGCCAGCCTGTAGAGCCCCAAATCAAAAGGAAACAACGGAATTCAGCAACGGGAGGCGCTCGAGATCTCGAACCATTTTTGAATTCGAATTCTAGGGTTTCCGATCTCTCACCTCCGCAGCGTCGGAGCGGCACGCGGCGCTCCGTTCCAGAGCCGACGCGTCGAACGATGACGCCGTGCTGGAGCACCGAGACAGGCCGGCGCCGAGGGCTGCAACTTGGCCGGCACCGGCAGCCTCAGCCGCGGTAGGAGCCCCCTGAGCCGAAGAAGACGGTGGCGGTGCCTTGAACAGCATGCGGCTCCGTAGCTGAAGGTAGCAGCTTCCATCATCTCCACCAGAACCCACGGCAGCAGGTTGCTCCTCCGCCTCCGTCGCCGTCGGCAGCGCCTTCCTCTTCTTCGGGACAACCTTCGCGACACCGCCCGCGGTGGTCGCGCCGGCAGCCGACGCAGCCCGCGACCTGGTCCGGACGCCGACGACCTGCGTGACCTCGACGGCGGCCACCTCCTCGCCCGCGGCCCCCCTGCACTTGCGCATGTACTTCCCCATCTGGGCACGCCGCCCGCCGCCCCGGCCGCCTGGCTTCTCTTGGCCGCTTCCCTTCCCCTTTTTTTCTGACGCCGCGGCGCTGCCTGCTTTGGATTCTATCTATCCCCATCCGGCGCTGGCGTGCGCGCACAAATATAAGATGCCGCGGCCGCGGGGATCAGATCCGGATCCGACGGCCAGGATCGCTCTGCCCTGACGGCGCCGTTAGCCGGATCTGGCCGTTGGGAGGCGGACGGGGAGCGGCGCGCGGTGCCGGTCGCGTGCGGCCGGCCCCACCTGCCGCGGCCGGTGCGTTCCACGCGCCCGCGCGTAGCCGCGACGGCAACGGGGTGCAGCTAGTCCTGGGACTTGGGCCGGGCCAAATGCGGGTGGGCCGCGGCCCGAACGTTTGGCACGGCACGTGGCACGGCCCGGCCCGAAGAGTTTTCGTGCCGTGCCGGCCCGGCCCGAGGTGACGGGCCGTGCCGTGCCGGGTTTTTGGTACATCGGGCGGCACGGCACGACACTGCTCAATGGGCCGTGCTCGGGCCGGCACGGCCCGGTTGTGGCCCGGCAGCCCGAATTTAGCCCGATAATGTGTTCTTGTCAAGTTCTTTAGCCAACGCTCTTTTTGTTATTTTGATTCATATTTCAAAATACAAACTTGTTTAGATTTTGCATATGTGGTCCAAATTTTATGATTCTTTTTTCTATAATCTTTAAAAAATCATCTCTATCATGTGGAATGTTTGTATACAAACTTTTATAGTTCAATTTTCTACTAATCAGTCAAGTCATTAATGGTCACTATTCAACATTTTCTTCATCATTTTGTAGATCTTCAAAAAATATGAAGTTTTAAGTCATTTTTTGTGTGGATGTACAACTTATACATCTTTACACATAGGAATTTTGTATAAATTTTTTTGAAGCACTTACACTGATGTAAGTTCGAATTGCTCCTCGTTTGTCTCAAAAGCTTAGAACTTCTATATCGTTTAGTAAATTTTGAACACACATTCATACAAATATTGTTAAAAAAATTCCCCAAAAATTGTAGAGGTTGGTGTTGACTTGTAACGACTCCACACCAAATTTGAGTTCAAAATTCAGTATATTTTTGGAGATTAAAAATGCAAAAACTCACATTTCCTTTGTTTTTTTGATATACACACAAACTATGTTGATTTTAGAACTCAAATTTGATATACACTTGTAATAGGGCTGTCCTAATCTAGTATAATTTTGGTGGAAGTTTTGAAATTTTTTTATCCATGTAACACTATAAAAAGAATCGATTTAAACAATAAAAATGCGTCTTCTCTTGCTGAAAACGTATTCTTGGAAGCTTTCACTGAAACCGGGCCGTGCCCGGGCTTGGCACGGCCCGATGACGGCCCGCCGTGCCGCGTGCCGTGCCCGGGCCGCATTTTTACAATGTTGGGCCGACCGGCACGGCCCGATGCGGCCCGATGGGCCAACACGGCACGGCACGAAACGGCCCGAAGCACGACGGGCCCGTGCCGTGCCGGCCCGGGCACGGCCCGAGTCCCAGCACTAGGTGCAGCCGGTGGCAACGGCGTTCGCACCCAAACGGAACGTAACGGAAGAAGCTCCAGCGCCAGGCACGCGTTTTTACCAGGTTGGCCGTAGGTCTGTGCGTTTGACAGGTGGAATGCGGCTGATCCGACGGTTGGACTGCCGTTGGGGTGTTAAGATTTGAAATTTGAAATCTTAACGGCGAGGAGTGCGAAGAGAGGCAGGTTATAATTAGCCGCGCTATACCGTTTCAATATTATTACTAGGTGTGGCTGCTGAGCCAGCTCAACTCGGCTCGACTCCCTCTAGCTCGTTCGGATGATGAGGAAAGGGATGTTGCCTAACTTGCATACGAAGAGGACGTTGCATAACGTTACAACCTTTGCTCCTTTCCTTCCCTGTTGACAAAAAAAATGTAACCGGATGAGATTGAGAAAAAAAAAAAGGAAAATAAAAGTAATGGACCCTGCAACCTTACCTGAAGATTGAAAGAAACATCTCTGGGTAGTTTTTTAAATCGTAACGGCGAAGATTGCAACAAAGGCAGGCTTTAATTAACCGTGTTGTACTGTTTTAATGTTACGAAGAGTGACGTTGCGTAACTTGCATTACAGGCATGCGTTTTTCCCAAGTTGGCCACGGGCCTCTGCGGTTGACACCTGGAGTAGCGAGCCCATTATTGGGTTATCGTTGTGGCAGTTAAGATTTGAAATTTGGAATCCTAACAGCGAGGAGTGCGAAGAGAGGCAGGTTTTAATTAACCGCGTTGTACTGTCTTAATGTCACGAAGAGTGACGTTGCGTGACTTGCATTACAAGCATGCGTTTTTTCCAAGTTGGCCACGGGCCTCTGCGGTTGACACCTGAAGCAACGAGCCAACTATTGGGCTATCGTTGTGGCAGTTAAGATTTGAAATTTGGAATCCTAACGGCGAGGAGTGCAAAGAGAGGTAGGTTTTAATTAACCGCGTTGTACTGTCTTAATGTTACGAAAAGTGACGTTGCGTAACTTGCATTACAAGCATGCGTTTTTTCCAAGTTGGCCACGGGCCTCTGCGGTTGACACCTGGAGCAGCGAGCCGACTGTTGGGCTATCGTTGTGGCAGTTAAGATTTGAAATTTGGAATCCTAACAGCGAGGAGTGCGAAGAGAGGCAGGTTTTAATTAACCGCGTTGTACTGTCTTAATGTTACGAAGAGTGACGTTGCGTGACTTGCATTACAAGCATGCGTTTTTTCCAAGTTGGCCACGGGCCTCTGGGGTTGACACCTGAAGCAACGAGCCGACTATTGGGCTATCGTTGTGGCAGTTAAAATTTGAAATTTGGAATCCTAACGGCGAGGAGTGCGAAGAGAGGCAGGTTTTAATTAACCGCGTTGTACTGTCTTAATGTTACGAAGAGTGACGTTGCGTAACTTGCATTACAAGCATGCGTTTTTTCCAAGTTGGCCACGGGCCTCTGCGGTTGACACCTGGAGCAGCGAGCCGACTGTTGGGCTATCGTTGTGGCAGTTAAGATTTGAAATTTGGAATCCTAACAGCGAGGAGTGCGAAGAGAGGCAGGTTTTAATTAACCGCGTTGTACTGTCTTAATGTTACGAAGAGTGACGTTGCGTGACTTGCATTACAAGCATGCGTTTTTTCCAAATTGGCCACGGGCCTCTGCGGTTGACACCTGAGGCAACGAGCCAACTATTGGGCTATCGTTGTGGCAGTTAAGATTTGAAATTTGGAATCCTAACGGCGAGGAGTGCGAAGAGAGGCGGGTTTTAATTAACCGCGTTGTACTGTCTTAATGTTACGAAGAGTGACGTTGCGTAACTTGCATTACAAGCATGCGTTTTTTCCAAGTTGGCCACGGGCCTCTGCGGTTGACACCTGGAGCAGCGAGCCGACTGTTGGGCTATCGTTGTGGCAGTTAAGATTTGAAATTTGGAATCCTAACAGCGAGGAGTGCAAAGAGAGGCAGGTTTAGCCGCACTTTCAATGTTATTACTAGGCGTGGTTGTCGAGCCAGCTCGACTCCCTCTAGCTTGTTAGGATAATGAGGGAGAGAGATGTTGTGTAACTTGCGTACGGAGAAGACGTTGCATAACTTGCGCTACAAGCTTTACTCTTTCCCTGCCCTGTTGACGAAAAATGTAACCGGACCCTGCAACCTTACCTGAAGAACGAAAGAAACATCAGCTAGGGAGCTTTGGGCAGTTTTTCAAATCGTAATGGCAAGGAGTGCAACAAAGGCAGGTTTTAATTAGTCGTGTTGTATTGTTTTAATGTTATGAAGTGTGACGTTGCGTAACTTACGCGTTTTTATCAGGTTGACCACTAGCCTCTGCATTTGACAACTGGAATGCGGTGGATTCGACAGTTAAGCCACAGTTATGGTTGTTAAGATTTGAATTTCAAATCCTATCGGCGACAAGGTGCAAGGAAGGCACGTTTTAATTAGCCGCTTTGTATTGTTTTAATGTGACGGAAAGTGACATTGCGTAACTTGGAGGCTTTGCTCCTTCCCTGTTAAAAATGTTACTGGATGAGGTTGGAAAAAAAAAAGAACAAAAGGAAAATAAAAACGTTACGGGACATGCATGTGCAGCCTTACCTGAAGAACGAAAGAAACGTCGGCTAGGCGTTCTGGGTCCCTGTCTGCCACAATAGAGCAGTAACTATCGAAAGGTGCTACCTGCAAAAGGCTGCAGTTTATAGTTAGCACAGCAGCAGGGCGGTCCCATCATTAGTCCAGCCCGCGCTGCCGGGAGCCTGGCACGTTCAGGTTCTATTCGCCTTCGACTGACGAGAGCCTGTCGGCCAAAAGAAAGAAAGCTCTCCTGCTGCTGCTGCTGCTGCTGCTGCTCCTTCTTCTGCAAGACTGCAAGTGTTTTGTCCTACGGCCAATAAGCATGGCCTGTCGCGTGCGATTTGGAAATTGGAACAACGGCTACGCTGGTGTCACGAGGCGTTGTTTTCACGGTCCGTGGTACGTATGCCGACGGGAACAGCGTGTCAGACGGACGGTAAGCACGGCCACGTAGCGCTAGCGCGCCGTAAATGGCAAGTTGGCCGCGAGGCGTAAACGGGGCGGACGGACATTTTGGCCGTTGCACTCCAGTACAGATCCGGAAGCGCGCAGGGGTGTGGGCGCGGCCATGTCGTCGTACTACACGGCGGGCCGTGCTCCTATTTCCCAGCGAGCCGGATCCATCGCCGTCGCAGCATTAACCAGTTTTGGCAGCGCGAACCGTGGATCAACGTGCGTGGACGGGCGCGGAGCTTGGCCTGTCTCGCCGATCGATCGAGTGCTCTGCTCTGCTCGCTCGCGCGGGTCCGGGAACTGGAAGAAGCCGACGCAACTAGCTGTGCGCGCCAGGGACGTCTTGCTATGCTATAGCCGCAGCATTCGGATGAGCTAGCTGCGCTGGTGCACGCACGTGTGCGGTGTGCAGTGCCCAGCTCCTCCTCTCGCATGGCAACGGCTGCTGGGTTGTCTTGGCCGCTTGCAGCGTACGGCCGATCTATGGCACGAATTGGAGTAAAAATCTTCTTGTCTTCAATTCTACCGTACAAGACACGAATTGGAATGAATACTTTTCTACGCTGCAGCGCATGAGTACTGTTCTAGGCCGGGCATATTCTGTCCAGATGCATCTGGTTACGTTGGAAATATGGCAGTTCTCCAACGTCAATTTCTATAGTATCGCGCATGCAGTCTCTCTCGTCAAATTTCTTTTCACAAATTCAGTCATTTTCTTGGACAATGGGAAATCCAGTCACTGGTTGACCAGCCAAATGTTGATGTACTCCTACGTCTTATAATTAACAACAACTAACGCAAGAGTCGACAGATCAATGGACAATGATACCTGGACTGGACGTCCCCCAAGGTGGGGGGAGAAAAGAATGTCATGTGCTGCATCCGCTCTGGTGTATTGTGCCTTGGATTCTCTCCTTGTATCGTTTTTTATATCATAGCATTTCGTCGTTTCCTCAAGGAACAAATGCCCGTACCACGTTACAAACAGACATATTAGGATACAATAATAGCCGACACATGCAGATTGACCTCCGTTTCATGGAACAAAAAGACAGTCATATTGGTTATCTTTGGTTTTAACCGCCCTCGCAAAAAGAAATATTAACTTTGTTTACTTTCAACCGGTACCATGTTAGAAAGAAATAAAGGATAAAGAGGAAGATCTGATCACATGGCTTTGATCTGACTAATGGAAGTTTGGTGCGATCTTCTGATGTCACGAGGCTCAATAAGTGCGACAAAAGGTTCGATCCAAATCACACTTAAATTATTGCTACCACGTACTAGCACTATCCTCTCCGCTGGTTGATGGCTTCTCCCCTCATATGGGGAAAAAAAGGATGAGGTTGGTGTATTTGCTGATAATGGAGGATTCCTGATCAGTACAGCTGATTTAACCTGGGGTAACTTTGGACAAAAGTAAGACCACATGATTAGACTGACACTTGAAACAAGTAAGTATAGAAACAGAGTCAGCTTTGGCCTGTGGAGCACGCACGTAGTACTAGGTGGTACTCCCTCCGTTTCATTTTAGGTGTCGTTTTAGCCTCAGCATGTTTTGCCGAATTATGTGTCGTTCTCGAGTTTCAATGCTCCTTTTCTGTCACTTCCGGTCCTCTCACCAGGAAAAGCAGCTGGCACATGCACTGCTGCTGTCCATCCCAACAGACCCCACTCATTTTTGCCCTATCACTTGCTTCCACGTTGCAATGGAGTGAATGTTTATTGTTTCTAGCCCTGAGAGATGCTGCGTACGTCACTTTCACACCTGCTGCCCCGGCATCATCATTTTGGCATTGGTTTCTACGCTGCTCTCACAACGACACCTAAAGTGAAACGGAGGGAGTAGCATTATCCAGGGTGTGTTCGTTTCACCGTTTAGACCCCTCTAAAATTTAACTCTAAAGAGAATCTTATTATTTAAGAGTATTAAATAAAGTCTAATGACAAAACCTTTTTACAGATGGGTACATCTTTACGAGACGAATCTAATAAGCCTAATTAATCTATGTTTTGCTACAGTGATGCTACAGTAAATATCGTCTAATCACGGCTTAACTACCCTCGTTAAATTCGTCTCGCGATTTAGAGGGGGGTTCTGCAGTTAGTTTTGTAATTAAACTTTATTTAAGACAAGATTCTTTGTGTTTAAACCCCTCTAAATTTTAGACTCTAAAACGCCGATCACGCCCCCAGATTAGTAAGACCACCGCACCCAAGAAATGTACCGGCAGAACAGCATGCAATAGATTCTCCACGCAGAAATCTCTAGTACTAATAACATTGACTATTGGCCTGTTTGGCACAGCTTTTAGACTGGATTCTAGATTTTGCTTCTGACACTGTAGCTACAGGAAAAATACTGTAGCAGAATCCATTTTCGGCCAGAACCCAAAATCCGCGAAAACGTAGCTTCTCGCGGATTCTGATACTGTAGCTACAGTAACATACTGTAGCAACTGTAGTAGAGGCAGAAGCTCGAATCCATTTTACCAAACAGGCCCTATATCTGTACTCTGCAGCACACTATTCTGTCAATTAGTGGGATTTAGGCCAAAGATCTGCACGTTGAATAGCTGCTGTAGTTAGACAGATTCTGTCTGGTAGTAACTCCCGCATATGACAAAGGCCCTCGCATATGACAAAGGCCCTGTTCGTTTCTTTTAGCGCTAAATTTTAGAGGCCTCTAAATAAAGAGAATCTAGTATTAAATAAAGTCTAATGACAAAACCTTTTTACAGATGGGTACATCTTTACGAGACGAATCTAACGAGTCTAAGTAAGTTATGTTTTGCTACAGTCATGCTATAGTAACCATCGTCTAACCACGGATTGCTTACCCTCATTAGATTCGTCTCGCGAATTAGACCAGGGGTTCTGCAGTTAGTTTTGTAATTAAACTTTATTTAATACTTTTAAATGATAAGATTCTTTTTTTTAGACCCCTCTAAATTTTAGACCCCTATGAAACGAACACCCCCAAAATTTTAGAAATCATACCAGTGCGGCACTGCCGCATAACAGAGCTGAACAGAAGTTTTACAGAGAACATCAATGAAAAAGAATCTTGTCATTTTCACCATTCTAAATTTTAGACCTCTAAAATAAAAGAGAATCTTGTCATTTAGGTATATTAAATAAAATTTAATGACAAAACCTTTTTGACAGATGAATGCTCATTTCGAGACGAATCTAATAAGCCTAATTAATCTATATTTTGCTACAGTGATGCTACAGTAACTATCATCTAATCACGGCTTAATTACCCTCATTAGATTCGTCTTGCGAATTAGACCGGGAGTTCTGCAGTTAGTTTTGTAATTAAATTTTATTTAATACTTCTAAATAACAAGATTCTTTTTTATATGACTCCTCGAAAATTTAGACCTTGGAAACGAACACCCCCGAAAATTTGAGTGGGCACTTGGCAGGAAGAACCTTCCCTTTTTGGCACTTTTCACCTCCCTGCTTAACCGGTCGGTCCCCACGGTTCTGTGACGGAGCAGTCTCAGCAGCCATGGGAGTCGGTGCAACGGACGTTTTTCAGAGGACAGTGACAGTGGCTGAACTGAACAGTAAGCGCACATTTAATCCGCACAGCAGATTTGTATGCCGGCATGGACGGGTGAATTAAGCAGCCGGCATGGACGGGTACTGTTAGTATTACTCCAGGCTTTTGTTCTTTTCCTAGAATCCTGTCCATCTCCAATGCCATGCATCCTCTGGTTGTGAAACGGTCTATTTTTCTGAGAGGGAATCCTATGCTTGACTAGCAGCTAGGAATCAGGGATCATCTGCTGCGCTGTCGAAGTTTGCTTCGGTACAATTTTCTTGGACTGATGCAAGTCAATGTGGTTAGCAAGTTGGTGCTCCTACGTAGCCAGAGGCTTTCAATCCGTGGTCTCAAAATAATCAGCGTATCTTATCTCGGAACGGTTGGCTCAACTGCTCCGGATGGCCGAGAATTAGTCGCCCCGTTTTAGAGAAAAATGGAAAGATATGAGGTCTCTCTCACTTCCAGCGGTGTCGGCAGCGGAATGGACCAGACGAGGAGACGGCAGCCAGTGTCAGTCCTGAAGGCAAGAGCCGGACACGCATGCTGCATTGCTGATCGAATCTAGTGCCAGTGTCAGTTCTACCGGAAGGTATTAAATAAAGTTTAATTATAAATTTTTTTTACAGATTGATGCTAATTTACGAGACGAATCTAACAAGCCTAATTAAATTATATTTTGCTAAAGTAATGCTACAGTAACTATCGTCTAATCACAGCTTAATTACTCTTATTAGATTCGTCTCGCAAAGTAGCTCAGATTTCTGTAAAAAACTTTGTAATTATACTACATTAAATATCTTTAAATAACAAAAACTTTAGTTCTAAACGAAATGAATACGCACTAGCGCTGCCGCGCGCATCGGCCGAACACGGCCGCGCGGCCGCGGAAATCAACGGCATCCTTTCCGAGGAGTACTTGCCGCGTCGCTGTGGCGTTGCTTTCTGCTGCCGATCGATACATCGATTCCCGGTGCTCAGAGCTCTCTGCTCGGCTCCTCCTTTTCTCGTTTTGACCCCGTCCTGTTTTGCCAGATCCGTCGGTCTCAACAGCAATGAACTGCTGCGGTGCAGTGGAGGCGACAGCCATGGCCACACACGCGTGCGTGCTGTAACGAGCTTGCATCACTTCTCGCGCAAAAGAAGACTGGTAATTCAGTTAGTCGGCGCAAGTAGTAGTTACTGGGACCAGTGGTGGGAGTCGGCGGCAGAGGACGTCACCGCAATGAATTTGCGCGTGGGACGGAACGGAGGCGACGGGCCGCAAGGCGTGATCCCGTTCCGCGTACGTGTGAGGCAGGGGCCCCTCTCGTGACGTGTTCACAGCGGCCATTTATGCGAGCGAGCGTGAGCCCGGCTCACACGGACCGGAGGGCGAGCAACTAAAGCAAAACTAGCCTTCTCCGGCGGCATTCATGGTCTTCATGCGCACGAGGCCTGGGCGGCGCGGTGGACACACGGTGGGTTTAGTTCGAAGCGTAAATGGTCTCACGAGCCCGTCGAACGGAACCGTGTCATGCACATCACCTTTGACGCCGCCGCCGAGAATCGCACGCCGGCCTTTCGCTGATTCGTTCCGGCTTAAAATTCATTTGTTTTACTAGCTTCATATATACCTTTACTGCCAGCCGCGCGCTTTTACCGACCATCGCCTTTGAGGTTTCGGCGTGCCGTAAGCTAACTGGACGCGCACGCATGGACGGTGCGACGAGTAGCTGTAGTTACTAGTGTAGCTTTGTGCTGAGACGACGCGCGGGAAAAGGTGAGAGGAAAGTGCTTTTTAGTGGTTTGATTAGTGTAGGGGAGATGATTGATGCGTCGCGCAAAAGTGCCGTCTCATGATTTCGTGCATGATAGGGGTGGACGAGCAACGAAATATTCCTCATCTCCCTTTTTGGCCTTTGCCCTGGTGATAGGGAAAGGTACATGTGTCCAAAATAAAGATAATCATTGTTCACAAAAAAAAAACTTAAAGATAAGCGGATAAAAATCGTACCTCCTTTCCACAGTTAGTGTAAAGAGTTGTTGTAACAAATCATCGGCTTCTTGTGCTACTGCCTTCCCATGTGCAAATTGTAAAACTCTCAATCTTGTCTGCAAAGGGGAGAAAAAGGTTTAGGCCTCTTTGGGAATGCATGATTTCTTAAAACACGTGGATAGAGAAAACACATGATTTGAGCGCTTGCACCTCAAATCCTATGGAATGAAAAACACATAAAAATCACAAGAATGATAGATTGGATGACAATTAGGAAAAACACAGGAAGCGGATGACAGATAGACACGACGTAACTTTTCCATGAGGTTGGAGCTCATGTTAAAAATCCTCCAAAATCCTTGTGAAACAAGCCGTTCCATAAGAATTTGACACGTGCTTTATTTTGTTTCAAAGAGCACTTATAGAAAAAAAATCCTAAAAATTAAAATCCTCTAAAATGCATATGAAAACCCTACAATCCAAAGGAGGCCTTATAGAATTCATCCTAGAGTTGGACCAAAAACTACTGTGTGGCGCCTGTGCAGCCTGTGGCCCTTTTGGGATAAGTTGAGATTGGACTGGATGCAGCCCATTCTTGATTGGGCTAAAGCCCAAAAGAAGGAACCCGAGACTATTCGCGCGCTCCCTTCCCCAAATCGCCGCACGGACAGCCGCTCCCTTCCCGGCGCCGCCAGGCCGCCGACGGCCGTCTCGTCGAACCCGTCAAAAGCTATCCGATCCTGCCATGGACAGTTCCGCAACCGACGGTGCGAGGGTACCGCCTGCAAGGGCAGGGAGCCGCCTCTGCGTGAGGTGCGGCGAGCGGAAGGCCGCTCTGAAGCGGCCCAAAACCCTAGAGCAGGTGCGTCCCGTTCTCGCCGTTGTCACGCCGGTGTAATTGTTTGCGTTGTTTTAGGGAAGTTTCAGTGATGATGCCTAAGATTTAGCTGGTAGTGTTAGAACTTTGGATTGCCTCACCGGGCTGGCTCTGATTTTTGCCAAAGTGGGGGTGAGGAAAAGATGTCCTTTCTGTGTAGTCATGAAACTACTTTCGATTGATCTTGTGATTGTTTCAGCTGGATTTGTGCAATTCCTTTCTATCATTTTGTTTCTGTGAACTTTACTGCGTTAAGTTGATGTCATTACTAGACATGGTACTACCAATTTCAGCTGCACCTTTCAGCCACACAAGAGTACTTATATTTCTTCTTTAGATATGTAGAGAATGCTTCTACATCGTCTTTGAGGACGAGATTCATCAAACTATCGTGGACAATACTTTGTTTAAAGAAGGAGAACGTGTGGCAATAGGAGCTTCTGGTGGAAAAGGTATTCCAAGATTTGTATCTGCCTTCGCTCATCAGTTACTAGCAAAGTAACGCCTACATTTTATGACACTCATCACGCCATATTTCTTAGTTTTTATTCATTTGAGATGGTTAAATATATCGATATGCTTTGTATCTACTATTCATGGAACTGCTGAACTGTATTACAATAATGTCTCCCTATGTGAAAACACATGTGTTTGATACATGATGTGTTTCCTTTTATAGAGCCTTTGTGTTATGAATGATCGGGTTTTATCAACTTATTCACTCAAGTCATACTATTCCGTAGAGCTAGATATAGGATATGTATTTTGAATGAAGCAAAAGGAATTTATGTATAAATGCATCTATTTATGCAGATTCCAACTCATCTTTTGTTATGATTACTATGCAGATTCAACGGTGCTTGCATATGTGTTATCAGAGTTAAATCGTCGCCACAACTATGGTCTGGATCTGTTCCTTTTATCTGTTGACGAAGGGATCACAGGATACAGAGACGACTCACTAGAAACTGTTAAAAGGAATGAAATACAGGTTCCCTTCCCTTGTCCCATACATGACCGCACAATTTTGCCGCAGCTTGTTATTATGTTGGTGTCATTTTATTCTGGTCTTAACAGAAATTTAGTTTATATAGTTTTCAATTTCCCCCCTTGTAGTATGGCCTTCCCCTTAAAATAGTTTCCTATAAAGATCTCTATGGTTGGACAATGGACGATATTGTGAAAGCAATTGGCCTGAAAAACAATTGTACTTTCTGTGGAGTTTTTCGGCGGCAGGTATTCCTTACCTGCAAAACTTGTATCGTGCATTGTATTTCTTATTTATAGCTAGGCTAGAGTACATCATTGTTGAACATTCTTTTCCTTCTAGGCGCTAGACCGAGGTGCTGCTCTCTTGAAAGCTGATAAGATCGTAACTGGGCATAATGCAGATGACATTGCAGAAACCGTCTTGCTAAACATTCTGCGTGGTGATATTGCAAGGTAATTCTTGGTTGTATGTCTGATTTCCTACTTAGATCTTTCATATATTTACGCTGTTTTCTTGTAGGTTAAGTAGATGTACTTTTATAACTACTGGTGAAGATGGGCCAATCCCAAGATGCAAGCCTTTCAAATACACCTACGAGAAGGAGATCGTTATATATCCTTTGCTATGCAATATACCATTTTTTTTCATGATTTACTATGCTTATAACTTGTCAAATATGTTTGATATCCTTGACTATACAACACGTATGCGTACTTCAAAAAGCTGGATTACTTCTCCACTGAATGTAACATCTGATTCCTTTACTGTCCAATTTTTCTGCTATTTTCTCTTTAAAGTAAAATTTATCACTTATGCCAATATTTGAAAGTCCTCACAAGTTTTCCCTCTAAACTTCATGCAACATGTGCTGCAAATATATTACTTTTATCTACCAATATCATCATATTGTATCAAAGTTATTACTGATTATTTGATTATGTTGTGATTCAGGCATCTATTCACCAAATGCATACCGAGGATTTGCTCGTGAATTTATCAAAGATTTGGAAAGGATGAGGTAAAGTTTCTTTCTGTCCAAAGGATGATTTCATTTACACTTCATCATCTACCATTGTATAATTGCTGTGTTATCTAAAAATAGAAAGTAGCCCTATGTTTCATATTTTGTTTAGTAGTTTTGGCTTATTAGATTATATCACTGGAGCAGGCCCAGAGCTATCTTGGACATCATAAGATCCGGTGAAAATTTTAGGATCTCCACAACGACAAGGATGCCAGAGCAAGGAACATGTGAACGTTGTGGCTACATTTCTAGTCAGGTATTGTCGTAACTCTAACTTCTAACATTAAAGTTTCCCTTTTCTGGATTTACTCCTGTGTTCTTGTGATGCACATGAAAAAACAAAGATCAATTGATCTGCTAGGACACTTAGATAAGCTACCTTCTTTATTTACTCCTGAGTTCCCGTGGTGCATATGCAAAAACAAAGATCAGTTGATCTGTTAGTGCATTTGTACAAATACTATGCAATGACAACTAATTGCCTCCATTATTATATTTCCGACACAAACATGATGAATGGGCCACCGATGCAGAAATGTTTCACTCAAGGATTAGCAATTACATGAAATTCCCCGATTGATCATGGAAATTTTTAGACCGCTTAATAACGAATATTTATTTTTGACAGAAATTATGCAAAGCATGTGTCTTGCTGGACGGCTTGAATCGAGGCTTGCCAAAATTAGGTATAGGAAGATCTAAAGCCGGTGCAGGAACTGATGGTGGTAGCCAGCAGAGAGCCAAACGCTCAGAGAGGAATACATCGGGTCTACAAGGGAAACATGGAAACTTCGACTTTTAGACAGCTACAGTTTGAAAGTTATAGTGAAGATATTTTGCTATTTGTATCATTGTGTGGGATATAGTATGTGTGTATCATTGTGGTTCCGTAGGCTTATCTTTCGATTCAACTCGACTGTATCTGACAATATTTTGTTGAGTAAATTTCAAAAACCTACGACTATTTGCAAAAGTAACACAAAACTACGACTTTTAGGATCAATTTTGACTATTTGCACCTTTGTAACAGAAAACTACAACTTTTGGATCCAGACCCACATGTAAGTCACACATTTCATCAAAATGAAAATGTGTCACTAACGTGTGGGGCCAACCATAAAGTCGTAGTTTTGTGTTACAAAAGGTACAAATAGTTGTAGTTTTCTGAAATTAAACTCAAAAGTCATAGTTTTGTGTTACTTAGGTGCAAATAGTCGTAGGTTTATGAAATTTACTCTATTTTGTTGGAAGTACATGATATTGAACACTGAACAGATTCTACAGAGCCTTAAATCCTAAGAAGCTGGCTTGCTCATTGACATATTTTAATTATTACCAGATGGACGTGACGAGTTTCTTTCAGGGTTTTCAAGCCCCTGATTATGGCCATGATTTGAACCCTGCATATACGATACAAATTATACGGACTGCACACATCACTGAGACAACAGCGGGCCTCGCAGCTAGCAAACTGTTAAATAAAACAAACATTCGCTTGAAGTTCCACACCATACAAAATCGCAATACGCAGAGCTTCACATATTTGATTCTCACTACAATTTCATAGGAATATGTGCGTTACATTTGCACTCCTCTGTTAAGTACAGGTATCAGTTAGACCTTTTCACGGTAAAACAACAACCCATCCTCATCAAATAAAATGTCAAAAAGGCCTCCCTGGCTTACTGCAGTCCCAACCGGCAAAGTGGGTTGCTCTTGATGAGGTTGAAATCAACCTGAAAAGACCAGAATAGGAATATGAATAAGAAGCTCATAGTCCCCCCAAATCTTGTGTAAAAAGGAACTAATTTCCGTAAGATAGTATAACACAATACCTTTGGTCCGAAAAGGTCCCTTATGTTGTCAATGCCATAAAGAATCATTGTTGGCCTGGAATAAGAGACAAGATCCATTAAGTACATCTAGCTAACACTTTACGTTTGATTTAAGACCTCGGCAAAAGAAAAGAGAAAATAAAAGAGGGAAACTGTGATATTTTTGGAACACAATATCACAGTGTCCTTGTTTTGCAACAAGCACTTGAAAGATGTAAAACATTTCGCAATATCAGTTGGACCTTTTACTCAGCCTGCTTGATCGACAAAATTGCGCAAAAAAAGGGAAGATTTTTACATATCACAATAGGTCCAAACTTGCACAGTAAGAATGCCTTGTTACCTTTCCAATGAAAGACCCCATGCAATAACATTAACGCCCTCTGGCAGTCCCATTGGAAGCAACATCTCAGGCCTGAACATGCCTGAATTACCAACTTCCACCCATTTCTTCAACCCGTCATGATAACTGAAAATAGAAGCGCAATGATTATTCAACAGCAATACGGATCATGAGACGCAAGCCAAAAAGGGTTCTCTGTGACCTGAAAATTTCCATGCTTGGTTCAGTATAAGGGTTGTACGCAGGCTTGAAGCGCAGCTTTGACATGCCTAAGAACAACGAGAGAAGAAAAAACATCATTCTTCAATTCTGAATATCAAAGCAATAAAAAAGTCTTATTACATGAACAGATCAAACAAGGAGTAGAAGTTTGGGAATAAGATACAAATTCACTAGTTACCACATTGTTTCTAATACAGAGTATTTCCAAGATAAACTAGTTGATACTCTTAGATTTCTCACATATTCATAACTGCAGCGGGGTCAATCACAAGATAGGCTTGTCCTGCCTCGAACATTTTAGCACTTAAATCATGTGCGCAACTATATTAGCACACTTGAAAAGCACTATGATGTTATCATTTACACCCAAGTAAATTATACTATAATAATGTAAAATGCTCAGTACACTTATGTATTGTTGCGAAACTATCATAATCAGTACACTTATTAGTTATTACTGCATATTTTTGCAGGATTTACTATGAATTACGACAAAGCATATGTTTTAGCACCTAGGCTTGCGAAGAAATCCTCCAATACTCCAATTAGATCACCAAGCGTCAAACCATAATCACAAATAAGGCCTGAAAAAAAAGTGTACGAAGATAGAGCATTAGCAGGTAACCGTATGGAACCTGAGAATAAAAAGGCAGTGACTAAGTAAGATACTCCCTCCTTCCTTGAAATGATGTCGTTCAGACAACAATTTTTGACTTGGAGCTAGTACAAAGTAGATGTCTGAAACGACATCAAAATAAAAATGGAGGGAGTATAACATAATACAGCTCACCTTCTATCTGGTGAAATTCAGCCAGATGTGTACGGTCAACAGCTTCATTTCGGAAAACCCGATCAATTGAGTAATATCTTTTAGGGGCAAACGGTTTCTGGATGGTCAATTGAGTAATATCTTTTATCAGACAATAAAGTTCGTTAACTTTTTCAACAAGGCATCATAAAGATTGATACTACAGCTGACAAGTTGGATAAATTAAAATCAATCAATTGGCATTACAGACAATGCTTGTGTGAGTAAGCAGCATTCCATTTACCTCGTTTGCGAGCTTGTATAACATTCTCGTGGAGACTGCAGTTGTATGTGTGCGAAGAAGATTCTTCTCCGCCTCGTCCCGTTTCCAATCATAACCATATCTGCAGACAACAATCTCATATCACCACAAATACTGGAGCTAATATACAAAATTAATATCAGAAGATACCCTTTCGATCCATGACCACCAGATTGATGAATTTGCTTTACTTTCTCAAGGTACTCGTCAGGCAATTGTTTCGTAGCTGCTGGAGCTGAAAATTTTGATCGACAATTAAGATATAAATCCAACTTCACTCCTAAGATTGAACATGTTCTCAAGCATACCTGTCAGGAAGAATGTATCATGTGAATCCCGAGCTGGATGCTGTTGTGGTTGGAAAAGTGCATCGAAATTCCAGAAGCTGACAAAACAGCATTCGCATGCAGTGTTAGGAATACAGTGGAACTTAACGGGAAAACCGTAGCAACTAGTCACACCGTTCTCTCACAAGGGTTATATAAAAATCTAGTACCACTAAAGTAGCACTAGAAAGCTACATTCTTGTCAGCGGTAGCATGGTCATGGTGGTAAGGAGGGTGTACTAATGTTTACGCTTGTTTTCGAGGGTGAAATTACACATACCTGCTCTCAACGAAATTGTTGGTAGGCATCTCAACAAATCTGCAACACCAGTATAATGGCTTAATTGATTTTCTGAAAACATCTGAATACAACTGAAAAGCACATTGTTTTTATTTACCCCATTTTAATGAAGATGTTCTGGATCTCCTCACGAACCTGAAGCAAATAATGAGTTAGTTTGGAGTTACTCAATTTATCAGAAGAGTGGCAGGTACATTGCAGAAACTGTAGAGATACCTCCAACAAAGGATGTGCATAACCTTTGGCTATAGGTTGTCCTTGAGCTCCATAATTGTAGTCTTTGAATTCAAGGTCCTTCCAATCACCACTACAAAACAGAAAATTCGTTTAGAGATCTAAGGTCTGTAAATGGATAACATAGCATATAGATTTCATATAGACACAGGACATATGAAAAAAGATCATTTACAAATACATAACACGCGTTAGTTGATATACATACGTTAATGAAAACTGATAAACTGAAAATACCAGACAGGATTATCCTGAAAACTATGAAAGGAAACAAAGAATCGGAGAAGGTGTCAGCCAAAATGGCCAAGCAACCCAAAAATGCAATCTGGAGCACTTACTTTTCCGTGTTAATGTACATACATGAGTATCAGACATCAATCAGTCAACAAACAGCCACGGTATGCTTGATTTCC
This sequence comes from Eragrostis curvula, assembly GCA_007726485.1. NCBI lineage: Eukaryota > Viridiplantae > Streptophyta > Magnoliopsida > Poales > Poaceae > Eragrostis > Eragrostis curvula. The sequence continues at coordinate 7,389,414 of CM017439.1, read as the reverse complement.
AAAAATAACTGGAGACGAATGAACTAAAATTACCTCCTAAGGTGTTCTGTTGTCACATCAGTTGCCAATGTTTTTCTCTTTAAAACAAACTCAGGCCCTTTCTTTAGTGAGTACCAAATAGATTTCCTGTATAGCATCAACGTAAACAACAAATTAGTACAATCCCCGTCGTACATGTGGCTAAAAAGAACTCATCTCTTAATAACGAATACAACTTACTCTTTCGTGATAAGCTTTCTTCCCTTCAAATCACCGATCACTTTATCGGGAACAGTCTACAACAAAATGCTTCTTTTAGGAAAGAACCCAAACTAAAATGTGCATATGTGTGCAGAAGAAGTACAACGCTTCAATACAGTGAGGTTAATACTGCCTATGAACTATCAGTGTCGTGTTAAAACACAGAAAAACGATCATTTCCGATGGAAAATGAATGATGAGGTGAAATAATAAGTCACAATTGCACAAACCTCCCCATCCTGTAGTTTTTTGAGCTGTTCTTGCAACTCATCCTTTACACTCTCAACCTGAATAAAAGTGCAACATTAGACAAGCACCTTGAGATAAAAACTAGACCACAGATAAAAGGACAGCCCATTGATCAACTGGGAGAGCAGATCTACTTATATGCTGTTCGATTTCGCACAAGAAACTTTATGTTGTTTAAGTACAGTTGTGAAGAGACAAACTGAGAAAATTCCCTATGACAAACAATCGCAAATTTCCATACGTGTCAAATTGCACAATTTACTCTAATCCAACCTCTCTATGACAAGCAGTGGCGGAGCCAGCTCCAACATACAGGAGGGGGCAATTAAGCAACGCAACAGTAGATGAACAACAAAAATGCTTTATTTTGCTGGTTAGTTAGAGATGGCTATATTATTTGTTTGTTTTTCTTCGTCATCCCTAGAGAATAGCTTGCCTCTAGGCTCTAACTTTGCTTGTATAACAGCAGATGGACTTTGGCTACTACCTAGTCTTGTTGAATTTTCTTGCCGCAAGGGGGGGCCACGGCCCCGGCTGGCCGAACTGTGGCTCCGCCAGTGATGACAAGGTAATCGAAAAAGAAACCTCTCTATGACAAGTAATCTTAATGTCAATAAGTACCCCTCGGAACAGCTATCTGATTAGCCACATTGCATAGTGAGCTCAAATCCGTACCTTCCTGAGGATCAAGTCTTTCCCCTTCTCAAATCCGATCCACTTGTTCCTCGCTGCCGCCCTCATGCCTACGTCGAAAGCATCACCCAGTTTTGCCTAGGAGGCACCGAATCTACACATTAGCATTCGGAAGGAACTAACCAAATTATTCGATTCAAACACAAAAACATTACTGAAAGCTCACCTTAAGCACGTCCTTGGTGGCGCCCTCGGGTGGGATGGCGGCAACAAGCTGCGCTTCGGGGGAACCCTTCGCGGCGTAGCCCTTGGCCTCCTCGGTGAGCACCCATGTCTCCTTGGTGATGTCCTGCGGGAAGTCAAGATGCTGTAAGGGCTTCGGGGCCGGGGATAAAGCTTGGAGTTCTGAAAATAGATGGAGAGGAAGCGGAGCGTACGGTGCTGTCAACGATGCGGAAGGCGGAGAGGCTCTTGATGACGCTCTCGAGCTCCCCGTGGGAGACGCCAAGGGAGGAGGCGAAGGAGCGCGAGTCAGAAACCTCGCCGGCGGAGTTGAGGTGGGCGAGGAGGCCGGCCTCCACGTCCGCAGCCGGCGACTTCTCAGCCATGGCGAAAGACGACGGCGGCGGTGGTGGCGGCGGCGAGGCGGACAATAATCAGATGAGCCGAGAGGAGTCTTGGGGGGCGCGTTTGGTTACCAGGAGCGGAGGGTGGTGTTTGTTAGGCTGCGTAACTTGGGCCTGGCCTAGAGCGAGATACCGTTTCGCTTTCATCTCCAGATCAACTTCTCAAAAAAAATAAAATCTCCAGATCAACACCGCGCATCTGCCGCTCGCCGGCGCCCATCCCTGCCCCGCCGCCTTCGACGCAACCCTCACCGTGCCTCGCCCAGCTCGATGGCGCACTGCCCACGAGCTCTAGTTCACGTCGCGCGAGTGAGTCAAAGACATAGGCCCTGTTTGGGACAGATTATGGGCAGCTTCCATTAGATATAAGCGGCTTCGGGTGCCAAACGCGTCGCTTTGTTGTAGATTCCATCGGACGCATCCACGAAATTACCCGCCTGCCACTCTTTACACACGTACCGGTTCGTTTTCTTTCTTTCCACCCCCGTCTTCCTCCCTGACTTCTCTTCTTCCTCTTCCATCTCACCAAATCCTACCGCCACCGCCACCAAATCCGACCACCCCCCCATCCGGTGCTTGCAAAATGGAATGAAGGCAATGTTTGGACCTCATTGGTGAGAGGAATCGACTCCTCGTGAGCGGAATCGGCGGCAGCCACGACGCGCATGGGCAGCGGCCGCGGCTAGCGCAAGCGCGAGTGATGGAGCAGCAGAGGCAGTTGTGCGGCGAGGGGCGGCGCGAGCGGGAGCCGTGGTGGTGCGGCGAGTGGCTAGCTCGACGACGGTCTCCTTCCTCGCGGCTCCTTCCTCCCGTCCTTGCAGATCGCCCCCTCCAGACGTGAAGCCATGCTCGTCTCAAATCTGATTCTCCCTCGATCTGTATTGTTTGTAGGTCGGCGCCCTAATACGTGAACCAAATCTGAATTACTTGCTGTTATTTGGGTGGATCTAGGCTCTATACTGTCGATTAGCAAACTGGAAGAAGTTCCTTTGGCGTTGATCTGCTCTCTAATGCCCGTGTGTGATTTTTTTTAATTGGCTAAATTGTATAATTACTTCAGATCTGCCATGCAGTTGTCAAATTGCAAAGAAAAATTAAGTCATGCATATCTTCATATTTTCCTTTTATTAGTAGTGCCGACAAGCATATATACATGGAGTTGTAATCATGATAGCAAAAACTTTGTTAGTATAACTTGCTTGAGAAATAGTAATGACTTTCTTTTGTCTACGAAAATATCAACATGGTAATTAAATTATTATTATTTGCTTTTCAGCTATCAAACAAGTCATAACAGACTATAAGGGCATATCAGACATTATATACTCAGGACAGACAATCTCTACTAAAATAATCAGGGTTGCCAAACGCTCAGCTTATTTTGACAGCAGATTCTCCTCACAGCTGCTTCCCACAGAATCTAGATTCCTACATAATCGCTTTGAAAAAAAGCTGTCCCAAACAGGGCCATAATGCGATGGAAACTGCACGTTGAGCTGAAAATTCGTGACAAAAAATGATATAGTAGGTAGTTACGCAATTGAGAGGAGTCAAGACTACGTGGAATTGAACTAGCTCTCACCGTAGTTCGAGGATTTGACGGAAAGGCAGCTTATTTTGGTTGCCGTGTTCGGGGAAGACCGCTTCGATCTCGTGGCTCGTTGTGGGAAGAAGAAAGCGGAGGCATCAGGAAAGGATGATGGCACCCTTGCGTAGCTTTCTGGGTGGTGGCGCCCCTCCTCACCTCGCTCTTCCCCCGCGCCGCGCCACCAATGACCAGATCACAGAAGGGCGAAGCGAGGACGGGGAAGACTGGTGTGCTGGTGCTAGCAACGGCGAAGAGGAGGTCACGGAGGCCGGCCGACGAACGCGCCGCGTGTGAGGAATCCATTACAGGGCGCCTCCCATTGCCCCCGTCTGCTCCTCACGCCACCGCCACCCGCGAGCTCTCCTGCTGTGCCGCCTCGTCACTCCTGCCCGGGGTGCCGCCCACCTCGAGCTCATCAGTATCGGCCGCCTTGGTCTCGCCGGAGGGGATCCCCGCCCAACTCGCGGCCTGCTCCGCCACCGAGAACTCTCACGGCGGAGGTGACGAGAACACGACCTTGGGGTGCGTTGATGGCCCATTCGAGCCTGGCTCTAAAAAAAACGACCGATTTTGGCGGCCCTTTTGCATCCGCCGGTCCTGGCCCAGAGGCCTCTCCAGGCTACCAAACTCGATGAGCAGCTGCGGGTGCTGGCTAGGCCCTGGTTTTTTTCTTTTTTCTTTTGAGGACATGGCTAGGCCCTGGCAGGGCCGTCCCGGCAAAAGTGGGGGCCCTGTGCGAAATTACAAAATGAGGCCCTCAAAAAAAGAGAAAAAAGACAAAAAAAAAACTAGAACTATAGATAAAAAGTACCTCTTTAGTTTGTTTTGCATAATCCGATAATGGTTACTGAAACAACATTCTTTGGCTATTCTTTGAAATGAAATCTTCAATGATACACTCATACTAAATCTTCTCCAGGATGTCACTCTCAAGTGCTATTATGGCCAAATCGTTAAGTCTTTCTTGTGTCATTGTACTACGCAAGTAGGACTTCAATAGCTTCAATTTAGAAAAACTCCATTCGGCCTATGCAACAGTCACAGGAATGGTCAATAAAACTCTATATGCAATAGTTGCATTGGGAAAACAATCATGCCGCTTCAAAAACTTCAGAATCTCAATAGGTCCCATGTTTTCTCTTGGAATGAAATCCTGAAGAAACTTCAACTCCACAGAGTTCATTAGCATCAATATCCTGAAGACATGGCTAAACCTTGAAAGAAAATCAGAAGAAGAAAATTAATGGACTAATTGTGATAAACAAATATGCTAGCTAGTAGCTAGTTCACAGTACGCTACTGCTACTCGATCAACAAGGGAGAGCTTCACCATTGCATTAGTTATTCTAATTAGACAAATCGATTACGATTAAAATAATACCTGGTTGCTTCCGCTTGCTTTGGCGATCTCCTTGCTTCCCAGATTATTTCTTCTTGGAGCAGCAGCGATCTCTTCTTAGAGCTTGGATACAATTTCTTCTCGAGGCATGTATGCACTATGCATGAAAAATTGATCTCCTTGGCAGAGAATAGAGATCGAAATTTTCAGAAATCAATCAAGTGGCGGCTGATCTTATTCGTATGAGCCGCGGGGGCATTGGACACGGTCCCTCAAAGTCGGACGGTGCGGACGGCTGATCGTACTTGTATGAGCGGACGACTGATCGTATTAGTACGAGCAGAACGAGTTGAGGAAAGAAATCGATCATGCTTCGTTTGTGCTGCTGATCTGGTCTCAAAATACAAAGCATACATAGTTTTATTTGGGGCCCTGTTCCGTCGCACCGTCCGCACATGCGGCGGGACGGGCCTGGCCCTGGTGCAGGCTACCAAATCGGAAAGTCTATCGCGCGGCAGGACGCACGATAGCGTGAGCGCGCGTCCTGCCGCGGCCCGGCCCACACGCATGGTGAGTGGTGGCGGAGCGCAGCGGATGAGCGGGTGGCGCGGCGCCGCCGGCCGCCGGCGGAGGAGGAGGGCGGAGGGGGTTAGGGTACCGGGGTTGTCGGGGGTGGGGGCTCCTAACACCGCCGGACATAGAAGAGGGTTCCAGGGGGGGAGGCGGGCGGCGGTGCGGCGAGGCGGCGGGGGCGTCTCATCGAAGAATTTAGGGTGGCGGCGGCGCCGCCGGCCGCCGGGGGTGGTGGCGGGCGGAGGAGGGCTGGCGCGGGGGGCGTCGACGGTGCCGGAGTCGCGCGAGCGGGTGCGCGGCCGGGCGGGGGCGGCGGATCGACGCCACGGCGCCGAAGTCGGGAGGAAGACGATGAATGGGACACGTGGCAGCCGTGGGGGAGGGACGCGCGATCCGTTACCGCGCGTACGGACGCGCGAAAACCTCCCCCCCCCCCCCCCCAAAACGCAGCCGGGATGTTTTTTAGACTGACTCCAACCCAACAGCCCCAAATTCAACATCAAAATGCATGAAAGGGTTCTCAGGAAGATAAAAGGTTGCCACCAAAAACTGCCCATCTCTAACGGGAAGTCCAATCCCCAATCTTCTCCGGCGACCCTGCCGCGCCTCGCCACCCTGCTGATGGAGCTGCTCCGTCCCCTCCGCTGCTGCTGCCGTCGCCAATGGCTCGGCTCGTCCTCTCCGAGTGCCCATCCACCTCACCCGCCTCACCTGCGCCGTCGAGGAGGACAAGAGGAGCTCCTCCCCACAGGGAGAGGAGACGGCGGCGGCCAACGGCGCAGCGGAGGGCGGCGAGTTCGACCCCGGGGCGGCGCCGCCGTTCGGGCTGGCGGAGATCACGCCGCCATCACGAAACTGTCTCCTCCAGCTAGTGCTGCGCAATGTCGTCGTCGTGACCGGAGCAGGGGCCGGAGTGGTGCGGCGCTGTCTCCGCCCTGCTGCGGGGTGTCGGGGAGGCGAAGGTCGCACGGAGGCAGCGAGCCCTCGCGGCGGAGGGCGAGGAACGCGGGGATGGTGCCCGCCTCCGAGCTCGAAGAGGGCTGCTCCTCCTAGGCTCCAGGGCGGAGCTGCGAACTCGCGGCTTGGGGCGACGGCGGAGGAGCGTCGGGTCACTCGATAGCGGCGGCGGCGCGAAGAGGAGGCAGCCGCGGGCCGGGATCCGGTGGCCGCGGCCGGGCTGCGCTGGGTCCGGAGGGAGAGAGGGAGGGGGAGGGCGGCGGCGGAAGCGACGCGCTGCGCAGGAGGGAGACTCAATTGTGAGTCGCGAGGGAGGGGCGAACGGAAAATGGATACGCGTTTAGGTGTCCGGTTGGAGAAGGTTTTTTAACGTTTTAGGACCATTTTGTGCATAGGTTACCCTTTGGGTGATGGGTTGGAGTCAGTCTTACGGGGCTGAATTTAGGATGCACGTACAGAGGACTCCACTGCCCACAGCTACGATCTGGGCCAGGAAAAAAACTGCATACACACGACCCACCTGCGGCCCAGTGGCTAGCTCAGCAGGCGTGGCATGCAGGGCGATATCCTTCTTGCTGTCTTGCAACAGTGGAAGGTCTTGTGAAGGATGACGAACAGGAGAAGGCGACCGAGATGGTGACGGCGATCAGGAACCATCCAGACAGCCAGTAGCTCTAGCTAAAAAATGTGGCATTACTCTGCATCTAGTTCAATGTGATGTGTGACTGATAGTACAACTGGTACATAAGATATTTCTGGACCATCCAACATAATGAAACTACTTGCAAATGAAAACCCATAGAAGCCGGTTTGTGACTTTGGTTCTTATCATAAATCCTAACACCCCAATGAGCACGATGCTTCGTAGACTTTCATAAGTCAAATAATGTCACAAAAACACAAATCACTTAAAATGATCTTTTATAAGTATCATAGTAAAATAATAGTAACCATATCAAGCACAATACAAATGAATTTATTCAATCAATATACAATGTGATACTACATGCATATCCAATATAATGTAAATTAATTAGAACCCCATCTAGGGCTCTAGAATTACAAGACCAACTGTAGAATTTTGATATTTCAACCAAAGAAAACTGCCCTAACACTGAGAAAAAAGTTACATGAGCTCCATGTAGAGGAATCTTATTAGATGAAATAAACAAATAAATCGTATATAGTTTTGAAATTTTCGATGTTCATAACAACGCACTGACTTTCAGCTAGCACAAAAGAAAATGAACCTGACTGACAATTTCTAGACGACATCATGGATGTTGGAAGCAGAACTTGGATTAATTTCAAGTTTTTTATGCCACGCACAATGCTGTGAAGTGGCCGAACGCTTAGGCTAGTCTCAATGGAGTCTTTCACTGTACTATTTCCAAGATTAGTTTTAGAAAAAGGAGCCAGTTTTCTTTCATTTGGATGAAAGATCTCTCACAAAATATGAAAGTTTCTCATCTCTCTCATCATAATTAACTTGCCAAATCAGTAAAAGATGCACACGTGGCATAGAATTTAATGTAAATGAAATGCCCCATTGAGACTGGCCTTATGCACAGTTAAGTTCAATCCTGCCACGGTGGACACCAGGAATAATGGCTCTCGCGGGCGCTAGCGGACAGCATAGCCTTTTGCCCAGGCGTTCGACGCCTGAAGGGACGGGACCCTCGCATGATCCGAGATTCCGAGGTACCTCCGTGCTCTTAACCTCTTAGGCTCTCCGCACTGGTCGCCGCTATGGTTTCCTGCAGTAGAGTTTAGCGTAAATGGACCCTGCACCGGCTCACTCTAAAGCTTCCGCTACGCAAGCGGAAGAGCTCCGTTCCTCTATTCTCAGCGCTGTCCCGGGACGTCCGCCATCGGGCGCGGGGCCTGCGCCCATCCAACTGCCTCGCCTGCGCGCCTGGGGAGAGAAAGAGCAGAGGACGCGCGGCACCGCGTGTCGCCGGCGGAGGGAGGACAACATGTGGAGCGCGAAGGCGGCGGTCTTGCCGGAGCCCGTCCCAGCGGCGGCGTGCTGCCACACCCGGCCTCCTCCACGGCGCGGAGCAGTCGCGCTGCCACAGACCAAGCGAAACGGCGACAGTCCTGATGGGCCTCGCCCGTGCCAGCGCCTGCTCCTAGCGGCGGCGACGGAGATGGAGATGACCGGCGGCGGAAGGTTGTAGAAGGCAGCCGGTGGAGATATTTTTGTAATTTTTGCAAATTGACCCTTGTGTTCTTTTGTAATTTGTTATGATATTTCTGTGTCTTAGATATTTATAAAAAGACCCCTACAGTTTTTTATATTTACAATAACTATTTTAAATGATTGTGTTATGAGAAATATGTTTGTTAAAATGAGATGGTAGTTGGAGATGGTTGAATAAAATATGTGGTAGTTGGGATAGAGGAAGAATATAGAGGAATCATGGGTGCGGAAGAAATTGATATAGAGGAAAGAATCTTGCTGACCAGGACGGAATATTCCTTTTAGAGGAAGGAAATAGAGTAATGTGAGTGCGGAGAGCCTTAAGCACAGTTTCAACGTGGCAACTTATATATTACTGAAAAATGGACCTTGCCGTGTGCGTTGGGGGCAAATGGACCATTGAACAGGCTCTTAAGGTTACCCACCTATTTAAGCATCTCTATACTGCTTTGTTCCCGCTGTGAGTTGGATCTTACATATGCGTTTGATAACATAGCTTTTTATAAGCATCTATTTATGCATATATGCATTGTACATGTTCTTATGAACAAATAAGAATTGTGGTGTCTAGTGTTTCGTATGCTAGCTTGTTTAGATACTGAGATGGCGGTGCATTATTTTGATTTTGAGAAGAAAAAATCAGCTGTCTTACTTAGGTAGGTCCAATTACAATAAAACAAAATTAAAATCTCTCCGACCTATTCCATTCCACTAAATGTTGTTCACCATCCATTTTATTTATTTTCTTGAATTCTGGATGAGGGACTAGTTCAGTTCATGTTACATCTACCATATGTCATGTGGGGACTTCATTATGCTAGGCACAAGAAGAAGTCATATTACGGCACGGCAAAAGGATCACGGCTCCGATTCAGATTTAGAAATAAAGACATTTCTTTATTTCGACTTTTTAAAATTAATATTTTAATAAGAGCATGTAAGATTCTAATGTTTCAGAAATTGGACCTTTCTGTCACGCGAGGCTTCATGCCAAACTTCATGCACTACCGCAGAATGACTATATATATATATATATATATATAATATATATATAATATATATATATATATATATATATATATATATTATATATATATATATATATATATATATATATGATTGATTTTCTTCGGATGGTAAAGTTTCTCTATTATTCCGGCAATGAACTATGAGAGTAAAACAAAAAAGAAAAATCGTGGGAGGAAAGTATTGTCTCTCATGGGTGATATTTTGAACCTCGTGATAATTGTTTATATGACAGAACCGTCACAATTGCTTTTGTGCAGGCAAGGTTCAGCCTCCAGAGAAAACATGATTCGAACTTGTCCATCAGAGGATGGGATCCTTCTAATCGAAAAACAAGCTAGATTCGAGCAACTGTACGTGTGCACGCAAGCATGCGCCCACACCAAATCAGAGGTGGAAGTTTGCATCTCTCTCGCTCTCTCTCTCTCTCTCTCTCTCCTCTCTCTCTCTCTCTCTCTGTGTGTGGTTTGTGTGTGTGTGTGTGTGTGTGTTGTGTGTCGTGTTAATTTGGAATTAAGTTGCATGTTACGATTACAAGGAGGCAGATGTGTGCGAATAGACGCAACCACGAGGTTGCTGTTTTTAGAGGGCCAAAAACGCCTTGATAAGAGACAGTCCATGTAAGGATTCAATCCTATGTAGTTCCAATGGCATATTTTATACTAGTTACAATGTCATATTTTATGTTGTTGTTTTCAAGACATCAAATCATATAAAGTCTTTCAAACCGTCAAAGAAACAGCTCCCTCCAATAATAAATTTCATTTTTTTGGCTCGTAGGCAAGCCATAGCATTTATTGTACAGAATTAGGTGAGGAGCTCATGAAGTAAAACCCAATAGCCTCAGTTGCCGTGTCAAACATTTTCAAAATATTTGGAAATTGTGTTACACCAGATTCCTCTAGATGAAAATTCTTCCCTCTATTTTCTAATAAATTTCATGACATGTCACCAACTTTACTTGTGGGCCACGTCATTTATTGAACACGAAACTCCTGTATTGAATAGCCAAACCAAAGTATACTCTACTTCATCAAATTTCGAGCCTTTTCATTTCTACTACTAAACACGCTTCTTGTTCTGAATTTTAAATAAAATGTCCTGCTTGAACACAACCCTGCCCTCAACCTGTCAATTACGTACTTTGTAATCCTCTATAGACAGTGACATCCGGCTCTCACACCTATAAAATGACGTCCCGGCGCAGCATGCCTCACCTCGCAAAGCCTCGCATACCCAGCAAGCCAACAAGGTCACTAGTAGTGCTAGTTTCGAGTTGTCCACCCATGGAGTTCGCCAGGGCCCTCCGCGTCGCCACCGTGCCGGCGGCTCCGGCTCCCGGCCGCAAGCGGGCTTTCGTCCAGGCTCCCATCACCGTCACCGCCGGCGGGAGACTCGTTGCTCCTCCCCTCCGCTGGGGCGCTGCCCCTCCGACGGGCAAGGAACCAGCTCTGGTGGTCGCGCTCTGCGGATCGGCTGATGGCTTCACATCAGATAGCGTGGGTTGTTTCTGAGCGTCAATTCCTGCTTCTTGGTTTCGACCCGTTTGCTGCATTGTTTGCCTCTGCTATTCGTATTATTATATGCAGTTAGGATGTTTTTGCCTTATATAGTTGGGTTCCCTCCCCGAGCCTTTGAGCCGTTCATGTGGGTTATACGGCAGAGATCATGTTCTTCCTCTTATTACTCGTTCTTGACATATGTTTTTGCATGGTTATCGCCTGCCGTTTTTGTTTTATTACCCGGGACGGTTGCTTGGCGATATATGGAGGAGGACCCGTGTGGTTTCTTTGTTGTTATAATCTCTCTTAGATAAACCCACCCGTGTGGTTTCTTGACAGATGATTTCTTATTATTATTTTGACATTGATCCGGTGTATGGTGTTACTCTTTCTATCTGCTTATTATGCGTGTGCTTTATGCATGCTCTTGCTACAGTTTGATGCGTGTTACTTCTACATTATCCTTATCATTAATATTTGTTCCTTCATTGCTTCAAAAAAATATTTGTTCCTTGTTAGTCAGAATATGCTACTTCTGATCCTGTCTTTTCCATTAATAAAAGATATTGATGTCCTGTGCAAGGCAATCCATGCCCTTCCGTTGAAAATAGAACAGCACCAATCTGTTTGAAGCATTCTTTTTTCCAATGTTTTGATGTCCTGTCTGCCTATACGAACTGTTATGCCCTTTGTTTTGTATGAGCAGTTTACCTTTCCATTTTCAGGATCTCTTCTTTTACCAGTTCATGGAGGAGGATGCTATCCCCGATGTCTTGGGACTGTTGTCCAAGCTAATGCCACCAGCCCATCTCGCCGAGGAGGCCGAGGATCTGAAGGCCAAATTGACGGAGGTGACGAAAATGGTAACAGCTAGGGGCGCTGACAAGTTTTTTCTTTACGATAGTGATGACGCCGACAAATTCGGTTTGGCGGTACGCCTCCTTCGCTGCGCCTACGGAGCCATCGACCTAATCTACAAATGCTACCCCAACCCTAGGCTCACACCGCCTCTGGAGCTGCAGAAATTCATGAGCTTCTGCCTCGCGCCCGACCAGACGAAAGAGCCACAGATGTGGGGCCTGGATATATCTTCATCTCCGAGCTTGCAGAGCTTCGGCTCCGAGGTGGCAAAGGCTGATGCTGTGAGTATATTAAACCCTGCCTAGCTTCTCGTATTGTAGTCGACCTGCTTAATTGTACACCTTAGCAGTTATAGTGTATCCATTATAAGTCTAGCTATCTAACTTATGCCGTTTGAACTGGAATGACGATGCAGGAGCTCATGAGGAGCGTGTTACTTGGGGTGAATCTGGCGACTTGCGCATCCAGGATAGCTCGTAGCCTCTACCGCTGCTGCGGCGCTGGCCCTGCTCCTTAGTTGTTGTATGGCGTTAAGGCATCCCGAAGGCAAAATGTGAGCCGGAGCCTGGAGCGGACTCGCTCGTCACCCCGGTGCATGATTGCTAGTCCGAGCTATTATCTTTTACTACTTTCCAAGCTATCCCAGTTTGTTGTCGGTAGCTAGACTAATTCTTGTCTGGTGTTGTTCTGGGCACAATAGCCCGCGTTGCGGCAGTAGCCGCCTATCCATATCCAACATGTATTCTATTTCGTAATAAACATGTCTGTATTTGACTATGGATAAGGAATAGTTCTTGCCTATCTAGATACGTGGTATTTGAGACAAAGTGCATGTGCCTCCTAAGTGCCTAAATGGAGACGACAATGATGCAATTTTTCGCCAATCATAGATGGAGATTTAGCAACAAGATTGTTGCTCAATAAATTCCCATAGAAGCTATGTTGGTGTTTCCTTTTAGTTGCTTGAAAATTATGCATCGTGGTTGACAACCTTAGTTGTTGTGGTGTGATATGATGTAAGAAGTGCGCCGTAGCCCCTCTAACTTAACGAGGAGACAAGGCCGGGACTTTGTTTTATTTCTCATTATCTAAAAAAAAACTGGAGACAAGACAACTGATAGTTATTTACCGCTTGCTCCCTACCCCTCTTGGTTATTATTTCAAAAATGTTATGCACTTGGCGCTTTGGGTTATTGACGTCAAAGATTGGCAGTCTTTCCGGTTCTCTTTGATCTCCTTCATCAAATATATATTAACTATGCACGTGTCGCTTGCTTCATTCTAAACACGATATTTGAGATGTATAACATATTCTAAAATGGATAGCAAAATTCATATCCACGTCTAAAAACACACAAAAGTATAATAAAATTATGCAATATAACGTGGCGAATTTGTTAACCTTCATGAAGCAGTCAATTGCGTAGTTGAGGATTCTTTATTCTTTCTACAAAGGGTCAGCTTCTATCACTACATTTTGTCAGCTTATATCTCACGATGCATTCTACTCTCTTCCTTCGCGTCCACATGTTCCGCGTCTGCCATCGCCTAGGCCTCCTCTTGCGACTCTAACAACGTTGTGCAGTTTTCTAATAGGCCTAAACAGAGAAGGAAAATTATGTTTCATTATTATGTGAGGTGTATAGAAATTTTTTATATCTGTGATGTTTATGATAAAGAGTCACTTGACCAAAATCCCAATACATGTTCTTGTCCGTTTAGTCTAACGTCATCTTTAAATATACGGCGTTAGAACTTTTCCAGCGGCTTCACGTGATTCTCAACCAAAGAGGTTGCTCTCTCAGGTACTTCTCTTTAAAAAAATAAGAAGTGAAACAGAAAGCCACGAAATGATAACTTCATCGGCTTCTTTTCGACGCCGCGGTCTTTCTTTTACATATTTGTCCCAAAAATAAGAAAAAGCTGTTAAAGAAGCCGTTCTGCCAAACATTTTAGCCACAATCACAGACACAATCAACACTGCCTTTTTTTTTCAAAGAAGCCACGACCACAGTTGAAGCCGGCACATCCACAGCCCTACCAAAGAGGCATATTTTAGTCGGTCTGCGTATGTTTTAACAAATAGCCATATAACTTCAGAAATTCAGAGCAAACATGAAGAAAAATAAAGTCTTGCAAGAAAAGCCATACTATAGGCTTGTTTGGGGGATCCAAACAAGACAGATTATGTACTAGATTCTAGAATCTAGATTATGAGATTTTAAGAATCCCATAATATACTCTAACCTAGCTTTGAGGTGATTTTATTTGCCAAAAGACCCACTACCCTCGAATGTTTTTGATAATTACAGTTTGTGTCACTGTTTTACCCTGATATAGAAAGGGCACACTGGTCATTAACTACCTTAAAAACTGATTTTTAGATTTTAAGAATCCAGGGTCGAAACACCTTCACCTAGAATTTTTTAAAAGCCAGATAATAGAAATTATACCTATAATCTAGATTCTTATAATCTGATGAGAATCCAAACACCACCTATATGTCCTGAAGCAAAATCTGTGAAGGAAAAACTGTTATTCCACGCTATTAGCCTTTCCTAGAGCCTTTTGCCGGCGAGCCACCATAAGCTCCACGAAGGATTTTGTAGCTTCCACGCCTTGACGGATCGTCAGCATCACCAACTGTGAAATAACATATTGAATTCAGATAAAAAAGCGCGCATAATTATGAGAATATATATGAAGATTTTGAAAATCTTTATGTAACCCTATAGAAGCTGCACTTGTACAAACCCAGTCACACACCTCACACGTTTTACTTGTTGATGCATTTTTAATTCCTGTTTTGAGGTCATCCATGATCCATCAGCCTGTTATATATGAGCAGCATACCACTCACATCGCAGTTGAAAGCATACTCCGATAGGCTTTCTTTTGGATGCTTGTGGCTCAGAGCTTCGAGAGCATTTTCCAGTAGAATGTGACGAGAGAAAGCTAGTCCCCTGAGTGCGCACCGAGGAACGATGTGATTGTACTTTTGCTAACTGCTCTGTTGCATGAGTCATCAGCAACTTGGAGGAAGATTTTCGCGTATGGCCGCATAGTTCTGTGGATTGTTTCCATGGAGATTTCATTTGGTGCACCGAGATTCAAGTTCCCGCTCTCCTAAAATTTCATCGCCAAAGAGTTCGAAGTGGCAAACGTGATGCACGAGTTGTTCTTTTTCTGTTAGAAGAGGATGTATATGAAGTTTTTTTTTTTGAGATGGGATGTATGAAGTTGATGAAGAAGAGTATGGTCTGTTGCAAACAAACAACTTACAACTACTTGGAAAGCCATGGCGAGAGCGTTTTCTACTGATATGCAGACAAGCTCGGACATTTGGTGTATCCTAGGTCTTTAAATTATTCTAGGATTCTCATCTAGGTCTATAAACTTTTAAAATAAAGATTGGGGTCTCTAAACTATGTCATTGCTCTTATATGGGTCCATAAACTTTCAAAACGAAGATTTAGATCCCTAAACTATTTCAAAGTGCTTATATGAGTCCAAAAATCTCAACGAAGATTTTATGCTGGTGCTCCACGTTGTCGCTTCCAGCTCTAGAAGCATCGCTGAGCAACTACGAGCCCACCGTCTCTGCCAAAATACTTCTTCACTGGTCGTTCTTAGATTGAGTTGCTCAATGCCATCGTCTAATGTCTCTGTTAGCCTCGCCTCAAAGCCAAAATCTTCATCCAGTCATGCCTTCAAAACTTCCAAAACCTGTCGAAGTAGCCAATATTAGTCGGTATTTGGATTAGTATAATATGTTGCTTTTTCTGTACCTTTCAAACCACCAGATTTGTGTAACAGTATCTAAAGATGAGATCGAAGCTCCCGCCAAACCTACGTAATTATCAAGCTGACATGCCATGTCATCATGATTCGTGTGCAAGCCGTATTTTGGATAGCTACTTAGCCAATAAACAAGATTAGAGACTCAAATCCTTATTTTGATAGTTTATAGACCCAAATGAGAGCATTGAAATAGTTTAGAGATCTAAATCTTCATTTTAAAAGTTTATAGACCTAGATAAGAACCACAAAATAGTTTAAGAACCTTGGATGCACTTTACTCTTTAAAATTCCATGGTCCAGTATTGGAAAGACATACAAAGGGAAAAAGGAAATGATGATGACAATATGTTTCAGTTTTCTATAAAATATATATATTATTTGAGTTAATTTCACAAAACCACAACTATTTAGTCCCATGTTGCAAAAAACCACAACTTTTGAAACCAATTTCACAAAAACCACAACTATTTGTGTCACTTGTTGCACAAAACCACAAGTTTTGGTCCTGGCCCACTTGTCATCCTCTATTGGCCCTATGCACTTTTATGTGGCTGACATGTGGGCCCGAATTTAAAGTTGTGGTTTTGTTAAACTTGTTACAAAAGTTATGGTTCCTTGCAACATGGGACCAAATAGTTGTGGTTTTGTGAAATTAACTCATATTATTTTAATAAAATAGAGTTATAATGAGCCTTCACTTTCACTCACAAGGTTAAGAAATTTTCATCATTTATTTTTATGATTTCATAAAGATCCAGGTTAAAGAGAATAAGTACATATCAAATACAATTCATAAAGATGAGACTCTATCAATATAAGACCTTGTCCATAAAAATAACATACTGATTTCCTGACGGATTCGGATGTAAAGAGTTGACGACAAATGCAACCCATTTAATAACTAAAAAAATATGTTTAACCTTATGAGCAATTAAGTTTTGCAGCTATATCGACGGAGTAGGCAAGATATTATCTCAGTTCAGCAACGAGCCAATCAGCATACAACATCAGTTTAGAGGAGCACATAAACACTATTAATTAAACTGGATGCTATATGCATGCCCATCATGTTTAACCTTATGTAGCAAGTCAAGATTTAAAGAATGCATGCACGAACTATTTATTCTAATATACACGGTGCTCTAGTGAAATGCTGCTACATTTCGTAGCATAATTTTAAATCAAAGTAAAAAATAGGTCGCACATATTGAAACATAGCTCACTTAAAAAAAGTTGATAAAGCTGATTGTTGTTATATGATTACCATATCTATTCAAGATGTGCTGACATATGCTAATGCTCAACTCGTTAAGTTTGTTTTTTCAATCAACACCTTAAGTATTTATTGCAATATAGACAAATAACCAGTACGTCGATAACGCAAAAAGGAAGAATTTCTTATGACATGCACAAATAACCATTGCAAATATGAAAAGATTTGACAAACAAAAAGGTAAAATTTCAGGTCAAAGAGGTTTTTCACTACAACAATTATGTTAATCCGTGACGAATCTGCAGTGACGTTTCTCGTGATCGTCACAAACATAATTCATTATAAGGGCATTGGCGTTGTTACCCCTGGTTTGCATCTCAATTGCGATTTTACCTCTCGTTTTTCAACTTTGTGATTTTACCTCTGGATTTTCAAACTGAAGCAAAAACCTAATCCCTATTTTGCGATTTTACCCCCCGTTTTTCTTCAAAACCAGGGGTAAATAGGGGTAAGTTTTTGCTTCAGTTTGAAAAAACAAAGGTAAAATCACAAAGTTAAAAAACGAGGGGTAAAATCGCAATTGGCTTCGAAACCAAGGGTAAAAACACCAAATTCCCTTCATTCTCTGACGGTCTACTAAATATTCGTCATGGATGGGCAGCTGAGATCGTTTGCTGGAATGGGCCTGGCCGTTTTAGGCCCAAAGTCTATCGTCTGTATAAAACAAAAGAAACCCTAAGAATCATGGCATCTCACTCACTTTCCTCATCCACCGCCGCCCCTCTCTCCTCTTTCCTCTTCCCTTCGCAGCGCCGCCCCTGGCCTCGCCCCTGCCGCGGATCTGCTGGGAGCTGCTCCAACGCGCGGTGGCCGAGCTGCTCCAACGTGCGGAGGCCGAGCTCCTCCAAGGCGCTGTGGCGGCGGACTCCAAGTCGCAGACGGCGGCGGCAGACTCCAAGGTGTGGCGGCCGCGGTCGATTCCAAGTTGCGGCGGCCGGAGGTTCCAAGGCTCGGCGGCGCGCTCCTCCAAGGCGCGGCGGCGTTCGACTTCAAGGCGTGGCGGCGTTGGACCTTAAGGCGAGGCGGCCGAAGGCTGGGCGCGGCGGTGGTCGACTACAAGGCTCGGCGGCACCCAACTCCTAGGCGCGGCGGCAGTCGACTCCACGGCGCGGCGGGCTGCGACTCCTAGGCGCGACGGGCTGCTCCAAGGCGAGGCATCGGATCCAGGCTCTGCTCCAAGGCGAGGCGGCAGATCCAAGCTTTCCATCCTCCTGCTCTACATGGCGTCCTCCTGATTTAGTTCTCTGTTTGATGTAGTTGAGACTTGAGAGAAAGAAATTACTTGGCGTCCTCCTTGATTTAGTTGTGTGTTTGATGTAGTTGAGAGAATGAATTACTAAGTGTTTGCTGTAGTGCCTCCGATGTACTGATTTCAATTGCAGTTGAAAGAATGCAAGCATTATGGGATTTGCATGATTGATGATACAAAGGTCGCATTACTGGATTGTGATTGTCAACTGTTAAACGCAAGTGTGTAATGCTAAATGTGCTGGTGCAGGCATGAAACTCTGCTGGACATAACATCTATGACGCGAATGAATCGTCATGGATGGGTGAGTAATTTGTGACGATTACAAGGAAACGTCACGCGAGATACATGACGAAATGTTTTTCGTCACGGATTATGTTTTGTGACGATTGTTTTGTGATCAGTGACAAATCCAGATCGTCATTGATCATTAAATTTCTTGTAGTGTTTGTACTCTGTGAAAGAGGTCTTAGCTTAGTGTTTAAGGCTTCTGAGTAGCACATTTAAAGTCCTGGGTTCGACTCTATGTAGGAGCGAATTTTCTAGGATTTAACGGCTTTGTACTTTCAACGGTAGGCAATGTGACCGTCGACAGCGAGGCGCCAGTGCTGACTTACTTCGTCAATTTCGAGGATTTGTCGGCTCAGTTTTCGAAGATGCTCATAGAGGTAAGGTTTACGTATGTGCGTTTATAAGGGTGAGTGTGCGTAAGTTGTGAGTGTCTGAATGATACTGTGTAATAAAAAAAGGTTTTGTACACACCAGGTAACCCTCCTCTACGCGGATGATTTTAGCTAATCGCGAAAAAAATATGACGCCTCTCCTCAACAAACAGCCTGTTCGTTTGGCTTATCAGCCACCAGCCAACAGTATTTTTCTCTCATAGAAATCAGTCCCGACTTATCAACACCCGCCAGCCAGCAATACTTTTCTCTCACAAAAATCAGCCGCGGCTTATCAGCACCAGCCATTCGAACAGGCTGAAAGTGATAAGCCGGTTCGCGCTGCGGGTGGACGTTGCCGCCACGGTTGCTGGCGTGGACCACAAAACGTGGTAGATGGGCGGCCATCTCACCATGTTGTAGCTTCAGGCGTGGGAAGCAACGTGTACGCCGACCCCTCGTCGAGACGGATAGAGTGCTAGGCGGCCTCACACTCGCGGACGCGGCGAAAATTGCTGCCGACGGCGAGGCGCGGCAGCATGGCAGCGCGGCCATGGCGTCCAGCGTCGCAGACAACGTTTCGTCGGCTTCGCGATCGATCGCGCACGGTTCGATCGTTTTGGTGCGGCATGCATTAAACAGAGGGAGACACGAGACTTTTCTTTCAGTCCGGCTCGGTTCCACGAACTTGTTTCCGTTCCAGCCCACGAAATGCTATCCTATCCAAACAGCCCGCAGGCCCAGTGCCAGTGGCCGTGCGCTCCTTTGGACCGACCGAGGCGAGCCCTTGGCAACAGACAGGTCTTCCTCTCCCCTCGCTTCCCCGAGCGCCGCCCGCGCCGCTGCCATGGTGAGCCAGGCGTCGCCGCGCTTCCTCTCCAACTTCCTCGGTGACCGCCTCGCGCTCTCAGCGAAGCCGTTCCACCTCCGCTCGGGCGCCCGAGGTAACGGACAGACTGCACCGCCCTCTTCACCCCGCGGCTGCCCCGTGTGCCGGTGCGTGCTCATTGGCCCTGAGCAAGAAGTTCTCTCTGATGGCTCTCTATTGCAGGTGATAGGCGGCCGGCGTATCAGGCGACGAGGACGTTGTGCAACCTGGTGGATATACTCTTCAACCGGAGGTGACCATCACATCGCCTGAACTGGCCTCTTGGGGAAACTGAATTCGAGAATTTGCTACTAGCTTTACTTGTCAGTCGTCGAACATAAGTTCTCGCTTATAGAGTTGCTTTGGAAAAGTCTGAACTGTTGTAGTTAGAACTAAGCAACAATGAGATTGTCTTTTGGTAATCAAATACGGCCGACTGACTTTTTTTCTGGATAAATCGTTCTGATGCTTGTCCTCTAAGGAGTGATATCATACACCAGAAATGATGAACCGTTTAGAATGTGAACCATCTCTTGCAAAATGCTGCATAAGTTTTTCTACTATGCCTTATGTCATTCTTCTGATATTGTGGTGTACATTATGTATGAAACCCACATGTGGATTGACAAATTTATATAACTTTCGCAGAAGCGGGGATGACACTCCTGAAAATAACCCTACACGCCTACGTCCTGGGAAAGTATCTCCACGTTTAAGTGTTCCCAACCATATACAACGGCCTCCATATGTCGATTCTCGTCAAAGACCTAGAGTGAACAACGGACCTGAAATACATGACGAGAAAGGGATTGAGTGCATGAGGGCTTCTGGAAGGCTTGCTGCACAGGTTTTGAAGTTCGCAGGGACTCTAGTGAAGGTAATGTTATAATATTTCTACAAAGATTTATTACTCTATTTAATTGGTAGTTTGTTAGTTGCACTAGACAAACCTCATTCCGTTTGACAATTTCACAAACATTATACCTTTTGGTCATATGATTCCTCCATAATTGTAAGGCATTGGATGGAACTGAATCCGCATGTTATGTACATATAAAACGTATTTTCTCAAGTAAAACTGCATCTTAGTCTGTAGTATCATGACACTTTCTCTGTCATGCATCGGTGATAACTATGTTTGCACCATCAGTTTCTTGCTCTTTGCTTTCTACGTATGACTGTGTTTGTAATTCATCGTAATTCTTCAACTTAGCAAATACTTAGGGGGTCCAAGATTCAAGTGCCATAGAATGATTTTATCTTATTGACAGCCAGGCATAACAACTGATGAGATCGATAAAGCTGTGCACCAAATGATTATCAATCATGGCGCATATCCTTCACCCCTTGGTTACTGTGGATATCCGAAGAGCGTTTGTACCTCAGTGAACGAATGTATTTGTCATGGGATACCTGATTCTCGTCCACTTGAGGTAAATCAACAATCAAATATAATGACTTTGAACACTTGGTGAAATGTTACGAGCGTTCTTCTTTGTGGCAGGATGGAGATATCATCAATATTGACGTTACTGTCTTCCTTAACGTAAGTAAAAAAATTATCTATAGATCAGATGAAGTGTTTGTTTTGTAATCACTGTGCATTTAACTTGTCATTAATGTTTTACTTTTATGTTGACTAATTTTTGGAGTTTTCTTCGGAAGACTCTCATGTGAGCACACACAATGTAGTCCATGACACCTTGTTCCACATTCGAATTGTTCGATCGATATATCAGTTGAGCCCCATCTGTCTTTGTAGATCTGGATTGCTGCTGGGTTAATGTAATGCTTATGCAGTTGTGCCGTAGTCTCTTTCTGAATGGTTCCTTATATTTATACAATATATTATTGTTCCATTCCAGGGCTACCATGGTGATACATCCGCAACATTTTTCTGTGGTGATGTTGATGATGAAGCTAAGAAATTAGTTCAGGTGATCTCAACTTGTTCGTTTTAAGAAATCTAGTAATGGGGGATCCCTCCCATGCTGTTCGAATGTAATGCATTTGTATCAGAGACACCTGATAGATGAAAACAGTGCTAGACCATGTCAGTTTTACTTTCATCGTACAAGTATTTAATTACAAGGCATTACTTTCATAGAAGTCTCTCTGCCATGTGTGCTCTGAGTTTGTGTAAGTTTTTTTCCCAATCAGGTAACAAAAGAATGCCTTGACAAGGCGATATCAATCTGTGCACCTGGGGTGGAGATCAAACGTATTGGGAGAACTATTCAGTACGTAACTGAGAAACTATATCACTAGATTTACATACCTGCATAGATTCTTTTTTTCACCATTTTTTTGTTGGGCTGATTATCAAATTATGACTTTTTTTCCTAAAAAAAAATCTGCAAGAATACTTAATATGTTGTCACTTTTTTGGTTTTGTGTTGCATGTATTACACAACTTGATTTTTATTTTTGATACACAGAGCAGACGATGCTTATTTATTTCTGGCAATTAATTTGTTCTTTGACATATGCATGGAGTATTTTTAATATCTTATTATGTTAAAAATACACTACCCTACCCTGTTTATCCCTGTTAACCTGTGTTTCTCATTGGTAATTAACTATATAGGTTTCGATGTTCTAATTTTTGCCCATCCATACGGTGCTTGTTGTAGACTATACGCTGGTGTAGATTAGTTTGTATATCAGATTCGATATGTAATTCTTATTGTTCTGTAGACTTCCGATCATTGATTCATCGATAGGGTATTCTTATGATTTGTTTCGTATTAATGGCAACATTACTTACAACACTTAATCTTTGAAGGGATCATGCAGAAAAATACAAGTATGGTGTAGTGCGACAGTTTGTCGGGCATGGGGTCGGAAAAGTGTTTCATGCTGAGCCTGTTGTACTTCATTTTCGTAAGTTCTTCCCCTTTTCATTTTTTTTACTGCATTCTATCTTAACAATCTCCAGCTTTCTGCTCTCCAGTCATCAACACACTATAGTAGTCTAGAATCTAGAAGCAGAGGATGATTTAGCGTGGCAGTTTGCTCGATATCAGCAGAAATGCACTCCAGTCCTTTAAAAGTGGATGCTTTGATGTTGCAATTTTCTCTACATGCATTCCATGAACTAACGACTTTGAAACCTGCAGGAAACAATGAATGGGGCCGAATGATGCTGAATCAAACATTTACTATAGGTACATGTTTCTGTATCTGTCCGCAGTCTCCCCTTGCTGATTAATTATTGCACATCCTACCTTGACATACAATGAGCCTTTTTATATTTAGGAATATTATAATTTCATTTCATTCAGGCATAGTACTGCTTTCGGTCACTGCCATCTTTCTGAATATATACATATTTATTCATTGCAGTGCAGCTGGCTTTGGACTCTTTGAAGTCTTAAGCATAGTTTTTGACATCTTCGACTCTGTTGGCTAGTTAGAAAACATGCAAGGCTAATTCAACTGATTTGCAAAACATACTTCAAAGATAAAGCATATAAAGCTAACTAACTGTATCACCTTTTCTTTTTCTTTTTTGTCATTAGAGCCCATGCTAACCGTGGGGAGCATAAACCCTGTGATTTGGTCCGATGACTGGACAGCAGTGACGGAAGACGGCAGCTTGTCAGCACAGTTCGAGCACACCATACTGATCACCGAAGATGGCCCGGAGATATTAACACAGTGCTAACAAAAGGCCAAATAACAGAGAACAATTAATGGTCCGCCGGCGAAACCCTCAATTCTTTTGGACTGATAAGTCCATTCTATGCTCTGATGCCAAATGGCAGACTTGTAATGCTGATAAATAATACTATGATATGTACAAGTTTTATACAATTTTGAGGTTAAACATGAGTATTGGTGTTTGGCTAAAGTGGGGTCAAGCGTCCCCAAGTCCAAGTGGCTGGAGAGTTGGTTGGGTAGTTTTGATTGAGTTGGTTGGTTGCTGGGCTTACTGAAAGGCATATCTTGCCTCATTTGTTGGCCAAATATTGGTGCTTGCTTAACCCTTACTTTTCCACGAGCGTTGGCCAGCTCTTTCGGCAATCATGCCCTGCCTTTTTGCGGTTTCAAAAGGAGAGAAGAAATTTCAGTATAGGAACGAATTGCCTGTCTCAAAGATTCTTTTGCCTTCGAGGCAAGCAACTGAAGAACATTAAAATATTAGCCAACTACAGTAGAGAGCATTGATTCTCACTAATCATTTGCTAATCACAGTTGCTAAATGCTGATGATTTCATTAACCTTACTGGTGACCAATCAATCCAGTGAAGTCCCTGCAATCTGGAATGCCTTCCTCCTATGACTCCTGTCCTGTCGTCCTCTCATTTCCACTGTCAAACGCTAGAAAATCTTTCTGTGCAGGCACACCTAAACCTAACTGACACATGGGGCCCAAGATACGCATCAGCAGAGCCCCACGTGAAAGGGACAAGCCCCACAAGAGATTGCCTTCGCATTGCATTCCCCTCGCCTTTGCCGCTCCGCTACCACCTGAATCCCCCCACTCCTTTTGCGGAAACGAGTGCAGCAACATCGGAAGCGCGGTCCGGTTCCAGAAGCTTCTAGCACTGCGGCAATCGACCGTAGTGGCATTGGCGTCGGGGGTGGAGCGCGTGCTCTCGCGAGATCGAGTCAGGGAGCTGGCGAATCGGAGAACGCAGGCCGCAATGCCGCGTTGGCGGCGGTAGGGATGGCGTTGGAGGCGGCGCCATGGCGAGGGGCATAGCGCGGGCGGTGTCGTTCGGTGGCCGCGCGACCGCGGGGTGGTGCTCCTACCGGCGCGTCACCGTGGCTGTCTGCCTCGGTAACCTCGTCGCCGCGCTGCTGGTGCTCCGCTCCCTCACCTCCCACGCATCCTTCGCACCGCCCGCTCCCAACCGTGAGTGGAATCTCTCGCTATGTTCAGACCCGTGCCTTCTTTTCTCCCACTCTTTCCTTGACCTGGATCGATGCTGTTTTGGTTTTGTATTTAGTTGGCGAAGTGGTGCTGTATACGGAGGAGCAGATTAGAATGGTGGAGGAGTCGATCCGGATTCGCCGTGAGGCGGAGCCCGTCGAGCTCGTGCAGGAGGTACTATTCATGGACCACTCTTGCAATTTGATAGCTCTTTTTGGTTAATTACCTATAATCCACTGAAATTTCGGGTGCAAAGGTGAAGAAGCTGCGGAAGTTTTTCGCACGGGAGGAGAAGAGGCGGAAGGAGCTGCCGCTGGTGCTAAAGCAGAAGGTCTCATATAATATTGTTGGGCGGCTGCGGGATTTGGGGGACAATATCAGTGTCTCGGAGCAACGAGGTATTCTGCATGTTTGGTTTCAAATTAGTAACTCGTACTGTCTTATGTACAAAGAATTGGCCTGAACTCCTGAATTTGAAATTTTGATAATACCAGTTTCTGTAATTCGTGCGTATAGCTTTATGCTTACTCTATCTATTCCTTGGTTGCAACATGGCACATATTAGTGCAACTGGAGTAATTTTTTATGTTGATGGATGGTTCAGTGGAAAGTTGACAAAATAAGTTCTAGTTGCACTGGTGACTCGTGGTTGCAAGATCACTTCGCTGTGTGACTTTCAATATTTGCAAATAGATCTGCTTAGCTGAATAATGAGATAGTGCTTTGACATTACTGTTCCTGAAGTTTTGATATTTTTGTCCCCAATATTTGTCCTGTAACTTTCATTATTAAATTGACATGAAAATAGTCTTCTAGTTCTAGTACTACTCTAGAGATCAAGTATTTATATTTATTTTACTTAAATATATGACAGAGGCTTTGGACTCTTGGCGTGTTGAGACGCTGAAAGATATCAAACATGCATCTACTCAGAATCAGTCAAGCTTGGGCCTCTCTGGAGAGGAAGCACGTATGGACCCTACTCTTGTATTTCTCTTACTTCTATGTGTTCAGTTTAATCTCTAATGGTTTGCTATCTTTTCTTATTTTACCTCAATTGTAATGCTTGAAGTTAATCTTTTCTGTAGGAATGTTGAAACGAGCGCTGGAGTTCAACTGGTATATGCTAATGGAGGACATTGGTCTTTTTATACCAGAGGAAGTCATGCATATCGAGCATGATGACAAACCTGAGAATGAGCCAGAAGGTTAGTTTCCAACTAGTATTATGTTGCAACCTGTGTACTGTATGCTGACTTAAACAGTTTAGAGCATTTAAGGTGTCAAGTTGGAAAATTGTGTTTATTTTTAATTAAAGAGCTGTTACTAGGTACAAACTTTCGAAATGCTAAAGATTGATTTGATTGCCCTTTTTGTTAATCGTGAATTATGAATTTCAATCTTATTTGTTTTTGCAGAAGAGGAGATAATAGCAGGTCCACCTTTGTCTCCACAGTGCAATGCTGAGCTACATACTGATTACGGTGGACCCGCTGTTAGATGGGGCTTAACGCACCACAAAGAATCTGCTGCTGATTGTTGTCAAGCCTGCCTTGATCAAGCTAAGAATGCCAAGCCTGGTGAAATGAAGTGCAACATATGGGTTTACTGTCCGTCAGAGTTTGGATGCTACTCACCAGATAAATATGAGCATAAGCATCAGGAGTGCTGGTTGAAACATGTAAGTTCAGTTTGTTTTGTCTTTAGTTTTTCAACCATTACTGTATTCGTTTATACCATCTTAGCTTAGATGACTTTTAGGAGTATTTCATTTGGTGTTTCCTAACTTGCACCTCGATTGCTATTCATGTTGTGTATCTTACACAGGTTAAGTTGCTGTTTGGTTTCTGTACGGAACTGACATATTTGTGCATGCTTTAGGAGCTCTGTGATTTCTTATATCCAGTTACCGCGGATTTGAATAGCAAAAGAAGAATACAAGTCATGCTGGTCACATATACTAAGATTTAGCATTTAGTTTATTGTTAACTGTTACATTATTTTAGGCTATGATTAATTGATTATAGAGTGATCTAATTTAGAAGCTTGCAGCTCATTGACGTTTGCACAGCCATGAGTGCAGTTTCATTTTTTGACAAACTTCTCTTGCGCTTTTTTTTAGCTAGTTTCGTAAGCTTGGATGGCGCACTTGATAAGTTTTTTCGTTATGTTTTGGGAGCTAAATATAAATTCATATGATGGCTTTTGCTCTGCTTGCAGGATGATAACCCCAAACTGAACTTCAAAGACAAGTATTCTGAGTCATACAGAAATTCACACCCCACTGCTCCTGTTGTCGTGCCATGGATGTCTGGTGTCATCAGTGCATGATCGCAGCAGCTCATTTGAGATTGTAACGCTGCAACTTCAACTGAAGAACCTTCATACGTGAATTCTTTTTTTCTCATTTGCCGTTATACTGTTTTGTTTTCTTTATGCTTTGTAGCGAGTACATATATGATGTAAAAGTTAGCTTAGTCAACTTGATCGAGGAAGCTCGTTCCAATTTTGAGGGAGGCTTGTTGTGGTTGTATACGGTGATGCTTAACTCAATACGATTGTTCAGCTAACAGTGATGTCCGGATTTTGCTTTCTGATTGATCATTAGTTCATGCCGATGTCCGACTATGAGTCTCTGATCACGAGCTATCCGAGAAGGAGCTCCAATCGCTTCAGAATTCTGATGCTGCTGTGTGTCACGTTTTGCAATTCGCATGTTAAATTCCGCAGATGCACCGAGCGTCAGGCCGCATGTTTTTGCCCACGGACTAGTAGGACTTGGCGCGCCACGTTTTTGCGCTCGGCTCAGCTCAGCTTTGCCCAACTACCTCTCCGGCCTCCTCGCCGCCCCCTTCCTCCTCGCTTACGCAATCGCGGTTGCCGCTAGTACCAGCCATGTCCGGCGGCCGGCGGCGAGGGTGGAGCCCCTTCGACGCGATTCGCAGCTTCCCGTCGACGCCCGAGTCTCTCATGTCCCAGATCGACGCGGCCATCGCCTCCACCGAGTACGCCCGCGCCTGCGCCCTCCTCGACCCGCCCCCCGCATCCGCCTCCTCGCAGCCGCAGCCTCCGGCCGAGGGTCAGGGCGAGGGCGAGACGGCCTCCGCGCAGGGCGCTGCGGCCCCCGCCTGCCACGACGCGAGGGTCGCGGACGAGGCGTACCGGGCGGCGTGCGCGGCGCTGGGCGCGGGGCGGCCTGACGCGGCGGTGCGGTCGCTGCGCGTGGCGCTGGCGAGCTGCCCGCCGGAGAAGACCGCGGCCGTGGCCAAGGTGAGGTCCATGCTGGCCATCGCGTCCGCGCAGCTGCACAAGCAGCAGCATCAGGCGCAGCAGAGCAGGAAGTGAGGTGCTGCTTCCTCATCGCGGCAGAATTAGCAGTAGTAGTTTCTTCTGTTTGTTCAGTTATTGAACAGATTTTATTACTACCGGATCTCATTTAGGCATGATTGGATGCATTGATCGTTCTAATCTAATGCACCCTGTTCCAGTGGCATGGCCGCGACTGTTGCATAAGTGAACGAGAGTAGATAGTATAAGAAACTTGTTCGGAGCCTATGGAAAGTGTTATTGAATGGCTCGGAACCTATGGAAAGTGTTATTGAATGGAAATCCTGAACAATTGTATGAACAAATTCGCATAATCTCTTTATATTCTGTCAGAATTTTGTTACAGCGACCGTTTTGGGCAATGAGGGTTTGGGGGATGGCACGACGGCCTATCAAACATCCACTGATATGGTTCGCTTATCACTCTGAACTAATTATTGCCCACCAAATAGAAGGTGAAACTAAAGGAGCCAATGGTTCATCCAGAGTCATGCAGAGCGTGCTCTCTCCATGTAAACTGGTGTTGCATTGTCAGCCTTGGTAGAAACCTCTGTGATCAGCAGTGCCGGACCTAAACAAATCCGTGCATAAAAATTCGGACATTGAACAGTCCTCATAAAAAAATTGCATAAACTGTTACTCTACATCCTAGCAACATCAAAACAACACCTGAGTAGATTTCATGAAGACATGATTATCTGCATCGATCTCATCACTGTTCGTGAACAAAGGTGAAGCATATTTGACAGAACAGAAGATCATGGAGAAAGAACCTTTGCTGTGTAATGGGACAATCTAAACAGTTCGTTATCCTTCGTAGCACAAGGTGACTCAATATGGAAAAACTCACAATCATCTCAGCAAAACTTAACATATTTTCTTTATATCATGTCAGAAACTCAGAATTTTGGCGTACATGATTCGTTTGAGCATTGAGCCTACAGGGGTACACATCATCACGATACTAACAATCTAGCACACACTAATGTACTCGGCTCATCAGTGAGTTAATTATTGCCCCAAAAAATTGCGTGGAGAAAGAAGCTTCTGCTGCAGTCATGTAGAGGGTATTGCCGCCATGGAAGCTGATGTTACATCGCCAAGACTTGGCATTCATCGGAAAGCAAAGGTCAAACAAACATCGGTGCTCAGTGCAGGGCGTGACTAAAAATCCTGCAAAGGCAAAAATGGAGGGACCTCACAAGCACTTCTTTACTTCTGAGAATACCGACTTTTCCTTATTTGCCGCTTCAACATCATCAGGAGATGCAACAGCAACCACAACCCCATTGTCCTTGACGGTTTCGACCGCATCAGCAAACTCCTTGAAATCCTTCAGGCTGCCACATGGGAACCAACATAGTCAATATGATTTGTGTTGAAAACATTAAGGCGGATAATCAGGTGAGCAGAAAAAGAGAGAGCATATGATATTTGGATCATGGATTGGCCTACCTTGTTGACAGTATCTCTTCACGTCTTTGCTGGCGCTCCTCCTCCGTGATGCCCAGCAAATATCGCATTAGACTGAAAAAGCAATAGTGCATGTTTAGTACTATTGCATATTCCTTCTATTCAACATATGAAGTTGCAAGTAACTGAGGAAAGCAAGTCCCAGTTCAAGCCTCTGGTCGAAAATGCAACGTATTCCCGACCGGAGGGAGCATTAGCTACGTTCTACGACAGAAAAATAAAGAGAGCAAGGCTCGTCCAGTTCATATAAAATGTTCATACTAAATCAGAAAAGTTTGTGTCAGTATATCAACTAAGATAAAAAAATAGCAGCCCAAACAATAAGGCAACCAGCAGGTAGATGTGTTGAAAGGGCAATCCCAGTATTCCCAGTATTTCTATAAGACATTGTTAATTCATGTTATCCAATCGAGACAAGAATAGTAACCTAGTCAATATGACAATCAGCAGCTAGATGTGTTCAGAGGCCGGCATGTATGCAAAACAAAATAATTTCATACAAATTTCAGCTATAAAATAGATTAATATGAGGGGCTAATAGTTTAATACACGCTTTCAGAGTTAGGACTACTACACTAAAATTGAGGCTCGAGAACCATTCAAGCCCAACAAAGTTGATCCTGCCAGGCTGTACAGCCCATGAACAGGCCCACCAGCATCAGCCACAAGAAGTATAGATGTTTGATTGAAACAGACAATGGTAAGGCACATCACCAATTTTCGATTGAGCTGTACTGATTAGTAGCAAATTGCATCAAAAAAGGTTTGCATACCTGCTGTAACCTTTAGCATCCGGTAGCTGGTAGGCGTCAACATCACCAATGGTACCAATAATAGCTTTTGTGAGTGCATCATCATCCATTTCTAGCTCTCTGAGAAACTTTGCTGTCTCATCATAGACCTCTAGTGTTTTCAGCAAGTTTGGATCACGGTATGACAAATAGGAGAAGACTCCTGCAACAGCAAACAATGTTTAGCATTAGGGCACTTAGCATTATGTGAACGATTTACCCTGCAGAAAGCGTCATGCTTCATTGCAACTATGGACGGGCAATGGGACCAGGTAATTCAGTAATTTTACAAGTAACGTATATAACTTTTGAAATTACCAAGAAAATGGAAGTACCTGAATGGGTATCAAAATCACAGAACCCTCCATATGCACCACCGCTAACTCGAACACGGTCCCATAACCACGTATTGCCTATGTGCTTTGAAATGACATAGGCACTTCCATTGAGCTGGTATCCACTTTGGTAAAGGTTTCCAGCTTTTCCAACATAATTAACCTAGGCATAAGATGATATTGAAAATTCAGTATGTCAAATTGCGGATAAGGATAATCTCCCAGAGACTGCTGGACGTTATTCAGACAAATAACTCTTACCTGAGTTGGGACGACAATGGCTTCATTAACAGAAGGTAATCGAGAAAGCCATGGATCATTACCAAGGGATGGGCGGCTTGGGAGTGAATCAAGAAATTTGGCGATATGTTGGCTTGATTTTTCAAGATTCTTATAATCACTTGTTATGTTGACCAGGCAACCATCCTTGGTAAAGAGTGAGTTTCTCATTTCCTCAAGCGATGATGATATGCTGTCCCAGTCTTCATCAATCTTAGTTTCTAGGTCTCGCAGATACTCCAGATAACTGCCAACAGCGACAAATAAATAAATGAATATCACAACACAGAAATACCATGTTTAGAAAACTAGCAGCTATGTGTGCGAATGAAAAAAGCCTTTCTACAAAAGGCTTCTCATTGTCAGAAACCCTAGTCCTCCGAAGAAAAGAGAAAAAATAGAATAAACCAAGAAATAATGACATATGTAAGCTATAGTGAACTACACCAGAGCACAAAGAACCTTACCTAACACCACCCATTTGTTCAGCTATCCATCCAGCTGTGTTTAACTTGGCATCCATTCTAGCAGCTGCTATGCCATGGCCACTGCCCCTCAAACGATTCTGCGTTGGAAAACCCGTTAGATGAATAGGTAAACACATCAAATGCATGATTATGACAGTTTGAATCACAAAGATGCCAGCTTAGTACCTCCATTCTTGCTTTACTTTGAGAAACAAACTGTTTGAACCTCTGTTGTTCTGTGAACTGAACATCTTGAAGAATGGTGTACATCTGAAAGAACAGAATAATTTATTTTCAGTATGCAATTTTTTTTCTCGAATAAAGAATGCAAATTCTTGAGCAGTTACAGCATGACTAGGCCAGTTTTCAAGCAATTAAGCAACAAGCATGTCTTCTGCACCCTGCCATTGCCTTGTCCTCTATGGTCTACACAGAAAATTATCAAAAGCATACCAGGTTAAACAAATCTTCTACTCGCGGTGCCATTGCCTTTCCCCGAACGATGATGCGGGTAAGAGGATCTTCTTTTCCCCTCACCGAAGAAGTGAATGGGTAAACTGATATGCCTCCAGTTTTTCTTCCCATTAATTGATTAAGTTGCACAAAGTCCATGTCTTTTGTGCCCATCTCCAGTAAGGATTGGCTGGCACACATGCTCATGGTTAGTTCAGATATCACGTGATAAACAGATATGTCTTCATTAGCACTTAGTTTAAATACCACAGAATACATGGAACTGTCATCATGATAAATCAGGAGCAATGTATCGATCAAACAGCTCACCAGAACAATGGCAACAATTGAAGATGTTCTTTCTTCATTGAACCCATGTCAAATACGACTTCGGAGTAGACAACATCATTGGTGAAGAGATCATGTTGCAATACCTTGACACCGTTTATATCTCCCACCTACACATGCCATTTACAGTATCATCACTACATTTTCCAAAACAGTAAAATGGTGAACTATAAAGATATACAACCAACTCAGGAAAATGAAGGAGCAGTACTTAATAATAATCGTTTCATAATTCTAACTTATCAACATCCCCATATATATTCATGAAAACAACATTTTGATATATATTTGATTGGCGGCTTTGGCCTGTGAATATAAAAACATGCAGGGGGAGCTTCAAACTAATTTGTGGGACTGATTAGGGGTCTGGATGTCTATCCGGATCTTTTGCCAAACCAAGCAATTATCCTTCCCTGCAGGGAAAAAGGCTATTTGGTACACAGATGTTGGTTTTCCCTAGTAACTGTTAAATTTTTCCTAGGCAAATTAGCCTAGCTGAGCAAGACACTCTTTACCACACAATACAATTGATTACACTATCAGGTGAATCAAGTTTGAGAAGGTGGGGGAATCCAAAAGATTCACATCATCTCTTTTATTTTTATATGGTGCAGTAACAAGAGCTGGACACTCGGCCAGTGTATATGTAGAGCTAGTCAAGGCTAGAGTTTTTCATAAAAAGGTGCCATACAAATCTAAATTTGCAACAGTGCTAAGTCAATAGGGGACAGTTAACATTTAGCTAGAAATGCTAAGTTGGGCAGACTGCTTGTTTGTTCTGAAACTAGCACTTAAAAAAAAAACACCAAGGCCAAATCAAATTCAATGTAACTTTGGGCTACGCAATGGGCATCATGGTTTTTGAAGCTCTGCTGCTGCTACAGTTTCGAGGTGCTCTGGCATCAGACATTCAGTCGAAGTTAAAAAGAAAATGCAAATTGTTGGCACAATAGATCACAGGTCCATGCCGCAGAATTACCTCTATCGGTACATGTGTAGGCTTTTTAGGGATATCATGCAATGACAGGCTAGGGACAGCCTTGAGAGCTTCTGGAGGATCTGGTGTTTCTTGTTTCTCCTTTAGCTCCTTTGTAGCACGAGCCAACTCTGCAAGATCCTCCTCAGTCATGCTACCTTTCACTTGTTTTAGAATTTCTTTCTCAGCTGCTTCATCACGTGATGCTTTCTCAGGATCAGGCTGCACAATAAAGGTTTAAACTTTAATTATTTCTGAGATGTACAGAAAATGTTACCGTAAAATAAGATTTCTGAAGTGACAAGTTCTCCACTAACCTGCATTTCAACTGTGACGCGATGAGCATTCTTCAAAATAAATTTCTCGATAAGCGGTGAGAACACAGCTTTTGATCCCTCCTCTGCAATGCGTGCTTTCAGTTGCTGCAATGGTCTTTCATATTTCAGAGGCTCAAAAGGATCCATGTCATATATCCATTTGCCCTGCAATTTTGTAAAGTTGAAGACAATACATGATATGTTCAAACGTGTCTTTTTCTTAAAGAGAAATTATGAGAAGTTGTTCATACAATAGAACGAAGCATCAGCGACAAGCCTCGAGGAAATGATCCTGTGTTGTTCTCCCTGAGAGCAAATTCGATTGTGTTCATGGAAGCCTCCACTGCTTCTGATGCAAACCCTTCCTCAGCCAAATTCTTCAAAGTTTGCATAACCAACTCTTCAACCTTTTGAATGTTTTCCTCAGACACACCTTTCAATCCTATACTAAATTGAGGTTGAAGAAGCTCATCCTCAACACCACCTCCCACAATAGCATCTCCTAGACCACTTTCAAGAAGAATTCTTCTAAGTGGTGAAGCAGGTGTTCCCAGCAAAAGGTGATCCAAGAAACCAAGTGTAAGCTCGGTTTCTACATCTAGGGGCTCCTCCGCCAACAGCCAATTAATGCAAACCATATACTTCTTTGTCAAATCACCTTCTTGACCAGCAGGGTACTTCTCTACGATCCTAACTGGTTCTTTGAATAGCCTCTGTGGCTGAATCTTTGATTCATTGGGAGCAGGACTGGCTTCAAACTGGTCAAGGTATTCTACAGAAGCAAGAGGCAGAAAAAGGAGAGCAGTTTTAAAAGCGTTCAGGAACAGGAAAACTCAGAGCATACAAAAAGGTGGTTCAAACAGGAAAAAACAATTCGGTGAGTCCTATGAGTAATTGCTATTAGATGTTAGGTCTTACCACTTAGAACACGCAGCCGTTCTTTTGGGTCATCATCACCGTAGAACCAGATCCTCGCATTGCTTGGATGATAGTACTTACTGTGGAACTCCTGCACAGAAGACCAAAAAAAAGATGAAATTTAAACTCAAAAGTAACTAAGCAACCAATGTTAGCTTGATCATATTGCTAGATCATATTGCTAATTTCTTCTTTGGGTGGTTCTAAGAGAAATCTTGAGTGATGATCCAGTAATTTCCTTTTATGATTTATAGTAAAAGGAAAACAGTCATCAACTTCTTTATAGGGCCCTTGGTTGCCCATGTGATGCCTAACAGTTCAAAGAGCAAAACTGCAAAGTATCCTGATACCAAATTCAGATCAAGACTAATATGAAACCTTGAATTCTTCAAAAGTAAGCTTCGGGATTTCGTTTGGATCCCCACCACTATCGACTCCATAAGTGTTCTCAGGGAAAAGTGCCTGCAGAAAATTCCAAAAGTTCAGGCTTTCTGCTTGTACGAGCATGCAAATATGATCATGACAATAGAAACTATTAAACAAAATGCTTTTTGTATCCAAATAAACCAGGAAGAATCCACTGAAGAAGCGTACACTATACTAGAAACAAAGTTGTAGCCCACCACTTTACTGAAGTCTAGAATAAACTCAGTTTAAAAAAGAGAAGCGGAATTGGGGAATGCAACAGACTGGGTCCAGGTTCATTGCAATGCTTAGTTCGGCAACATGTCGAAGTCTGGATCTGGTCTGAGACGATAACGACAAAAACTGACCGAACTTAACTAATTTATAGGACCAATTGTTCAATCTCAGCAATGGATGTAGGTTGTTTAAGAGAAAACGCCCAATCATGTTAGGCTATCCAACAAGGTGATCCTGGGGTAATGTCATGTATAGGACGGTAACAGATGAAGTCACATTCTGCTAAAGGCTAATTGACTCAAACACAAGGGGTTAATACACTGAACACCTGCAACACACCCAAAAAAAAATACCTGCTGAGATGCACGTCCCATTATGTTGTCGGGTTGAGAGTAAACTCCTTTCATCTCATTGAAGACAACTCCTAAAATCACAAGTTACAGTATTATATTTGGCTTATTGAAGAACAAGTGACCACACATATAAATGTTTACTCAAATAGATTTGAATCATCATACAAACCTTTGAAGGTTATCTCTTCCTCAGGGTTGTCAAGTTCATAGTGCCAACCTTCTTGTTGAAATGTTTGGAAGTCATCAACACATTTAGGGAAAAAGACAGCATCAAGATATACATCTACCAAATTGTAGAAATCCTGCAAAGCAGTCAAAGGTATGATGGCAATGCTGAAGAGTTGCTGGAACAAATAACCCAAGAAGATTTGTGGCTGTTGGGAATCACCTTAGTGTTTGTTGAGGCAACTGGGTAACATGTCCGATCTGGATATGTGAATGCATTCAGGAACGTGTGCAAACTTCCCTTTAAGAGCTCGACAAATGGTTCTTTCAAAGGGTATTTCCTTGATCCGCAGAGAACACTATGCTCAAGGATGTGGGGAATGCCAGTCGAATTTTTCCTAGTAATAAAAAGATACTTTGTCAAAACACCATACTAAGCTTAAATGGAAATATTCATTATCTCCTTTTATGTGAGTAGGTCATTGGCTCATATTTTATGACAAACCCTGTGCTAACCGGGGAACAAACTGCTACTAATTAAAGAAACAAGGACTAAATGCACTTACGGAGGGGTACGGAAAACAATGCCAAACACTTTATTCTCATCGTCGTTTGACACAGACATGATTTCTGCACCCGTCTTCTTGTGCTTGTAAAGAACAGCAGTTGATTTGCACTCATCTATAAACTGTTCCGAGACTTTTTCAAATCCAAGCTTCGCAGCATACTCATGGACATCATCTGTATCTGCTTGTCAGAAGAAACAGAACACTCATTTTATGAACATAAGACCTTGTTATTTTAAATAACAAAGGATGCGGTATGAATGTTGAGCTATTTTAAATGTAGCGTACTTTCAGTTCCAGATGCTCCATGTCAAGATTGTGAGTGAAACAACATAGCAGAGCACAGACCTACTACCCAGAATGCATAAGGAAAACCCAGCATAGACTAGTCATCACAAAGCAAGTTCTACATCTCTATTCTCAATCAAGTAACCAACTATTCACTTCCCAGCGGCTCTAATAACTGCTTTGGAAATCGCAAGTAAAATAGCATAAGGAACATAACCTGTGTTTTCTGATAGAAAAGTTTCAACAGGAGTGGTAGCTCTCACCATGGGGCACAGGAGAGGGCGAGGTGGAGACGGCGGGCACGGAAAGTCGCCGCGCGAGCGGGGGCGCGGCTGCCGGCCAGTACCGCCCGGAGCAGTGCAGAGGCGCCGCCGCGGCTAGGAACCGCGCGCCGCCGCCGCCGGCAGAGCCGAGTAGCTGCGCGACGGGAATGAGGCCGACGGCAGCCGGCGCGCCGAGGACACGGCGGCGGCTTGGACCACGGGCCTGCCCCTGCGGCAGCGGTGGAGGAGGCGGCGGCCGGAGGTGCGGAGCAGCGCCACCCGCTCCATGGCGTAGGTGTCCAGCTTGCCGGTGGTGTGCCTCTGGATTGGAGGAGGGGGCGGCGACGTGGCGGCGTAGCTTGTGCCGATTAGGCTTTGAGCTCCTGGGCTTTTTCGCTCGCGAGGTTTTGCTTGGGCTTAAAGAAGCTGAGGAGGAAAAATCTTCGGGTTTCTTTAGCTTTCTGTTGTTTTTGCCCTTTTTTTGAGGGGCTTTTGGATGGCCGCGATTTTTCGATGGAATTTCGTGTGGCTGATAGGGATTTGCAATGATCTATGGTACACGCAACTGCTAAATTGAGGATTGTCGCTTTGTGGACGTGTCTTCACTCTTCAGCACGGACATGGAGGGATGTAGAAGTTTGGAAGTCTTGCGCGCTCTGGGATTCATGTTTTAGAGTTTTGTGTGTGAAGAATTGATTGCAGATTTCCACAAGCTCGACTCAGATATTTGAGTTGGGCTTCCCGGGCTCAGACAACATCGATCGAGCTGCCTTGTTCGAAGCCGCGGCCCATTAGCAGCCTTTCAGTTTGACTGGAGAAGCAGCACAACAAAACTCCATAAACATGGCAACAACAAATCACCCCTCCATAGTCTCCGCCACGTTCATTCCCACCTCTCGCTCCTTTCCTTCCTGTGTGTCTTCCCTCTCAAAACCTCCACGCCGCGACGCTCATCATCATCTCCCACACCCAACGTCGTGATGGAGGTCATGGCGCCGCCGCCGCAGGACTTCATGCTCGACGGCAGCGCCTACCCGGGAGAACCGGCGGTCACGAACCCGTTCGTTTCCGCCGACGACACGGCAGCAGCGGCGGGCAACCCGTTCCTGGCGGCCACGGCGGTGACGGCGCCGCCGTCGCCCAACCCGTTCGAGCACCTCCCGCCCGGCGCCTCCGACGCCGACCCCTTCGACCTGTTCCAGCACTTCACCAGCGCCCCGGCCAGCCCGACGCGCGCGCAGCCATATACGCGCAGTTCGTCGACAGCGCCGATCACGTCGGCCACGGCAATGTCCGCCACGACGACGACGACGATGATGACCAGGACGGGTTCCAGCCGCGCGTGTCCTACTCCACCGTCGCCTCCACCGTGCCGTTCGAGTGGGAGGAGAAGCCGGGGAAGCCGAAGCCCGAGTTCGCCACCGTGACGGCGGACGGGGACGCCGACGCGGACTTCGACTTCGGCGTGCTCCTTGACAAGGCCGCGCAGGCGCAGGAGCTGACGACGGCCGACGAGCTCTTCGACGAGGGCAAGATCCGCCCGCTCAAGCCGCCGCCGCGTTTGCTCGACGGCGGCGGCAGCGTGGGCTCGTCGCCGCGGTCGGCGAGGTCCGCGATCTGGTCGCCGCGGCTACGAGGAACGAGAGGAAGGAGCGTGGTCGGGCCGGCGGTGCAGGACTTCGACCCGTTCGCCGCCGCCCTGGAGAAGGCAGCCAGGGCGCCCTCCCCTCTCGGCGCCGGCAGCATCAGCAAAGTCGACGACGACGCAGGCGGCGTCGAGTCAGCTTCTCTCCCATGAACCCCGATCCCGCCACGTCTCCGACCTCCACCACCACGCCTCCGGCGAAGAGCAATGGCGGGAGGAAGAAGTGGCGGCTCAGCGACCTCCTCCTGTTCCGAAGGGCGTCAGCCAAAGGCCGCGCGCCGGCAACAACATCAGCAGGGACCCGGTGTTCAAGTACGCGCCGGTGCAACCGCTCGGCGCGCCGGTCAAGGACAATGCGAGCGCGGAGCCCGTGGCTGCAAACGGCGGCGATGCCTCGTCAGTAGAGAAGCACAAGAAGCAGAGCAAGAAGGGCGCCGCGTCGACGGCGGCAGCGGAGGGCGGCGGCATGCCGATGCCGCACCGGCAGGGCGTGATGGGTTGCGTCCGGCTGCACCCCGGCCTGCACCGGCTGGCCAAAGGGTTCAACGCCCACTCCGTGCACCTGGGCGGCCGCGGCACCGCCAGGTCGGCCATGAAAGGGTAAAGATTTTTTTTTTTCGGAGATGATGTACTTTTTTTCTTTTCTTTTTTGTTTCGATTTCGCAGTTTGCATCCCAGTTTCGTGAGGCAGTGTACACAACTCGATCCATTTTTCAGCATGTTGTTTACCCTGATGTATTAAATGATGATGATAATAGAAGAGGTTATCTAATAATACGAGTCTCTGTTTTCGTCCTTCATTTGGATTCCTGAAGAAACATGATTGATATTATCCGCGTCGCCGGGCTCCGGAAAACAGGAGCAAGGGTGAACTCGTTGGCTTTGGGCTGTTGGGGAGAGGGTGCGCATCCTACTCCATGACATATTTGCTGTTAGGTAACTTGGTTTGAACACGCGAAAGATGCTAAGGCAATTGTTCTTGCCGACAGAAATCGAGCAAAGTGGCGTTGTCATCAGACTTCACTAGGCACCTGAAGTAGGAGTTGGTACTCTCCTTGGCTCAACATACATCACAGTAAAGTTTGTTCTTGACCCGCATTAGGCCATTATGTAATTTGATTGGTAGTGATATTCATGTTGTGCTCCATCGTTGGCTATCCTAGTAATTGTCATCATATATGTTATATATGTCCAAAATATCTTATCGAATGCGTTGCATTGTTCCAGCGCCGTTGTTCGTTTCTCCTATGCCAAATACAATAATATACTCCGAGAACGCGAGGCAGTGCTGGTCATGTCTTCTAATCTTTTTTTTTTGTACAAAGAAATTGATACTGATTATCAGTTTTTTAAAACTAACTAATGGTTGCTCCAGTTGCCATGGTTCCCTAGCTGCCACGTATGTGTTAACCGCTATACAAGAAGATCATACTGTAATCATACGCCGGTGTGACCACCTGAATGACTGAATCAGATTCGCAGAATTATTTGACTGGTACCGTGACATTCCATTCCTCCGTCCCGGGTCAAAGACAACGTGAGGATGTCACCCCAATCCAAGCCACGAACAGATGTTTCCCTGTCGAGGCAACCACGCTTTTTTGTCAACGTGCGACGCATCTTCTGAAAGAAGTTGGAACATATATGCATGAGGATTTGGTTCAGATGAACTTTGCACGATAGTGTATCATGGGTGACAGGTAGGCACTAGGCGGGCACGTCCAGGAAATGACAAGTGAGAACTAGATGACCAAATTATGGGTTCACGTTGTTATTAACTAGTCTTATCTTCCATTTTTTCATATAAAGAAAACAAGGGACCGGTAGCCCACACGTACAGGGGTGCAGCTCCGAACAAGTTATCAGATAAACAAAAGCAACTTTTGTATTTAAGGAATCAATAATTTGTTTAGGTCCAACAAGGTCTTCGAAAGTTCAAAATTGTGCCATTTCTCTTTATTACACAGTACAACGTAGACATTCACAACGCACGCACACTCACCCCTATAAACGTATATACGCAACCCTACCTCTATGAGCATATTCGAAGACTGAGCCGGCAAATCCTCGAGATTGATGAAGTCACCACTAGCGCCTCGCTGTCGACGGCCACGTCGCTTACCGCTGAAAGCACAAAGCCGTTAAATGCTAAAAAATTCGCTCTCACGGAAAGTCGAACCCAGGAGCTCAAAAATGCTACTCAGATGCTTTAACCACTAGGCCAAAATTGTGCCAATTTGACTCTCTTAAAAGTAAGAACATTCTTCCTCGTCCGTTCTCATTGGATTTGGTTGGACATAAGATTCCCTGCACGACCCATATTCTACACAAAATTTTACTAGCCTTTTGGGAAACAATTATATAGCTATATCTTTTTTTTTTTGCGAAGTAATTCTATAGCTGTATCCATCAACATCGTTGAGCTATAGACAAGACAAACTTGACTGAACACTTCGACAACCAGGATTTCACACGATATATTTCATCCATGTTTTATCTTAAATTCAAAATTAGCAGTAAAAAGAGATGTTTTTTTTTAAACTGTAAAAAGAGATGTTAAGAAAGGAAAGGTTGAAAATTGTTCAAAAATCAAAATTGGACTGGGGAGAACGAAAAAGGCCAAAAACCCCACCAAAGCCTTTTGCTCACTCGCTCGGAACTGAAACCCGCAAGCGGAGCAAAGGAAATGGCGATCGCGATCTCGCAGGACGCCTTCGACGCAATGGTCCGGGAGAACATGGATGACCTCGGGATGGACCCCGACGAGGCCCTCGCCGACGCCGTCGAGGCCCTCACCCTCCAGGGCGCCGACCTCTCAGGTACCCACCAACTCCGCCACAGCCCCAGATCGGAACCGCCGCCATCCTGGACACGCTTCACCAGTGATTTCTCTGCTGCTTCGTGCAGGGATCATCAAGCGCGTGCCCGGGGAAGCCGCCGAGGTGGAGGTGAGCCCGGTGGTGCGCGTTCTGGACGAACTGAAGGCCTCTCCCAGCGCCGGCGGCGGGTCGGGTGAGGATCTCGATAGGTTTGTCTCCTTGCTCGATGAGTTGCGCGGCCTGTGTGTCTCCGGTGTGGGGTCGGAGAACGCGGCGATCGCGGTGCGGAATGGAGGCGTGGAGGCGCTCGTCGCCCTGTGCGGATCGGCTCGGGTTGAGGAGGAGAGGTTGCTTGCGTCGGCCTTGAAGGCGCTGAGCTCCATGATCCGTGGTATGATACGGCAATGTGTTTGCAATTTACACCTTCCCTGCTACTCACTTAAATTTGTGTTTGAATTCATTACAAATTTTTAAAAAATGTTGAATTAGCAAAGTAACATGTATTAATATTCCTGGATGGTTTCCTCAAAAAAAAATATTCCTGGATGCAGTGAAATAAGCAGCGACATGTTTCTGCTTGGCAAATGTATCCGAATTTTATAGAATGGTGTGCTGAAAAATTCACCACTCAATTTCTGTATTCAAATGCAGCTATTAGTTTAGCATAGACCGCTTCATTCTGTGGCATGTAGTTTCGCATTACTGCATACAGCAATAAAATGTCCTGTTCTGCTGTGCTCTTTTGTGGCAATCTATGTTCTGTTTCTAAAATCCAGAATTTTTAATTTGTAGATATTGGAAGCACCGAAAAGTTTAGACAAAAAGAAGGACCCAAAATTGTCATGGATATATTGAGAGGAGGCTCGAAAAATCCAGATTTACTGGATGCTGGATTTAGTGTTGTGGCAGCGGGTTCTACTGGAAATGAAGTTGTGAAAGAATCCTATATGGATCTGAAGGTTGATGAACTCATTCTGCAGCTTATGAGGGAAAAATCAAATAGTGATGTTCAAAGCTTGTATGAGGCAGTACGTGTTCTGTTGACGCCTGATGACTGCAGGGTGGTGGCTTCTCAAGTACGTGCTTGATTCTGTGAATACTATTGCTGTAATTGCACACTGTGACACTAGCAAATGCACCAATTCTGCGTGAATAGGTGGTGATTTGTGAAAGTATTTGGCAGTAGAATTTGCTATGTGATCTTTTATGGAAGTAGATAGCTTATGACAACTAGCTTGCGCTTTAACATCTACATCTTTGCATAAATTTAGTCTAGATTTTAATGTTAAATTTGTGATTCTCTGATTTGATTTCCACTGGATGACAACAAGAATCGGGATACAGCATTTCTGTAGGTATTTGAGTGGAATCATTTTTTACAACTGAAATTGAGTGCTGAAAAACCTTCTAGCTGTGATTAGAAATTAAGGCAGCATTGCTAACAGAAATAATATGAAAGTGCACGGTGTTGACTTTAATTTTTGGAGGCATGCCCATCTTTTGTCTTTTCATTTTGTATATGGCCATATTATTCACTCAATATCATCATAACATGTGAATCTTCCTTGTGATTTATGCCCTGTACATATTATATTATTATTTCATTTTGTTTCTGTAATTACTCAGCTGATACCATTTTTAAACTCATTAGATGATCTTTTATCATGATAGTTTCACAATTCATAACGTTGAGGCAATGTAATATGAAGTGAACTGAAATAGATGAACTTGACCAGGTATATGGATACTCTCGGAAATTTGCTGAAATTGGAATTGCAGAAGTTCTTGTCAATGCACTTCGTGACCAAGTCGCGCCTTCCAGCTTGCCATCTGCCTGTGCTGCTCTAAAAGCGATTGCTGTGAATGTAAGTTTTGCAATCACTGGTTTTTATTTGGTCAAGCTGCAGTTTCTTACAAGCTATTCTGCACCAATCCTTGTCTTAGGAGACCTTCACCATCTTCTTTTTGTGCTCCACAGGATGAAATATGCCGTTCCATATCTGATAATGGTGGCATTGATGTGCTTCTTCAATGCATTGATGAGGCTGGTGAACAGAAAAACAAAGTTATAGCAAAATCTTGCTGCTCTTTGCTGTCTAAGGTATGGTAGTATTGCAACATTCTTGTGTTTGAGGATTACCTGCATTCGTTAAACTTAATTAACATCTCATTCTTTCTTCTTTAAGCTGGCTGCGAGTGATGCGAACAAGTCTGTTATCCTTCAGCGAGGTGGTTTTGATAAGTTCTTAAAGTTGACATCTATATTTTCGGAAGATGCTTCTATAATACAAGAGGTACCCTATATAAACTACAAATACTGAAGAATCTCTATGTTGGGATACCGCTCTGAGCTAAATGAATGTGCAGGTGATGTCTATGATGACAGTCCTTACCCTGAGATCACCAGATAACGCAGCACGTGCTATGGAAGTAGGATATGGGACACTTGCGATCCAGGCAAT
The DNA here is from genome assembly GCA_007726485.1 of Eragrostis curvula. NCBI lineage: Eukaryota > Viridiplantae > Streptophyta > Magnoliopsida > Poales > Poaceae > Eragrostis > Eragrostis curvula. The sequence continues at coordinate 7,345,998 of CM017439.1, read as the reverse complement.
GCAAAGGTTCCCCTCCTCTGGCCAGACTCAGAAGCAAGCATGCCTTATGATTCGTAACCTTGTTGTCAGAAACCCTGAGAACAGGTATGCAGTGGAGCGTACACCTCTTTTCTTCCCCCCTTTTCAGACATCATGATCACAAAGCTAGTTTGGCTAAATAGGCTCGATGGAACAATAATTACTATACAATTCATTATCATAGTGTCATCTACGGCTAGTTTTTACAGCCATTTCCATTGTGCTTATAATACGTTTCTACGTCCTGACATTTGGTGCTGCTATTGCAGGACAATCCTGCTTAACGATGGAGCGGAGAAGCTTATTAGAAAGGCCAAGATGACGCATGCAAGCTGCAAAGATGCTGCCACGGCTGCCTTGAGGGACCTGGGCTTGGACAATTACAATGCATAGGCAGCATAGGAAGTCTACGTTGTATTTGAAGTTTAGCCATGTGGGAATGTTTTGGAGAAAAAAATATGTATACATGGTGTGTGCGTTATCAGGTGCCACACCGTAATGAGTTTATATGATTCTGCTACGAAGCTGTGTCTGTAATTGGTCGCAATTTTGTGTCCCGTTTCCCGACCATGTGCTAAATAACACTAAAGTGCATAGACAAAAAGGCAAAGTAAGCAAACCACGCACCAGGTAACAATCGTCATTATGTCAACTATGATTCTTGATTGCATTAACCGGAACTGCAAGACATGATCGCAAGACAAATTTAAACATGTTGTGATTTTAGTACCACTAGGTATATTTTCAGGGACAAAAAAAAAACAGCTCTTATGAGAATCTGGCTGTTCAATTCAATGCCAAGCTCTACATTTTACGGCAACAATGAGAATCATGGAATGGATTCATGGCTACTTGTGTTCCGAAAGATAAAAGGGAACGTATCCTATGAGAACCAGGTTCATGTGAGAACTATGAGAACTCCAATCTAGGCCACATAATCTTGATCCAAGGGGGCGTATAGGGAGAGGTGGGAGGGGGAATTTGCAAAAGTAGGCGGTGATTTTGCAAATCCTCCCTCCCACCTGAATTCATGCGCTCCATTGGATCAAAATCATGTGGCCCAGATTGAAGTTCTCATAGTTCTCATATGAACCTGATTCTCATAGGATACGTTCCCAAGATAAAAAGGCTCATCGCCCCACTATTTTTGGTCATCTGTAATGGGAATTAATTCCATCACGCAAAACATTCTCCTAACACCTGAAGAGCATAATGCCTTTTGATTGCTTGGCTAAGCTCATTGCGATAGAGAGACGGCTGGCGAAGTTCATGTAAGAAGTTTATCTTTTTCCTGGCAGTGAAGATGGCTGAAACAGATTCATCTTGGTTTAAATTTGACGCGTTTCGTATTCTGGTGAAGGTCGATGGTGGCAGTTGTTACCCTGAGATCACCAGATAATGCAACGTATGCTATGCAATTGGGGTATGGGACTCTGGCAATCCAGGCGATGCAAAGGTTCCTTCCGGCCAAACACGGAAGCAAGCATGTCTCATATTTTCATGATCGCGTAATCTTCCTATCAGAAACCTGAGAACAGGTATGAACTGGAACTTGCATCTCAAAAATCAAACTAAACCAACCCTGCCCAAAGGAGGTATAGGTCATCATTAGGTCAATGATGATGCATCAAGAGGAACTTCTATCAGCATGCCTTTCTCAGAATCTGACTGTTCAACTCCATGCCAGGCACTACATTTGACGACATGTGAATTATGGATTCATGGTTCCCTGTATGCCAAAAAACAGAAAGGCCCCGGTGTCATCCACTATTTTTGGTCACCTGATGAGTCAATTCTGTTGCGCAAAACAACCTCCTAGTACCTGAGGAACACAAAACATGAGATCAGAATGCATAACAAGACCTGAGTATGTCCATGGTGGTCAACAGAAATATTGGCTGTTGGTTCTAAGGCATAGCCTGATTACCTGAACATTTTATACTTCCACAACAGAATGCTCCAGGTAGGGATCAACTTTTCTCCTACAAGAGAACAAGACAAATGATCAACACTTAAAAGTTCAACAATGTCAGGAGCCAGATGATACATGACATACTAGAAGATCCAAAACAAAGATTATCCATAGAGAATGACAGAATGTGGTATTAGAATCGTACTTTGTCATTCTCTGATCTTTCTGAAGGTTGGAACATCCTCGAAAATGCCTTCCTTTCTTGGTCACGTCTGTCAGAAATCTGCCCCAATTGGAGGCAGTCAGGGGAAAAAATCTGTTCTGAACATCACTTGGTTCTAAGATTCATAGAAGTATGGACTAACCTTCTTCTTTGCAGCCACGAGTTCTCGCTTAATTCCTCCTAAATAATGTCAAAACAAAATGCAGTGTTCATCAGTTGTCAACAAAGAAGTAACAATCAGTAAACAGTAAACACATCAGTGAAGAGGACAGGGAATACACAAACCATCATTTGGCTCTAACTCCAATGCACGCTTGAAGCTCTCAACGGCAGCATCGATATCATTGAGTGCCATGCGTACCTGCAAGCACAATAAGATGTGAAATCGACAAGTTCGAATAGACAATAAAGGCACTGAATAAGTCCTGCCAACACAGACATAAAGGATTACAAGTGATATAGTATCAGGTATAGCAAGATTGGACTTATAAAACTACGCTAAAGTGGCAGGAATGCAACATACATCCAAAGCAAGATTTCACGGGAAAAAGGGTACGCAGTATCATCTTCTTGGAAAATTAATTTTCTATGATTTAACACATAAAAACGACACTAACCTGTCCTTGTCGGAAAAAAGCTTTTGCATTGTCATCCCTTTCACGCAGTGCAAAATCTGCATCTAAAAAGGCACCCGCCAAATCTCCCAACTTCAGTTTGCAAGCCTGAAGAAGTTAACACTGGCTTCAATACGCTAGAAAGAGATACTAACATTTGGACAGCTAAACACTAAGGACACAGCATATATATCCTTTGAAAATGTCAAAGTGCTATACTCCAGAACTGAAGATATTTGTGAATGAACAAGTGGCTGAAAATGGAACTTACACAGCTATTTGTGAATATAATGGACTTTGTTTTTCGGAGTGCTGAGCTCCTCTCTGGACATAAATAGGCCATTACGAACAGAAGCAAAATGTACCTTCGTCAGTATTTATCAAGCTGTATAATTAACAAAACTGAGAATCAATAAGAAGAGAGAATCACTACCTTCATCCATCTCTTCTTTCTCCCAGCAAAGATCTAAGTACCTCATGGCTTTTCTGTATTTTCTGAGGGCTGTCTTGTAATCCTGTTTCTGTATACAAACAGTAACTTAAGTTGCACAATCCATATAAGGGAACCACATGGGATGCCTCTTGACATATCATATTTACTTACTTTTTTTTTTGTGCATCTATGTTTAGCAACAATTTGCACAAATTTTATTACAAAATGCAAGATATAGTGCTAGTTTGGCACAGTTGAAATTCCAATATGACTGTTCAAATAAGTAATATAAGATGCATACAAGAAAGCAAAATGAACCTTGAAATATTCATTTCCGAAAGCTTTTACAGACTCCACAGCATCAATCCACCAAGAAACTTCTGCAGGCTTTTCATCAAGATCAATCGGCCAATCAGGATACATGTCACCATCCTTGAAGAAATTTGTAACTCCATCACTGGCACCTTCTGGTAGTTCCCCACAATCAACAATAGCGATATCTGCAGTCGGACGGTCGTCGGCTTCTCCAACGGGAATATGCTCCATTGCACGAATCACTCCCAATCCTTTTATAACCTTTCCAAAGACAACATGTTTGCCATCAAGGTGAGGTGTTCTAGTGGTAGTGATGAAAAACTGAGATCCATTTGTATTCGGACCAGCATTGACCATTGATAGCATCCCTTTCCTCTCATGTTTCAAAACAAAATTTTCATCCTCAAAATGCAGACCGTATATTGACTGTCCCCCAGTTCCATCTCCAGCAGTTATATCTCCACCTTCCATAAGACCTTTGACAATACGATGAAAACATGAACCCTGAATTTGTAAAAAGGGTGTATATTGTCAGCAAAACTATCTTAGAGGTTAAAAAGTCTAGGAGTAAAAATAGAAGGCAATTGGTTCAATTGTTCTTTGAGAACCAACCAATTCCAGTCGACATAACAAAAGCTTATCTTCATCTTTCTGTCAGCAAAGGAAGCATTTTATAAACTCTTGTAAAGATCATGCTAACACTGTGCAATTAAAATCAGAGGCACCACCAATCTATCATAAAGAAATGGAAAGCATGTTGCCCAACAAGTTCAAGTCCCCACCACTACAAAGTACGAAAGTCCCACTATGCTCCGCGCACAGCTGGATCGACGTAATTCCCAACAGTTCAGTGGTAGGACTAATCACTACTGCCTCTGCTATGTATTAATCATTCATCATCATTCCAACTCATGGTTTAAAGAACCTCAGCTGCCGAATGCCAAATCTCACACAAAATCTAAACCATACAGAGACAAGATTGTCCTACAAGCGCACACACACACTGCTAATACAACATCGACAGCGAGACATCTTTGTAATCTTTTGAGTTTGTCCTAGACTCTATATCGAATAACGACAGGCACTGAAATCCTAGGGCTGCTTCGAGGCTAATCAACTACAGGGATAGTGTGATGATAAAATAAGCCAGATATCGTGCATATGTTGTTTAAGGGGTAAAAATAACAACTGCGCAAGTTAAGTTTTTCAGTCTTGACACAAATTATAATTTGTTTCTGTGTACATTGACATACATGTTTTTTTTTCTCGAACACGCAGGACATTGACATACTTGTGACCACATCGCAGAACATAAACCGGATATTTCAGGTTTCATAACTCGTAAGACAACGTTGCCTTGCTATCCATATTGTCACATGCATAAAGGCATGAACTTTGAATGAAATTATGGTGCACGGGGGGCGTTCAACAAGTACATTGAAACACCAGAAAAAAAAGTAAACATTGGAAGGACAGAATACATCCGAACAGAGACATGAATCAACGATAGTACATCAAAGGTAGTTGAAAAGCGGCAACACTAATTTTGATTTTCAAACACTAAAGCAACCAACATCAGAAATTATTTTGTCTGATGAAAGGAAGCGACCCTAATAGAGACCTCAAAAGCGGAATCAAAGCAAAAGCAAAGCCTTAACAAAATCCCATAACTACGATAATAAGTGCACAGTGTAAACACCTCAAACTCCAGCTAGAATTTATCTATACATATGAAGCTCCAAATAGAATCGAGAAAATTGAATCAGATAACAAAAATTATCTATCTGAAAACGCCTAAATCAATAACTGTACGTATGCACTGATCGGTGAAATAATTGAACTGGTATGCAAATCACATCATGAGGAAGGATACAGTTAAAATAATTTCAGAATTGGGACCGAAATAGTCTCACGCAAACCTCTGTATCGAAACCTAGCAATGATTAGTGATAGAAATCACATTAAAACAGGCGGCTAAAATAACTCCATTTCGCCAACTAAAAATCACACAATCCCCAAACCGCAGAGAACACACACCTGAACGGCTGAACCAAACCCCGCCGCACCGCACCAAAACCCAAAACCTCTCAAGTCTCCGACAACCACCAAAAAAAAAAATAGCGCATGGAATCAACCGGGACAAACCTTGTAATGGAGCAGCACCCCGGTGTCGGCGGCGACGCCCTTCTCGCCGGTGCAGAGGGCGCGGAAGTTCTCCGCCGTGCGCGGCACCACGGAGGCGAATAGCTCCACAACGATCCGCCCCTCCAGCTCCCCGCCGATGCTGACGTCGAGGAAACACCTCGGGTTCCTCGCGACCACCTTCCCGTCCGCGGCCGCCGCCGCTTCAGCAGCAGCCGCGGGGCCCTCACCTCCGCCCTCCATCGCCACGCCAAGCGGGGGAGGCAGGAGCAAGCCCTGGAGACGAACTTCTCGAGGCGCGCGTCGGTGAGCGAAGCGGCGCGGGTGCCCTTGGACGCTGGGCGTGCTGAAGCGCTGCTGAAGTTCAAATGAGGAGGGAGGGGAGGGGGCAGGAGAATGACAGGAGGCGAGGTGGGGGAGCGCAGCGGGCACGGAGACGGCCGCTGCGTCTGCGTGCGTCACTTCGTGAGGAGTGACGGAGTTGGTTGGCGAAGTTTGTTGCTGCCTGACTGTTGGGACCTCTTCTGTTTGCCTTTTCAGTTCGGATTAATTTGTTGAAATGTGCGGTTTCAGAATACCAGAGTTATGGATTTATGATGGCACCTAAGACACAGTTTTTTTTTAAGCATACCTAAGACACAGTTGTAGTTCTCATTAAAAAAAATCATTCCGTTCTTACTTTAGTCCAGAGCTAGTTGATAGCCTTTTGATGTCTCCCTTGAATTATGGTTATTTGTAAGCTGACAACCCAACAAAACAAAGCTTGTACTACCTTCATTTTTTATTTGGTGTGCGGACGACATCAAATAAAAAATGGAGGTAGTAATGCTTCAATAAAGAGCAAATGTGTCTAAAAATTTGTCCTTAAATTTCATTGTTAAGAAAATTGATTGTATGCTTTTGAGTAAATCTTAAATCCTTTCATTTACGAGAACAATTGTGGTGGGTTCCATGTGTCGTAGACACATTAGCATGTTCGCCTCGCTGCTTTGCAGCAGGTACAGTACCGTGTTTCAGTTATTTCTTCAGCAACCGCTACAGTGTTTGCAGTTATTTCTTCAGCAGCCGCTACATTAAAACGGCTGCTTCGCATCGAGGCGAACGATTGATATGCAGCCTGTTACTATTCATGTCCACATTTGTATTTTTATTGCATTTTGTAAACAACATTCTTATGCCTAAACTTTTGTAGGACAGTAGATGATAACATTCTCTACGTATTCATTTTGTAGTGCAATTATTATGACGCATTTTGAATTTGGTAACAAACTTCTTGAATTTGGTAACAAACTTGTTGGTAACACCGTAACGCGTGAGATGTTCACGTATTTCATATACTTACGTACAGGGTACAAACGATACCATCAGTCGGAGACGCATCTCCGCAAGTTGAATGAACAAATTGAATCTTTTAACGTTGCATCGAAACTATTGGTTTGCACAATTGAATTCACTTGAACTGCATATAAACATCGAAATGTTCTATCGAAAATATTGAGTTATAGAAACAATGTAATAGTCGTCAGACAGCGTAGTAACTTAGGCACTTCCTCGGCAATTTTCTTTACATTATTAATTCGGTCTCAGTAAGATACCAGCACTCAGGGCATAAACGCATAATGATACGGTTTAACATACTGCGTCATACCTACTCTTTTCCATGCAACAATAGGAACGCTGCCAGATCATTGACCATAACTTGGATACCAAATTTAAGTACAAGGGTAGCATACCAAGAGCGATGAGGAGAATAGTACGTACATAGACCTAATAACTTAGTTCCAATCCTAACAGACGGTACAAGCGGAACATCGCATTATGAAGCCACAAGGATGATAAACCAGGTGAACTGATCTCGCTTCTAATGCAAGGTTATTGCAGTCTGGTTTCGTCCATAACACAAGAGCCTATCCGCAGAGGCCGCAACTCCATTCAGATCCGCCAGGGCGCTCCAACGGTGTTACTTCCATGCAACACAAGGCAACCTGCAAGATGGAGAGCTACTGTAAATCTCTAGTCTTACATGAAGGACATTAGTAAGAAAAGTCTGTAGCTTTTTTTTTTTTGCGTGGAAAAAAAGTCTAGCTGAAAAGACCCCGAACATCTATCTAGTTCTCATTGACATGACCCCCAAACCGAAATCAATTGATGAACAAAAACTATAATAAATGATGCGTGTTGTTTGCACCACGACATCATATAGTACAGTCACAATACTGTGACCAAACCGACGTAAATTAAGGATAGACTAAACATGCCCTGTCGCTTAAATTATTAAAATGAACAAAACAAAAGAGCTCAGTTTCTCATATCATAACCAAAATCCGAATCCAACAGCAGACAAACCCACACAATTTCAGCAAAACTCACAGGTACAAAGCTACTCGAGACTTACCCTAATTTCAGTGATACATCCGAACCATCATCGTTATCCTGTGAGCTTCCAGAGTGCAATGCAGTCATCACAGATTCAGAGGACTGCCCATCCTCAGCGACAACGTTTTCAGTATCAGCAACCGCTTGCTTGGCAACTGGTGGTATCTGGGATACCTGAATCCATGTATAAAAGTGAATTTCGAAAATATATATTCAGATGAGTTTCTCTGAAAATAAATCATGGGTAATTTAAGAAGTGCAGTTAATACTTGATTCCTCAGTTGCATGTTCTCTTCTGCCAGTTGTGAACTCTGCAGAAAAGCATAGAAAAAATTAACAAAAAATTAGCAGTTGATCATCACATTTAAGAGAAAAGCAGGAGGAACCTACTCTATATACATTAATGATATCTGCATTAATAATTCAATTCATCTCACTAATCACCTAACAAAGGTACATCAAACCAAGGAAGTTACAATATTACTAGTGAATCTTATATGTATTTTGGAAACAGATACTGCCATTTGCAAGAGTAAACAGGTCACACATTTTCATCTGCTATCGAATGTATCTGAACAGCTTCAAATATAAGCATGAAAGCCTCGTTACTCTATTTTGAAAGACAAAAACCTCTATATTCTCATAATCATTCCAACATTGTCATATAGGCACTCAGAAATTAGAAGCTTGCAACAAGTTGTCAGTCCATTAGCTTTACCTTTCGTTGGAGATCAGTGATCTGTTCCAAGAACTGTTGATCCTGCAATCATACGTACATATTCCATCAAATAGGTGTTCATACTGAGCATGAATTGAAGGGCACTGCACAGTATGGCAATCATTCACCATACCTTTGTTTGAAGCACTCTATGCAGACCAGTTTCCAGGTTCTTCTCCAACTGCTGTAGTTCTTCAACACTCAACCCATCAAGTTCCTCACCTCTCATCTGCCTATAAAAAATACATGACACATCATAAATATATTCATTGTAAAACAAATGTTTCAATAAATCAACTACGAATAGGACATACCTAAGTCGAAGACTTGCTTCTGCAAGTTGGTCGTTCAAATTTGCATATTTGCTGTGTTCTAACTGAAAAGCAAAAGGCAGAACTGTCAATATGTTTGAAAAAGCAGGCATGTCGCAGAAAAAGCATGCATGTATCATTTAGGTGGCTGTGGTGGTAACAAGACAACCTTACAAATGATAATTATGTAGAAATTCGGATAGCAAATTATTTAATTTTTCTTTTTATATCTAAACAGATGATTATAACCCACAAACCCCTTGATTAAAAAGTTCAACACTACGGAAATTATTTATCCGCTCTGGCTACCATTTTGCACTACGAGGTTGTCCTTTCTAAAAAGACACTAACAAAATGAGGTAAAGGAAATTTAGGGTTATTTATAGCTGAAAAACAAAAGGGTACATCATTTACATTGCGTAAGTTATGCAGTAATTGGCCATTTAGGCTGGACACATGAAGGAACAAGTGCATATTATTTTAAGTATTTTTATCAGCCTTTTTTAAGACAACATTCGTAATGCATAATACATGAGGCCTTTAACTAGCCAAATCTGTTGACATGAAATGTCCCATTTGAAATATATTCTTGTATTACTTTCTACTAGGTTTATGAGTACAACATTCAAGATTGTTAAGCGCTTACTACGACTGTAATATGAGAAGAATTATAACATACGTTCAAGTCAAGCGAAGGCGGTTCTTCTTTTCCCAGGTTCTTAGAATGCGTATTGTACTTGTCGATGATCTCGTTCATACTGTCCAAGGGAAGGCAATGTCAGTACCATAGCATGCTACAAAAGATCAAGAAAAAATATATGGAATTAAATAGCAGGTATGAAAACATGTTTATAACGATATAAGAACTAATTGTGTAGTTGTATAGGCGGCTTGCACTGGTTGCCAGTTGACACTTCAGGTCCAGCAACAAACACGGCAATCACTACAAGAAATCTGTTAATCCATGACGAATCTGGGGTGACGTTTATAATGATCGTCACAAACACTGCCATTTTGTGACGATTTTCGAGGGTGCGTCACAAACACTATTATTCTGTGACGTTTTGCCAGTGAGCGTCACAACCACTGCCAATCTGTGACAACATGCTAGTAATCGTCATGGATCATCCCGGGACAGGTGAGGCACCCAAAACCGAGAAATGTGTTGATGACAAATTCTACGTTGATAAAATGGTTAAACCAGAATCATGTTGGCTAAAGAACAGGTGAGGCACCCAAAACCGAGCAATATTTTTATGACAAATTTCACATTGATAAAATGAAAACCAGAATCATGTCAGGTTGGCTAAAGAGATTTTTTCCAAAAAAAAATATTGTGCACAACAATGATCGAACCTGCGACCTGTCAATGGCTACTTCTCCCTTACCCCTGCGCTGTTTAATTTAACAATACAGTAAAGGGACTTGTTTTATTTGTACTGTTCTTATGCTAGAATGGGCCGGCCCAAAGCCTGTCATACCTGATAAAAATCTGGGAGACCCTAAGACTCGCCACCCCTCTCTCATTTTCCTCAGCCACCGCCGCCCCTCTCGCCTCCCTCATCCTTAGCCGCCACCTCCTGCTCCTTTCCACCTCTGCCGTGCGGCAGCGAGCGCTTGCGGATCCGCGATGGCGATGCACTGCGGCAGACGGCGCATGTGGATCCGCGACGGCAAGCTGCTGCGGGGATCTCGCAGCGAGCCGCTACGGCAAGCTGGTCCGGCGAGTGCGAATTAAGCCGCCGCAGTGAGCTCGCGGCGAGGGCGTGGTGAGCCGTTGCGGAGGCCGCGACTGCTGCGGCTAGTGCTCGGCAAGCTGATCCGGCGAGCAGCTGCGGCAAACGCCCGGTGAGCCGCTGCGGAGAGCTCGCGACGAATTCTTGCGGCCGCGAGTTCGCGGGGAGCTGTTGCAGACAGCGAGCGGCTACTGCAGGCGTCCGGTGAGCGCACAGCAGCGACATGCTAATTACTAAGTTTTGGCCAGAAACGTACTGATTTCCTTCCAAGTTTTCCTCCATTCGTGAGCTAAGGTTTGGGGATTTTTACTTAGGACATGGCAACCGCAGGCCGGCGCCCTCACCTCCATTGGCAAGATCTGCAGGTAGTAGTATGTTGGATCAGTTAATTAAACATCAAACTTACTAGAGACAAGTCGCTGCTTTGTTATGGATCAGCTAAACATTTTCATTTACGGTTTTTTTTTTTCATTTTGCTGGTTGCAGCAAGCAAAGAGGAAGGTGGAGGAGGCGAGGAGCATGGCACTACAAGTTTCGTTTGTTAGTTTCTAGGACTAGATTTGTTGAATTGCCATGGTGTATTTTTATGAAGTTGTGGTGCCGGATCAACCTATGTTATTATTTATGATGTTGATACTGAATCAGAGTCTGTTGTGCACATGGGTTTTATATCTTGAAAATGAAATGAGAATAATGATTTTATCTTGGGTTTAATCTGTGTTGTGATATCAAGAATGCAATTACATGAGGTCTGTGAGCTGGGCATGATTGATGATACAAGAAAACTTGATTCACTTTGTGACGATAAAATTCTGTATAGTTCAATTCGTCACCAAGGGGTGGGCTGAGCCTGGGCCTGGGCTCTTCTGTGACGATCACAGAACGTCACGGATGGGTCGCAATCTGTGACAAAAATAAGAAAACGTCATCTGGTTAATCTATGACGCGAGATACATGACGAAACAGTTTTTCGTCACGGATGTCACTTTATGACGGTTTTTCTTTGATCTGTGACGAATTACGAACGTCATTGATCACCTGATTTCTTGTAGTGAATAGCAACGATAGCTGCTTTTCAGGTAAGATATAGTATCATAATCAGACAGGCATGTCATTGCAAAGGGCAGCATGACATGGCAACTGAGACATGCATAAACACCAGAATCACAAGCATATCTCAATACAAGTATGAGACACCCTTCAATGACGGCTGAACCAGGCAAACAAAACAAGATAGAGCAGATATATAGGACTTCAAAAAGGATATGATATTCAGTGGATAAATGGTTAATGAACAGGCTTTTGTGAAGTTTGATGGTGCACTTTCTGCTGCAGGTGATCAGATGAAGGAAAACATGTGACAACTCAATACACAGATTCTATTTTGCATAGAATCCAAGTTACCTTCACACTAATTTGTTGAATCGACAAGTGTGACAGCTATCTTGTTTATGTATTTAAATTACAATGTAATGCATCTTATTATGGCCGATATCAGAGGTATACATCAATATTAACATGTCAGTGCTTAAGTTGTGCTTCTGCGATAACATTTTGTGGCTTACGAAAATCATACTACTTCATCATGTTGCTGCCTTGATCGGACATTATGAAATGAGAAGTCCAGAATCGATTTAACTAGGCATCGTGCAAACAAATTCTAGGCATATCACTTGCTCTGTCGAGAAATACTTTTCGTTGTTATAACAACAGCACAAGAAAAGAAAAAGAACCTCTGCGTTAAAAATGAGTAGATGCATCACCAGAGTAGGGGAAAGAAACGAGTGTGTCTACAAGATTGAGATTCTTTGAAAATGACAACGCGCTCTCAGTATATAGTCAGCCCAGCACATATATACATATATGCTAAAGAACTGAGGGATCATTTTTAACTTGGATGTCTTATAAGAAAAGGAGGCATATATATCAAACATAAACAAAAATAATGCTGCTAGATGCTGGAACATATATACCACGTTACTAGAATCCTAGTCTAAACTCTAAAGTTATTCCCGACAACTACATTCTACTGCTGCGAATAAAACCTGGACAAAGGAAATATTATAAATATGCATACGGCATAACATTTTGGCACCCACCCATAGAGGAAGGCTCGCTTTCAGCACACGCCAAAAGGAATGGGTGACGAAGCATGCTTGTATGAGCAAATAGCATTTCATATCAAACAGTATATAGGACATGATTCAACCCCCCCCCCCCAAAAAAAAAATCAAATCGATCAACAGTAGCACATATGATTTAACCACAAAAACAAAGCCGCGCAAATAGGCGAACCAACAGACCATATATAGTTGCAGCATGGCAGTAACACACGAAGCACGAGGGCCCTCTTTTGATCACTGGGCAATGTAATGACACCAAGCACCACATAAAATCACAATGACCGCCGTACACAATTAGCAGACGTGACTTTACCCCCACCACAGAACTGAGAAGACACGGACCTCGATTAACGCTGCGCACTCATACGCACAGCAAATAACAGAAGTTACGGTACTGCTCTAGCGCAGCAACGGGGATGCGTTCATCAGACACCACACCGAAACGGGCAAAAGAAAAGTCCCAAAAATAATCTGCAAGTACATGCGCAAACTACAGTAAAAACTGGATTAAAAATCCCCATTTCTCCGGAGATTTCACGCAGTAGCGCAACCCACCTCGAACCTAACCACGAAACATATCCTTCAAATACAAGCCATGCGTCGCTCAAAAGTAGAGACACTGAGACGGCGATCCAAAGCGATCCGTACGTATCAACACACGGCACATGATTCCCACCAGGCGAGCAAAATATATGTGCGAGCGCGGGGAGAACCCTAGCCAGGTCGGATCTTACTCGCAGAGGCGAAGCGGCTGCTAGATCTACCGAAACGCGGCGGCGGGAGATGGAATGGAAGGGATGGACCAGGTAGACGCGCGGCGTAGAGCGCGCGTATATATACAGTACGTACCTGGAGCTGGCGAACTGGGAGAGCTTCCCCGTGGAGGAGAAGACGATGAGCGCGACATCGGCGTCGCAGAGAACGGAGAGCTCCTCGGCCTTCTTGAAGAGGCCGCGGCGGCGCTTGGAGAACGTGACCTGCCGCGCCGCCGCGCTCTCTATCCTCTTTATCTCCCGCCGCTCCCGCGCCATCACGGCCGGCCGCGCGCGCCGATCCCTAGCTCCCACCCTCCTTCCTTCCCTCCCCCCCTACCCACCCGCTCCGAGCAAACGGTGACCCCGCGGCGCGAGGAGCTCTCGGAGCAGCGAACCTACCGGCGACGGGGGTTGTGATGCGATGGGATGCGAAAGGAGAGGAGGAGGAGGAGGAGGGGAGAGGAAAGGGGAAGGGGCGGGTTGGGGTCTCGAGACGAGGACTTGCTCCTATAGGTCGGCATAAATAAACGGACCCAGGCACAGCCCACGCGATTACCCACACACACCCCGCGATTAAACAAAGCGTATAAAATCAGGGCGAGCCAAAGCAAGCAAAGCGGTTTCGCGGGGGAACGGGGCCGGCCGGCCCAGTCATTGTTTATGCACCCCGCCACACGGAACCGCAAGGCGGGGCCCACCGGAGCAGAGAGCGAAAGCGAGGGAGGAGGAGGATGGGGCGATGTGGGGGAAGGCCAGAGGATTCCGGAAAAGGAAAGGGAAGGGGAGGTGGGTGGCGCATGGCCGGACCAGAAGAACAGTACTGGCTGTAGCAGGCAGCCGCGTGCGCGCCCGCGGTGACGGTGCTGCCCTGCGCTGCGCGCGTTGGGGGAAAACAAGGAGAAAGCGGAGGAGGAGATGCCGGTCGATTGGATTGGCCGCACGGCACGGCCGCGTACTGCCGCGGCCGCCCGGATTCCCTGTTCCGGCCCCGACCCTGTGGCGCAACCTCCCTACCGTGGCCGGCTGCGCCGCCGGTGCTCTGGGCAAAGTGACATCATTTTGATATTCTAACCATCACCTAGAACTAGTAGAAGATGGATTAGATTCGCTCATCACTTTGTTAATAAACTTTTGCATTGTATGAAAAAAATATATTCCTCTTGGTCCTATGCACCGTTAGGTTCAGAGATGGAGAAACTTTGATTGCGCTCGTTTGAGAAAAAGGAATAAAGATACCTGATAAATAACGATTAGTGTCTTCCATATTTAATGGGTTAACAGGTGGCATTTTGCCATTGGTCCTGCACAATGTTATGTACTAGGAGTAGGAAATCCTCCTTGGCAAAATTTCATCATGACATTTTTGGTGGAACGTTAAGCGTAGATCTTTTGCGCATAATTTTATGGCGTGAACAACATTAAATACTCGACATTATTGGAAAATGAGATGGAAATTCACACAGAGTCATCCCACTATATAAATTCTTTCATGGAAGAGATCATGACACAACCATCTCATTTGGGTATTACGCTAATGCATACGCTTCTGTTGCGGATTAGTACAAAGTAGAGGCAAAGTGGTTTGTGGGAACCCGAATCACTAGTGGAGTTTTATTTTGATGAAAAATGTGAATAAGTGTCCCTAGACTAGAGTGACAAAAGCTAGGATCGTGTGCTCGCTTGGATTCGCCTTTGGCAAACAACTGACAGTAGACTCGACCTTGTACATACGTTTGTCGAATTTGTGTAAGAGAAAAAAAAATCCAACTGTTGTGTACATTCCCACTTTGGCATCAGACAAATTTGCTCGAGAATAATTGCCGTTATCCACTCTTTTTTTTTCAAGATTATATCACAAGCTTTATTGCTTAAGGAGTACTCCTTATATCATGTTTCAACTAGTTGGGCAATACCTACAAGTGGATACTTGCCTCAACCAGACAGCTAAATGAACATTTTTCCTACCTAACCGCCCCCCGAATTCAGAGATGGAACTACTCGGAAGCAAACAGATTCCATATGGTATCTAACTGTTCTTTGATGTCAAGCAGCTCCTCGTTTAGGCACAAGACACAACTGGATGCTCCACAAAAGCACTTTTCCCAAATATCGTTACCCAAACCGGAAGATCTACGATCCTATTACTACTAAAAACGAAAAACATCCACGTCCAAACAAGGCGCCCCTGTTCGTCCGTGAAACGTCAAATCAAGCCTGATTTTAATCTCACACACCTCATCTCGGCTACGCATGCATAATGCATTCTTTACTTTATCCGTCGAGCTTTTGGCAGGATCACGCACCTAGCTGTTGCGCTAGCGCTCGATCGAAGCCGTAAAAAGAATCACTTCTTTTCGATCGAGGCAAGCATTGTCTGGGGCGTGGTCACGCGCCCCGCCCAGTGCGCAGACGCAAGCGTCCCCGTCCACACACACGGTGGCGTGGACTAGTTTACTTGTCCTCACCGGTCTGCAAGCCCGCGGCAGTCGAGCGTCCTGCCGGGGTGCGCAGCCTTTCTTACGCCGTGGACTTGTAAATTAAAATCGAACTAAAATACTAAAAAAGCTCAGATCAAACGGAACATCATACAAATACAACGCTGCAGTGCTTTGGATGGTGTTGGTGTTTCAGAGGAGTCTTTTGCTATTTTAGCCGCGATTTTGGTGGGCTTCGCTCTAATAGCCTTAGAAGATTTGACTTCTCTAAAATAGCCACGAGAACATTGCCACATTACTAAAATAGCCATATGAACGAAATTACCCTTGCCCCTTCTTCTTCTTCCCAATTTCCAGCGACGGGAACTCCATTCTCTCTCCTCGTTTCTTCTTCACCCTTCTCTCTCTTGGACCCTGTTTGTTTCTTTTAGCGCTAAATTTTAGAGGCCTCTAAACAAAGAGAATCTAGTACTAGATAAAGTTTAATGACAAAACCTTTTTACATATGGGTACATCTTTACAAGACGAATCTAATGAGCCTAATTAATCTATGTTTTGTTACAGTCATGCTACAGTAATGCTACAGTAACTATCATCTAATCATTGCTTAATTACCCTCATTAGATTCGTCTCGCGAATTAGACTAAGGTTTTGTAGTTAGTTTTGTAATTAAACTTTATTTAATATAGCTTATTTAGAATTTAGACCCTTCTAAAATTTAGACCCCCGTACGCCGAACACCCCCTTGTTTCTTCTTCACCTAGCGCACCTCAAACTTCTCTCTCTTTTCTTTTCTTCACGCAGCACCTCAGAACTCTATTCACTTTGGCCTGGTGGTAGTCAGAGGCGACAAGCATTCATGTCAAAAGAAAATAAAGCAGCAAGCAGCAGCAAGGCAGCTTCCACAGCTTGCCACGCAAGTAGCAGCAAGAACTGCTCGCACGGCGCTGCTCGCCCACGCGCGGGGCTCGCTCGAGGACGCGGCCTTGCGCCCCAACTTCCACGCTCCGTGGAGCGCCTGGAGCCCATGCGCTCGCACTGCTCGCTCGTGCTACCTGCCGCGCCGGCCTGGTTGAGCCGCGTCAGGGCGAGGCTGGACGACGCCGGGGGTGGGAAAGCTGGGCTCGGCTTGCCGGGCAGAGCTCGCCCGCCATGGCTTCGGGTGGCGGCTCGTCGGTCGAAGCTCCAGCCCGCCGGGGAGAGGGGCGTGTCGGGAATAGGCGGACGGCGGTCGACCGGACTTGGGGAAGATGATGGCAGAAAAGAGGAAAAGAAGGGGAAGAAGACAGAGAAGGGCAACTTGGTCAAAAAATACATAGATGGCTATTCTAGCGGATGCGTCAACGGTTTTAAAGCTATTTTAGATAAGCCTAATCTCCTGAGACTATTTAGACGAAGCCCATCGAAACTATGGTCAAAATAACAAAAGACTCGTTTCAGAGGTCAGGGACAGTGGAAAGTTCCCGTGGTAGTTTTGGGAGGTGTTCGTTTCATCGGGGTTTAAAATGAAAAGAGGTCTAAAAAAAAGAATCTTATCATTTAAGAGTATTAAATAAAGTTTAATTACAAAACTAACTGCAGAACCCTTGGTCTAATTCGCGAGACGAATCTAATGAGGGTAATTAAGCAATGATTAGATGATGGTTACTGTCGCATTAATGTAGCATGACTGTAACAAAACATAGATTAATTAGGCTCATTAGATTCGTCTCGTAAAGATGTATCCATCTGTAAAAAGTTTTGTCATTAAACTTTATTTAGTACTAGATTCTTTTTATTTAAAGACCTCTAAAATTTAACGCTAAAAGAAACGAACAGGGCCTTGGGCTCCCTCTGAACTCAAAAATCAAGACCAAAACTAAGGGCACATTCGTAACATCTAATTTGGTACTCATGCTACGCACTGAAAAGTTCGGATTGGGATCGGCTGACTTCAGCCCTTTGAAGTCACAGCGTGACTTCACGTTGCATCCGCCGTCCGATCGCACGTGAACGCGTAAGATTTGATGCTACAGCAACAATGAACAGTACCATCGCTGCAGTGTTTAAAGTCACAATTACTGTTTAGCACTGTAGCACTACTCACGAATCACTGTGCGTCGCTGCCTGAAAGGGCTGAAGTCAGCCGATCCTGATCCCGTTCCCGGATGCTCCTGTCACCGAGTAGTGGCATGTGAATCCGCTGTTCAAGTACTCGTAGCATGAACAGCGCATGCGCACCCTAGAGTATAGGCCTCGACCATAGGCCACCCACAAGTAGAAACACCTAGCCGTCGCAGGCTGTAAGGCTACGAGCACTGGACGTAAACCCTTCGGACCGGACCTTTCACGGAACCGGTACCGGTACCACGCCCCATGCGTACGTGTACGCCCCGACGACGACAAGCGTACCAAGGCTGCCGAGCCGTCCAATCCCTGAACCCACCCACCCCTCCGATGGCAGCAGGGCAGGAGGCAGCGAGGCTAGCGATCCACACACTTCCACAGCGTACAACGTAGAGTACTGTGCGGCGCACACCACGGGCAGGCCAAGAGCAGTGACGACCGTGACCCTCCGGCGCCTGGGATTGGGCGGGCGAGCGTGACCGCGTGATGGGTGACCCTCGTACGTGCCAAACGCCGCAGCAGCGGCTCGCCACTGGCGCACTGCCACTACTTGCGTCCTGTTCCGGAGCGCGCAGCGCCTCGCCTCCTGCCTGCCTCTCTCAGCAAAAAGACAGGGTGGCTTTCAAGGTGATCAGGAACGGGCGCGGATCTCCTGCGGCGTCGCCGAGCTGAAGCACGCGTTCTGTGTGTGTGTGTGTGTGTGTGTGTGTTTTTTTTTTTTTTTTTTTTTTTTGCGTACTGATTGTGTGAGCACGAAACGAGACCGTGCGCCGGCGTCCTACCACGTTTCAAGATTCGCTTGTTGTTCCTCGGGAGCTTCGTCGTCGGTTCAGTGCACCTGGGTAGCGAGCGACGAGTGACCAACAACGTGGGCAGATGGGCACTACTGGGCACCGCCGTGGTCCGGAGCACAGGGACGTCCAACGTTTGGAGCGGTACGACATGCGCAGCGGGTCGACACGCATGCGCCCCTCCATAAAAGAGGTTTCCCGTCACCACGACTGATTTGGAACAGTACGACGTGCGCCGTGCACACGGCGTGTCTTTTTCTTTGGGGAAAAATCGAATTAATTTTGGTTGACTAAAGGTCAGTTTTTACTGTACTAGTTCGCTGTCAAGACTGCCTGGTCATCTGATAGGAGGAGGGGGCACAAGGTTGCCTGGTCACCACCTGACACTGGCTTTTGGTGGCCGCTGGGAGGCAAAGCTTGAGAAAGAGTAGCCGAGCGGCCAGAATAACGACGTGCCGTGGAAGAGGAGGAAGGCGTCCGTTTGCAAGGCGAGTTGAGACTCAAACACTGCTGATCGTGCTAGGAGGGACAGCCATGTGTGTGGCAGACAGAGGGCATGATGAGGGCGGCGACGCTATCATATGTGCTGGTTTTAACATGTGCTACGATATGTGCTGGTTTTAACATGTGCTACCAGCGAGTGATTTCGACCATCGGGTCCCCGTCCAATGAATAATTCCAGGCCTAAACTAGGTCAAGAAAAAACTATAACAACGCAAGCTTAACACTGTTGTTGCTAGGGAATTTGGTGTTTTTACCCCTGGTTTCGAAGCTAATTGCGATTGTGCCTCTCGTTTTTTAATTTTGTGATTTTACCCCTGATTTTTCAAATTGAAGCCAAAACTTACCCCTATTTTATGATTTTACTCCTGTTTTTGCTTCAAAACTAAATGTAAAATCACAAAATAAGAATAAGTTTTTGCTTTAATTTGAAAACTTAGGAGTAAAATCGTAAAATTAAAAAACGAAAAGTAAAATCATAATTGAGATGCAAACCAGAGTAAAAACACCAATGACCCTTGTTGCTAAGTTAACTCGTCATCATCCGAGATGGGAAAGACTTCGCTGTGATCTGTAGCTGCAACAATGTGGTCCCGCAGACAGCCAGACCCAGCCACACGACGGAGAGCGACAGCAGTCCCCAACTCCCCAACTCCAGCCTCCACTGCTCTACTCCCGGTCCCGGGGAAGACTTGCAGAGCTTCAAGTCAACATTACCCGAGAAGGTCGTTCGTCCGGCCCAACTCCCGACCCCGCAGCCCACAGAGTGTGCCACTTGATTCTCACTTGGGCTTGCAGCCCACAGTGTTTGCCGCAAGCTTTGAAATGGTACTTCGACAGCAGGGCATGCCAATAGTTTTCAGCAAAATAAAAATAAAAGTAGCGGCCGTCTCTGATTGACATCTTTGGTTGACCCGTGCAAGCAAGAGGATTGGATGAGGTTTTTTCGAAATGAAAATAATTGGATTAGGTTAAAGACTCAGCAGAACAGTCATTTTCACGTTGAACTGTTTGGTTTCTAGTAGAATGTAGTGCCGGATCAGCGAGAGCAAGCTTCCTCATCGGACGGCTGTGAACTGCCACGGCTTGCCATGTGCCGGAAGGCACGCGCCACCTGGATAATTGCAAGCGGGGAGGACAATTATCCGCGACGAGTTCAGTCAATCGAACAGCTAGACAGCAAGGAGGATCACGCAACCAGGCCATTGCTCTGCCTCTGCGTGACTCGTGAGTCCGTGACCCATCACAGAGCGAGGGGGCGGCGCGGCCGGCGAGCACGAGAGATCGTCATGGCGACGGGGAACTTGGCGAGCGTGGTGGTGTCGGTGGACGGCAGCGAGGAGAGCATGAACGCGCTGCGGTGGGCGCTCGACAACCTCCGCCTCCGCCCCGACGGCGAGCTCGTCGTCCTCCACGTCCAGCCGCCGCCCAGCATCGCCGCCGGCCTCAACCCGGGACCCATCCCCTTCGGCGGTCCCAGTAAGCATAGCAGCCTCCTCCCACTGGATACTCTTGCTCGTTGTAGCAGCTCCTTGCGCTCTCTCTGGTTGAGCAGCTGGGCTTGACGGGTGTTCTTGGGTGGTTGGGTCGCGTTGATTGATCAGGCGAGGTGGATGTGCCGGCGTTCACGCAAGCCATCGAGGCGCACCAGCGGCGGATCACGCAGGCGATCCTGGACCACGCACACAAGATTTGCTCCGAGAAGAATGTAAGGGGAATTCGATGACGGATTTGTGCTTGTATTGTACCACTCGCCATTTTTGGGTGTTTTGGTGATTGTGATTGTTTCTTGAAGGCGGAGGTGAAGACTGAGGTGGTGGTGGGGGACCCCAAGGAGAAGATCTGCGAGGTCACGGCCAACCGCAAGGCCGATCTGCTCGTCATGGGTTGCCGTGCCATCGGGCCGCTCAAGAGGTAAAGACATACTCCTACTTAGCTGAAATTGTTACTGATCTCGATGCTGTGCTGTCTAACTGGGACCAGATTGTGTGCTCTATATAGTAATCTTATCAATACTCATGTCTTCATCTGGGAAGGGAAACTTACTATTTGAATCCATTGAGGATCTTAACACATTGGTACCTCAGAAAACAACATTAGCTTAGGATGAAGCAGTAGCATTGAATAAATAAGTGCTTCCAGATAATCTGCATTGTCAAATGTGTGTGGGCATCAAACTAGAATATGTAGATGGAGATCAGCTCAAAACGCAAATATTAATTCCATGTCAAGGATTAAATGTACAAACAAGATGTTTGAGAGCTGTTTTTCCCCCCTAATAAGTCGATGACAATTTACAAAGTGCTTCTCCAAGCTCAACTGCAGACATGTGTTGGTCAACACCACGCTCTGTTTCATCACTTATTTTGATGATAAAACATAGGACCTGGGTAGGTTATGATTTAGAAGATCTGCTTCTCTTGAGTATGGATGCAGCAATTGTGCTTACCTTGTTTCTGTGTATCATTCTTGACAGCTTGTCTGAAAACCTTGCTGGTCTGTGGTTACAACTGCCGCTAACGTTTTTATGGATCACAATTATGCAGTGACGCCTTAAAAGATTTCCTGCTTGTTTGACTGACTGACAATGTTTTCTCGTGCTTTACTATTTCTGTATCAGATCAAAGCCACACTGAGTTTATTTCCTTTGTACAGGATGTTCTTGGGAAGTGTAAGCAACTACTGCATCAACCATGTGGGCTGCCCGGTTATTGTAATCAAGGGTACTTGAGCTACCCTCAATCAACATTCTTTTGTTTACTTCAATTCAAGTTTTTTGTGGTTATTGTGCAATTTGTAATCCGGTTCAAAATCAGTGAACATCTTGTGATTGCAAGACCATGCATTGTTTTGTCAGCCAATGCAGCTGAGGGGTGACGTTTGCTATCTGGTCTGTAGATTGTAAGGAAAATAAGTGTATTGCTGTGGAATTGTGAAAATAAGTTTGCCATGTAGCAACTTCTTCTGTACATTGATGTATTTGGGTGATATGGTGCTATGTGGGACATAATTATGATTGCCAGAAATTTCATGTAATTAATTATGATCACCAAAAATTTCATGTAATTGTTGGCGCTATGGTGCTATGTGAAACATAGCAAGGTTGCCAAAATCTTGTTTTCACAAATGATCCCTGAGGAATTTATTATCAAAGGCAGTAAGTACCAGCACACGATCAAAGTATCAAACCATTCACATGACTCACAGAATGATAACTCGACGAGAACACTAAGAAAAAAACAGCTATTAACAAGCACAGATCATCTCTTCCTAGGCATCTTGCTATCGGCAACTTGTTATGGGCAAGATTTCATACGTCTTTACTTAGCCTTACCAGTTCCTAGGCAGGACTCAATTTCATTTTTTCAATGCCCCGTATGCTGCGAATGTGACATGGAATTCTGGCGATGTTGCTGCTCCTGTTTCTGGAACAGCTTATCTAGCAGGCTGCGGTTTCCTCAGATTCCATGAAGCTGCAGAATCAACTCTGATTCTGAGTTGCGGATGGAGCACCGATGATGGTCCAGTGATGTCCGACAATAAGAGCTTCCTGGCCATGACCTTGGGTTCACCATTTGCAGTCTCAGTTGGCTGACTGGAGATCAGTTCTTCCTTCAGGGCAGCTGGAGATGGCAGGTCCATTTTGGTCTCGGCATTGTCGCCGGCGTGCACTACTACCTTCTTGATCCCAACGAAAGTCTCAGCAAACTGATGAATGTAGATGACGCGGTAGTTCTGCGGCAAGCTTAACACGCTCAGTAAGCCAATCGGAGCCACAAGGATGCCACCGCTCTTGAGCACCCGATCGGCGAAGCCGAACCTGTCGCGGTCGTCGTCGAAGTACCCTAGGTCCAGCAAGAAGTCCACGGACGAGTCCCCGACCATCAGCATGCGCCGCAGCGAGATGGGCCGCACGGCGTCGTCCTGGTCGTCGTGGTTCGGCGAGGGGCCGTCGCAGTCGCCGCCGGCGCCGAGGACGACGGCGCGCGCGCCGGGAAGGAGCAGGCCCTCGCGGCGCAGGTCGCGGAGCAGGAGCTCCGCGTGGGCAGCGGCGGCGCCGCACGCGTCGACGACGGCGGCGTGGCGGCGTGCGCGTTGGCGGGCGGGCGCCTCGGCGGCGCGTAGCCAGGGCAGGGAGAGCAGCGCGACGGCGAGGAGCAGGGAGCGCGCGACCACGCGGATGGCGCGCGGGTCCGGGAGCCGGATCACGACGGTGTCGCCCGGCATCGCGGGTTGAGCACGAGTTCACCGTTGATTCAAGCGGTGGCGCGAGAGAAGGCTGGCTGGCAGGCTGGCGCGGAGTGGGGGAGGGGTGTGAGCCTAGCGGGTGCAGAAGCGGGCGGCCGTGTGGTTGCCACCCACGAGGGCGAGGCGGGGGTGCGGCGCGCGGCGCGTGAGGAGGAGGAGGAGGAGCTGCCGGATCCGCTCGGTCTCCATGGAGTGGTGGATCTGCCGGCCAGGTTGCGGGTGGGGTGGCGCTGGTGTTAGTAGGAGGACTCCATCGGCGGTGGCCGCCGGTGGGAAGGGTGGCCGGGGAATTGGGAGGTTTCCTGTCCCGTGGGGATTCGGGACGGAGTGCGGCGACGAGCGGCGGTGCGTCCGGTGTTTATGGGCTCGATTTCATGCTTTTGGAACGGTTTCGTGGGACGGCACGGACGGTGGTGATGCAGGGAGTCTGGTACGTGGGACCGTCATTCCGGTGCGGTTGCTCGTCGTATCTTCTTCTGGCTTCTGGGTGGGTTTGTGCCCAAACTGAAATATGGGCCCACTCGCTTTCTCTTTCTCTCCCGTCCTTCGGCCCACGAAAGAGCCCAACGCTCTCTCTCACTCATCCTTATCTTCTCTCCATTCTGTTTCACTGTATCAGACTGATGCTCCACTGCATACAACTGATAGTACCAAGTTACGACTCGCGCGCGGGCGGGACAAGGGAGGCGTTCTCGCAACCCAGCACGGTGACCGGAATAGCTGTGGGAGCTCGCGGCAGTGATGGGATCTGTGGGGCTTGCGCGAAGTGGCGTGATTCACGGTGGCTCCCGAAGGCGGAGGCCCGGTGAGTGCCTCTGTTCAGACTTCAGTTCACGCTATGCTATGGATACACGTTTTTTTTTTTCTTCTTCTCATTTTCTGGGACGGGGAGGGGACGGCAGAGGATCCCTCGTTTTCACGGGTGGCGTCAGCAAAGGTTTGGCGCCCGATTCGCTTGCCGCACATTGTCAAACAATGCTTTGGCAATGCACACATCCTATCACTCCCTCCTACTCTAAATATTATTTTCCTTTTTTCTATAAAATATTAAAGTTGTTCCAAAAACTATGTTGTTCCAACTTTAAGAAAAATAAAAGAGAAGTATATATTATAATTGTTGTTCCCGTCAACTTTTTATTCTTGACCAAAAAAAAGTGTCTACTATCTATGGCTGTGGAATCAAAAGGAACGGTGGATATCGGACGGCTGCGTGTCCCCAGGCGATAAAGACATCCTGGAATAATAATTATCGCACCACCACCTCCGGTCACAGTTCGCAACATAAACGCCGCCTCCCAATCAGAGCAATCGAGTCGAGCGACGCGAGACAGGCGGAGACGAAGATGGGTTTCGAGAAGCAGATCCTGAGAGCTGGCACCGGCCCCAAGCCTGTCAAGGGCCAGAAGGTCACCGTCCACTGCACCGGCTACGGTTCGCCCCTTCCCTGCATCCCTAATAAACCTCTGTTTTACTCGGTTGTTCGTGGATCCGTGAATCAGTTAGTGGTTAGCGTTAGGTTCTTCAAGAGTGCCAGATCCGTGCCATCCTGGGTACAGTATGAACCTCGATGAATAGGCGGTGGTGCTTTTTTCTCTGCCCTAGAGGTTTATGATGCGAGTCTGTAGTTTTTAGTTCGCGGTAACTTAGCATTGATTTGATTCAGAGCTGCGAGCGAATCATATTCTGTCTTATTTAATTTTCTTTCTTTTTGTTGATATGGTAGTTGATTATCTAATCTGTGGCAACTATTCCTAACTTCTGTTCTTTGATGTCCTTCTCTGCAGGGAAGGATCGCGATCTCTCTAAGAAGTTCTGGAGGTGACACATAATCTTTTATTATTCGCATGTCTCTAGGTCTAGAACTAGTGCAGTAATTCTGGTTCACAAAGAATTGAAATTCTTTAGCCAAAAACTGTTTATGGTTGCTTTACTTTCTGAATTATAACTGGGGGATTCTAACTTATCCCACTCTATTCATTTATGATTGTTATTTAATCTGATGATGCTGTGCTGTCGTTTCTTTCAGCACCAAGGACCCTGGGCAGCAGCCTTTCAGTTTCAACATTGGCCTCGGCTCTGTGATCAAAGGTAACAAAGCTCAAAAAATCACTTCACCAGATAGTTTGCAACAAAGTTCTTATAGTTGTCTGATGGAAGTAAATGCTTGTCATTGTCTCTAGAAGTCTGTTATTTACTTATAGAGTTGCCGAGTGATGAATTTTCTATCCACTTCACTTGCTCTCAGCTCTGTACATACTCTTATATCAAACTAGTACTTTCGATGATAAATTGGGGTATGAATTCTCATTGTGCGCTTTTCTCGATACACCCCCAAATTCCAATAGATCGCCTTTCTGTTGATGTTGTTACAAATTGTTGGTAATGATAATGCCTCAAAAGGAATTTCTTAATCTGTCCATGGCCGGTCCAGTTTTACTTTGCATGCCCTAATTTCACAAAATCATATTCTACTTTCGAACTATTGTAACAATATGGTCTGTTACTTGTAGGATGGGATGAAGGAGTTATGAGCATGCAAGTGGGTGAGGTTGCTCGCATTCAGGTATGATGTATATATCAAATTAGTCTGATGGTTTTGTTTTTGTCATTCATTCTCCCTGTCTTAAAAAAGATAATGTGTCTACCATGGGCACTGAGCCTCTACAATGCAAACTTCCTTTGCCAAAGAAGCCATTTTTTTTGTGAATGCCACTGTTTAAACTTCTCATAGCTTTATCCTGATACTTGAGTTTTCGTTGTTGCAGTGCTCCCCAGATTATGCCTATGGAGCTAGTGGATTTCCCGCCTGGGGAATTCAGCCCAACTCCGTGCTGGTATTTGAGATTGAAGTCCTCAGCGCTCAGTAATTCAGAGTGTAATAGTTCTGGAATTTGAGATCTAAAGAATGCTGCCATGCCGATGTGCCTCGTTAGTACTGAAATAATCGCATTGTGCTAGAGAACCGGTGTTCTAAATGGATCATGTGAAACTCTTGAGATGTGAATCGTGATATAAGTTGAGTTCCGTGTGGCAAAACTCCTATTCGTAGCGTGTTAAGATCTTTTCACGTTGCTGGAAAAGCATGTGTTTGATGTATCCATTGTGTGTCTGCTGCTGGCCATGACACGCGAGTTTATTCTGTGATGCAATCTCGCGATCCTTCCGCTTAAGCATGAACGACGCCTTCAATATCGCGGCGTTTGGCCCGTGCGCCTGTGGTTGTGCTGCGCCTGCGATTTCTGCCGACTGACGACCGTATTGCTGTGGACAAGGGGAGCCGGGACGCGGGGCTTCGTGCATTCGGCAGTGTTGCTTTCTTTGCTTTGCCTTGCCGTGCTAGCCTGTGGATGCCAAAGCCGTGGCCGCTGGTTGCTGTGCTCCGCGGGTACAAGCGCGGGCAAGTACTAGGCACGCGGACGGAGACGGGACTAGGCACTCCAGCACGGGTTGCTTCGCGCGGCCACCGAGTTGGGGCGCCAGCACCGCGGTTACAAGCGCGGGCAAGTACTAGGCACGCGGACGGAGACGGGACTAGGCACTCCAGCACGGGTTGCTTCGCGCGGCCACCGAGTTGGGGCGCCAGCACCGCGGTTACATTTGGCATTCCCGGCCGGGGCTCTTGGCGCACACAACAGTGTCCGCCGAACTATTGGCGCGGCGTCGTACACGACCAAGCACTTGCATATACGACTTATTAAAACTATGAACTTCTTTTCCTTATATATCATCATAGCTATACAGTACAGAGCTCTCATCCATATGCCAGGAAAACAATTTCCTAAACCAGTCAACATGTTCAAAAACACAGCAATTGACAGAAGCCCAGCTACCAACGAAGCTAACCTACAATGTCATTTCGACTGCACTAAATCAATTTCCTAACGCCGATCATCCCACAGGCAATGGGAAAACATCTGGGCCTTTTGGTTAACCAGCAAAGCTAATTGGTGGATTAACACGACAGGCTAGCTTCTCAGATGTACTCCCGTTGAGCTTCCTATAGACCTGTGGTCTTGTTTCTCTTTACAATGATCAGCACATCATCCTCGCTTCCTTTTCTCTGCATGACACCTTCCCTGAATTTTCCAGTGAAATGCTGCAGACTCTAATGAGCATGACTCGTATGTACACAAAAATTGATCAGTAGTAGAAACTTGAGTTCTTTGGTCGGGGAGCATCTTTGCAGAGAATTGAGCGGACTTCCATGATGGATCGAGGGGGCTCTAGGTCCTTCTGGGGGATTGTGTTCCCAAGCAACTGTTGCAACTGGGTCGCAAAAGTATCATCCAACACCTGCCAGATTCGCAAGCTTTGTTAAAACCATTGCCCTAAAGAGATTAAAGACAATGAACAAGAAAACAAGATCATAAATAACACTGCAGCGAGGCTCTAGGAACATGAACTTACAGAGACAGCTACTCGGGCACCTTTATACCATGCCTTGTTTTCTTTGCGATTCTCCAGGAAGCTCAATACATCCTAAAACATGGTTAAATCAGTAATAGGCTAATAGCATAGATAGAAAAAAGAACAGCACTATTAATACTATATACCTGTCCCATTCGGTCCCAAAATCCTCGACATATGGCTACAAAAACATGTACTTCAGAGACTTTGTGCATATGATTTATTGCCTCAATCAGCTGATCCTTCAGTGCCTGCATCCTGCTGCGAATATCAGATTCAATCGCCAAATCTTTAGAATCTTGAATGATCTTTTTAAGCTTCGTGGTATTTTGCATGCGGGTCTGCAAAAAGAAAAAAAGATTAAGAAAATAGAAGATAACCATGTACCACATACAACAAATTAAGAGAACACTATTATATATCAAATTAAATTAGTGTACCAGTAAGACCACCCTCCTCTAACCATAACTAAGTCAATTGCTAAATCACTGGAGATGCAACAGAAAATTGAATACTAACAGGACACAAGGCTTGCTTCAATAACCTTTCATTCACTATAGACTGTTCATAGACGAAAACTCTCATCTCCAGATAACCTCCCATTTTCTACTATAATAATACAAGACAAATTAAACAGGAATTCCGGTCTCTGGCAAATCCATGGCCAAACTCGAAGAATGCACATCAAAATATATTTAATATATAAGACACGCCATTTTAAATACAAGAAAACTACCAAATTGTTAATTTAATATATGCTGGCCTCATGCAGGAAGAACATTTTTTCAGAAAGAGCTATGAATGAACAGCAACTTAATTTTAAGATATTATTGTTTTGTGCCCAATTTCATAACAAAAAAAGGGAATTGTCTATAGAAATGTAGCAACACACTCACATTCTCCGACAGCTTCTCAACAACTGCTTGCATGTAATTTCGGAACTTAGCTCTTAGCGTCACAGAAACTTCACTAAGTCTTTCTCCGATGGCCACAGTGTTTCCACCGTTAGGTATACAAGAACTCCAGGACTTCAGGTGACTCTCAATCCGTGGGCGTAAAACATCTATCAGCCTCTTCATTGTATTCAAGAGAATGCCCAGCTGAAAGCAGATAGGGGTCAGATGTCAAGAAATGAATTTCATGAAATGTGAATTTTTCTAGAACTTACATCTTCAGGTACAGAATAAGGCACTGTAGAATTGCGCTTTGTGAGTTTCTGGACCACTTTGAGGCCAAATTTCTTTGGGGCGATACAATCCTTTAGTGGAGCCAAAACATCTGCATACTGCTTTTCCAGAGACTCTATAACTGCCTTTTCCACATCCGCAATAGCCTTCAATGAGCAAAAACAACATGATCAAATCCGATTTCTTGCTGACGCAACAACAGCAACACACAAATAAAAAAGAGAGTTTAAGTGATTCCAAACATACATTCTCAAGAACAAATATGTATTCTGGCCATCGACAAATGATAACCTCATACTCGGTCAATGTATTCTTCAGCAAATCATACATCTCATCAACAAAAGGTGTAGTCATATGCTGAGTCCGAACTCCTGACCATTTGACCTGCAATTGACAAATTCAATGCACAGTGAAATCCAGAGGAAACAAATAAAATCTAGCGGTGCTAGGAATCTGTTCTAAGACATCAACAGCACAAAAATAGCACCTACCTTGTCCAGCCTGCAATTTTCAAGTAACATCCTGCGTTTGTCCTCAATCCATAATACAATGTACAAATGGAACAGCTCTTTTGCATCAACACCAGATTTTATATGGCTGCGCAAATTTTAAATATGAAGCATGCATATACAACAAAAAACAATTAAGAGAACTTTTTTGAAAGTTTGAACTTTTTACCAGATATTCCAGCTAGCAAGATCCTTTTGAAAGTCGGCAGTAGCAATCACCAAATCTGAAACAGGGGATGCAGGGCCAGCAGGAGGGCATGCAACAAGAAAAGCACGCAGTCTATTTGACAGTTCCACACTGTAGATGGCTGCAGACAAGCTTGGGAGGTCCACGAAACTGTTGAAGAAAAGAAACGCATACAAGTCACAATATTTCACAAGAGATCTCACATATAGTGGATGCTCCTTAGAATGTACAACAAACCAGAGACATTGCATATCAGGTGCTTTACAATAGGTTATACCATGAAAGCATAGTGATACTGTAGATGGATACAGCCACGTACCTGGGAAGTATGTGTTGATTGTGAATTTCAATGTCAGTAAAAATTTCATTACGCAAATTGTTGCATAATGATTTCATCTTCTGATAAGCTGTGGTAATGGTCACCAAATCCATCCTGATGCCTTCAGAATTTCCTGATACATATTCATCAGTCTCAAGCATGTATCTCCTTGATCGCTTCCTGGCAGCAGCCTGGACATCAATTAAAACATTAGTCACAATAGAACATATCATATCATTTATTTACAGAAAAGTTGAATAACGACCTGGAAATAACCGCACAATCTTAGTTGTGCCTCTGGCGATAGTATGTCATGGAGAAGAGTGTACAGCTTAATAGCTGGTTCCAGAGCAGCAGCAGCCAATCCAGTTGGGGGTCTAAAATCTTCAATTAAACCAGATGGCATAGACTCATCCAGGGACTTGTAATTCTCAAAAACCATGGCTAGAGTTTGTTCAATTTGCTCCTCAACTTCGCCCAGTATTCGGTTCTAATAAAGCAATTTTGCTTGTGAGATTTTTTTCGTCACAGCAACATTTTAACCAAATAATAATAAAGAAGTCAAAGGACAGAGATCAATCTGTTTCAGCCAAGTTAATTCATTGGACCAAACAATCTAACAATACTAAAGCTAACATTTTCTTTGCTTAACATGCCCAAAAACACATGATCCAGAAAACAAAAAATCTAATGAAAGATAGATGGAAACCTCTTGATGGCTCAAAGTAGCAGTGCCATGATTTGTCATCAGTATTGGTAACAAAAGCTCGTGAACTAGATTGAGCCAGTCAGCTGTAGGGGTTGCAATATCCATGATATACGAGAGATACCTGTGCAATGACTGGCAATTAGCAATCTCATAGAAGAAATACAAAAATGAAAGATGAAAAAAAAAGTAAGAGAAAAGAGTGGATTCCAATGTAATAGTAGACAAGTACCTCAACTTCGTGTAGGCATCTGAAACCCCATAATATACTGCAAACTCTGTCAATAACCATTTCCAAGGGCCATGCAAGACAAGGTTTCTTTGCTGAATGTGCTGCGCTTTCATTGCAACTTCTAGAACTATATCATATGCCACAGTTTCTGCAACAGAACCATACTACACAACGAAGAATCGCTATTAATATAAAATCAATAATTATCGTTCAACAAGTGAAAAACCAAGCATCATTTTTTTCTTCACCGAATATAGAGTCAGAAAGTTTGAAATGAGGAAACGCCATCTCAAACAGGAGGACAGTGGAGAACTTTATACTACCTACCTCCACTTCACAATGTTTTTCTGGTCCACATACCTTTGTGGCCCAAAAAGCCAGCCAAGTAATTATGGAATCGGGTCATTCTGGACCTTTTTAGACAGTTGCACTTCTTAACTATTCAATTAGTGCAAATTAAGTACGATTCTACCAAGCCTTGCATAAAATTTGTGCAACCTAGCAACATGGACCAGACAAAAATTGTAAAAGGAGGATGGGGTAGCTGAATCGCCTCTTTGCATGGCTTAGATCCTGAAAGAGGCTACTTTGCTTTCTTTTGTAATGAAACCAACAAAACTTGGCAGATTCTCTAGTTCCATTAGCATTATTCGCTAAGATATTTAATAATATTATTTGTTTTCCATCAAAGATGCTCTTAGTATGGTAAGCTCAAAGCTAGAGGCAGCACCAAATTCACTAACATAATTATATGTCTCACAATTAACAATTTTTTCGTCTTAAAGCCCTTAATCCACTAAAAGAAACTCCTATAAACCATCAAAATCCAGAAATGAGATGGATTCATAATCCAGAGAATGTTATTCCCAGAGTAATAAGAAAAGAAATAACTTATCTACCAACTACTATTAACATTTGCCTCTATTAAGTTTTTTTGGAGATGGGCCATGTTGGACTCTATTAACTTAACCGCGAACATAATGAACAGTAACAAGTTAACAACTTGAGATCAACAGGTAACTTTTGCCATTAAATAAGGTAATTACTCCATGTTATTTAATATTTAGGTACAGAATGTGTACCTTCATGTTATTCTCATCAGCAGTTGTATAGTGGATATACAGCTGTATGCGACCAACAAGTTCATGCTCTGGTTCCCGATATATTGACAACCAGCGAAGTTTGTCAGCCTGCATGAAGAAATTCATATGCTTTTAGAATTTACAGGAACATGGACTATAAGGACACACAAATTGCAGATTATATATTGAGAACCACAAAGTAGAAAAGCGTACAAGACCCTTTTATAAATGAAACTTTAAAGGCATGTGGCAAAACGGTTTCGAAAATCTTACAGCATCCTCCGTCATTGTAACAACTTGAGCAACAACACGCCCACAGGGGTTTCCCTTTGAATCAGACACATCAATAATCAAATCATCTCCCAGGCTATCAGGAAAGCTGAAATATTCATAGAAATAGTATCAAGAAAATATACAACATTAATTACTACTTAGATCAGAAGAAGGAATGGTGACTTCTCTAGCACATACAAGACATGTGTTTCACCAGATCCTGGTTGCATCGGTACCACGTCATCTTCAGGTGAGCTTTTAAGCCTCAATTGGCAGGAGTAAGTCTCTGAGGAGAGAAAAGAATTATGAGATTAATGTCAAGAGGCTGAAGTTTACTGGATATGCAAAGCATATTTTTACCTTGTGGTGCTTCAATGGCCGAAGTGCTCCGAAGTGTAGTTACACCAACCTTTAACAGACCAGACACTTGCTTGATATATTGAGCACTTGCTTGCATGTATGCTAAGCTATGCTTTGAGAAGGAACTGTTAGCAGGAAGTTGCGGTAAGACTCGAACTCTCCTAACAGACTCCCATCCAGATGACAGCGTTGATTGTACATTGGATAAACGATGCCGAACAGAATCCAGTTTGACCACAGGCAGTGATGAAAAACTGCAACCAGAAGGCATATCTATAGACATCCGAACTTTGCGGACTGCAATCAGAATTAAATTAAGTTAGCAATGTCAACTGTTGCACTTTTTGAAGTAGTATAATCCTAGCATGTGAGAAAACAGACAAAACAACTGCAGGAGTAATCTAAATTAGGAGTCTTCATGAACGAAAAGTAGCTGGCGCTAAATTATGTTAATGGAAAGAACATGACTTTCATACCTTGCACCTTCATTTTGCCAATTGTTTTCTTGGGCTTTGATGCGGCTCCTTCACTAACTAATTCCGATGTGCGCTTGGCCATGAGCTCCTCTTCTGATTGTAGCAAGACATTTTGCAAGCTAATTGAAATAAAGATGAATCAACTTAGTGAATTGTTGCATTTAGAGTGTAACAAAACAAAATTTAGAATAACGAGCACAAATGAGTACATCGCGCTATCACAAGGCTTATTAAATGATGGTCAAGCTTGTGAAATGCGAAAAAAAAAAATGATTTATGCATGTTGAAGGTAGTATGCAAAATTAGTGTTTTTATGTGGCTACGTGCTGATGCAATTTTTAATGGCATTCTTAGTTTGAAAGAAGTAAGTAACGTGCAGATGCAATTTTTAATGGCATTCTTAGTTTGAAAGAGCTATGTTCAGGTCACGGGTAAGCGATAACTCTAACTCACCAAAATGTATCTCGCAGGAGTGTGCATTCATTTTCCAGGAAAACTGGAGCTTCCATACAGCCTCGAGCCCATGCATGAAGGCACAGGCGAACACAAGCATCGTAAGCAAGTACTGAATACCAAGGGCCTTGCAAACTGTAAACAGTTAAGAATTGTATTAGAAGTGATTATAGACCAGTAACCACTATAGTGCTATTTGTTATTTACCTGGCATGAAAGGTGGGAACTCGAAGAGGAATTGAGCTAGACGGCCTACTTGTGTGTCCCACATTTACAGCGCTAAATAGCAGCGAAAATAACAAGAAGGCTGAGTAAACTTTAAGACAAAATACCTAGCTATAAAAAAAGGTTATTATGCCAGTCAGTATACAAAGGATACCTTTTATTTTTATCAAGCAATTTAGCTCCATCATTAGCCTCATGGTGCTGGTCCTTTTTGGCAGCTAAGCCATCAGATAAATTTGTATTGGGGTGAGTAGCCGTGCTATGCACCTGGTCATAATCGTGTATGGGTGGTGCACTAGGTACATCAGACAACCCATCCTGCACATAAAACCAAAAAAATGTCAGAAGTGAAACAATCACATTAGCTCAAGTTAGTGCAACCAACAAATGTGGTTATATAAGAATTATTCCGTTATGTGACGTTCGGCATATTTTCCAGCATAGTGAATTATTTTTTCCTCCAGCAGACACAGGAGCATTGTATGTCTTTGTATTAATTAATAGACAAAAAATGCAAGAAAACAAAGAAAGAAAGGAAAACAATAGCATATTTTCCGGAATGATGAGCAATGTCTCCACCTTGCCGGTGAACAACAAAGCAATAGAGAGTTGTTATATTAAATAATTCATATAGCAGATTTATCTGTTTGTTTGGAAGCCATGGAAGTCCTTATACCAACATATGCCCCAGAAAGGCACCAAATTTTACCACTTTTGGGCTATATTAAAATATGAAACGACCAGTAACAGCGACAATTCCAATCAATTGCGGGTTAGTTGATAAGCTACATAGATATCCCAGATTTTCATGGCAAAAAAGACTCTTTATTCTGCGGATTCAGAAGCCTAATACCTAATGGCTCATCCAGGCCATAATCCAAGTATAAATGAAGTGCACAAGTATATTATCCTTCAGTATATACAATAAGTCACTTATATAGAAATAAAAGAACGAACACCCCAATGAACCATTGACACGGATTCAGAAGCCTAATACCTAATGGCTCATCCAGGCCATAATCCAAGTATAAATGAAGTGCACAAGTATATTATCCTTCAGTATATACAATAAGTCACTTATATAGAAATAAAAGAACGAATACCCCAATGAACCATTGACACGGTGATGTTAAAAATAACTGCAATATTTATATACGATGCAACAAATAGTTCATGTAATTAAATAACCTTATTTGTTGCACCATTTCAAAGTTATTAAATAGTTTAATGTCTCAATCCATGTCGCAACAATGTACTGAATAACAAGGCTTGAAATACGAAAATGTTATTGATCATCTAATTTACTGATGGTATAGCAATTATCATAGCTACAACAATTACTATCTATCATGAATTTTGAGCTTAATGCCGTACTTCTAACATATTTTGACACTTAACTCGGCCTAAAGGTGAATACTTTCAAATCCACTTGCAGCTTGAAACAAAACGAAGCTAGCAGATGGTATATCATAGAGAGCAAAGGATGGAGCAGATGAAATAGAAATGCTTTGTAAACAAGCACAGAAGACAAACCATTTTAGGTGTTGATTTCTCATTCTCTCGAGCAGGAACATGAGCAGTATGGATTTCTGGCTGGTGGGTTGTCGAATTTAGAGGCACATTGCACCTGTGGTTCTCTGCAGCAGGCGCACGAGCCTTAGGAACCACGTTATTCACTTCTCTTCGTGCTGGGCCAGTATGTGAGTACTCTGATGCATACCCACCCTTTGAGGTCACACCATTGCTCCGTCCCTCCACCTGGCTAGAAAACTCGGAACTGCCTGCGGAGTCGGAATACTCTTCCTCAACATACCCAACAACCCGCGCTTGGGGCCGCCGGGTCTGCTGTGTCTTCGCCCTTGGCAGTGCCGTGTCTCTCGAAGAACTTAGATCCGAATAGCCGTCATCGGTGGAGTAGTAGTGCTGCTGCCCAGGCACGGTGGCGTACCGGTACAGAGGCACGGCCGTGCGGCGAGTAATGTCGTCAAGGCGGGGCGACGAGTCCACTGAGTACCTGCCGCTGCAGACCTCGACCTCGTCCGTGTCCGACGACTCGTCCATGTCGGATCCCGAGGCGACACTGCCGTCGTCGCTGCGCAGCGAGCCGCGCGACAGCGGCACAGCCGCGCGCGGGATGTGCCCGCTCCGGAACTTCTCCGGCGGCGGCATGCCGAGGCCCCCGCGGCCCGCCGCGCCGCGCACGGCGCGGATGGCGTCCATGCGGTCGTGGCTGTGCACCGCCGCTCCCTGGCCCTGCCGCCGCATTCGCAAAAAACAACACCACCACGCACAGAAAACACGCGTCAGGGACGGAAATCCGAGCCTCAATCAGCTAGGTTTTGGAGGCGCGGCGAGCTCACTCACCTCCCGCACCCACTTGAGCGCGTCGCGATCTAGCCCCTCCGTGAACATGGCGAGCGCATTCCAGCTGAAACGGACGAACAAATCGAGCAAAAATCAGAAAAATGCGAGCCAACCACACCAAATGCCGGTGCTCCACACCCAAAAATTCCCCCGAAAAAAAAAACCTCCGCCTCAGATTTGAACACAGGCAATTCCGAGGATTGGGAGCTGAAACGCCGCATGAAAAACTGCTTACTTGTAGCCGAACCGGCGCGCGGATTTGACGCTGGGAGTGACGCGAGAGCCCGGATTTGAATTCGTTC
The DNA here is from genome assembly GCA_007726485.1 of Eragrostis curvula. Lineage (NCBI taxonomy): Eukaryota > Viridiplantae > Streptophyta > Magnoliopsida > Poales > Poaceae > Eragrostis > Eragrostis curvula. Next base: position 7,309,159 of record CM017439.1, on the reverse strand, counting down.
AAACGAACGACGCGACGAATTCCGCGAGCAGCGCGAGGGGCGATAGCGACGGGAGCGTGGAGCGGAGCCGAGTGGGCGAGGGGATGAGGAAGAGCCGAGGAGGAGGGCCGGAGGAACGGGACAAGACGAGTTTATTAGCAGCTCGTGCCTGTACTGCCGAAATTACTAAACCCCGCTGCTTTCGAATAAACGGGGAAGGGGGACGGCCGGTTTTATTTTTTGCAGGTAAGCCCTTGCTTAGCGCGGTATTAGTGTATTTTTGGAAAGAAATAATAATAGGGGAGTAGATAATCCTCCGCGAGTAAAGTACAAACGCGTGGGCCGGTATGGTCAATCCTGAATAATCTCACTCCTATCTTACAGAAAAGGAAACAATTGATTTCGAATAAAGTTTGGTATTTACCGTACGTTATCTTCACTGTTACGGCGCGGTGACTTCCAAAGTACGGTAAATTAAACGCAGCAAATAACTTTACCTCGGAGGTTGAGGGGCCTGCACGTAAAACGTTCCAACGTTAGGGTGGACTCGCTCGCTGCGCTGGGGCCATTCCTTTTTTTCCGTTAAACCTCTCCGTGCCGTCAGCCACAACGGGAAGTCCAGCTCTAGCTGGCTTGCGTCCACCGGCGTTGACGACGTCAGGGGGGCTCGCGCGGACACGTCGGGGCCCTCCCGTAACGGTCGAAACGTTGGTGGCGGTGGTGGTGCACTGGTGCGCGGAGTGGGTTGGTTTTTCCTCCCCTTTTTTTGTGAAGGAATGCGCGGAGGGGGTTGGACTGGCCGGTGGGAACGCTCTTTGGGCCGCCCACTCCGCTGAGGCCGCCGGAACGCCGTCTAACCGTTGCGGGGACGCCGGGTGCCGTCCGATTCGACCTTGGCGACGCGTGGCGAGCATCGGGAGCAGGAGGGCGGTGGGGCTCGCGTGCTTGGTGTTCGGGGCGGCGCATGGGGCGCCGTGGGGCTGGAGTCACATGGGAGTGGGGCCCGCGTGTCGGGCTCTTTACCGAAACGGCGTGGTCGGATGACTCATGAGCCTATGCGATGTTTTATTCCCTTCTACGACGTGGTAGAGAGACGGTTTTGCCCCTGGTTTTTTGCTGGAACTGCGGTGGTGAGTGGAGTGCCACTGACAGACACTTCTCCTTTCGGTGTTCCCATTTCTGGGCTACTGTGCTGGAATTGGCGTACAGGTGGGCCCCGGATGATGAATCCTGGGGAGCAAAAGCCGAAAGTGCAAGGCGTCCACCGATGGTAGGACTGGCATTTGTTTGTGTGCTTTGGTTAGTACTAGTCCCAAATATTGCAACTGTTTAGGTACCACCATGAGAATAAAGGTCTATGTTTGTACTACTAATATTATTAGTAGTATAGTAGTAAATTATTATACTGCAACATTATTTAATACTAGACAATCATCTCTCATATTGAGGTTTGATCGCCATTGTTGCCTTGATGTCTTTCTTATCTTTCATAAGTTCAATCTAAATGTCACTTAGCCAAGTTTTTAGCTCTGTGTCATTGACCCTGCTTGTGCCACTCTTTGTCGTCCTCCCTTAGCCCATGTTAGCGCCGTAGCTCATCGATTGATTGACAATCATGAATTGTACTAGCTCTTCTATCGTTCTAACGATTTCTTTATTGAACTGAAACCTCTCCTACCTGGTAATATGTTGAATTCTTCGTGGCATTATGTTTGGAAAAGCCATCTGCCGACATTTCTGTTTTACCCGTACGTCCTTGTACTAAATTTTCTAGTGGTTTGCACATCCGCATCGCCATGCGCCTTTTTACAACTGTGATAAAAAAGCAAAGTTCGTTCTCGGCACAGTTACACGAAGGTGGTGGCTCTCAAGTTTCACCAAGGTTTCATAGTAGCGTGAGCAACATGAACGCTGTGCTTTTTTCCTTCGGTGTGACGCGGAAAAGGGAGCGGTTTGGTCGGGTTAGACGAGAACGGCGGCTGGGGCTGGCGCGCACATTCGGCGCACGATTCGCACTCTCGTCACATGCAACGCGCTGCGCGCGAACCGCGGGCACGGAAAGGCTGCGCGATTGCGTCCAGTCCAGCCGATCTCCGCTCACTCTCCAGTGTCCGGGGGCAAAGCTGGAAACCACGAAACGTGCCTGCCCATCCTTAACGTTTCTTAACCAAAATCTTTGACGCTTTGACCTGCTAATTAATTCGCCCTGTTTTCTTCCTTGACCGACCTCGTTCACCGCGCGGTGTGAAACTCCACGTGCATTGCGAAGCATTTTCGTCGCAATCGCAAGATCTGCTTCCTTCAGCACTACGGAATGTCAGGCTGGCGACAAACGGTATCGCATTGGATTATGGCCGTGGTGGTTTTAAATTTTAGAGGTCTTTAAATAAAGAGAATCTAATATTAAATAAAGTCTAATGATCAAACCTTTTTACAGATGGGTACATCTTTACGAGACGAATCTAACGAGTCTAAGTAAGCTATGTTTTGCTATAGTCATGCTACAGTAATGCTACAGTAACCACCGTCTAACCACGGATTGCTTACCCTTATTAGATTCGTCTCGCGAATTAGACCAGGGGTTCTGCAGTTAGTTTTGTAATTAAACTTTATTTAATACTCTTAAATAATAAGATTTTTTTTAGACCTCTCTAAATTTTAAACCCCTATGAAACTAACACCCCTTTATCGTTTACTGGTGCCTGCAATGGAAGCGCTCGCTGGCAGGCCTGGCGCTGCTGCTTGTTGTTTTCAGCAAGTGGGGGTAGTGCAGAGCTGCAGCAGCCTGCAGGCAGTGAGCTCGGCCCCTCCAGGAAACCCGGCGGCAGCGTCAAAAGGCTGACGAGTTTCCTGAAAGGTTCAAGTGGAGTGGAGCGTCTCTGCTTCTTTTGGTGGTGGTTTTCCTGGAAAATTCGTTTATTCAAGTTGGTTGAGCTTGAGCATATCATGGCGTGGTGTGGTGGCTACTTTACAAATGTGGGGGGTGCCGGTGTTCTACTAGTTTAGAGGCTTTTTGTCGTGCTAGTACCAGTATTTTAGTGGGAGCGCACGGTGTGGTGCGCGGCGTGCGTCGTGCTAACTAACACAACTTTAATTCGAACTGGGTTGCTGGCTGCGGTCGTGCATTTGCTTGCCATGAAGCACGATTGCGACATGCCGAGAATTTTGTATGGTTGATGCAAGGAAGAAACCGGTTAAAAAAAGTGTTGGCCCGTGTCCCTCAAAAAAAAAAGTGTTGGCCCGTGACCGGCCCATGGACTAAGTTCCAGCTCCGTCGCCCAAAATAAAAGCGAGACGAAAGGCTGAATCGAGTTGCTGGTGGTGGTGGACCTTGGCCCAACGAACAACAGGCGAAGGCGCGCGTCGGGCGTGTCAAGTTTTGCTCCAGTCCTGGAAAAAATCTAGAACGTTCCCTCGCCCAGCCCACAGAATCCAGCCAAACTCCGGGAACGGGAAGGAACCCCGGGAATCGATTCGGTTCGCCGACGGCCGAGGAGGCAGCAGAAGACCCGCGGCGGCGGAGCGAGGAACCCGGCGGGATGTGGGAGTGGGAGGGCGGCTGCGGGGAGGCGACGCGGGAGGAGACACCCGTCGACTTCGACTTCGTCTCCCTCCTCTCCAAGCCCAAGGTGAGGCGCAAGGCTACCTCTACCCTGTTGTTCCCTCATTTCCCATCCCAATCCTTGGGTAACCGAGAGACGTTTGGAATTTGGGGTGCAATCATATAAAATTGAGTTTTCTTTTCCCCTTTCGCGTACTTAGGAAGCTTATTGTCCCGTGCGGACGGCGCAATTGTGCTCTGCAGGATTACTACAAGATATTGGAAGTTGATTTCGATGCGTCGGAGGAGGCGATCAGGTCCAGCTATATCCGTCTTGCGCTGGTTGGTGTCTGTCCCAGACTTAAGTACCAATACTTTCATTGTGTAGTTTCCTGTTCCTATGCAAATGGCATTATACATGCACGAACTATTTCATTGAGGGTGAGGGCGATATTCGATGCAGATTGTGCTGCACCTCGTGTTAGTATTTTTGTATTGGTAGTGACTGCTGATCCATCTTGCTTTCATTTTCTGTAGAAATGGCATCCCGATAAGAAGCAGGGTGAAGAAAATGCCACCTCCAGATTTCAGGAGATTAATGAGGCATACCAAGGTGAGCTTGGCTATTAGTCAGAAGCACAGCATAAATTGTGCTGTCTTTTTCGCTTGATGCCTGATTACTGTTTTCGAATGCCGTATAAGCAGCATCAACTGCTGTTTACCTGTTGTGTTTGCTTATATAATCTTTGATGTTGTTAAGAAGCGAGAAAGCATCATACCGATCGGGATACAAGAGTATACAAATGTACCCAGATATAATTCCTGAACAGTATGACCATGGTTCTTCAACCAATCCCTGATGCACATTATGCTAACCTATTCTTAATCCTGCAGTACTTTTTGGAGTTCAATATTAGGGTTAACATTTACTCCAGAAGACTAGAAATATATCATAATACTTAAGCCTTAAGATTTTGTAAAAAATAGCAAATCAGGGTTGATGACAATGCTTTAAAATTATATAATGCCTAGTCTCTGATTCGCTAGCCCTGGAGAGACGTCATAAAGATTTTAGATTGTTAAGATTCAGCTCATCAGGTTGGGATATACTCGTGAATGTCAGCCCGCGCGCGGTTCCTTGGCCATGGATCAGTTACCGTCCCTGTCTGTTGTGTTGCTGAACTGCTCTAAGGCTAATGATATGCCCTAGTACAAGATATGGAACACTTACCACAAGTTAACAAGACTAAGCAATGTCCTATTAGTTTTATTGTTTAATAAAGGGTTGTTGGAATATTTTACCTCCTTAAATGAACCAAGTTCGCTTCATATCTGATATAATACATGTGAAACATTTTTCAATGGCCGTGTACTGTCTTCGCTGTTCATTCAGGACAAATTAATCGTTACTTCATGCAAACATTCTTGTATAGATTATACAAATTATGGGTTAGATTTGTTGGCAAATATCATAAATGAAGCTGTCCTATGCTTGAGCCACATCTGTTAAATATTTTGAACTTTTACTTTGTATTCACCATCAATTTAGCTCTAGGCAAGGAACTTGATGAGGGTATATTTTTTTCCCTAAGGAAGTATTCTTTCACAATGCTCTTTATGTTTTTGCTTCTAGAAGTCAAATCATGGGACGTCATGTTCATGTTCTGATTCCCCAACATTTCTTTTAACAGTTCTGAGCAATCCTGCGAAAAGGCAAGAGTACGACAAGAAAGGCATCCTATATGTTCAAGATCCAAATGTTGTGGTAAGCTTCAATTTTTATTTTCATTTTTTCTATTGTGATCTTGTCACAAGATGGTTTGTTCACACTGTTTATTTGACTACTTCAGGATTACCTGAACCGGCACAAGGGTTTAATACTTACTTGCAATGGTCTTGGCATAAGGTACTCGATATGGTGAACTTGTTCAGGTTGCCACGGTGTGGATCCATCAGTTGTTGTAAAATTCCATCTAGTCTAGAATATGGTATGACTACCATTTTGCGGGATTGAAAGATGCCATCTTGAACTCATCTTACAACAGAGTTGATTTCTATTTGTCGATCAGCTGTTGTAGATTGCAAGAGGCTATGCTACATGTTGTCCCCTCTATGTAACATAATGTTCCTATTCCTAACCTATGCAATGTAATAGTCTATTCCTGAAAAAGGTCCGGCGTGTACTATCAGTGCTCTGTTCAGCAGAATGACTAAAAGTAATCAGGAACAGATATATTACCCCTTTTCTGTGATGTAAATTGCTAGATGCTGAGATTGATTAATCTTCTAACAGAGTATGAACAGATTTTTTATCTAGTTTAGTGATGTTGTTGCAGCCACGTGACTTCTGTAATATAAAGTTAATTCTAGAGTGAAATGCATCCGGGGCACATGAATTATGCCTAAATAGTTTATGTACCTGGGGTGCATTTCACTCTTAATTCTAAAACAAAAATATTGCAACGGCATTTAAAAGTCGATTGGTTTAGAACCGTAGCTTGTGTAAAGCTCTTAGAGCTTAACGTAGGTTCATCCAGGAAATTGGATTGATGATCACTGAACTGGAAAAAATAGAATTTCAAAACTAGCCGGAGGAGTCAGAATGTAATCATTGTGTTTCAATTTTTTTACCATATACCCAAACAGTATATACATAGGCTCAAGTAAAAACAACAGAAAGTCTTGCACAAGCAGACTGGTCACACTTCAGAAGTCTGAAAACAGACCCAAAAGAAGACACTAGACTTGATACATGACCTTCTTTACACTTTCAGAAATATTTGAAAGAAAAAGAGAAAACCTAACAATAAGGTGGCTGTAAAGCCTAACATAAGAGAAAAGATCATTCGCCAAAAGCTCAAATAATCCTCTGTTTGAGATCTTCGAATTTCGCAAACAGCTCATCTCTGCCTTCCTGCATAATAAAGAAAGTTGAAAAGGGAAAGTCCATCAGGTCATTGAGCACACATAAGGTACAGTTGAGGCGTTTCGTGTGGGGATTGCAAATTGTAGATGTACCTTGAAAAGGAGATATTGATATGTGAACCAAACTGAGTAGCCAATTCCTACCAATTCCAGCAATTTTGGAAGCTGCAACGAGTGGGGTAAGGAGGTTAGTGCATATTTGCTCTTAAATATAAGTACATATTTCATTCATCAATGCCAAAGGTACCTACCAGGGGAACTGAATCGATTGCGGAAACAACAGAGGAGAGAACCAATAAAGCAACAAAGGCACCAGATCCGGTGAGGATTAAAGTGGGTGTCACTTCAATGTCCAACTGAAAAATACAGGCATGACATATAAATAAGCACAACATAGCAATGAACCCATCCAAGATTCAAAAGGCATCCAAGAACAACAAAATTGCTTATATCCACATGAAGTTTCTAGTAGAAACTAAAATATCGTATAGTAGGAAAACTGAAAACTGACACTGAATTATGAGATTAATGCAATGCATGTGTCTTCTTTTGTTCTAAGAATAATAAATGAAAGTACAAACAGACTCATATTTGATACAATAGAAACAAAACTAAGGTATTTGTCTGGTGGTGCATCTGACACAAATGATAAGTGTGATTTCATACTGTGTTGTGCAAATCTTAGAATGGAGGAGCACGCCGCACGTAGGTTTGCAATTTACTCATAACATGGAGAAGCTCATTCTGGATATTGAGACAAACAAGTCAAACAAACTGTAAAAATGCATTCCTTTTCTTTTCAATTTGTGGTTGTTTTTTCCTCTGTTAGTTTGGACGTTATACAGGTTGTAACAATAGGCGCCTTATGAATGAACTTCATCTGCACCTATTTGTACACAGCGTGAGTTATACCGAGTATTGAGTAAATTATGAAGAACTTCAAGAAGGCTTATCCACTCCAGAACGAATTTTCCAATTATAAAACCAAGGGTGAAGCAACATGCAAACAAAATGTTATAATCCTAAACTGATCCTTTGCTTAGCCCATGGAAGCCAAAATTATGTAACATGTGTGCTCTATAAAAGCTAAGAAGCAGCCTTACAAGGACTACTGTTGGAATAAACTAGTTCTCATTGCTACTGGAGTACCACATGTCGAATAATATGGAAGCTGGTTGAGTCAGAAGCACCATTTTTAACTACTGCAAGTCGTCTCGAATGAACATCATTCCAATTGAAGCTAATTCCATGTAGTTAACCACCAGTGTAATACAGAGAAGCCATTGGTTGCAGCAGGGAACAAAGGCATGGGTTGCTAAAGGCGCAGGAATTGGTGATGAATTCTAATAGGCCTTTTATTCAATTGTATGAGGTGCGAACTCGCCTCCATTTATCACGATGTCAACACTCAACAAGCATTATCACACGCAGCATCAGAAAGGCAAGCTGATTGGGACTGTAAAGAACAGGAAATGTAACTTGCAACTCGGCTGTACCTTGCTCAGTATGTCATCGAGGCCGCCGTTCTCCTCAGACGCCCCCGAAGACGCCGGCGCCACTTCAGCCGCCTCCAAAGAGGAACTGGACGCCGAGGTTTCCACTGCATCCTTCTCCTCGGCCGGCGATTCGGGCTTGTCCGTGACCGTGACGACGGTGGAGGAGGCGGAGGCGGGCTCCTCGGACGGCACTGGGTCCGGCACGGCCGCACTGGCACTGCGCCAGCCTGAAGCAGAAAAGGCAGTGAAAAAGAACAGCATTGTGAGGAGGGGATTTCCCGCGGCTGATACAGAGCGAGGGATAGTGAGCTGAGACCTCGAGCCGGGAGGCGGCGGCGGAGCGGGACGACGACGGAGGGAGAGCCTCCACGGCGGAGGGGAGCGAAGCATAAGGGCGCGGTGGCGCGGGCAGAGGCGGTGGCGGCGACGAAGAGCTCCATCGTTTTTCTTCTCCTCTTTCTGTGGAGACCGACCTGGGTGGGGGCGCTTGCTCGGTCCGGGGATTTGAGGTTTCTGTGAGCCGCAACTGCGAGGAGGACGAGGAGTGGCAGCGGTGTCCGTGTGCGCTCCTGACCTTGTGACGTGCGATGCTCGGACCTGGGCCACTGGACTGCGTATCGATTCTGGTCGACGCTTTGGTTGGGGGACAGGCGGCGCTTTCGCTTTCGCGTCTCTCCTTTTCCTTTGGCCAGCCAGAGCCTTGTGTGCAGGTAGTTGTGTGGCTTGCATTTGCGGTGTTTTTGCTAAAGAGAAAAGAAGATCCGGGACTCTTTTTTGACGATCGGGGTTTATTCCATGGTTGAGCTACAATACAAGAGAATGAAGTGCCTACTGGGCCAGCTGTTCAGTGCCCGGCCACGAGTTTGTTTATTTTGGTATTTTTAGCAGTGAATATCAATTGTGAATCCTCTGCCTTCTTTTCGCACATCAGTTCTGCATCTAGACTAGAACCATTGAGAAGTTCGGGAGTATGTATGCATGCACCATCATTGGGCCACACATTAGGCCCATATTTTTCTGCCCAATATAGACCCATATGTTGTTGTTTCCAACTAGGTAACTAACTGGGCTTCGAAACTAATTCAGCCCACGATTGATGTGGAACCGGCCTGGTTAGATGGTACCGTCCAAATTGGTGGACGGCAATCGGCATGCTTCATGCCTGGGAACAGCTCCATTTTAATTTTCTTCACCTGCAGGCTGCAACTGTCATTCAACTTCACGAGAACAACTGAGCCAGTGTTGTTTTTTCGACGGCAGGTAGCAGCCGGCTGCGACGCTGCAGCTTGTTCTCTAGCACATGGTCGCTGCGATCGGTCTGCCCCGGCGCCGCCGGTTAAACCCTTTTGTTTACTCGCGCCCCGATGGGCGCGCGCCTGCTGCTTGACCACCCCCGCCACGAGCCTCACGTCACGAGTGCTGCTTGACCACCCCCGCCACGAGCCTCACGTCACGAGTCACGACCCGCGGTCATGAACTGTTTAACCTGGGTATATAATTCACCGAGCATGCGTTTAAGGTTATGCTCGCAGTTACCGAGCGAATCGCGGTAACGACGGGCGCAAGGCGCTCGCCCAGAACGCGCTCTCTTGATCAGCACGCGTCCACGTGACGTCTGAAGCCTTTTCCTGCTCAGCGTCCTTGCACGCGCGAGTGCGTAGAGCCGCCAGCCACAAGGCATGTACGGCCCCGGGCCATGCATGTAACTAGTAGTACGTGCGTATGCGGTGATGCAGCGGCTTTGCGAAGCTAGGCCTAGGTGGCCCGACGGTGTAGGGGGTTTGCGAAGATGCGCTGCCGTTGTGCGAGCGAGCGAGCGAGCAGAGCAGAGGAGACACCAGCGCGACGCGAGTGCCATGAGCCGAGCCGCGGAGGGCAGAGGTGGTGACGAAAGTCACGAAAGGCCCGGCTCTCCTGTCGGCGGCCGAAAGGCAGCATCGGCAGGAGGCAACGGAACTTCCTGGATTTAAAGGCAGCAGCACTCTGGTGGCGAGGGCTGACGAACTGCAGGAAGTCAACAGAAAATGGAGCATCAGATATCACATCATCCCACGGTAGAAAAATTATGATACTTTCCCCCACGGCCCCAATCAATGATTCGCCAGATTTTCTTTTGTTCCTAGCTAGACAAGAATCATTCGCCAGGTAGTAGCTGGCATGCTCTTCCTTTCCCGTTTGTTCGATGGACGACACCAATGGGCCAAACCACGGGCCCGTGTTCTCCAACACAATCTACTAATACTACTTGCTCCCGTCCACGGTTCTCACGGAAAGGCCTCCTGGTTGGATGGCGCATCGGTGGTTCGGTGCTCGGTGGCGTGGCGAGAAGATTAGGCAGCCGAGGAGGGTTCTACACTACACGTGACAGAGACGTGCGCGCACTCATTCATCACACTCCCCGCTCCCCACTCGTAATCACGAGCTGCTGCCTGGCCACTGGATGCTTGCGACCGACTCCATTTTTCCTTCTTTTTTTCATTTGCCTCAAATGTACATCATGCGATGTTTAATTACGGCGCTCCGTCCGGGCCGGCAGCCATGCGCGCCCGGCTGTTTTCTAGCACATGGCCGCTGCGATCGGTCTGCTGGCGTGGCAGCGTGGCCGGTTAGAAATCGTCCGCTTCCTCCTCCTCGCGTGCCGAGGGGGATCCTGTGCTGATCGATGTGCTAGCTGCTGCTGCTTGACCGATCCGCCCGCCACCCACCTCCCTGGCGTCACCATCCGCACTCGTCATTCCACCTAAACATGCCCCTGCCCTCCTGCATTTACCAGTACGTACTAGTATCAGCTTCGCGATTGCCCAAACGAATCGCGGTAGCGACGTGCGCAACAAACAGCTCGATCCGGAGACAGCTCCCGTTGGGTCGCCATGTGAGTGACTCGCCCCCATGTTGATTACTAGTAAAGCCAGCCCCCCTTTTCCTTCGGATCGATCGATCGATGGATGGATGGATCGGACACAGCTCCAGAGACGTGCACGGGCGGTGTACGGGGACGGTGGATCGGAGGCAGGCACGCGCGGAGAGGCGCGAGGAATGCGGCCATGCCATGCCGTGTGCCGTGCTAGGATGGTCCGTCCGGCCCGGACTGAAGCGTGTGCCAAACAAACATGGAGGTCGAGCGGGGCGGTGGCAGTGAAGGCGGCGGAGGGCGGCAATTTGGCCGCGTCCGCTCGCGCATTCAAAGCCTCCTCCATCGCTGGCGCGCAGCAGCAAGCAAGCGCCACCGCTCGCTCGGCGATCGCAACGCGTGCAGCAGTACGCTTGTCGCGGCATGCCCGAACGAACATAGAGTACATAACCTACTCACAATCTACTACGCACTACCAGTTACATGCAAAGAGGTCGTTGCGCGTTTATTAACAACACTGGATGCACACGCGATAAGCTAATGAATTCTATCGAGGGCGTCGGGCTCCGCACCGGCAACGGGAATTATGTTGACGCCATGGCCATCGTCGATCGACTAAGGCAGGCACGTACGGGACGGGCGCCCGGCCGGAGCCGTGCGGTGCGGTGCGGTGTGGTCCTCGTCGACCTCCAATAACCAATGCGGCGTGCAGACCATCTCGGCTCACCCCGCCCGCTTTTGCGTATCTTTGGGTCCTGGGCGCGCAGCGCGCAGGGAGGTGGGGGGCCAAGACTTGCCATTCCAATGCAAACATCCCGATTTCTCTATGGCCCTCTTGCCCCCGCCCCGCTTCGTCGTCGGTGTGACACGATCGATGCGGCTCTTTATATACCACTGTGTATGTAAGTATCCATCATCCCACCACCACCACATCGCCCTTATCAGGAGGAGCAGCTGGTGGTCGATCGAGCTGGAGATCTACTCTAGCTCGCTATCTAGCTACCGCCGCGAATCTCGATCGAGGCCACGTACGTACGTACATACATGTCGCCGCACGCACTACGTACCGTCCTCTCCGCGGCATTAGTTTACTCGAGGACTTTGCCGAGTTGCAACAATCATTATCAAACATTTCGGCGTCCTTGCTTCGGCACTGTGGCACGTTGAGAGCAGGACGCTGCTGCTGCTGCCGGATCAGATTCAGAAGGATCGATCGGTCGGTCGATCCGCTAGCTGCTTTTTCGCTTCTCGGGTGCGGGTAAAACAGAGCATGAAGGAATTGATTCGATCAGTCGCTCGCATGTGTGCGCGACGTGGATCGCGAGACGAGTTGAAAGTTCAGATCACGGCGACAGCACGCATGCTCCGGTCCAAGGTTAAATTTTCAGATCTGCAGATTACCCGTTGTGGTCGACCGATCGATCGATCTGCGCCACGGAACGGGCACGCATCATGGTCTCAGCTTTCTTTTCCTGGAAAAGAAAATAATTGGATGGAGATGCGGATGTTCTACTGACTTCTAACGTCTTATTAGATCTACCTGCGGCAGATTACTAACCCCCTTGTGTCGTCGAAGTCCACCTGCTGCGTCGTGCGATCGAGTGGGTCAATCTACGGAACCATACGTATTGAAGAAACGAGTTCGTAGAGTCACCGTCGATCAGGACCATCGTCTCGACAATACTAGGCTTTCAGCTCCGATGCGCTGTCCATGAATCTCGCATTCATGCGTACCGTCCCAAGGAATTAAGAAGCGTCGTGGTACATGGATCGTGCCGAGCAGGTGAGCATGCGCTTCGTGTTGGCATCGATGCCTCCTAGCACTTGACGCCCCCGCTCTAAGATTTAAGAACGGCATGGATTGCATAATTCCAAACTTTATATATACATGCCTCTCGATCCGTATTGCGCTCGGCCCCCACATAGACATAGGGCCTACGTGCAACGTGTGTGGCAGCAGGATTACGCGGACGAGATGCAACACTACAAAGATCGCTTTGTTCACACGCACCGACTACGTGTTGCTACTATATGTGCCTCTTGAGATCGATCCGTTGCTCGCCACCAGATTCTGGACTCGAGTTTGATATACGTTCATTCAATCGATAACCATTCCCTGGACAAGTGCACTTTGGGCATGTGACGACCGTACGAGTACTCAACCAAATGAAACAGTGGTGTTCTGTGTGCAGCCCATGTTGAGAGGATATGGAGTGCTGATTAAAAATCATCCGAGATGGACACGATCATTCAACTACTCGCGGGCATAACATGCCTAGGTGGGGGAACCCGAGGTCCCTTAAGGATTTCTCTGGATTCCGATCTCAGAATATTGCTATTACTAAGTTCTTGTGTGCTAAATTCCATGAGAGGATTTAAGTGGAAGAAACACTATAGATAATAATCATAAATGACGGCACCTCTGATCGGCACCTTGCAAAAAATGTGCTTTGTTTCAATGAGAAAATTCAGGTGAGGACATATAGTTTCCTAAAAAAAAGTGGCGTTGATATTGCATCAAAATTGGTTATAGCCACCGTCATTGGTACCTAAAATGGGAGGAAAAATCAATTGCTATTTGTTTTATGGCGAATGGGGCAATTGTGTTTTATAGATAACTAAAAACAACAACTCATGTCCTCCTCAGGCTATTCCTACTTCCGAGATGTTTGCTACTCCCACCCAGTTTCGCTAACCCGTCAGTTGCATGCCTCTACGCTAAGCCCATACAACCATCTCTCATCGGCATGTCATCTTGCCAACGAGTTTGCCACCTTTGAATTGTCTACTAAGGTCGTGAGCCAAGGAAGACCCTCGAACCCTAGACCTCTACAACGACTATGGCTGTCGCATGGTGGGCTATGATTTCAATCGATTAGCACAGAGGAATTTGAAGAAGAAAAAAATCATTGCAGACATAAAAATAATAACAACTTGGCCCTTACCTTCCCCTCTCTTGTAACCTCTTCGCCATTGTTGTCAAACCCAGGGGCGGATCCAGCCAGGGGGGGGGGGGGGGGGGGGTTACCCCCTGGAACTCCATGGAGAAGAAGAGGAAAATGAAGAGGAAGGGGCTGGAGGAAGAAGAAGGGTGATGAGCCCCTCCTTGGGAGTCGTCCTGGTTCTGCCACTGGTCGAACCAGCACTGAACCATACACTTCCATCACTGGTCTCACTACTAGCCATGTGTGAAATCATGAACTCTCACTGTCGATGATATGAAACTATGGCTTTTTTTCATCCTCTTCGAAATGTGGTACTTATTTCGATCAGCGGTACTAGTAAGACAACTTTATGTGTTGATGCATAGTGAACTGCCTACATAAAACAATCGAGAAGAAAACCTTTGGTGAGGGTCGATTTCACAGAAGGAGAAAAAGTTGAGATCGGACAAAGATGTGATGCCGCCACATCTTATTAAGAAGGGGGGATGCCACTCGATTGGAATGCACTGATCTTCTCGACTTGAGCGAGGATAGAACACTTTCCATGTCCATGAACATTTAAGGGCCACGATGGGTGGTGAAGGACGCCGTGTTTGACAATCGCTACCATCATTGCAAACCTATCGCCTCTTCCCATGATCGAACGGGCGGCAAATGCGACCCCGCACCGATCATACGGTTCAAGATGATTGCCGCGTCACCATTCCCCAAATGCACAGGCAGCGGTGGAATTCCACCGTCCCAGTGTGGCACTACCATTTCCTCCAGTTGCCAGATGCCAGCGCGGCAGGCACACCGTGATCGACCAACCAATCAACAGCGACGTTTCACGTTGGCGCGAGATTTTTTTGTGCGCGGCGCCAAAATCCTCAATTTTTTCAGCAGCGTGCGCGGTTGGATCTCTGCTCTCTCCTCTTCTGTGCACGCCGCCATTATTCTACTCCTCGCTCCTCACTACTCTGCACGCAGTGGACAGCACCTGGCCAACGGTAGCACGATCCGCTGCTTCTTCTACTCGCTTTTATATATTGGGATTAACCCTACGCGGTTGGTCTGAAGGACCAAAGAAAAACATAAAAGTACAAGTCAGAAATAAAATTATTGTGCGACAGGAGATTTGATGACAGGGGTAAAGTAAAAGCAAGGACTCATTGATCTCGCCCACATTGAGGAGGGTTCCATGTGCTGCTAGTACTTCAGGCAATTACTCAATTCTCCTATTAATTTCTCAATTAGCGAAGTGATACGCATTATTCAACGCACAAAAAAGCAAGAGGAAATTCAGGTTAGACACGATGTGAGTTCTCCCGTTTGCAGACAAAGCCAACAGAGTCATTTCCTTTCGAGTCAGGCCCTACTAGCACCAATCGAGCACGATCGTGCACGTCCTCGCAACTTCGCCGATTCCCCGTGAGAGATTTCTCCCTACGCACTCTATGGCACATGTTGGGTTCATTTGTTTAGTGATAGGATAACCCTTAAAAGGACTCGAGGAAGGAGAACAAAAGAAGCAGGGGATAATGAAAGTGCCCATTTTGTTTCGACTTTTCAACCTTTGCTTTCTACCAGCTGAATATCACGAGTATCTGATTCCCACAAGTTAGCTTTACAAGTTCTTTTTGTAAAAAAAAAGGAAAGAATTACAGGGGAAGCCCTTTTGTGCCCCGTTTGTGTTTATAAAGATATTTAAACATGTACACCTTGCATTGTACATATTTTCTAGAAAATCATTTTTTTTAAAAAAAAATTAGAAAACATATTCATGGAATACCACAAATGTACATTTTTTGTTGCAAATATGATTTAAGTGCACTACTAGAAAAAGAAAAAAAAACAAATTGAACGACCTCATAGAAGATATATACAACATTTCCTTTTGTATGTTGTACATAGTATAAAGTCCTTTTTATGGGAAAAGGGAAATTTCATGGAATTCCTTTAGACAAACATGGAGGAACCAAATTGAAAAACTAGCTTATTACCACCCTTGAGTAATACTAACAAGTGGTACCACCGGTTATAATTCAGGTGGAACCATCAAAGTAATATTTTTGCACCAACATATGCAAGGACCATCAATATTCACACAACAACAAAAAAAAGAGCAAGGACCATCAAAAAGTCATTCGGAAGCGAAAGGGCCTGTAGACTATTGGTTACAAGAGTCACATTAGCACCTGAGGTCTTGGTTCGACTCTCCGTGAGAGCGATTTTTTTAGGATTTAACGACATAGTGTTTTCAGCGTGGCAGGCGACGCTCCCATCGACAGCGAGACGCTAGTGGTGACTTCGTCAATCTTGAAAATTTGTTGGCTCAGTATTCGAAGATGTTCATAAGGGTAAAGGTAAGGTTTGTGTACGTGTGTTAATAGGGGTGAGTGAGTGTACGTTGTAAGTATGTGAGTTGTATTGTTGTGTAATGAAAAAAAAAAAGTCATTCGGAAATATCCTTAATGGAAACCATGACATGAATTTCCCACTGTTCCTTTGAGCATTTGTCAAATTCATTGGCATGTCATGCGAAAAACCATAGATCCTATTTAAACTAAGGCCATCATCTTATTTCATGCTATCAAGATGACGCAGTACTACCGACTACAGTAAGAGAGTGAAAAGTTACGGTGTTTTAGCTCTACTTCTTGTCAGACACCAGAATCATTTCGTTAAATAACACATTTTTGTGCATTTCGTTTCTTCGATATTCTTCTTGCTATATGTACAGATCCACGCACCACAACTGGACAATGCAACTTGCGTAACCTGGATCCACAATTTCGACGAACCATAATCCCATCCGCGCAAAAAGACACCGTAACGCCGTCTGCAAATGAAGGTCACCAGAAGCAAGTACACGTAAGCAAGTCGATACGGTGGCACGTCCTACTGCCAGGTGGCAACCAGCAAGAATTTTTCTCGGCGTCGCTAGACGTCCGCTCCGTCAACGTACCGCCCATATTACAAACGGCCGTTCGCTCGGCGTCAACCTACTATCCCGTATGAGTAGTAAACCGAGTCGTGCATTATCGGCCCAGGGAAAGACCGGGTTTGCAAGGGAACCGCTCCAGCTGGTCGCCGGTTCTGCTAGCGTACAATATATCTGTTTTTTGTTTTTGTTTTTGAAGGCAGCGTACACTATATCTGACGTCATCACTCCAAGCTGCAGATCGCATCTGCGAAATTAAAATCGTATGGATAAAACACTTACAGTATAAGTTTGGTCGTGTATGAGCAAGTTACTGAAGCTTCAACGCATACGGACCCTGTATAAAATATTCATAAAATCCTTTGATTGTTGAGTAAGTTTTAAATATTACTGCCACTATTTTCTACATGAGTTGCAAGAGCTACAACTTTGGGTCAATTACCAAAAAACTGTTAATTTGATAGTGGGTTGGTCGTGTATCCGTATATGGCTTAAATGTTGTCATAGTATACTAACATCGACGTTGATCCATTTTTTTAGAATTCCTTTGATCTTTTCAAATTTTCTTCTGTCATGCGACATAAAAGTCATAATCTTTTCTGAACTAGTGTCATTGTCAACTTACCGTCAGATGGATTATGTTACACTAAATGGGAGAACAGAACTCTAATGTTATAGTGAGACCACGAAATTTTCTTGAAAAAATTACAACTAGTTAAACAAGGCCAGTATCAGAGCCATCCGTTCGCCAACGAGAGAGGGAGATAATCTTCTCGTTGGCACGTGTCCGAGCAAAGAGCGAAGCAGCACACCATCCTAGCTCGGTAATTAGCGGTTCCCGGCAAAGCAGAGCAAACAATCAACTGGCCGTAACGGCCGTAAGCGGCAAGTATGCCGCTTTGACTACCGGAAAGAAGCGTGCCGCGATGCCCCGCAGGTGCCGGTATTTGCTTCCCACCGGTAAACCGGATCCCGGGCCATACCGGTGTTATCAGGTGACGAAGGTCCGTTTGGTCATTCCTACTCCCAAGTGCCTCCGTATGTTACGTGTCAGGTTTCTGCCATTTTTGTTTTCTTTCAAGATTGGCTATCGGTTCTTCCAAATTTACGTAGTGTCTCTACCATCCTTCCAAATTACAGCGCCCTTGAAGAAAGAGCCACCGCTTTGTATGAATGTCAAAACGCCTTGTGCGGCTTTGCGGAGCCGGAGGACGGCGCTGGAGCCGCCGAGCCGAAGCCGGAGCCGGCATGGCCTGCAGCTCTGATAATTTTTTTCTCGTCCGGGTTGCCTCCGGACCCGCAGGGCGCGTTGGTCCACAAGACCGGGCCTACAATATTGGGTGAAGGCACGTCCGCACGTGAATGTCCAGCCGTCCGGGTGGTTTAACGGGGTTTTGATTGGTTCACTCTCATGTCCGGTCTTCTCGGTTCGCCAGGCACGGTTCGGTGCTGAAGGAACGGTTCACGGTTCGCCAGGCACGTGAATATCTGGTTGCCACCTGGCGACTAGATGTGCCACCGAAGCTCTCTTTCCTGACGTGTCCCGGTTCTGCCACTTTTTGCGAGACGGGGCTCTCGGTTCTTCACAATTATGTATGGGTTCCTGCCATTTTCTCCTAGACGAGATTAATTCTTCGAAATTGTGGATCGAGGGCTGGCCATTGGACGGATGGTGCCGCCGTAGCGTTTTCCTACGTGTACACTAGGCAACGGGCTTCTGTCAATTTTTTTCACGGGTGCTCTTGTACTTCTTCCGAATTGTGGATCAAGTTTCATTATCTCGTTATATTATAGAGCATAGATTTGTACTCCGATGCAGTTTTTTTTATTTTTTTTTAGATGTACTCCGATGCAGTTGGTACCATCTAACCGGTAGCAAGAAGAATCTCGAAGAATTCAAATGCAGTGGGTGTGGATTTGATAAAAACACCACCGTTATTTCGTGGTTATGACATATATATGAAAGAGGGTTGATGTGAATAAGAAATGCAATACAGTAACAACTATGAATTCGATACATATATGTGTCAATCAGTAACATGACTTGTAAATTGATAATCCCAAAGTTTAAAATATGCTTTTGCACCACCATGAGAATTGTTAGTTATAACATCCCCTTTTCCAGTTGCACAAGATGGAAACAACAAAGGCAAACTAGATTGATCACCACTTCTGCCCCATGTGTATTATCGAAGTGAGTTGCTATCAAATTAACCAACCATTATGAGGTTCTAATTTTCCAGCATTTAAATTCCTAAGTCTTTGCAAGATTTTAAGACTTAAATGAACTACTACTGCCATCAAACGGGAGATCATTTCCTGTAGCCCCAACAACTAATCTGTACTCAAATTTAATCGTAAGTGACCCAACGAGTCTGCATAAAACAATGCTACCAAATTTATATTGAGTACCAAAGCACAGTGCATCGATTACAGTGATGCTACAGTAAATATGTTTTGCTACAGTGATGCTACAGTAAATATCGTCTAATCACGACTTAACTACCCTCGTTAAATTCGTCTCGCGATTTAGAGGGGGGTTCTGCAGTTAGTTTTGTAATTAAACTTTATTTAAGACAAGATTCTTTGTGTTTAAACCCCTCTAAATTTTAGACTCTAAAACGCCGAACACGCCCTAAAACAAATGTTGTGCGACACGCCTCACGTAAAAGACGACCTAATGTCGTGCGCGCAAAGGATCCGCGCTCCGATGCTCTCGTAGGAAAATGCCAAAATAAAACAAACCCCCAAGAAGTCGCAAGCAGTTTTTGCACCAAGCTCCTCACTCTCCTCCGAATCTCATGCTCGTCCACCATCTGCTCCCACTCGGCCGCCCTACATAAACCCTCCCTCTCCACTCGTCTCGCCTCCTGCTTCTACACACACACTACAGTGGCCGCCGGCATCCTCACTTCCTCCCCCTCCCTTCCTCTCCAGTCCTCTCCTCTCCACTTGACAAGAACACAACAGGAAAAAAAGGCCAAAAAAATACCCTTTTTTTATCTATTATCTGAATAAAATCAAGAAGGGGAAGAGGAAGAGAGGTAAGGGAGGGGGAGGGGTAGCAATCCAGAGAAGATAGGAGGCAGGAAGCGCGCGAAAGGAGGAGAAATAGGGGGTTGCAGAGTTGCATTGGAGTATTGATTGCTCATTCCGCGAGTCGTACATTTCTGCAGTAGCATTTTTGGGAAGTAGGGGGAAAATCAAGCATGGTGCCGGGGTATGACTGCGCCGCCTCCGTGCTGCTGTGCGCGGAGGACAACGCCGCCGTTCTTGGACTTGACGAGGAGGGGGAGGAGTCTTCTTGGCCGGCGGGCGCCACGCCGCTGCGCGACACCGCCGCCGGAGGGGTCGCCGTCGAGGGGTTCTTGACGGACTTCCCCTTGCAGTCCGATGACTGCATCGAGGCGCTCGTGGAGAAGGAGGAGGTGCACATGCCCGCCGATGGGTACCTCCAGAAGCTGCATCGGCGGCAGGGGGGGCTTGATTTGGCCGCCATCAGGAGGGACGCCATCGATTGGATTTGGAAGGTGAAGTCTCTTGCTCCTTGGAATCCTGTTTTTGCGCCATTAGTGAGATGCTGAGCTGTGAAGTGCTGGATTCGCGTAAAGGTGTCTCCTTTTTGGAGTTCATCGAGGTTCTTCATTTGATCGCTGCTCATCGGAATCGTTCCCAGCGTATATTGCCGTCATCGCTCACTGAATCTGGATTTTTCT
Organism: Eragrostis curvula; assembly: GCA_007726485.1. Classification (NCBI taxonomy): domain Eukaryota; kingdom Viridiplantae; phylum Streptophyta; class Magnoliopsida; order Poales; family Poaceae; genus Eragrostis; species Eragrostis curvula. The sequence continues at coordinate 7,288,783 of CM017439.1, read as the reverse complement.
GCTGGATAGGTTATTGAACATTACAATTTCGCACCGTTGACTGCGGTCTTGTCTGTGAACTACCTTGATAGATTCCTCTCCACGTATGAACTTCCTGTAAGTCTGGCTTTTTAGTATCACTGGTAGCAATCCTAGTCAAATTACATATCGTTGATGAGAGGATTACGATCCAAATCATGGCAGGAAGGCAAAGCTTGGATGACACAACTTATGGCAGTGGCCTGCTTGTCCTTGGCTTCCAAAATGGAGGAGACTTTTGTGCCACTCCCCTTGGACTTGCAGGTGAGTGAGTGTAATGCATCTCATAACTGGCATGCATATACATTGGGATTTTTTTTTCGTTTCATGGAATAATTGACGATTTACATGGCAGGTAGCTGAGACAAAGTTTGTTTTTGAGGGAAGAACCATAAAAAGGATGGAGCTTCTGGTACTAGAGACCTTAAAGTGGAGGATGCAAGCTGTAACTGCTTGCTCATTTATTGACTACTTCCTTCACAAATTGAGTGATCATGGTGCACCCTCCATGCTCGCTCGCTCTCGCTCTGCTGACCTTATCTTGAGCACTGCTAAAGGTATGAATTTTAGGAATCTTGGTCAGATATGCTACCGTCAATTGGCATATGAAATCGATCAAATTGACTGCAATCACTGCCTAAAGTTTGAGAATTTGGTCTGCAGGTGCTGAATTCTTGGTGTTCAGACCCTCAGAAATCGCTGCTAGTGTTGCTCTTGCTGCAATTGGGGAATTGAGAAGTTCTGTACTTGAGAGAGCTGCTACTGGTTGCAAGTATCTGGACAAGGTAATATTTCACAGCTCAATGTAGCATCCCCAACTGTTATGAATAAGTTGCTACCAAACCTTAATTTAGGGCGTAATCAACAAAAATCTCCCTCCAATAGTTATCTAAATGTGCTCTCTATATTTAGCTTTGCTCCATTTCCCCCCATCCAGTCTCTACATTTGTTGATGCTTTATGCACTCCCAATTCACCCGTCCCACCACCCAATCTCACAAAAAGGTGATGTGGCAAACCAAAAATTGGGAATTGTTGGAGGCGGCAAATTTTATTACTACCAAAAGTGTTTTAGAAACTCCCTAAATTGAGGTTTAGGGACTGTTTTCTTTTCATAACTATTGGAGATGCTCGTAAATCATTTAACACTCATCATTAGATGGTCACCACGAAGTGCTAAGTTGTTTATCCATGTTTTAGATACAATTAATGCATAGTTCATTTGTTTCGAGGAATTAGCCTAAACATCATTTATGTGTTTTAGGAGAGAGTCTCAAGATGCTATGAAATGATTCAAGAGAAGATCACTTTGGGAAACATTGTCCTAAAGTCTGCTGGATCATCGATGTCCTCCGTGCCACAAAGCCCCATTGGAGTGTTGGATGCTGCTGCTTGTCTGAGTCAACAGAGCGATGATGCTACTGTTGGATCATCTCCTGCAACATGTTACCATAGTTCTTCAACAAGCAAACGGAGAAGGATTAGTAGACGACTAATGTAAATGCGGTACGCTTCAGGTGTGCTCCTCACCGTTTCTGGGAGTTTTTGATTGGTTCAAACATCTTTATTTAGTTTGGTCACTCAAGGATTATGGTATAGTCAAGTAGTTGCTGAAAGGAACAACAAAGCATGCACACTACTTGTTCCATAAACAACAATAAGAAGCATCATGCCGAGCCTGTTCATGCAATTTGCATCTATAAGGGGAGTGTACAGTACTTGGGATCCAGGGATGCTGCTGGAGGTAGAGAGGGATCAAGGAATTTACATATGTTGTAGAGATAAGAGGCTAAGAGCCCTCTCGTACCATTTTGTACTTTTGCTCCTTTAATCTGCAATGAACATTAGGCAAGAGTTGCCTTGGGCATTGAATGCATGATGTGTAAAAAGAATCCGAAAATGGATCTTGAGGGGAATAGAACAGTTTATATATTGATTTCCATGAGTTATAGTTTTTTTTTTCCAATCATGAGCTTTTCACTCTGTTGACATTATTTAATGTTCATTTTGTTTCCATAGTTGATCATGCCCAATGTACCGTTATCCTTGATTGCTATTCCGCTCTGTCATATCCATTATGTTGGTCAATCTGGAACTTAGACAGCTTAGACATCATGGATTTAAAAGGGGTCTTCATTTGAAGGTTCCAGCTACTAAGTCAGTAATATATGTTATCAAATAAGGTGCATTGTTGCAACTGGTTGGGCTTTTTTTTTTTTATTAGTGCTGGTGAGAGCTAAGAATAGTATCGCTGATATGCCTTAGATCTGCTTGCAAGACCCCAAAGCAATCTGTTGTCACAGAATACTGTAGTGTACTTTGCACATTTTCACGGTTGCACTTGAAGTTCATCTGTAAACAATACTGAGATCCACCTACCATTTCTAATCCCTGCACTCCTCATGGGCAAGTATATTTTTTATTCACCGGAAAACGTACAACTACTCCTGCTTCTATGGTTCATATAGTGTCACTTCAACTCTTCTATTATTTTTTTTCTTGGCAACGTTTACCACTGAGATTCATTAAGTTGGACTTTATCACTAGCCTTTTGGACCCTTGACCGGGCCAGGGTTGTGAAAATTAACATGAACCGTCCAATAACTGGAAACCCAAAACTGCAATTTGGATTTCCGGAACCCTGGTCCTGGGTATTCACTGGCACGTAGCAATGGCGCAAAGTACAATTGTTGTTGATTGAAAGTTTAATTATTTTTTGTCAGCAGCAGAGCAGCACTGATCTACCATCAGTAACAGTAAGATCTTGACTTGGTCTAGTGAATGATGCGATCTGTGGTCAATTTGAATAAAAGTTTTTTTTTCAAGGATTAGCACATGGGAATTGTGTCTAGTGATCAAAATTTTCTTGTGAACGGCCTTTTGACCTATGTTGGATCCGATTTGTAAAATTCATACTTTAGGTATACTACCAGGTATTGGTATTGCAGTACAGTCTGCCGCTGTTGAATACTATTGGTTCCCTGTACTGACTACTGAGGCGGTATGATTTCAGCGACAATCGCAGCCAAATGTCCGGAACAGTAGATCCAACACTCTGGCCCTGCCATGCCGACAAGGCTCTGTTTGACACTTTCAGGACACGCAAATCCCAACGAAATTCAGAATTCCTGCACATATGCTACAAACTGTGAATCCCAGATCGAATCTGCCTCGAGCACTTGTTGAACTTGCAACTTGCAGAGCCATGATCACTGATCAATCGAAGGCACAAGCTGATAGTGAGGTCTGTTCCATGAATTGACCGGAGTAAGGTCATCATGATTTCCTTATCGACTGAATGAACTCATCATGAGCCTGGCAATACGTGGACCTTGCCCTGCAAGCAGGCTGTTGTCGTTTCCTTTAGTCCTAAAGTTTAGTTCAGAAAATTTTACTATTTAAGAGTATTAAATAAAGTTTAATTACAAAACCTTTTTACAGATGGGTGCTAATTTACGAGACGAATCTAACGAGTCTAATTAAACTATGTTTTGCTACGGTGATGCTACAGTAACTATCGTCTAATCACAGCTTAATTACTTTCATTACATTTGTCTCGCAAAGTAGCCTAAATTTCTGCAAAAAGTTTTGTAATTACATTTTATTTAATACCCTTAAATAGCAAGAAGTTTGGCCTAAATTTTAGTTCTAAACGAAACGAACGCCGACGCTCCCATGCCTGGTTCCTGCCATCCTAGCAATCGAGAACGGAGCATTACTTGTCCTGAATCCTGATCGCGGGTCGCCATTGCCCAGTCTGCAGCTTAATCATGCTGCCTACGCCTGTTCTTCATTGTGGCGTCCCTGCACTGATCTGATCATAAGAGGTGGAACATCTGTGTAACACATGTCGCCGTGGACCTGGATCTCGATGGCAATGCAGTCAACAACTGCTGTCATGGACCTGGATGGCATCGCGGTGCAGGGAAGGAGCTGCAAGGGCAAGATTTGCAGAGTTGCAGTTGCAGAGGCATATGCAGATACACTGTGCTAGCACTCGCAACATGGTCAGATGAGTTTGGCAGCTCAGTATCGGTACTGCACTGTAGCGTCTTCCACTCAGCTTGAATTTTGGATGATCGCGGACGACCTGTCTACGAAAGTGAATTCCGTGCTTGTGTCCGGTGACCACAGCCATCAGCAGGTCCAGAGTGCTACTGATACATCGGGCCAACGGAATTCAATGGCGAGTTTGGCCGGCGTACGTATGGTTACCAGCTTCTTCTGCGTACAATCTCTGCTCTTCATCACAAGCCGCATTTTTTGCCGGTGCCCATGCCCCATGCCCCTCCGAGAGTGTCAGGGTTTCACGGATTCAGCGGATATGGTGTCTTCCTGGTCGTCCTTTCCCATGGCTTTGGCTGGAACCTGCCGGTTTACAAGTTTATCTGATATGAGTTTTGCAAGTTTACCTGCAGGTTAACTTACGCGGGTGCAGCTACAATTCATCAAGTACAATGTGACCGGTTAATGTGTGTTTTATTTTCATTTCAGCTCATGTTCCTGCAGCTACCATAAGAGAGATGCAAAGAATCCAAGGATAAAACTACACGGGGAAGAGGCAGGCAGGTGAGCCAACGACGACAGCCGGAACAGGAAGAACTAGGTAGATCCCAGCTGCTGCTACTGCGATGGGTCAATCATCGGAAAAGACAGATCTAGAGCTGTTCGTGGCAAGGAGGCAAGCAGGGCGTTCGGTCGACGACGCGGCAGTGCAGCCACGGCCCCAGCTCGCCACACAACACCGAACTGAGCTCGTACGTGGCGAGATAAGGCTGCGATTTGCTCCGTCGTTTGGAGTAGTATGGGTGCGGAATCTGCGGATTCGCGCGGGCTTCTGGGAGGGACAGCGGAGCAGAGCGGATTGTTCTTTGGCGGGAAGGGATGGGAATTGGGCAGACAAGCGGCCACAGCCAGCCAGGCAGCCACTGGCTCGGAAAAGATGTAGATGCCAAAGATAAAATAGAAAATGCAGCATGTTAATCTGTAAATCTGAGTTCTATAACATTTCCTTTTTGAGAATCCTAAGACTGCACCATTTGTTTCATTGTTCGCACAAGATCTTACTTATAGTGGTCTAATCGAATGGCAACTATCAATCATGTAATCATGAGCGCAATTTGTTCAACAATTGGCAGTCGCAAAAAAAAAAAAGAAGTCCTACTGTGCGTGCGGTCTTTCGACTCATTCGAACCGGTGGTATCGGACGCCACCGGTTTGACCGGTTTCCGGAAAACTAGGAAAACGGGTCCGAAACTGGACGAAATTCAAAATTTAAATTTTGAACTCAAAATTCGGAAATAGATCGGTAAACCGGACCGAATTTCGGAAACCGGACATGAAAATAAGAAAACCGGTTCAATGAAAGAAAAATCAAAATTTGATTAACGTTTTTTTTGGCAATGTAATATTCAAGCAATTTTTTTGGGCGACCAAACAAATGTATTTTCATGTTCTTGTTCCACCATCTTCTATAAATTCTGTGTAGTTTTATTTTACATATTTTTTGTTTTAATTTGTTCCAAATTTTCAAACAGGATAAGGTAGTTTCTCATTTTCTTTACCATTTTTCTCAACAGAAATCTTCCCTGATTTTTTTGACCGAGCAAATGATTGAATTTTTGTGTTGTTGTTGGACCATTGCGTTGCAAATTGCATCTAATATTTGTACACATTCTTTTTTCAAATTTCCTTTTTTTTTAATTTGAAAACGAAAACAGCGAACCGGTTAAACCGACCGACGGGTTGTTCCGAAAACCGGTCGGTTTGGATGCAAACCTTGACTACGGCTCGGTTCGGGTCAGCTGCAAATGAAAAGGCCGAGCCCGAGCCTTTCCACCTCGATCATACCATCCGGCTCGGCTTGGCTCGGCTGCCTGCGCTTCACGGCTAAGAAAATCTGGAGCCGCCTTTGTTTCGGCTCAGCCTTCGTTCTATAAACGGCTCGGCCATATTTCGGTGCTGGCGCCTGGCGCTCAGCTCAGCTCAGCGTGGCTCGACTTTTTTTTTTTTTGAGACAAGCGTGGCTCGACTTGCAAAGCCCAAAAGTCCCAGAAACGGCTCGGCCTGTTTGTTTCTTGGATATGGGCCTTTCCGCGTTCACAAGAAGCCCAGCCCACCCAGTCGCCGCCATAAACTACCGTCCTAGTCATTCCTTATCACTTTCCCCAAATTTGGAATCAAACCCTAGCTTCTCCTCCTCTTCGATCCCCGATCCCCTCCCGGCGACTCGTCGGAACCCTAGCTACCTCTCGATCCGCCGCGCCGCGCGCTCGGCCGCCGCCATGGCGAGCCTCAAGGAGATCCTCCCGGCGCCGAAGACGTCGGTGTCCACTTTCTACGACCACAGCAGCGACCCCTGGTTCAAGGAGCGGTACGGCGGCGAGTCCGCGCAGGCGTCGGCCGCGAAGCCGGCGGTCGCGGCGAAGCCCGTACCGCCGTACGGGAAGCGGGCGGGCTTTGTGCCGCGCCGGCCGGAGGACTTTGGGGATGGCGGCGCCTTCCCGGAGATCCACGTCGCGCAGTACCCGCTTGGCATGGGCCGCCGCGACGACAAGGGCGGGTCCAAGATCCTTGCGCTCACCGTCGACGCGCAAGGCAGCGTCGCCTTCGACGCTGTCGTCAAGCAGGGCGAGAACGCCTCCAAGATCGTCTACTCCAAGCACAGCGACCTTGTCCCCAAGATTGCCACGGCCGATTCCGAGGCAGCCGACGATGAGGAGGAGCAGAAGGAGATTGAGGAAACCATGGAGCGGACGAAAGCTGCCTTGGAGAAGATTGTCAACGTACGCCTCTCTGCTGCTCAGCCTAAGAATGTGCCGACACATGATTCGGAGTCCAAGTTTATCAAGTACAAGCCATCCCAACAATCGGCAGCTTTCAATTCAGGCGCCAAGAGAGGATCATTAGGATGTCGGAGATGGCGGTGGATCCTCTTGAGCCACCAAAGTTCAAGCACAAGCGTGTGCCGCGTGCGTCTGGGTCGCCACCTGTGCCGGTGATGCACTCGCCACCACGACCAGTTACAGTGAAAGATCAGCAGGATTGGAAGATTCCGCCGTGCATCTCAAATTGGAAAAATCCAAAGGGTTACACAATTCCACTTGATAAGAGGTTGGCAGCCGATGGTAGAGGGCTGCAGGAGGTGCAAATTAATGATAACTTTGCCAAGCTATCTGAAGCATTGTATGTGGCAGAGCAGAAAGCTAGGGAAGCGGTACAGATGCGCTCCAAGGTGCAGAAGGAACTGATGCTGAAGGAAAAGGAGAGGAAGGAGCAAGAGCTTAGAGCTCTTGCGCAGAAGGCACGCATGGAGAGGACTGGAGGTCCACCTGCGCCGGCAGCAGTTCCTGCTGGTGGTGGTGGTGGTAGGGGTGCAGTTGATACTATTGACTGAAGATATGGACTATGGCGCAACCACGTGAGCAGCGCAGGGAGACTAGAGAAGAGAGGGAGGCGAGGATTGAGCGTGATAGAATCCGTGAAGAACGCAGGCGTGAAAGGGAGAGGGAGAGGAGGCTGGAGGCCAGGGACGCTGCAATGGGAAAGAAGAGTAAGATCACAAGGGACAGGGATCGTGACATCAGTGAGAAGATTGCTTTGGGTATGGCAAGCACTGGTGGTGCCAAAGGTGGAGAGGTCATGTATGATCAGCGGCTGTTCAACCAGGACAAGGGAATGGACTCTGGGTTTGCTGCAGATGATCAGTACAACATCTACTCTAAGGGGCTCTTCACAGCTCAGTCCACGATGTCCACACTTTACAGGCCTAAAAAGGATAGTGATTCTGATGTATATGGTGATGCCGATGAACAGCTGGAGAAGGTTATGAAGACTGAAAGGTTCAAACCTGACAAGGCCTTTACTGGTGCTTCAGAGAGGACTGGCAAGCGAGATAGGCCTATGGAGTTTGATAAGCAGGAGGAGAATGACCCCTTCGGTTTGGATCAGTTCTTGACCGAGGTGAAGAAGGGAAAGAAAGCTGTGGAGAAGATTGGAGGCGGTGGAACCATGAAGGCCAGTGCTGGGTCCTCGATGAGGGATGATTATGAGGGTGGAGGATCAGGGAGGTCCCGCATTAACTTTGAGAGGGGGCGTTGAGGTATTTGATCTGCATGATATCTGCAGGTTTTCAACGCATTCTCAAATACTGCAGTAGGCAATGCTTTCTCAAATACATGTAGCTGCATGTCATATATGATAGTGAAGCCCCTTATAGAGGCTTGGTATCTAAGCTGTTGCAGTGTTTGCGCCTGCTCTACCTTCAATAGTCGTGTTAAAGGGTACTCTTTCATGTATTTGTGTATCTGTTCATGATGGGATCCATAAACCTCATTTATCCATATCCCCCATGAACTTTTCTGTCATTGTTTACTTGCGAATTTCAAGCTTCAGTTACACTGTGGGTGTATGATGAACCCCAATTGTTGCCCAGAAATGGAAATGGGGCACATTTAGCGATGCCTCGGTGCTGTAAATATTTTGTCTTCTGTCTTTGTCAGTGATCTACTCATTGTCATTGCTCATTGATGTACTGAATGGCAATGCAATCATCTTGCAGTACCGTGTGTTGCAGTTACGGTTGCTTATTTTATGGACGTGGAGTCTAATGCTGTCTTTCATATGATGGTCTGCAGCATGCTCAGCTAGGTGCTAATTTGCTTCATTTTTTTCCCTTGTTGACATCATTCATAAGCTCATATCTGGATACAGAAAGTACACTGCCGTTTCAATAACTATACGCTCCTGTATTTGATCGACAACGTTAGGAAAATGAGCTGAAAGTTGTCCCGACGTTATCAAGTAATAAAAACCGGAGGGAGTACAATTCTTGTGGTAAACCCTTTTCTCTTGTTTCTCGTGCTTGGTGGTTGATGCATTCTAGAAGCTGTGAAATGAGCATGTCCAGTTTCAGAAAGTATGGAATGAGTGTTTGCCTCTTTGCACACTAGCCATGATTCCGATGTCTAATGCGTGTTATTCGCAGGCTATTCTTCTCTGCACAATAGCCATGAGAGCATTGTTTTTAGAGTGATGATTGCATGAGAATGTTCAAATACATTGCAAGTTTTTGTTGCACTAAACTGCTATTCGTCCATGGGCTGGTAACCGAATAACAGCTGATACCCGTCCTACGAGGCTCGGATCCATGCTGTTTTCTGGTGGGCTGGAATCAGTAACCATGGGCAGAGGCTCAAAAGGGTAGAGCGGGCCGGTCCGTCGCTGATTTTCCGCGCGTTGTCTTCTCTGATTGAGAGGCACTATAGGGACGACCAGGACGTCCGACTGACGTCCGACTGCCGTCGAACGGCCAACGCAATGATACACAAGAGCTCCACACCGATGTCACACGTTCAGATCATCAGTCGGACGCAAGTCGGATCCAAAGGGGTCGGCTCTGTAGCTTTTTCCTCTCTGATTTCCTCCTTCCCGTTCACAGGAATCTGTTTCCTATTAAGCGAGTGTGACATCTCACTCGTGAGCACCACCCAAAAGAAGCGGAAAAGAAGAAGGAACATCTTTTATTCAACTGTAGTATTACGATCCGACGAACAAGTTGTGCTTGCGCGTAATCACCCAGGATTTTGTAAGGAAGCAAGGCGACCACAGACTCGTCTCGTCGGCGCGGCAACTTGGCTGGCACTCAAATTCCCGACCTCTGCACCGTCAATCTCACCGCGGATTCTGATGCAACTCGCCTTCGTAGTTGCGACCACGAGAACCCCCTCGATCTCGCACTGCCCCGTCGCTTTTGGCCGCATCGATCCGTTATGCTTATGCAAGCCCCATCTTTCAAGGACTGTGCAGTTCGGCACTTGTACTGGCTCTACAGTTCATGGGTACAGCCAAGTTCAGTTGAACCGCCCGATCAATCACTCGGGTTTCAATAATTGTCAAGCAAAGAACATGCACTCATGTTACAGGTTATGTACGTACGTACGTACGTACGTTAGCGTTTCTCCGTACTCATAGCACTATGGCTGTCCTTGTCGTCGATTTGTCAGAGACGTACTAAATCACGAGACTATGTGACAAATCCAAGCCGGGTGTGGAGCCAGAAAGAAAACGATCGCGAGGATCTCGTACGTGAGAGGTGGTGAGGTCAACCAAGCAAAGTTAGCGAACGGGACGGCGTGGCGCCGGCGGCGCGTACGTGCGCCGGGCACGTCGAGAGATCGTGCTCCGATTCGGTGGCGATTGCTTGGTCTCAGCCGCAACCTTACGGGTCGGAATCATCTCCGCGGCGTCCTCGCCGACTCGCGGACGCAAGGGTCGCGGCGGATGCGGCGATCACGCACGTGGAAACGGGGGGCGGAAACGCCATGTTTCGACGGGCCCGGCGGAAACGCGATCCGCGCGTTCGGCGTCGCGGCCGGGCGACGACGGCCGTCCCGGTCGCGATCGCGGGACGACGTGGGCGACGTGTCGCTGCGAGCGACGGACATCTTGTGCGCGGCGCAAGTGATGAGACTCCGTGTCGTCGTGGTTCACGCGCGCGGTGGATCGTGCCGGGCCGGCCTTTGGGATCGTCAAAAAGGCATCTGCTCAAGTCATTGATTGTGTCATCCATCCCCCTGCTCTTCGTCGATCGTCCTGAATGCCAGCCTGTTCGTTTCGCTGCAACTGCGACTGCGACTGCGGAAAAATAACTGTGAACACTGTAGTTGCTGCTAAAAACACTATAGATACTGCTGAAAAAATAACTATAAACATTGTAGTTGCTGCAAAGCAGCTGCTGCAAAACAACGAGATGAACACGCTAAGTCTACCGCCCATGTGACGAATTGCGAAGGCGGTACTACGTAGAGTCTAGAAGCACCTAACTAGCGGACGAATTCCGTGCCAGTTTCTATTCACTTCTTGCCAAACAACAATCACGTCACGCACAAATTCTTCAGAGGACGGCGACGTCAGCCACCCAGATTTTTCATCCTACGAAGGTTATTGTTCCCACGCGAAATCGTCTTCCTTTTCGTGGGTACAACAAAGATTTTATCAGCCTGTTCGTTTCGCTGTAACTGCGGCTGCAGAAAAATAACTGCGAACACTGTAGTTGCCGCTGAAAACACTGTAGCTGTTGCTGAAGAAATAACTACACATACTGTAGCTGCTGCAAAGCAGCGAGACGAACATGCTATATCGTGGTCTCAAAATTCTCGCACGATTGATTCCAAACTCTGACGGCGACACGAATCAGAGCCTAGCTACATCACAGTCACACTGTGCATATTCATGCTGCTACTTTCATAGCTTTCCAAAGGAGTGGAACGGAATTGCATAGGCGTAGGAACGATAGCTGCACCAGATGTTGACTGATCAGAGCTCTCAGGGAAAAATAAGTAAACAAAACATTTTCCTCCTGCAAAAATTGTGGTCCTAAGATCTGAAGACGACGACAAACCGCTGATACAAACAAACGTTTTCGCTGCCGCGATTCCACGCTGCAATCACCGGAAATGTAAAGATCGATGATCACTTGCTGTTTATAATAAGCTTCCGAGTCGAAATTCTCCAGAGCCCCAAATCAACGTCAGGCACTGCAGAGCTGTCCTAACGCGCGCATGAAAATCGTCAAAAGCTACTAAGATCTTGTGAGACTTGGGCACAGAACTTGTCGTTGGTGAGCTGCGGTCGGTGTCTGGCCAGCTTCTTCGCTTGTGGCATGGGCTTTTTATCATGGTTAGGCTGCTTGTCCTGTTCCATTTTCGTTCGTCTTTCTAGGTACTCCTAGATGCTAAGGGAAAGGACAGCGACTTGCCATCGTTTTATGCTTTGGAGAATTTAGCCGCGCGTCTCATGATCACTTGGTGAGGTGTCGAGTTTACACGCAAACGAGACGCAGGGTTGACAGAGATACGGCGACCAGCAACGGTGATTATTTTTGGCTTGTATCGAGCAGGCCTAAAAGGGGTTAAGGAACATGATGATTGTGCCTACACTATTTCATCCTCAGATTGATTGAACGAGGGTAAAAAGTAGAGCGAATATCGGATAAGGGCTTCCCTTCACATGGACAGGAAGAAAAAGGTTGTTTGTGTTCATGTTACACTCAGTGCTGACTGTAAGATATTATCGAGGATTTGATGATGTAGTAGTTGACACGACGAGCGAGATGACTGATGAGTTAAGTCTAACCGGTGCTTCGAAAAAGTTGGATATTTCTTCAGGATAATTGAAGTAAATAGTTAGTGGATATGTATGGATTGGCGCGCATGTAGGGTGGAACTCTTTCTCTGCTATAAGATTATCTTCTCTGGGATTATCGGGCTCTCGGCTGAGCAGCCAGCATAATTTGCCCAAAAAAGAAGACTTGCGCGTGCTTTCTGAAGATGCAGCTCAGGTAACCTTTGAGATGGAGCTTATTCCAAGTCTTGCTACAATTAAACAGTGTTGAGACAACCAAATCAAGAACATAGAACCAGAATATTTTCTTTTCCTTTTCGTGAAATTCAATCGGTCCTAAGGGGATTAATGTACCAGATAGTATAGCATCTTAAGCGAGACGTGGAGATAGGAGTGGGCTACCGCCGAAAGCTGAATGCAAGAAATACCACCGGTAGCAACTGGAGATATGATGTCATAGGAAATAACTCCACTGACGGCACTGATAGCATCTGCTGTGAATTGATAACGTCGTACGCTCCATCACTAACGCCAGTAGGTCCTTTCTCTCCGGCTTCCCCTCTATTCGTACGCAACAATTCTGTCCTGCGTAGGGTAATCTTGACTGACACGGTGAGTCATTGCATGACCTTTACACCAATGCACAAGACGTCCTACAGTAGCACAATGCCACACTGATGCAATACTACTCTGCTCATATCGCTTCTGCCCCACACGGCCACACCTGCAAATATGTAGCGTGCCGAGCCAAAACAAGCTCCGCGTTCACAAGGCGTTGGTGGCCTAATTTGCTGCCTAAGCCGAAGTAGATCAAAATTGGAGACTGAGCACATCGACCAGGCGCACCGAAGCACGTTGGTCAGTCCATTTTTGGCGATCTGGACGGCCAAACAGCCAGAGGCAAAAGAACATTGAATTGTTACCTAAACAGTACAGCAAGCACCGAACTTCCCTTTGCCTATCTTCCGGTTAGGCACGGCACACAGCGGTTGTACTTTGTAGGCAAGTTCGTGACAAGTTCCCAACAGCAAAAATAAGGTATCTCCGGCGGCTCGATTCTCTCCAATCAGATGCTTCTCTTCAGGCACTCTCAAGCGAAACCAAACAAGACTAATCAGCGTCCTAAAGAATCCGACAACCTATTAATGACAGACACGAGGTGCCCCATAAACAACGCCTGGTATCATACCAGAAACCCTAAAAGAGCCTGAGATCTATAAAGCTCGGGGATCTCCTCAGAAAAACAATCTAGATCAAGGTGATCCATCGATCGGCCCAGATGCCGTTCATTATATATAAACAAAAGGCGGATCAAACTAGATCCCAGAAAAACAAATGCAAGATGCAGTGACCTCAGGAAACAAACCACATGCTTGCCAGCCCCTCGGCTGGAATGGCATGGCAGAGATCTAAAAGTATACGTTAATCCATGATAAAGAGACAACGCATCCGTGTTAATTATTCGAGACGACAAATTAGGGTTTCCGAACACAACGGTAGTGGTTGGCACGCAGATGGAGGATGGTGCTGAACAGGTTGTAGTACATGCTGCAGCAATGGAACTCCACCAGGATCAGTTAGTAAACTGTTGGCACCTTTCTCTTTCCTTGCAACTGCTCAGCCAATCGGGGGCAGGCTTGAGGCTTGACCCCCTCAGGATCCTGAAAGACGCAAATGAAAAGGAGAAGAATAAAAAACCGCCAGGCAGTTGATTTTATGAGGCAGGCACTACTACTACATGGAAACTAGGACGACCGACTCTGAGATCAACAAATCATTGGCAGGGCCTTTCGTTATGATGACAACAGAGCAGTCGTCGCTGTCAAGGTACAGTGAGTGTTCGTTTTATGGGGTCTAAAATTTAGAGAGGTCTAAAAAAGAATCTTATCATTTAAGAGTATTAAGTAAAGTTTAATTACAAAACTAACTGCAGAACCCCTGATCTAATTCGCGAGACGAATCTAACGAGGATAAGCAATCCGTGGTTAAACGATGGTTACTGTAGTATTACTGTAGCATGACTGTAGCAAAACATAGCTTACTTAAGCTCGTTAGATTCGTCTCGTAAAGATGTACCTATCTAGTAAAAAGATTTTGTCATTAAACTTTATTTAGTACTAGATTCTCTTTATTTAGAGGTCTCTAAAATTTAGCGCTAAAAGAAACGATCAGGGCCATAATATGGTCATCGCAATGAAACAGTGATGACGACAGGCTAAAAGAGCGAGAACAGAAGGAAACAATGCCAACGAAATTCAATTCCTCCAATAGCTTCTTGATTAAAAATAGACGGGCGAGACCAAGAAAAAAGGATAATGTTCTACAGGTCTCCAAAAATAACTGATGCGTGCTAAAAACATAGGGGAAAAGGGAAAAATATCGTAGCCAAGTTTGGATCATCTAAAACATAGTAATGGCCTATGAAACCTCCAAGCTTCGGATATAGGCATTATTTGCCATTCCTTGATCTGAGCAGGAAAAAATTAAGAGGACGGCAAACATCAATTGATGGAGACTTGAGTGCAGAAGAACCATCCGAAGCCTGCTGACTGGAGTCAGTGTGCAGTCAGTCCCTGTGCAATCAGTCCCTACTCATCATTGCTGTACTGTACTGTAATCCGGCGCCGCCACACCCAAGCCATAAGACGATGGGTTGCTCATGTAGATACATAAAAGAAACATGAACCTCAACTGCTTCTAACTAAGGATGCCACCTTGCCAACCCAACCATCCAAGGAGACCATGAACTGAAAGCAATAATTGGTGGCTTCTGACTTGGTTAACATCCTGCAGCATTTTGAAAATCATCCGCAGGAAGTCTCCCTCTGGCTCTGAAAAACTTGATCAGGGATAATAGAACATGTTTGTGGTACAGCAGGGATCTTATTCCAATAGCAATACTACAAGATGTTAACGAATGGGGGAGCATCATTCCTTGGCCCTTCTAGTGACCGATACAAGTATAGCTTGTCGACAGTCTCAGATTCCCCTTCATCATCAGAATGATCCTTGATTACTTCCACCACCAAATTCTGCATTTGCTGAGCCACCTCACTGCAACCCCTCATAGTCAGCCTGCATGAGTTCATCCACAAGAACCTCATATTGTAAAAGTAGTTGAGTCCTGATAGCAATCCCTTATCACCAAAAGGGCTATCTCTAACCTCAAGCTTCTGCAATTTAGTGCATCCCTCAAAGACATATTGGAGAGACATATCACTATTCCCCGCAAAGGCAACAGACAGAGTCTTTATAAGCTTCCCATATTTCCCAATGTACGCAAAAGCTTTATCAGTAAGCAGGCCAGAAACTGAGAGTCTGGTTAGCTTCTTGCAATTCATCACAATTGCGCCAAAACCATCATCCATGGGCTCCCCAGTGATCCGATCTGGGCGGTGGCGGCCCATTATACAGAGGCGGAACACCACAAGGTCAGGGCAGTTCTTGGACATAGCAATTACTGCAGCATTTGTCATCCGCTGGCAGAAATACAGAATTGATTCTAGCTTCGGGCAGCCTTCTGAGATTGCCTGAAGACCAACATCTGAGACTGAGCCCTCAGAATCTTCAGTGGCATCCAAAGGAAAAACTCGCAGCTCACGGAGATCTGAGCATGTCTCAGCCACAGCTTTAAGGCCTTCATCACCCACTGTGTCAAGAACCTATAATAAGAAAGTCAAACATCAATTTCAATTCTCAAATCTCATAAAAATTAAACACACCAATCTGAATCTGACAGACAGACAAGTAGATCTTACCCAGAAAGTTCGAAGATTGACGCAATTACGAACAATTGGTTTCAGCTCCTCGGAAGTGAGACTTGCAAAGCTAAAATTTAGTGAAGTGAGCTTGGCACAAACTGGGTAGATCGCTGGGAGGTACTCTGAATTGAATTCCCGGAAACCTGACAGACAAATGAGCGACTTGGAAGCAGCAAAAGATGTAGCAAGCTCAGACACAGACATAGCTCCATCAGGGACAGCCTCAGATCGGAATGCACCGGTTCCTAGATGTGTGAGCTGGGGTGCCCTTGCCATCAGACGGCGCAGCTGCTCGACAGACACATGGTGATTAACACGCAGCCGGCGCAGAGCCGGCGAGCGCGCAACAAGTGCCTCCAGGGCATTGAAGTTGAATGGGACGCTGACACAATCAAACACGAGTGACTCCAGGGAGGTGTTGGACTCTGGGAACTTGGAGATCCAATCCACCATCTCGTCCTCCTCATCCTCGAGATAATCTTCAATCAAATCCAACACACGAAGATGCCTAAAAAATCAAAAACGCCAAACCATGAGATACAAGTACCACACTTAAATGCTGCTATCAATAATCCTACTATTCACCATTAAGGCAATATAAGGGGGAGCAGACAACACGCAACTAGAAATACCCAAATCGGGGTGTACATAACTTAAATAGCGAGGTTATTTTGCTGCGGACCAAACAAGGAATAATACAGTATCGAAATTTGCCAGTAAAACTCAGACGAAAGCAGGATTCGACTGTGAGTGAATGAAACTACAAAGTGTCCTGACATCAGTGATTAGAACGTCAAGAACAATAAATAAAGGAGTAGTGGTAACTTTGATAGGGGGCGTGTAGCGATCAGAAACCAGCACACGGCCATAAAAGCTCGCGGAGATCAGATTCCGATCCATGGCACAGCCCGACCAATAAAACTGAAAAGCGTAAAGGCCTATCTATGCGTGCACATTAAATAAGTCAGAATTGCGCGGTGCAGCTAGGACTGAACAAATGCACGAATGGCATAGTATGATACCCTCCGAAAGCGAGGAAAGCTGGTAAAATACTCGCCATGATACCACAAAGCCGCTTAGATTCAGCCCGTGTGCATCAAATGACACCAGGCGCAAAAGTTGAGCATTACGGCAACGTACCGGCAGCGCTCGGCGATGTCGGCGAGCCCGAGCGTGCTGAAGCCATCGCAGCACACGAGGGAGAGCTCCTTGAAGAGCGGGAAGGACTTGGCGACGAGCGCGAGGTCGGCGTCGGAGACGGTCATCCGCTTGAGGCAGATGCGCTCGAGCCGCGGGTAGGCGGGGCCGAGCGCGGCGACCCAGGGGGAGACGTAGGCGCCCCAGCCGTAGGGCACGAGGCTGAAGTCCGCGAAGCGCGGCTTGCCCTTGAGCACGACGGCGCGCACGCCGCCGAAGCGCTCGACGGCGCGGCGCGGCGAGACGGCGTAGCAGTTGCCGATGAAGAGCTCGCGGCGGGTCTGCGCCTCGGCGCGGTACCAGGAGCGGCAGACGAGCGAGGCGGCGTTGCGGTCCCGCGCGGCCGTGAGGAACTCGAGCACGCTCTCGAGCACGTTCTCCAGCACCTGGTCCGGCGGCGCCCACCTGCCCCCGCCTCCGTTGCCGCCCCTCAGATCCGGTTCCCACCTGTCTCCCTCGCCGCCGCCGCCGCCAGGATCGTCCTCGGACATCTGCGACGGCGGCGAGTCGGAGTCGTCCTCCGCCGCATCGCGCATGCCGGACGCGGAGGAGGAGGAGGTGGTGGAGGAGGCCGTGTGCGCTAGGGTTAGGGATTGGGGGATCTGGGGAGGGGAGGAGGTGGAGGACGAGCGGGGAGTGCTCATGTGAGACTGGAAAAAAGGATTAAATAATGATTAGATCTGAGAGCAGCGCGCGAGGGAGCGAGGTGGACTGGGACGCAGCGAAGAAAAGCCTTTTTATTCTCTCTCTCTCTCCCCCCTCCCTCTTTGGTTTTCGGCAACGGACGGAGAGCGATGGAGGAGGAGATGACGGGATGCCAACAGCGCCGGCGACGCCCGAGAAAGAAACAGGACAGGACGATGCGCACACACACGGCGCGAGATGAGGACATGTACGCACACCAGTAGCCTAGGAGTAGCATGGCTTGTTCCGTTCCTCTCTCGGCGACTCGCTCCTTGGCGAGTTTGTGCCCATGCCGCGGCGTTCGTTGTCTCCGAATACAGGACTTTGCTACCGCAATAATGGTACTAGTATCAACCGTATGTTTGTTAAAGATGTTCAGTTTTAGCTTGTGCTTTAACCAACAACCAACCAGCTTACCTCACCTAATCGAGCACTGGTACTATGGCCGATCCAGTGCGTTTGTTTTACAGTACTCTTACCTTTTTTTGTACTAGTGATTTGGATCTGAAGCGACCTGTTCTTTCAGTCGAGGGCGAAATCGATATTATTATTAGAAATTTGGCAAAAGCATACTGTATGACACGAACCAAACATTCAAAATGGGTATACTCAAAAGCTACTCCAGCGACGACCGGCACTGTTGCAAAGCATGGCCACTCCAGGCGCGGCTCCTCCTGCGCCTGCCATGCGACGAGCTACTGTTTGAGTGTTCAATTCAATCATGCAGCGAGACACCCGGGGCCCGGGCTCTACTGTTCCGCTACAACGCGAGCTCTTGCTCACTTTACTCCTGTGATGCACCGATGTGTTGTTCCATCTCCGAAGCCGAAACCGTCCAGCCCACGAGATGGTAGGGCAAAGTTTCCGTGCTCTCGGGGGCTCGCACCGACGTGTCAGGACAGGCCGAGGGGATCCGGTGTCGGAGCCGGCGCGCACTGCGCTAATCGGGCAATCCGCGCCGCGCGATGATGCTGGCGCGGTCTACTCAAAGAGGAGAGATGATGGGATGTGGCCGGGTTTGCAATGGCCATTTTGGCTCTTGATTTGTTGGCCTTTTCTTGTTCCATCTTAGGAAAATTATACTTTCTACTTCTATACTTCAGTATAAAAACCATTTCTAGCTACCTGTCCAGGTGCATCGCTAAAAATGTTTATATTCCAAGACATTTGTAGTAAGTAGAAATTGTGTCGCTTCCTGTTTCTTTTTTGAGAGGCGAATCTCTGGTTTGTTTGAATGTTGAAATTTCACAGCATATGGGATACTAGTAGCCAACAAAGTGGAAATTTATAGTAGTATGTCCCATAAAAAGAGCGAATTTTGATTCCTTTTCTTCTTTACTCATTAGTACATGATGGCATACAGATTCCCATCTGCGATGGCATACAGATTCCCATCTGCGACATGAGAGGCTGCCAAAAGAAAACACCAGTAAAAAAAAAGATGCCGTAACCAGCCACAACTAACCTTCGGCGGCACCGCAGCTTTTGGCCGTTGCTTGGATGCTCCCACGCCACAACAGAAAATAGCAGTCGGCGCCACAGTTTTTTCACAATTCCACGCCAAACTTGCGGCGCCAAAAACCAGCGCCGAAGCTTTGGCGCCGCCACACCAGCTGCGTGGCTAGGCGGGTGTTCGTTACATAGGGTCTAAAATTTAGAGAGAAGAATTTTATCATTTAAAAGTATTAAATAAAGTTTAATTACAAAACTAACTGTAGAATCTCTGGTCTAAATCGCGAGACGAATCTAACTGAGGGTAGGTAAGCCGTGATTAGACGCTGGGTACTGTAGTATTACTGTAGCATCACTGTAACAAAATGTAAACTAATTAGGCTCGTTAGATTCGTCTCGTAAAGATGTACCTATAAAAAAAGTTTTGTCATTAAATTTTATTTAGTACTTTTAAATAATAAAATTCTCTTTGATGTGACAGGTTTAAATGAGTAAATGTTAAAGCAACGAACACCCTGTGGCCGGCAACCAAGCAGGCTAGACTGAAGGATCAGACAGCTACTTGACTCGAAGAATCATGCATGGCATGGGATGCAGACGATGGGGACTGGAGATCACTTGGCAGAGATATCTTTTCCGTCAGAACCAGCCATATTTTACCTCGGAACTCATGAAAACACGCGAAACCCGAAGCACTCAGCCGGGCCCTGCCGTGAGGTCTCGACTTCAGAGAATTTCACCTGCGCTCGACTGCGCTCGACTGAAGGCATCCACCAAGCTCTCAATTCCAAGGGTTTCTTGGCATGGCGCGTTCCAGGTTCCCAGTCGGCGCAGCTATGGCCGTGCTAAGCCTAGCTCACAGGCTCACAGGATTGCTTGGGGAGCGTTCGGCGTTTTAGAAGCTAAAATTTAGAGAGGTCTAAACAAAAAGAATCTTGTCTTAAATAAACTTTAATTACAAAACTAACTGCAGAACCCTCCTCTAAATCGCGAGACGAATTTAACGAGGGTAGTTAAGCCGTGATTAGACGATATTTACTGTAGCATTACTGTAGCAAAACATAGATTAATTAGGCTCATTAGATTCGTCTCGTAAAGATATATCCATCTGTAAAAAGGTTTTGTCATTAGACTTTATTTAATACTCCTAAATAATAAGATTCTCTTTAGAACTAAATTTTAAGGCTCTAAACACACACCGAACGCGCCCTTGGTACAGCAACTCAACGACGACAAGAGAGCCACTGAGCCAGCCAACGCGGGCCATGAATCTTCGGCCCGACGTGTTGTGTGGGCAAGAACAGCCAACCAGTTTACCAGTCACCTGTAGAAGAACAGCCAGTCCATTAGTTAAGCTGGATGAAGCTTGACCGTAGAGTTCACAGCTGGATGAAGAACAGCCAACTTCAGTTTGCTTGTGTTGTGTGTGGTTTACAAAATTTCTGGGTCAGTACTCATTTGTTTGTTTGCTTTCTTTTTTCATCTTTTGTGATTGCTATAGCCATGTTGAGCAGAGTAGCTACAATTAGCACTGCTACAGTTAAGAGGTGGCCAACTTTGGACACCAGCCAATCAATCACATTTTAGGCATAATAAGTGCACAGGTGCTAGTGCAACTTCAGCCTATTTCAAAATGGACTTGACAACTATACCATAAATTCCACTTGAAATGAGCTGTCAGTAGCATGTTTCCTTGAGCAGCTGAGTTCTGGAAAGAACCCAAAAATGATACTATTGGGTAAGCACGTAGAGAGGAAATGAAGAAAGTTGGGTTGGTCGCAAGTTTCAGTGTAATACAAACGAAATAAGACATGGTGGCATTCATGTTATGTAGTACTAGTTCAGTAGAAATCAAATGAACTAGTTCAGTACAAAAGGGATGGGGTTGAGGAGTTACCTTTTGTTGAGTAGAAATCAAATGAACTAGTTCAGTACAAAAGGGATGTTGGGTAGAAATCAAATGAACTAGTTTCATTCACAAATGAACAAATTCATGCAGTGCTTCTACTGCAAAATTGCTCCAGCAACAATGGCGACATTCATCGACCACACTGCTGAATGAAATGATATTTAGAAAAATGATAAGCGAAAAATGGTCAAAGGACAACTAGTACGAAGTTCAGTAGACTAACAAATAAAACTTGTTGAAATAAGTAATGAAGGTAAGCAACTTCTGTCATTATGTCATAGATCAATGCCTGATAAAAGCTCATGAACCAGTGGGCATGAAACTGCAGATCGAACAGCGTAACAGAGAACCTTCTTATTGTTGCAGCATTTAGCAGAAACCTAGTTTAACAAATGCTTTCACTGAATCCTCAAAGCTAGGACTCAAGAGCCCACTTCCATCTGACTTTCCACGAGGGGAAAACAAGTAAAACTCGATTATATCTCGTCGATCCAAGAAGAAACTACCCACCCTGACATAGATTACCTTGTCTAAGCATTCCAAGCCAGCTGTAAGCAGTATCCACCCATTAGTCCGTGATAATTCAGTTGGTTAGTTCTATAAAATCACAGTAGCCTAGTTCAGTTTCCTGTTTAACTTTCAGTTAAGGTTAGTTCCTAATAATGTTCTGAAAATCAGTAACAGGATCTAGTTCAGTCACTCAACTACTAGGCACTAGCGCTTAGTCAAGGATACATATTTTTAGAACAATTTGTCCTGAACAGACCCTCCAGAAAGCCAATTTATGTCAGCCACGTAAAATAAAGCCCGAGGCGTTTAGAAAGTTTCTTTAACCTTTGTTGCTTGGGACTAAAATGCTTTGTTGTTGTTGTTGTTGTGTTGTTAGATAACAATAGACCTTCCTATTCAGTAAGCACTAAATATGTTGGCCAAGGATATACTGAAATAAATTGATATGTCAATTTATGGTATTACATAATATCATATCCAGATTACTGTTGCACTTCCACTGAAAAAAATTGATGTGTCAATTTGTTTTGACAATTTAGCTATGTCATTGATCGAAGAAATAAAACACCAAGCCTATGCCACACGCCACAACACATTTCTGATACACTGATCACAAATAGTTGGAAGTAAAATCAGATAAAAAATACCTTGTATAAGCTATTGATTACTGCAACAAGAAGGAGCCACAACATCAATTGTCACAGCACTCATCTTCTTCTCGTGCCGATGCTCTTCTTCTTCTGTGTTATTGCAAATCGTCTTGACATTGCAACATTGTAAAACTTCCTCATATGCTCCGACAATCGATGTATAGCACCAAGGTTGCCTGCAGCTGATAATTGCAGCATGATAGCATCAAACTTCTTGTATGAAAGTTTCATGTCATGGTTTATAACCTCGTCAAGAAGAATAGTTGCATCCTCTGTTCTTCCACAATCAAACAGACCATCAATCATCAACTCATATGTATCGACAGCACGTTTGCATCCTCTGTTGTCCATCTCATGCCAGATATCAAACGCTCTATGTGCTTCTCCCATCTCAAAGAACATCACCATCAGCATATTATACGTATGAACACTGGGTTCACAATGTGCTTCTATCATCCTGTCACAGAGTTCAAGCGCATCATCAGCCTTTCGAAGACTGCAAAGCACCTTAAGAAAGCAGTTGTAGGTGACAATATCAGGAGGAAATCCAGCCTTCCCCATTTCCTCCAACACACGATAAGCAGCGTCCAGTTTATCCAGCAAGCACATCCCTTCAATCAAATCCTTGTAGGTCGATACATCAGGCATGCAGCCACAGCTTCTCATATCTGAAATCAGTTCAAAGCACTCCTGCATCCGATCAGCCTTTGCAAGCGCAACAATCATAATTGAATATGTCTTGGCTGTGGGTGACGATATTGTCGACCCCTGAGTCCTCATGAACTCAAACAACTCCCTTGCTTCCGACACCAAGCCAGCATTACAAAATGAATCGATGGCTGCATTGTACGTGAAACTCTCCGGGGTGTGCTTCATCTCAATCATTTCCTCGAGCACCTTCATGGCCTTCTTGGGGTCTCTTGCTCGGCACCACCCGAAAAACATGATGTTGTAGGTCTCGGCGTTCCCCAGCAACTTCCTCTTCACTCGGCCAAACACCACCTCTGCCTCCTTGACCATCCCACACTTGCAGAACGCGTCCAGCAGCACGTTTAGTGCGTCGGTCTCCGGCGGCGTGCGCATCCGCACCCGACGCTTCTTGGCCAGCTTCCTGAGGTGCGTGAGGTGCTTCTCCGTGTAGGCGCGCAGGATCGCCAGCAGGTCCTCGACGGGCACGGACCTCGTGCCGTGGCGCTTCATGTGGTCGAGCACGTCGCAGAGGACGCCGAACTGGCGGCTCTTGTACCGCGTGCTGGAGAGGATGTCGATCACGTCGTTGTACGTCGCCGGCTCGTGGTCGTACCCGTCCTGGTGGGACGCCCAGGCGAAGAACCGGAAGGCAAGCTTCTCCTCGTAGCGGAGCCGGTGCAGCACGTCGGCGACGAGCGGGGTTGTCAGTTCGGCGCCCAGACCGTCGAGCGCGGCCTCGGTGCCCTCGTTGGGCTCCGCCTCCGTCTTGATCATAACGTCGTAGATCCTATCCGAAAGCGCGGCGAAGCGCTCGTCCTGGAGGTTGGTGGGAAGGATGGCGTGGTCGGAGAAGAGCCGCCGCGCTGGGAGGTTGGGTAGATGCCACCGCGGCGGTAGAATTAGGGTGGGGGAAACCGGTGGAAAGGAGCAGTGTTTGTGGGAGTGTGCGGCGAGGGTTGGCAACGGCGCGGCCGCGAGGAGACGGCGGAGGTGCCGGAGCCGGGAGGGGAGGTTCATGGGCTTTGGCCGCGGAGGCAGGCAGAATGGTGGCTTGGATTGGGGATCTGAGGTTCAGGTTGAAGGAAGGATGGGCTGCGTCGGAGCGTCTGGAAATCTAGGGATTCGAATTGCACCGCGGCACGGCGGCCGGCGGCGCTCCTTGGCGATTGTCTGCGCTCGGTGGCTAGCTGGTGTGCCTGGTAGGAGCATCAAACGGGGATGGCCGCATGGGATTTCGGCGCCGGGGGCGAAGCCGAAGCGCAGGCAGGCCGAGAGAGATTGTTGCGCTGCGCGAATGTCCAGCCCACGATAGCGCGCACGGCCCATGAGGAACTTCGTTTTAGCAAAGAGCCGAAGACTGATTGAAATGCAGAAGAAGAAAACCTCTAGAAGAGTTGTCCTAGTTCTAATCCATGGGGATGAAGAAGGAAGAACAAGTAAGGAGGTGTCAAAAAAAAAAAAAGAACAAGTAAGGACCATAGCTCTGTTGTGGTCGCTCTGGGACGAGCGAAACAAAATCAGGGAGGGTGAAAGGTGCAGGACTGCAAATACTATTGCTCGTGCAACTGAATTATACACGGCAGAAATTATGGAGTTCTTTGGGAAGAATGACACACTGGCTAGAGTGCCATAAAAACAATGCGCATGGGAGAAGCCAGGGTAGCGGTTCATGAAGATAAATTGTGACGGCGCTTTCCAGCAGAAGACGATGAAGGGGGGCTGAGGTTTCATCATTCGTGACCAAGATGGTGATTGTATCTGTGTTGGGCGTGGGGCAGTGAGACATGCACTATATCCTCTGCAAGTGGAGTTGATGGCGTGCCTAAAGGGTGTTAAAACAGCTATGGAGATGGGGATAAGAAAGATTGTGCTCGAAACTGACGCGTTGCTGGTGAAACTGGCCGTGGAATCCTTCTTGCATGAGGATTGTCCGTATGGTGGACTAGTTACATAGCTAAGACAGCTACTGGACTTTGATTTCTCAAGTGCTCGAATAGAGTATAAGCCTCGAGAATGTAATAGGGTAGCGCAATCCCTAGCTGCTCTAGGAGTTGAGTGCCCGGTGAGTGTTGATCTTTTGTTGGACACCTTACCAAGTTGTATTCAGGTACTGGTTGCCAACGATTCAGCTGTGCCTGTGAGTTAATGGAAGCATCTTTCCATTTCTAAAAAAAAAGTTCTAATCCATTGTCTATATGGTGTCTGATATTGTTCATTATTGTATAAAGAGAAGCTCACTAAAATCCTACGTTTTTTTGTTCTTATCTATTTGTGTTTCTAGGGAACGTGAGAAGGAGAGGATTCGACCGCCGATAACATTCTTTAACAAAAATGTTCAAAAGTTAACATGGTCGCACAATTGGTAATACTCCGGTCTTCAACCAAAAACTAGGAAGGTGAACAATGCTGCTCCATATTTTGGACCACGTGCACTACCTATGTTCTGACGCATGGTTAGGCTCCGTTTGGATGGAGGAATCGTTTCTGATTCTATGGTAAATCAGTTGAAATGGTTCCGAAAAGGTAAAAGAATGAAACGTTTCGCAGTTGAATCCAGGCGAAACGATTGGAGAAATTTGCCTAGGCTAGAATGGTGTTCCGCCCGATTCAGCTTCCTCCCGTAATAAAGCTCCTCTTCAATTTCGTGAGTATTTACGGAAGATTGTCACCGTCTACCTCTCACGGAATAGACAAAATAGAGAGAACAACTGGTCAAAATGATGGACTGGCTACAATTTAGACGCGTACAGTGGTGCATGTGCCCCCTTAGCAAAATATTTCAGTGTGTAATGGAGAATTTGGTTGAATCCTTTCATGGTAGGAATCATGTAGGTGATGTGGAAGGGGTAAGTTCGTGTGTATGGAGGCAAATTGAATGAAATTACAGATGATGATTGACATGTAAGACATGAGCTGAGGAAATGTTTCCGAGAGAAATGTCTTCCTCATGGAGTACAGTAGCACATATGCGACGAGCGGCTCGAACCAGAGAGACGATGGATTGTGAAATAACTTGAAAAAGAGGGCATACATGTTTCTGCGGAATAAAAAGGCATTGTGCAATTATCAGACACGACACCTAGGGTTAGTATGGTTTGTGACCTGGATGTGCCTGAGGCAGGCAGCGTCCTCAGGTGCCAAAAAAATATTGTGTCTAAATATATGTGACCGTGTCAAATCATGAGTCACAAAAAAAAAATGACCGCATCATATCGGAATGTTTTCTTGTGAGCAAAGGCCAAGAAATTTATGAACTTATTGGATTTTCTTTAAATAACAAATTGGTGTTGTTTTCAAATAGCTTGACCTTCTTCCTTCAAGAGATGCGCACGGCCTGTATTAGAAGTCAAGCACAAGGTCGCCAATTTCTTCGCGCCACCAATCCCACGTCTGAAGTCTTCCTCGCTTTCCATCTAGAAGGGAGTCAAGGCGATGCATTTTTCTTAGATTCATATCAACATTAATTGCTATGAAGAATGACATACAGATTCAAATAATTACGCTTCAGTTGAATTCTTTTCCTCAGACACAGGGAGGAAATCATATGAAATGACGATGACGTATTAAGTTACTACTTCGGCGTAAACGCATACGACGGACGATACCACAAAGCAAGACACAAGGTCTGAACTTCAGACTATCCACGAGCAGAGAAAGAGGATTCAACATTCTTCAGGCACAATTATCTGTACCTGTACGCTTACAGTTATCGTTCATGTACAAAATTTCAACAGCGATTTGTACATCTAAAGTTTCCAAGAGTTAGGAGCACGACTTTGTTGGATTCATGTACCAAACCGCACCCTGTTGCCCACAGACCAAAACGTCCATTTCTTCATTGCGTGCCAAAGAAAAGACAACCACTTTCAAGTTTCAACGTTCCCATCTTCTGTTCCCATTCTACGTCCGAACCTGCTGCGTAACTGCTTTCTCCTCGTCGTTCGCCGCCGCCTCGTGCGGCACAGTTCCAGCTTTGGCGCCGGACGGGCTGCAGCCAATGCGGTCAAGCCGGAGGTTTCCCTTGGCCGGAACGTCGGCGACATCGACGGCGGCGACGCGCTTCCCTCTCAACCTCGAGGACGACGTGGACGACACCTCTCCTCCGTCGGAGCTAACCGTTGTCCTTGACGGCGAGAAGAAGGATACCTTTCCGGAGAACGTCCTCACGAGGAGGGACTGCCACCTCCCTGCCCGGCCGAGAGGGCCGCTGCGTCCGCCGCGGCTGCTTCCTTCCCCGGCTCGCCGCCCGCGAAGCGACTGCAGGCTGTGCTCACCCGCGGCGAGCATCTCCCGGCGCACGTGCTCCGGCAGCCGCAGCGTGAACCGCTCCAGGTCGCGGTCGAGCCGGACGGCGAGGGAGTGGCCCGTGGAGTGCGACCGCGCTAGCTGCGTCGTCATCGCCGGCCGGCGCCCCGACCGCGACCGCATGGCTCGCCGTTGGTTACCTATCTGCTGCAGCTCCACGGCCTCCCTCATCCGCTCCTCCTCCTCCTCCTCCTCGGTTACCACATCGATCACCACGGCCACGGGCAGCGCGCTGTCGTCCTGCCGTACAGAGGCTATTTCGCTGGAGACGCTGTTTGCTTGTGGTAACGCGGCCGGGAAGCTCAGCTCTTCGTCGCTGCTGGTTTCCTTGTTAGGGTCGAGGTTGCAGCGGCAGACGGGGCACGTCACGTGGCTGGCGAGCCACTCGCCGATGCAGTCCGGGTGGAAGGCGTGGCTGCACTTGGGCAGGAGCCTGAGCCGCTCCTCGTCCTCGAACTCGCTGAGGCACACCGCGCACTCGAGCGCGCCGCCCTTCCCGACGCGCAGCGCCTTGGCCTCCGCGTATTTCATGGTGGGGAACGTCTCGACCACCTCGGCGGCGAGCCCGCGCGGGCGCCGCTGCCGCCGCGACCTCGAGACGAAGGTGTGGTCGAGGCGGACGGCGACACGGCCGCCGCCGTCGCCGTCAGACCTGACGGCGTAGCCGGTGCTGCAGTGGCGGAGGTAGATGGTGGCGCAGGCGATGAAGACGAACACCCCGATGACGGCGGCGAGGAGCGCGATCATGGCCGTGCTGACGTGAACCTGGTCGCCGGACATGTAGTCGTCGTTCGGCGACTGCGCGCTGGCTGCCGCGGTGAGCGCCGACGCCAGGAGCGCGGCGAGCAGTGCATGGCCGTGGCGAGGCGTGAACATCATTTGCGTTGCGCGCGCCGCCAAGGTGGAGCCGTGAAGACTTGTGTGGGTTGGCCGGCCTCTCTTCGCAGCATGCAGTGTGGAGGTGGACTATATAGAGGCGAGACGAAGGAGATGCGCTGAGCATAGCAGCAGCCAAAACGTCGAGGTCCCGTGGCGCGCGCCGTGTATGGCGGAAGGAAGCAGCCAGCCGCGGGCCAGGCGTGCACTTGTTTGGCGGTTTGACTGTCCGACCATCCAGGTGTTCGGAAGCAGCGACGTGGCACGGCCGTTGGAGTTGGAATTGTCCACTCGTCTAGTAAAACTCCGTGTGAACTAGTAACTGCTTATCAAGAATTCAACCTGTGGGGCACTGCTCATATCAACAATTGTTTACCACATGCACATTTACCTGTTTATGCTTTATCGAAAACAATATCCATATGTACATTCTTTTGTCCTAGCGTAGTGACTAACTACATCCTGCGAGCAACGCTCAAATATTTTAGCTCACAGTTTTTGTTCAAAACAGAAGTGTCAAACATTTTTAGTTATTGTTTGTGTTGAAAAGATCAATCCCAACACGACAAGAAGAGATCCGAAACTCAATCCCATGTGCCGTCAACGTTCAATAAAGTTTTCTTTTCCCTTGCAAGAAAAAATTAAAGTTTTCTTTTCATTGAGAACCATCTGATGACATTAGACGGGTAAGATAATCCGAAAATCTTGTCTGCTTGTTCTCTAGAATGAATGATGATTATCCTACTCGGAGAAATAGACCAGGATTATGCCTAGAATATTGGACTTAGGGGCTTCTGCAGTGCCCTGCTACGCAAGCAAGTCCAGCGATGAAAATAACCGCGTGTAAAACCAATATAACCCCGTGCTCGATCGACAAGGCGATTTTCTGGGGAATCTAGGTCCCCAGCATCGACGTCAAACTTCAAACCACTTGACTTCTGTCGCCCAGTTCCTACGCAGCATGGGCGCTCCTCGTCTCAACGTCAGTTGACGCGACGGGCTCGACGCGCACGAACCGCCGATCATCCGTGGAGCGGCCGAGATCGAGCTGACCCGGCGATGACAGGACCCACGCAGAGGGGGTCGGCCCGGCCGTGTCTGCGCCAGTCCACGCGCCATCCAGCTACAGAGCTGCGCATGCCAGCCTGCCGCCGTCGCGCGCTAGTGGGCTAGTGGCCGCGGCCGCGGCCGCGGCCGCGTGCCCCGCGCCGAGCCGAGACGGCAACGCTCGGCTCTTGCGACCTGGTCCGTCCGGGACACGGAGAGGGACCCCTTGCCCCCAGTCGCATGCATGCGTCGTCGTCGCGCGCCACGGCGCCGCGAACGATTGGCGCGCAGCGCGTGCACGGTCCAACTCGCTCCGGGGTCCCCGGCCGCCCGGGCCGCCGACGTCGCGACCGCTCGCTCGTCTCGTCCAGGCGTGCCGCGCGCTCCCATGCGGCACGTCCGTTTTTTGTTCTTCTTCTGTGTTTGATTGAGGGCGGGGCGCGGCACGGCCATTAACGCGGCGCCAGGTGCACTGTTTGATGAGTGCAAGGCATCGGCGATTAGGCACCTGCCGGCGGAAGTGACAAACGGGCAAACAGTTCTCCGATCAGCGACGACTCCACGTGGCGGGTGAGCTCTGGAGGGCAGAACGAGCTGACAAGGATTCGACGTTCGTCGTCCTGCACGTCTGTCGCAGCAACGCACATATCCGGTTTCGTTGTGATCCTCGGTACGTTGCCGCGTTTCTCTGGAGTGTTCTCTGAGGATGACGTGACCCAAGAAGAGTTTAATCTCACGCTAACGCTTTGGTTGTGAAGAATTCTCCGTTCTCGTTGGAACTTAAGCCCTTGCTAACTCAGCAACGGGAGAGCATTGCTAAGTTTGACGGTGACTGTTGACGTGATTTTAGAGTTCTGACTGTTGACGTGATGAACTGCATCTAGCTAGTAGATACTAGACGGACGAGGTCAGCACATGAATCTTTCGAGTAGTAGCTAGACTACAGAGAGGATTCTGTATGACGCAAGGTTTTTCAAACAGAAAGTGTACTATGCGCCGGAGCGCTATAAGACGAGCATGGAGCGCTTTGCGGGCAAGTAACCATGGAATTCCAGCGCCGTTCGGCATGTTCTCTTGTTTCTGTTCCCAGAGGACCTTGGATGATAACATGTACTACAGCCCAAAAAAACAGGAGAGAAAGACTTTCCTGCCTTGGAAAATCATTTTGCAGTACTGGTTCGTGCTAGCATGGTCAATGCTTATCTTTCATTGCCGTAGCCCGTCGCTGCCGCTGCCGCGTTACATTAGGCAGATTAGGCTTCCGTCGTTGTCGTGGCTTGGAAGAGGAGTGAGGATCCTCTGTAGTACGGCAGGCGCACTGCTAAACCGTCACGAACGACTGAGACGTATGGTAGTAGAGGATCAACTCATTTAGAGAGACGAGGGGATCGGGCTCCATTTGGAGTTGGACAGCATGAGGTGGGCCTCTTTCGGCAGGTTTTTATTCTGGGCCGCAGTTTAAACGAAGCCGGGCTTCGACAAGTAGCAATAAAGGCCGTAAAATGGGCCTGTAGGAACTGAACCCGACATGATGAATCCCAGGGGAAAGGGACACGGATTCGATCGTCTGCCGTCCAGTTTCTAGCTAGTACTAGTACAGTATGCTGCAGGCATCTCCCCACGATTCGACCATACAGATCCTATCCTATCACGGATACCCCTGTAGCATCGCCTTCAGCCCGCTGCACGCGCACAGTGCGCGCGCGCGCGTATCGTAAGATCACAGTCACAGCTGCATGCACGCGCCACGGTCCTAGGGATGGCAATTCGGGGCGGGTACCCGCTTACCCGCCGGGTACCCGACCCGATGGGGCCGGGGATGGGGCATGATTTCTACCCATGGGTGGCACCCGTACCCGCCCCGACATGAGTCGGGTACGGGGCGGGGATTAAAACCCACCCATGGGGAACCCGGCGGGGACCCGATAATTTGAATTGAATTGAAATTCCTCAGCCCAGCCTAAAGAATGCAGCCCGGCCCACCTTCCATCAACTAAACCCTAACCTTATCCCCCCACTTCCCCTGTTTCCTTTCCCCAGCCGCCACTCCTCCCGTCTGGCCGCCACGCAGCGCAGCGCACGCCGACGCCGCGTCGCACGCCGCCGCCACACGCCGCCACTGCACGCCACGCGCTCCCTCCCGCACGCCGCCACCGCACGCCGCACGGCACGCCACGCCGAGCGCCAGCAGCCTCGCGGCGGCCCTCTCGCCGACGCCGCACGCGTCGCCGTGGAGCCTGCACGCGGAGAGCAGGCCGCCCAGGACGACGGGGTCGTCGCGGAACGGCGACGCCTGGACGTGGCGCTCCGCGTCCTCCAGCCTCCCGGCTCGGCCCAGGAGGTCGACGACGCACGCGACGTGCTCGCGTCCGGGCGGGACGCCGTGCGTTCCTGTCATCATGGAGTTGAAGTAGGCCACGCCTTTGCTCACCAGGCCCGCGTGGTTGCAGGCGGACAGAAGGCCGGTGAACGTGACGGAGTCTGGAGCGATGCCGGCTTCCTTCATCCGCTCGAAGGCTTCCATGGCTGCCTCGGCGTGGTATTACCCGGTGGGTACCCGATACCCGCCCCGATACCCGACGGGGACGGGGACGGGGATGGAATTCAACCCATGGGGACGGGGCAGGTACGGATTTTTACCCGACAGGCTTAGCGGGGCGGGCATGGGGATCCTCTACCCGCCCCGAACCCGCCCCATTGCCATCCCTACACGGTCCTCGACAGTGCAGGGCTGCCGCCGGCACGCACCATCGAGCGCCCAACAGTGTCGTCCACCAGCCGCGAGAACCGCACCAGGGATTCTTCGGACGCCGGTCTCGTCACGCGGCGTCCTCCTCGTACGGACGCGCGCAGCCTCGCCACATGATCCCGATGGCTCTCTCGCCCCTGTTCCCCGTTGCATCCAGGCGGGGCAGGCAGATGCCACGAGCTTGATCTCTTCCGCGCTGCTCCCTTTGCATGGAAGGTGACCGGGGGTGTGTTCGGCGTTTTAGAGTCTAAAATTTAGAGGGGTTTAAACACAAAGAATCTTGTCTTAAATAAAATTTAATTACAAAACTAACTATAGAACCCCCCCTCTAAATCGCGAGACGAATTTAACGAGGGTAGTTAAGCCGTGATTAGACGATATTTACTGTAGCATCACTGTAGCAAAACATAGATTAATTAGGCTCATTAGATTCGTCTCGTAAAGATGTACCCATCTGTAAAAAGGTTTTGTCATTAGACTTTATTTAATACTCCTAAATAATAAGATTCTCTTTAGAGTTAAATTTTAGAGGGGTCTAAACGGTGAAACGAACACACCCCTGCGTTCCTCGCACCAGGTTCGCGATGTGACGGGTCTTTCCCAGTAGTGGTGTAGTACGTTCTGAACATGGCGTGGGGCCTGCGGCCGCCGGTTATGGCAGGTAGTTGGGCTCCTGACTCCCGAGGCGGACGGATCAGCGCGTGGAAAGGGAGACTAACGGCGACTAGTTCCTTTCAGCATCGATGGCATCGCGCAATTAGTCAACAAGGGTTCGTGTTTGCGTTCGAGCAATTTGATGCGTCCGTCCAAGAGGCGAGAGGCGATGGGCTAGGTGGCGTAAATTAGCAGGTAAACGGACGTGGAACCCCGTCGATCATCTCCTGAAATCATGGCTCAAAAGCCCTCGAGACCGGGGATCGCCACGAGACCAGCTCCCCCGTGGTCATTTTCTTGCGAGTTTTCGATCAATCCTCGCGGATGGCAGGTGCGCGTACTTGTCTTTCTGGATCGGGGAATTCTTGCAGGGGGGCAGGGCAGACACCCTCGTGGTTCCCGACTGCGGCGCCAGTGCCGTGAGCCGGCTTGAGACTGTGCAAGTAGGCATGCAGGTTTCAGCGTTGGGTCCATGCTTGCACGAGCTAGCTATCAGAGTGTTTCTGTGGCTGTACTGTGGGGTTTCACTTGCAGACTTGCTCGGGTGCACGCCTAATTCTTGATTGTGTTCCCTGCCAATCGGACTTCTTTTCGACCGGAAAGTCTTAGCATATACTACATGTTACTGTCCGACCAGTTCCACTTGGTTTGCCACTCTCTGTAACACTATACGTCCACCGTTGCATCGTCACGACAAGCGAATGGGAATCGAGCACGTTGAAAACTGTCAGTCCGTACACATCAGATAATCATAGGGGCTAGGGACTGATTACTAGCAGCATGTTAATCTCCTTCTCGTGTATACCACCAACCATACTTAAACGTAAAGTGCAGTGACTCCAGAGAATCAGGCGGGCCGGACATGCGAGGGAGACGTGTCCTTTGCCTTCCCTGACCGGCTGACCTCACGCCCTCTCTTCCCTGGCATTCCATGGCCCATGCCCGTGGCAGACCGGGTCGTTGTCACCACTGCACATCCATGTTATTCCTCACACACACACACACTCCTTTTAAAGGGGCCACCTCAAAGCCTCCCTCTTCTCGCCCCCCTCCATGTCCACGGTCTCATGGTCGTGATGTCGAGAGCAACACAACCCAGCTGAGCCGGGCGTTAACTGTCTAGTCATCCTGTAGTCATCTTTCTTGCCGATCTAGGAAGGAGCCCAGGAGGAGGACGGCCATGGCGCTTGAAGCTGTGGTGTTCCCCCATGAGCACCTCGCGTGCACGGCCAAGGTGACCGTGGCCGCGCACTCGGCGTCGCTGAGTTGCGGGATCGACATTGACGAGTTTGAGGACAAGGGCGGCGTCCTGCTGCAAGAGGAGGCCGACGCGCTGGCGCTGCACGGTGTAGGTGCGGCCGGCGCCTGGGACGCGGCGGCGCTTTGCCCGTGTTCCGTTGCTCCCGGCGCCGTGGAGGAGCGCTGGGACATCGTGGAGAACCACTCCGTGTCGCCGCCGCCGGTGCCGCCGGCGCTGGCACCGGAACGCGGTGGCAAGGCGGCGTCGGCGTCGCGGAGGCGGCGGCGGCGGCCGAAGGCGGTGAAGAACAAGGAGGAGTTGGAGAACCAGCGGCGCAACCACATTGCCGTGGAGCGCAACCGGCGGCGGCAGATGAACGAGTACCTCGCCGTGCTCCGCTCCGTCATGCCGCCCTCCTACGCGCAGCGGGTACGTACGTAGTGCTACGTATCGTCGTTCGTCGTGTCCTAGCTAGCAGCGGGCGGGCATGGCGAAGCTTTACAGGTCATGTCGCCGTGCATGCGCACGATCGGCTTGGCGTTCACCGCATTGCTGATTGCCGCTGTCCCCCTAGCTTTTACTGTAACAAATGTCAAATCTTGTTGCTCCCTGGCCATATGCTGCTGTCTCGCCGCGCCATGCCGCTTTGGTTCCATATGTCACGGAATCTTGAGCGATCGTGCACTGCCCTGCGCTGCTTAGTTCAAAAAAAAAAGAAAAAAATCGTGTACTGCACTGCACTGATGCCTGCGCATCAAAAGCCGCACCTTCTTGTTCGCCAAGCTCTTGGTTGCAACCTAGTGTCATGTACTACACAACGTAACTTATGCGAGTACGGGCGTGCAGGGTGACCAGGCGTCGATCGTGGCGGGCGCCATCAACTACGTCAAGGAGCTGGAGCAGCTGCTGCAGTCGCTGGAGGCACAGAAGCGCGGCGTGCAGCGCGGCGTGCAGCGCGCCGAGCAGCTAGCGGTGCCGTTCGCCGGATTCTTCACGTTTCCTCAGTACACCACTGGCGCGACAGGAGTTGCTGGTGCCTGCAGTGACAATGGCGGTGACCAGTGCACGGCGCGGCGCGGCGTGGCCGACATCGAGGTGGCCGTGGCGGAGAGCCACGCGAACGTGAAGGTGCTCGCGCCGCGGCGGCCGAGGCAGCTGCTGAGGATGGTGGTGGCGATGCAGTGCCTCGGCCTCACCGTACTCCACCTCAACGTCACCACCACCGCCGACAACCTTGCCTTCTACTCGTTCAGTCTCAAGGTAACACAACAAACACATCAGGACATATAGCGCGGCGCACTACAGCATATTCTTCAGCCATTTCGCCATGTTTCACACGTTACGATTCAGTCTTGTTCGTCGTTTCTGTGTTCTCAGATGGAGGACGAATGCCGGTTATCGTCGATCGACGAGATCGCCGCCGCGGTGAACGAGATAGTGGCGAAGATCTCCGAGGACTGCGCCGGTCAGTTATCTGCTTAGCTGGACAAGTTCAAGGGAACGTCATGTAACATTAGTTCGATCCTAGCTGGTGGATGGATAACTCTTGGCAAGTGGCAATTCGCGCCACTGTCAGGGTTCGTACGTACATTACGACTGCCATGTTTGCGTGCAAGTAAACATGTATCGATTGGACCTGCTTATTTTTTTTGTAGCACACATCATCTATGCATCCCTCTTATGGAAGTCACATCTCTCAGCACCAATTATTAGTAACATCTAATCGAGATGCCTGCGTGTGCACACGGGAGATCTTTGAACTGGTGGACCAGTTTCCTTTGACGGGTCAGGACGCATTATATTCACCAGATAAGAGTTCAGGATGAATTGTTCAGATTCCCTATCTTGTCTCATGATGCAACTGCCCTGCGCCAACCATTTCATGTTAATACGATCATCAGCTGCAAGCCTACAACGATCTTGCGTGTACCTTGACAGCTCCAGGTTTCGAGCATACGCATGACGAGCATTGACATGTCTGGTCGTCGTTGCTCTGAAAAGTGTGGGGTGCAACTACGTGCGTGAACTGCAGGCGTCCAGCGCATTCCCTCACACCATTCTACTGGTACAGGATGGGGGCAAAAACATTGCAGGATTAGAGTTCTTTCCCCAGCCGCAAGGTCTCTTTCCTGACGTGGATGATTATAAGGGTGCGGTTTCCTCATTGGGTGTTGAGTATAAATTGGGAATCATGGCATTGTCCGGTGATGAACAGCTCTGTTGTAAGGATTTTTTTAATTTTTTTAGATGCTGTTGTAAGGATATGGAAGGCGAAAACGACTCAAAAAGAATGAAATTCAACGACATGTAAGGTGATTTTTAGAAGAAAAAAGAGGACATGTACGGACACGTTTTTTTACGAGATCCCTCCAAAGTATCAAGAACAGCTGGGTCCATGTGCAGCGATTTCATAAGTTTTCATCCTAAAAAAATAAAGAATGTAGGGACAGTCAATCTACAAAGCGAACGAAGTTAAAAACAAACAGACAAATGAACGATCGACTGTGCTTACTGTGGCCGAAAAGAATGTTATAGGGACATGGATGCCTATGATATGAGGTGGTGCATCTGACAGCAAAGTCTTGCATGCATGCATATGTCAGCCTATTGTTTTGCTAGACATCTACTCTTTTGTTTTGCAACACAGGTATGTATACACACGCCTTTTTTTCTTTTTGAATGAAGTATGCACACGTCCTTGAATTTCCTTTTTTTTTTTTTGCGAGGGACGTCCTTGAATTTCCAGTGATCCACAACCACAAGTCTCCATTTTCTTGGTAGTATTTATCTTTTCACTGGCAGACTGACAAGAATTCCTCAGAAAAAAGACTGACAAGAAACCACGCGGTTATGACCTCAATGGAAACTGAGATTACGTTTTCTTTATTTCTTCTTGAAATACTATGAGTTTGATATTTTAAGCTCTTTTATTGTTTCCTGCTTCAGTTATTTGAAAATCAGACTAACAAAGAAAATCGCATACTTCGATTTCCATATTTCCGCAAACTGAGTTCTGAAATGATTTGAGCTTTTATTTTTATCGCTTCAGTGTGATGATTAGTACGAGCATAAACATCATACAACTGCAGCATGGCATAGCGTGCGACAACCGAGGACTCGATCGGCTGCCAACGCAAATCAGCATATCTTCTTGTCAGAGGCCCCAACGGACTTTGAAATTAGGCTTTTCCACCAATAAAGATACATTTTACGGGTTAGTTACGAAATTAGGTATCAAGATGCGTCGCCTTCATGGAAATTTTTCTGAATACTCTTAGAATCATTCCAAAGTTGCCTAATTGTGGAGAAATACTCCAAGTTTCTCTAAGTCTTGCCATTCTATATTGGACAATGAATTGTTAACTCATACGAATTCTAGGCCCTGTTGCTAACTAAATGGATGAGGATGCAGAAAGTTCAAGAGAAAGACAATAGCTGTACTTTTGGATCTTGTCTTGATTAGGCTATGCCATTATACATTCCATTGCTTAGAGCAAGGCGGGCTAATTGTCCTGGCACCACCGATAAGAATGACCATCTCCTCAACACCATTAGTAAGGAGGCCTTCTCCTCGATACCATCAATGAGTGAATCCCACCCTCCAAAATACCAACAACCTCCAAATCCAACTTCCGTCTTCCCCTTTTGCCCCTGGCCCCAGCTTCTTCCATGGCGCCCTCCCTTGCAGAGGCTTCTCCCATCTGCCCGAGCTCGCCGGAGGGGCACGGCCCATCTCAGGAGCGCCCGCCTCGCCACCAGGCAACGCGCGAAGTCGTCGCGACAACGCGTGCCCGCCGCGCCGCGCGCGCAGGAGGTGGCGCAGTAAGCCGAGCGCGCGGTGTGCGTCGCGCGGGCGGGACATCTGGGCTGCCGCCGCCGCGACGCCCATGCCTCGCCCTGTTCGCTCCGGCGAGACACCTTGCTGAGCCGCGTTGCCATGCCTCGCCCTGCCGTGCGCGAGGCCGCGGTGTCGTCCGGTCTTGCAACCCGCTGCCGCCATGGAAGAAGCTCCCCGGCGCCGCCATCAATCGCCCAGCCGCGCGCGCAAGCTCGCCGTACCGTCCTGCCGCGCCGGCGCCGCCATGCCCCTCGCGCGCATGCCCGGTGTGCCTGGCCTGCCCGCGGCGCCTGCCCTCACGCGCTGCATCGTTTCTTCTTCCCTCGTGGGCGCCGCGGGATGCGCCGCTCGATCCCGATTCAGTTTGGTTTTTGGTTCTGTCTTGTGCACGGGAAGGGAGGGGCAAAAGAGGAAGAGAATTGTGAGATTTGGAGTGTGTTGGTATTTTGGAGGGAGATGTTCACTCATTGATGGTATTGAGGAGAAGGGCTGCTTACTAATGGTATTGAGGAGATGATCATCCTTATGAGTGATGCCAGGGCAATTATCCCGAGGAAGGCAGGGCAATTATCCCGAGGAAGGCAGAATGCTCGGAATAGGGCTAAAAGGAGGAAGCACATGGGGCTGCACAAAATCTGGGCATAACTGAACCCGTATGAACCAATACGTAACGTCAGATTAAATCCCCTGAACAGAACGATTGCGATGTCTGAAACCCATCGCTAATACTTAAGTGGTCCACAGCATTTCCAATGCAGGAACATGCCAAATGCACTACCATCTGGGAGATCTCCGGCATCTGATCTAGTGATCTACGGTGGGGCTGGAGACAAACGTATAAAAATCCAAGAGAGTAGTGTACGTGTCTCAGCAGATAAGCTTTAACGTAAGGCAAAGAAATGCTTCAATAATTGAGGTTAAGCAGTCGAGTAATGGAAGAACTTTAGATTCAGTTTCACAGTTTTAAGCAGACAGTAGACAATTCCCCTGTATGTAACAATAATGCTCGATTTTCCATTTTCATTCAGTTGTCAGCATATTTGAAAAACCTTATGAGGTAAAGGAATTTTATTTCTTAGGAAAACCTATGCTTCAGACAACAGATTGACAGATTCAAATGATCTGAAGTGAGGGTAAAATGCTCAAAGCTGATACATAGATGCAGATACACATCAACCTCCGCAGTTACACTCTAAATTGGGAATTGGCTTTATATATATCTTACAGATGTCAAATGAATGTTTATTTTCAGAAATTTAGTAATCGACGTAACAAAAATAAAATTAGCTCATCAGAAACACGTTAAATTCATAACGGCATATCAGTTAAATTCATTCATAACGGCATACCAGTCACCGGTAGCCGTATGCAGACATGAACATATTTCAGATAATACATCCTACCTACCATACTACACCAAGAGATGGATCATCCAGCTATATTCTTTTTGCTCAACAGGTTCATTTAGTCTATCATCACGCCATCACCTGTCTGGCTGTCTGTACTATCGGATGATGCATCGACAAGTAGGGCAAACCGCAAACAGGTAATCTGCTCCGGCATCAAAGACTTGTCAGGGTATCATTGCCAGATATAATAAAGCAATCCTGGTCTTGGCCCCTTCAAAGAAAGGGTTTCTGGACGGAGGGAGCATAAAGAAAATCATTGCAAGCAAAAGACAATAGAGAGTAGAGACCGACTGAAAAAGGTCAAGCCCCAGTTGGCACTTGCAAATCGTGGAGCGGCAACAGTATTAGTAGTAGGTGCCATGGACCATTCAGGATACAGGTTAGGCTGAGGCCATGCCTGCTCTGCAAAGTGTGGGCGCGACGAGAGAATGTTGTCACATTCAGTTGCAGATTGGCAGCCTCTGAAACAGTGTCCCTGTGAGAAAGTGAGAGCAAATTTAGCTCGCAAAGACCGTTGCAGAGGCTCAAAGCAACTTTATTGCTGATATCCAGTATGATAAATGCAACTTTATTCAGAAGCCAACGGTAAAAATGTGAGTGAATGAAGAAAAATAAGTCGTCACCAGAAGATCAACAAGAAGTCCAACCGTAATATCTCACCCCGCACTGCAACTGCTTGACTTGCTGTTACTAATGCGTGCTACCAGCAGGATTCATTGGGCCAAATTGCAATTTAGCATGTGCTGTGTGCTCCTTCTGCAAACTGAGTTCAGTTTTCTTTTTTAACAGAAAAAATTGAGTTCAGCATTTATTCCAAGACGGACATTGCGAGCCTAGATGGAACTGGGCCGGACTCGACTAGACGGGTCGTAAAGGAGACTGGCCTCATAAGGGATCCACGGACAACTTGTGGTGGGCATGTGGCTAGAGCCCACGGGCCATACAACATCTCGCCCGACGACCTCGTGAGTTCGGCCCGGGGAGCAAGCCACTAGCCACGAGCGGAGCTTGAGCTTAGCCCAGTCCCAGCATCCCAGGCTTGAGCTCGACACAATCGCCAGCCGAGCTCGAGCGAGCCGGATTGAAACCTTTGACTTGGGGCGTGGCTGACAAGCCAGCTTTGAGGCTTCAGCCGAGGACTCGACTTGAGGGTATCTTCAGCTGCCGCAAGCCGAGCGGCTAGCTCTCGGGGTCCAAAACCCGGTGGAAAAAATTCCCTGGCGGCTGATGACGAAGCCGTAGGGACTAGGGCCCAGAGCACAGGGAGACAAACTAACAGCTCGTAACCGAGACTTCAGAATTTGAGATGCCCGAATATCTCGAGCTCTTGAGCTACGACAGTAGCACACTTGTTTCGCCGAGTTCTTCTAAAGCAGCACACCATTAGACCAACACGGTTGCAGCTTACAAGGCGTAAAGTAGCTAGTTACGCCGCAACAACCAAAAGCGAGGCTTCGGAGCGTTCCTTGCTTTAACAATAAAACCAGAAAGGAATCGCCGCGATTAGAAAACGAGCACTCGTCATGGTCTCATGGAACTTAAATGGAGTGCTCTCGAGGTATGCTTTACGCTTCAAACCAGGAAAAAAACGGAAGGAAAGTGTGAGCGTACACAAATCTGCAATACTAGTCAATTAGCGTTGAACTAGAGCCGAGCACCTCGCTGGAATATCTAGAGAGAAATATGCCCCGTAAAAGCAACCGACACAAATGGGGAAGAAGCTTTACAGATTTTTGGGGTCTGGTTGACTGATCTAACAAAGGATGCAGAACCCTGTCCACAGGCCATAAATTCAGATGCTTGTCGTCCTCTTATAGTCTCAGGTCTGAACTCAGAACTGCTCAGAAGAATGTCTGAACTGAAAACAAAAGCATAGGAGGAGCTGTGTGCTGAGCTCCAACATCTTTTTTCAATTACCACTGCACCTCTGTGATCCGAAAACCTGACAGCTTCGATCGGGTTCTTTGGATGGTATAGGTTCTTACAACAAGTGCGTTCAGTGTGCGAGGTAGATGCTGTTGATGATTTTCTTCGTATCGTACAGACTCTGAGTCCAATCTAATCAGTCCATGTTCGGTTGGCAAATGACCGTTTTCCAAAATGTCATCTTCCGTACATGTTTGATAACGTCTCGAGTCCTGATCAGCAAATACACTTCCATTTTACCTTCTAATCAGGGTCCAATCTCTCTGTCCTTCACCTAACGATCACGGAAAGCTCAGGGGTCAGGCATTGCTAATCAATGAGGGAAATGCATAATACATGTTCCATCTGTCAGGCACATATGAAGTTATATTTGAAATAAAACGTTTCATGCACATGAAGATATGTCTTGCCACCATGAAACGTCCTTCGATATGCAAGCATGGAGTCATTGTCCAAAGAGTAGGTGGCTTGACCCAGATGATCTCCGTGTGAAGAGGCAAATCTGATGCTACGACGCCGCAGCTTGGCACAATCAGATTCACTTCACTTTGGCCGGATTATCTTATGAAAAGATATCGCACCTAAAAAGACAAAATAGGCGCAAAGCTATAAAGTTGATGCATTTCTCTGTCAGTTTGGGAATCTCTAAATTAATTAGTTCGAGGTTTGATCAGAGCCACCCGTTTCAGATCCAGTGATCGAGAGATGCTATTTAGGGAATCTGTAAATGAAAAGATACTACGCAACCCGGTGGAGTAAGATTTACTCAAAGCATTCAACTAACTAGAGAGAAGTGACCATAGAAATCTACAAACCAAACATAAGCGCCAATGAACCAATGGTGACCCTACAAAATCTTATTGAGGGCCATAAAGTGGCAAACGCACTCCATATGAGTCATACTGGGATGACATGGAACACTTGTTCTAGGAACATGACTGAATAACTGTAGAAATCCCCACATCTATGTGACTCCGTAGTAATGACAAAGGTAATTCTAGCGTTAGTACAAAAAAAATACTCCATTTTTTTTATTGATAACGCTCATTAGCTCAAATTTACTCTAATAGGCATCATTAGTTCAAGAACAGAGGGAGACGTACATGACATGTGCGAAGATGCGCATATATGTCATTGTTAATTTCTTGTTGCTCATAGCATGAGCTATATGCATGACAAGAAGTTGTCCCTACGGTGAATATAGGTGCAATCAAGCAAGTGTTTATTAACAGAAAAAAAAAACTGACAGAATGATACATGTCAAGGTGAACATACGTGACAATCAAATGTACAGGGTTTTTGTAAACAAAAAGAAAAACGTGATAAGATGATACGTGGAGGAAAACAAGTAATAGTTATCTTTTCATTATAAAATAAGGAAACATGGGAGCTAAAGTCATGAGTTGTTTCCTGCTGGGTTGGGGTTCAAGTACTTATCTTGCAATGGCAGGAAATCATCGATCCGTGTGGCGGTGTCAATCGGAAGTAGCAGGTAATCAGGTAATTTACCTTTTATTTCCTTTTCTCCCTTTTATAAAATCAACTGTCCAGATTGATAAAGCACGAAACATAATCATTGAAGCCTTATTTATGGTTGTTGGCATGAACAGCCAGAACAAGCGCCGTTCTGATCACCGATAGCATTATATTTCCTCATCGGTAAAGCAGGTTCCATATATTCTTTCCCACACCACCGTTGAAAGCCACTTTGGCCACCAATTCCGCTTTGCAATTGGCGCTGTTATATAGACCAATATTCTCCCGTGTCTCTGCATCGCTTCTCATAGCGCAAAGGCGCAAGACAATCCCAAGTGCTAACGCTGCTTTTCGAAGCTCTGGAGTTCCGCACAATGGCTTCCCGGATTTCTTGCTCGGCTCTGGCTGTCCTGCTGCTCCTAGTGGCGAGCGCGTGCCCGGCTGCCGCCACCAGCTACACCGTCGGCGACGGGTCCGGCTGGACGACCGGCGCCGATTACACCTCATGGGCCGCCTCCAAAAACTTCAAAGTCGGCGACAGTCTCGGTACGTAGGTGTTCGTGTCCGTGCATGTCGTCACGCGTTCAGTGGGTATATATGCAACCTCTGAAAGAGATAGGTCTCACGAGTTTTAATTGCTTCATCTGTCTCAGTGTTTAAGTACGCAAAGGGGCTGCACACGGTGGTGGAGGTGAGCGCGGCCGAGTACATGGCGTGCACGGCGACCAACCCGATCAACTCCGACAGCAGCGGCGCGACGACCGTGCCCTCAAGACGCCCGGCAGCCACTACTTCGTCTGCAGCATCCCGGGGCACTGCAGCGCCGGCATGAAGCTTGCCGTCACCGTCGGCGGCTCGTCCACGCCGTCGCCGACGACCCCGACCACCCCAACAACGTCGCCGACCACCGGCACGCCGTACACCACCCCGACCACCGGCACGCCGTACACCACCACGCCGTACACGACGACGCCGACGTCCCCGGCGTGCACCGGAGGCACCTATGGAACGCCGGTGACCCCCACGACGCCGGGCTCGACGCCGTTCATGTCGTACCCCAGCACGTCCGGCCTCGGGTCGGCGGCGTTGGCCGGATTTGGCCTGGTTTGGTTTGTAATCGTACAGCTAGCGCTGCTAGCTTAAATAGGAAGAAAATATAGGCAAGGCCAGGATGAAGGCAGTGCTCCTATATAGCTAGGTCGCGTCGTGTGTAACGTGTTTTCTCTTTGTTATTCTGGGGCAGGTTTCTTCAGGTGAAGGAAAATGATGTTTCTGCTCCGCTCTCTGCTCTGAAATTGGGTGTGAAAAAAGGGACTGAAAACCGAGACCGAGGCCGTTAAAGCTGAAATTCCGATGTTTGCCGAACTATTTTTGGGGTATTCGGATAGCATCCTTAGATACCCAAATTATTGATAAATATAGAACGTAGCACATGAATTTGTGACATGGTCATGTACAGGGGCGGAGCTACTTGAAGTGTGCTGGGTGCGGCCGCACCCACAGGAAAAACAAATTGTAGTGATATTCATCTAATTTT
Source organism: Eragrostis curvula (assembly GCA_007726485.1). Lineage (NCBI taxonomy): Eukaryota > Viridiplantae > Streptophyta > Magnoliopsida > Poales > Poaceae > Eragrostis > Eragrostis curvula. The sequence goes on along the minus strand of CM017439.1, from coordinate 7,244,733 downwards.
CACCTCATATGCACCCACTTGGCAAATAATCATGCACCTACAAGGCTTAAAAAAGAAGACCAAGCAATCTAACATGATGTCTTGCACCCCCCCTCGCTTGAACTCTAGCTCCGCCCCTCGTCATGTAGTAGCCATCTTTTGTTACCCATTCATCATGTTTTTCGTCTCAATTCTATGTTACAAAGTTGACCATGTCGTGCCGAAGCAGCCCGAGTGCACGCACAAGAACATATTGGTGCCGCTCTCCTCTTCGTAAGGGTGCAAAGCCTAATTGTGAGTATCCGCGAGTTCTCTAGAATATTTCAACACATGCTCTCAATTTAAGATTGGGTATTTCAGGTAAACCGAAGACCGAACCGAAATTTTGGTACCTGAGGGTATTCAAAATAAGATTCTCAAAACCTAAAATTCAAGAAAACGGAAATACCCGAACTGAAAATTTGGGCCACCTCTAACGATTGACACCTTTGAGATGTCTTACAAAATTTGCAACGCCTTCACCCAAAAAAACACACGTGGAACACCATTTCGTTTCACAAAGGCCTCAGCTGCACTCCACCACAGTGGCATAACCAAAAATATATTTTAGAGGGTAAAACATCATCATTTAGAGAGCGAAATATTTATTTGATAAATTGAGTGTTAAAAACTTGTGTAAAAAAAATGAAATGAGAGTGTCCCTATAGTGTATGTGTGTTGGGGGTGGGGAGGGGGCATGGCCCCCCTTCAGCTCCACCACTGGTACACCGTCCTTGCCGCTAATCTATGTCGGGGTGAGAGGATAAATGACGCATGAACAGAGCTTAAACTACATGTTTTTAGATTGGCAGATCGCAATTGTCTCGTGAGGCTCAAAGGTAAGTGTCCCATCCGTTGAAATGACAAATCTGTATGAATCAGGCTTGCAAAATGAATAAGGCCGGTCGAAGCCACGTGGGCTTTGTGCTTTGAATGAATTATAAGCAGATAGAGGCTCATGGTGAGGTTTTTTTTTTAGGGAAAAGGCCCATAGTGACGTGGGGGCGAGCGAGTTTTATTAGGCCTGTTATGGCATACGCGTATGCGGCCCATCATGATTGAGTCTTGCGAGCGTTTCCCCACTCACCGCTTTTGTCGTCCCCTATTAGCCACGGTCGTCGAATTGCTAAAAAAAGAGAGAGTAAAATACATCAATAGTCATTAAACTTGTCTAGTTATTTAAGTTTAGCCATTGTACTCATAAAAATATAAATGGTGGCCACTAAGCTTGACCATCCGCGTCAATACGGTCATTACCTTCAGAACTCTACGTATTTTGATGACGTGACATACATATAACCATGATTAATCATCCCTCGTGGAATTCTACTCGCTCATTATGTGCACAGCACCAACACACATGACCTCCTTTCCCTTACAAGTTTATTAGTTATACATGAGCCCCCTTCTTTCATCTTTTCAATAAAATACTTCCATCTATTACTTGTCTTTCATTTGAAAAGAGCCACAATGATACGACAAGATACATCAAGAAGATCCGGTGGTGATGCCACAAACGATGCGAACGAAGAAGCAGAATTGAGTAGAAGCGACGATAGTGGGGGCATTTTTCACTAGCTAGCTATGAGGTTCGGCGCTGATCACATATACGACGACCATGTGTCCAGCTCGCCATCAAGAAGGACCTCCTCCAGCGTATACAATAAGTCTCAGGCTGTTGTTGTTGACTTGTGCTTGCTTCATCAAGATTGAAAAGAGAATACTAGCATATTAGCATGAACTTAACTAGCAGTGGATAGTTAGTAACGTAATATGTATTCTACATCATAGTTCTAGTCGAGTTTCATGCATGCGGGAAGACGAGTCATGGTTATACATATTTCACGTCATCAAAATACGTAGAGTTATGAAAGCAATGGCCGTATCGACGCGTAAGGTCAAGCTTAATGGCCAAGATTTCCACTTTCTTGAGTACAATGGCCAAACTGAAATATCCAGACAAATTCAATGGCCATACGTGCATTTTACTCAAAAATAAAAAGAAAGAAAGAAAACCGCGGTCGTCCAGGTCTTCGTCTCTCGTGCCATGTATCGGAGAAAAAAAAATCAAGCATGCATGAACAAAGAACAAAATACAGAGTATAAGGAGATGAGAGAGAAATGTTGAAGGAAAACTAGTCTATTCTCAGTGCTCCATCAGAAACGGTACAAGCACGAATGAACAAAGAAAAGAATCAGCTTACAATGAAAACAAAAGTAAACCCAAAAACGGTGTCCAAAAACAAGATGGACACTTATTGCAAACAATGAACAGACTGCAGCATGGCAAAGACCAACAGCGGGGAACACACACTGCCACCCTCTCAAATTCAGAAGGCGTACACCGCAACGGCAGCGACAGCGGCCACGACGGCACCGAGGGAGCCGGCAGCAGGTGCCGCGGCGCTCTTCGGAGGAGGCGTGCTCGGGCCGGGCGCGGCGGCGGGAGACCCAGAGGGCGCCGAGATGGTGCTCTTCACCGGCGCCGGGGCGGGAGCCTTCTTCGCGGGCGCGGGTGCGGGCGCGGGTGCTTTCACGGGCGCCTTGGCGGGAACGGGAGCCATGGTCGGGGCAGCCTTGGGCGCCAGGTGCGCGGGCGCGGGCGCCGGTGCGGGGGAGCCCTTGGGCGCCTGGGCCGTGGCGGCGACGGCCAGGACGGCGAAAATGATGACAGCGATGGCGGAGCGTGAGGCAGACATTGTCGTTGCTGTGTGTTGGTCTCTGCGACGAGAGGAGGCAGCCAGCAGAGCGGGCGTCGTGGGGTTTGTGGTATGCTTGAGCTAGCTCGCTTGCCGCCTTCTCTGAAGGGTTTGAGGCCGGCGAGGGGTGCAATTTAAAGCGGGTGGAAATTAGTATTTCAAGTGCACTGTTTTATGGAGAAAAATTATCTTCGACGAGTTGCGATTTAATTAAGACAGAGAGGTTTTCCAATCCGGCTGTCTCCCACGCTGTGTGGATGGTCAACTTGAGGGTTTCAATCTTTCAGGCTTAGCACTACGCACGAACTGAATCAAGCGAGAGACTGCCATCGTGCAGCTCGTGTTTGCTGCATCTCCAGTTCTCCACCGTAGTAACACCAGTCTTGCTTAAAAAAAAAAACGTGTTCAACTACGCGTGTTTGTTTGATGAATCGCAGTGTTCAACTACGCGAAAGGGCTGCACACGGTGGTGGAGGTGAGCGCGGCCGAGTACATGGCGTGCACGGCGACCAACCCCATCAACTCCGACAGCAGCGGCGCGACGACCATGCCCCTCAAGACGCCCGGCAGCCACTACTACGTCTGCAGCATCCCGGGGGCACTGCAGCGCCGGCATGAAGCTCGCCGTCACCGTCGGTGGTTCCTCCACGCCGTCGCCAACGACCCCGACCACCCCAACAACGTCGCCGAACACCAACACGCCGTACACCACCCAGTGGCGGAGCTGGAAAAGAATTTAAGGGGGGGCGGACGAACACGGTCAACATTAAGGTTAAAAAGTTTCGCAATTTTTTGCGAACAAATTAGCAATTTTGTGCCAATTTTTCACTGTCCGCGCACACAACTAGCTATGAGTATATCTTATAATAGTTAACAAATCAAGTAAAGACCTTACAGCTTCCTAAACAATATTTTAGTTGCATGGCTAGTGTTTTGCCTGGAAAAAAAAAGCTAGCATTTTTTTAAATATACTGGCATTATTTTCTTTTTGGCGATCCTACTAGTACTAACAGTAAATTGAATTATACAAAAATAAATTAGTCTGTATACATGCGGACGATGTCGTATCAACAGCCTGTAGTATAAGACTAACGGCATGGCCTGCCATTGTGCAGCAATCGTTTTATTTTCAAGGAAACATTGTTGTGCAACCTTCGTGTAACACTGAGTCCCGCTCTAGGCCTTGCTTGGCCTCCACCTGTGTTGATAAAATAGTCTAACGGGCCACCAGCTCCTAAGACTAGGCCTATAGATGAAATAATCTAATGGCCCACGGCCCAAAAACGGTTCGCTGTCTGCCCGTCTTCTTCGTGAGTCGTCTACCTCCTGCCGTCGTCTGTCCTCTGTACTCCTCCCCCCATGGCGCACCACAGCTAAGCCTAGCCAACAATGGAATACTCAGTACTCCTCAGTAATTTTCCCGCCGATAGGGGGGGCCATGGCCCCTGCCGGCCCCCCCCCCCCCCCCAGCTCCGCCACTGACACCACCCCGACCACCGGCACGCCGTACAGCACTCCGACAACCACCGCGTCCTACACGACGACGCCGACGTCCCCGGCGTGCACGGGCGGCAGCACAGGGACGCCAGTTACCCCCACAACACCGGGCTCGATGCCGTTCATGGTGTACCCCAGCGCGTCCGGCCTCGGGTCGGCGGCGTTGGCCGGATTTGGCCTGGTTTGGTTTGTAATCGTACAGCTAGCGCTGCTCGCTTAAATAGGAAGAAAATTTGGGCAAGGCCAGGATGAAGGCAGTGCTCCTATATAGCTAGGTCGCGTCGTGTGTAACGTGTTTTCTCTTTGTTATTCTGGGGCTTGAGGTTTCTTCAGGTGAAGGAAATTGGGTGTTTCTGCTCCACTCTGCTCTGAAATTTGGGTGTGATAAAAAAAGGGATTGAAAACCGAGACCGAGGACGTAAAAATTGAAATTCTAAAAAAAACGAGATCAAAGGTCCGACGTCCCCTTGAATTTTTATTAAGAAGAAGAGGCCCACCGAAGCCTGGGCCGGGCTTTACCGGCGCACACCGCGGCCCAGGAGCAACCACACCACAACAGGGAGGTGAGCCAATAATGCGACTTGGTGCGGACGCGGGGTTCGAACCCCGGTCGGCTGCCTGGAACTCTGCCTGGGCGACCAACTGAGCTGATGCTCCGTCTGCAAAATTCTAATGTTTGAGAAATATTTCGGGTACTAGTCATAGATAATCGAACTGTTTTTTGAGTATTCGGATAGCATCCTTAGATACCCGAATTTTTTAGAAATATTTGTGCGGCTCTCCTCTTCCTAAGAGTGCAAAGCTTAATGTGAATATCAACGAGTTCTCTAGAATATTTCAACACATACTCTCAATTTAAGATTGGGTATTTTGGGTAAACCGAACCAAAATTTTGCTACCCGAGGGTATCCAAAATGATGTCAATATTTTGGTAGAGATTCTCAAAACCCAAAATTCAAGAAACGCGAAATACCCGAATTGAAATTTCGGGCCACCCCTAACGATTGACACCTTTGAGATGTCTTATAGAATTTGCAACACTCCGAAAAATGACCGCGTCACGCTAGTTGGTTTCACAAAGTCGTCAGTGGCATAACCAAAAATAGATTTTAGAGGGTCAAATGATAAAACATCATCATTTAGAGAGTGAAATATTTATTGGTAAAATTGAGTGTTAAAACCTTGTGTAAAAAATGAAACGAGTGCCCCTATAGTGTGTGTGTGTGTGTGTGTTTTTTTTGGGGGGAGGGGGGGGGGATGCCCCCCTCAGCTCGCCGCTACTACACCGTACTTTCCTCTAATCTCTGTCGGGGGTGAGAGGATGAATGACGCATGAACAAAGGTTTAGCTACAGGGATTCAGATCGACAGATCGCAATGATCGCAATGGTTTAGCTACAGGGAAGCAGGTGATGAATGCAAGTTTGGCAGTTCTAACTTTGTCACAAGCGTCGGGGACGGGGTGGTCGGCGTTTCAAATAACATCGATTGAAACGGCGAACGTGGTCTGATAATGAATCAAGCTTGCAAAATGAATTATAAGCAAATAGAATGGTGACGTGGGGGCGAGTTTTATTAAGCCTGTTATGGCATACGTATCCGGACTATTATGGATTGAGTCTTGCGAGCGTTTCCCCACTCACTCCTTCCGTCCCCTGTTAGCCGCGGACGTTACAAGCATGAATGAACAAAGAAATACTAGTTATATATGATTCTCAGTGCTCCATCAGAAACGTTACAAGCATGAATGAACAAAGAAAGAATCTGCTTACAATCAAAACAGAGTAGACCAAAAACGGTGTCCAAAAACAAGATGGACACTTATTGCAAACAAGATGAAAAAACAGCAGCATGGCAATGACCAACAATTGTACACATACTCTGCCACCCTCTCAAATTTAGAAGGCGTACACAGCAACGGCAGCGACGGCCGCCACGACGGCACCGATGGAGCCGGTAGCGGGTGCCGCGGCGCTCTTGGGAGGAGGCGTGCTGGGGCCGGGCGCGGCGGCGGGAGACCCGGAGGGAGACGAGATGGTGCTCTTCACCGGCGCCGGGGCGGGAGCCTTCTTCTTCGCCGGCGCGGGGGCGGGTGCCACCTTGGTCGGCGCGGGCGCGGGCGCGGGTGCCTTCACGGGCGCCTTGGCCGGGGTGGGAGCCATGGTCGGGGCAGCCTTGGGCGCCAGGTGCGCGGGCGCGGGGGCGCCCTTGGGCGCCTGGGCCGTGGCGGCGACGGCCAGGACGGCGAAAATGATGACAGCGATGGCGGAGCGTGAGGCCGACATTGTCGTTGCTGTGTGTTGGTCTGTCTCTACGACGAGAGGAGGCAGCCGGCAGAGCGGGCGTGTCGTGGGGTTTGTAGCTTGAGCTAGCTCGTTTGTTGCCTTCTCTGCAGGGTTTGAGCGTGGCGAGCGGTGCAATTTAAAGCGGATGGAAATTAGTGTTTCGAGTGCAGTGTTTTGTGGAGAAAAATTATCTTGGGCGAGTTGCGATTTAATTAAGACAGAGAAGCTCTCCGATCTGGCTGTCTCCCACACTGTGTGGCTGGTCAACTTGAGGGTTTCAATCTTTCAGGCTTAGCACTACGCACGAACTGAATCAAGGGAGAGACTGCCATCGTGCAGCTCGTGCATGCTTGCCGCATCTCCACCGTAGTAACACCAGTCTTTGCCTCGTGACGTTCTGTCTGTACTGTTGATATAACCTTGATTTGCCACACTTTGGTTTCTTTCGCCCGCAAATTAACGCCCTGGAGTTAGGAAACTGAATACATCCGAGAGCATTTTCAGCAGTCCAAACTTAATTACCCAGGCCAGTTCGATGGGTGTCAGACGATTCTTAGAAACGAAGCCCGTATTATCTTACAAAACAAGAAAAAGAAACGAAGTCATTGTGCTACCCGAAGAATTGGCGAAATCAGGAAATGGAGTACTGGAAGGCACGATCTCATACACGCAAGAGTAATATAATAGGCATAGGGTATAATCCAGATAAACTACATAGCGTATAATCCGGATAAAACTAAGTTGTATATTTGCATTACGTTTGCCGTCTATAAGTAGGAAGAATAGTATTCCACTAATTGAGATTTGGCCCTTTTGATACCTTCGTGTTTGTATTTTAAGCCAACTAGTTAGATGCCCGTGCGCTGCCACGGATAACCAAAAATTTACAAGCATTTTTTTTTTACAATATCTTAATTGATATTTCTCAACATTACTTTTCAAAAAAATACATTGATGGTAAGATCCAACCTTAAGTTTTCTATTGCATTATACAACCATATAGATTGTTCCATGTTAATATTCAGTCTTATACACGTTAATTTGGACAAAGGTTGCATCATTATAAGTCCAAAAATATAGCACATCAAAATATGTCGTTCCAAGCTCAACCATATCCCAAATGACTCACAAATACAATGTCATTACTCTAACCAATGTCACAGAATTAGGACGTCGTGAAATTCTGCACTAAAACAAATTAAGTAACTACAATTAATCAGAACCAATCCCTTTTTTTATAAACCGCTTAATCCCATCGTGGACTCAGTTTTTTCGCAATTGATTCAAGAAGGCACATCAATCTCCTGCAATTGGTCTTTCGAATAATCTCCTGCAATTGATTTAATTAAAAAAATGTCCAAGAGATTCATTCATATGTTACACTGATTTGCTACACAACACAGATACTAATACGATGGTACATCAATTTTTGGTAAACCATGATATGTGAATAATACAATAAATCCACCAAACAGAGCCTAGCAAAGCCAGCGCAGTTGATGACACAAATGTCCACCAAATCGAGCCCAAACAAAGCAAATCAAAGTTCAACCGCAGTCCTGCAACTCAAATCCAAGTTGAAGGCATGCAAATTAAGCTTGGCAGTGGAATTCGAAGCTTCGTGGTGGCCAAGTGGCATAAATAGAATGGGGGAGAAAAGAACCATTCTGAGCAGTGAGGGGGAACACATCAGAAAATCAGACGAGATGAAGAAACCATGAAATCGGAAGGAGACGCACCTGGCGAGCTCCAACTCCAGCAGATGCCGGCAGGATGTGTCGTCTTCCCATCCTCCAACACCGATGCTGCGGGTGTGGAGGCGTCTCGACTGTCACGTGTGATGCGCCCCCTTTAGCATAGGCACGAAAGCGCATCAGCAGAGGCACCGCCACATCCTGCTCCGTCGAGTGAACTGCTGCCGCCGAGATTCACCGCATGCGCCGTCGCTTCCTCTCTCTATCGCACACTCGCTTGGGCCGGCGGCGGTGGAGGACACGGTGCGGCGGCGGAGCAGGACAGAGGAGGTCTCGAGGGAAACGCGATTTTTTTTAACGTGACGACAACGTGGGGTTCGCTGTGTTTCTGCGGGCCCACCTGTCGGCGCTCGGTTTCGGGGAGACGCACGACGACGACGACCGGACACCACCAACTCCCATTTTTACAAGTAGTAAGATAAGACTAGAACGTGAACAGCACATAAAGATGTGCACACCAGTCTCCTTCAGAAAAGTTCAGAGCCAGCAGTACTGATGATGTCACGCATACCGTGGGCTGGCCCAAACGTTAACAAAGTAAAAGGTCCTTTCGATTTGGGTCGAACTGGGTCGGTTACAAGTGGTGGACTTTATTCATATTCATGTCGAGCTTAACAACACAGCCCATTCTTTTTGTCAAGGCGGTTTCATTTGGCCCAACAGATTCAGGAGTACTCCCTCCGTTTTTAAATTGTTGTCGCCATTGATTTTTTTATTTACGTTTGACCGTTCGTCTTATTAAAAATAGTTGTTCGAATATACAAAATTATAAGTTAGGTTCAAACTTACTTTGAAGATAAAACAAATCATCACAAAATATATGATATTTTTAAAACTTTTTTGAATAAGACGAATAGTCAAAGATAACAAAAAAAGTCAATGGCGACAACAATTTAAAAACGGAGGGAGTACTACACAGCAAGCTGGGCCAGCCGTTCTAAAAAAAAAAAAAGCAAGCTGGGCCAGCCATTTTTTTCTGTTGAGTTACGCTCGGAAGTTTCCAACGATCCCACCACATTCGCTCGGGCTGCAACAGTCTTTCCCGTCTGCTGTCTGAAGCACCAGTGTTTTCTTTTCATTTTGTGCTGTACATATAATAGTAGCAGCAGCTAATCATGTTGGCAGCTTGCATCCACACTTACTTACAGATGATAGATATGCTTCCGTACGCAGCGAACCTAATTCCTTGCCGGTGACTCCGTGTTAATACTCTTGACAAGACTGTCTGAACACTACTGGAACGAAACCTACGCAGCACGGCGGTGCGGGTCCTTTTGCATTTATTGCCAGTTCCCGTGGGAGATCCGACCCTGACAGCTAGTACAACCAACAAGTTGACGACGACGTAGGTACGAGATTCCCAGGCGGTGCCAGAACGGAACGCACCGCCACGGCGGGCACCGACCGACGCGGCGTCGTCGCCCCCAAGCAAAGCGAGCAAGGAGGGAAACCCGCGCGAGAGCGACGGACCTGGCGGATTCAGATTTGGACTCGTCCACATCGTACTAGGCGTCAGCTATGAGGCATCAGCCATGTGCCAATGCAACACAAGGACATCGGAGGCAGCCGCACGGAAGCGCGCGGTCGCGACGCCGCCCGTACGCCGTCCTCGCTGCCGCCAGCCCCAAGGCTCGGGGACCGCGCATCGCGCACGTGACCCCTGGCCTGCAACGCAGCTTCTCTCGCGATAAAAAAAACGGCTAGTTCCCGCAGATCCACGGACAGAGCACAAAACTGTCCGGCATCGCGTCCGATGGTGCCGACTGGCGCGTGAATTCCCAAGTTTTCAGCGAGGGAGCCGTGCCTCCTGGCGTTGGCGCCGCGGGGTTCCCGTGTGCGGCTGCTTCGATGAACGACTGCGCGCTCTGTAACGCGCCAAAGACCTCTGCTTAAACCAGCTGCTAAAGGATGACAAAACACCCGAGACACTATTTGAAACCTGTGGCCAGCCGCTGTGTAGCATCCAAGATACAAGCATGCGTATGGTAAAACGCATGGACGTTAAGATCCATGTATAAAAGTCAAGACTGTATTTGCTAGCCTTGGCGGAAAGAATGTCTAGTAGCATATTCAAAAGCAAAGACAAAGTTCCGTGAAGATTGGGAGTGAAGGACGCATCGCGCAGACGGCTAACACAATCACGGCAGAAACGAAGGTTCATTAGCACTAACATTGCATATCCTACGAAGATTCAAAACAGAGACAAATTTGTACTCGCACGTCCTTGGAATTTAGACCGCCTGCGGAAGCTTTCGGACTCGGTCTCGCGCGGAACCGAGCCACAGGCGGGCGGGCCTTCTTTTCCCGCCGCCTCAGGACCAGGTATCGGTCAGTGCATCTTGCGTCATGTTGAATGGGTTCCATTGACCCGGTTGAGACGGATGAATTCCACAGAAAACACCAGGGCAGACTTGACGCACTTCTCTGCTGTTTTCGTCGCTGCTTCGCGACCTACATTTGGCTGTTCCAGATACAGATCGGGTCTGTGCTTGCCGCCCTTGGAGTTTTCTTTGAACCAACATTGCCGGCTTGGAAGTGAAATAAAATGGACGGTGGTTTTTCCAAATACTCCCTACACATGAATATATGTCGTTTTTCCAGTTCGAACTAAATTTGTCGTTTCTCAACGTCGTATATTTAAAAACAGAGGCACTATGTGTTTCGGGCTTTTGGCCTCATACGTCTCTAAGTTGTGCAAGTTCCTTCTAAAGAGGAAAATAGTGTATTCTATGTTTTGTCCATAATTATATCCATACATCACCTAAGCCAGTAAGCCACAGTTCCCGGCCTCCTGCCGGCAGGTGCAACAACACATAAACACACTTAAAAAAGTTCATGGCGCATCACCAGACCCACACCCCATCACATCACAAAAAAGTCAAAAGGGAGCAACACACCACCAACACAAATGCGAGCGAGAGAATGAAGCGAAATTCCCCGCCGTGGAGCTGACGAACCACCACGCATGTCATCTCCCAGATCCGGAATCGGAAGCTTCCAAAAAGACCTCTTTACGAAAAGCAAAAGAGAAATCAGCGGGAAAAAAAAACAGATTTGCCAGTAAACAAGGCCTAAATCAAACCCGATCCAAGCCGTGCGTGTGTATAGTACTCCGCTCCGTACCGCACGAGAGGCCAGGCCAGCCCCGACCGCGCGCACACGCCGCCAACCCGGACCCAGCCGTGCTCCGCTAGCTAGCTCAGCCAGCCGCGCCCACGCCACGCAGCGCCAGCCAGGCCGCATCAAAAGTCCAACCGCATCGCAACTCCCCCACAAGCCGCAGGCACCATCCGCGAAGCTCCCCGCGGGAAGCCATGACCCACGTACATATATGCAGCAGCACGCGCGCACGCCCACACAGATTACAACATCCCTTACAGCAACTGCGACTTGTTACATACTGCAACGAGAAGAAGTAGGAGGAGCTGGTGGTAGTGGTGATCTATCGTCCAATCCGGTTGGCAGCTGATTGGCACCCCCAGTTTGGTTGGAAGCATGGTGATGGGCAACAAGGCCACCAAGTCGAGCAAAGCGGAGGGCGCGCGGTGCAGGCGGCACCCGCGGCACCGGCAGGGCGCTGGCGTCTGCGCCTCCTGCCTCCGGGACCGCCTGTCCCACCTCTCCCTCTCGGCGTCGCTGCCGTCCGTCGTGCGCGGCTGCGGCGGCGAGGAGGAGGAGGGAGGTGGTTCATCCTGCTCGGAGGCGTCCACGGCGTACTCCTCGGAAGAATCCAGCGGCTGCTCGTCGGCCGCCGCGGCATCGGGGCGCGCCAGCCCGGGCGGGTTCCACTTCCACGACGAGGCGCGGCGCGCGGGGCGGCCGGTGTCGCTGCTGATGCGGCACGAGCGGGTCGTGGGCGACGCCGACGCGGTGGCGGCGTTCCTGCAGGCGAGGAGGGAGCAGAGGAGGACGGCCGCCACCAGCTTCTGGGCGAAGCTGCTGAACGCCACGCGGGGCGGCGGCGGAGCCAAGCAGAGCAGCAGGCAGGATGGCGGGTGCTCGATGGCGCACTCCAAGACGCTCCAGGAGAGGGTCGCCGCGGCCAAGTGGGTCCTGTTCTGACCCGTTGGCTGGAGCTATGGCCATGCAACCATTGCATGCTCGTTAGTTTGGCTGTCGCTGTGTATTGTTCTGGTTTGATTAATGAGTTCGTTTAGTTCTTGTGGGAGCAAAGAGCAAATTCTTTAGTTCGTTTTGGTGCAATAATCTTTCGATTTTGGCCTGTGTTGATGGAGCATTAAGGAGCTAGCCAATGGCCAAGCTCTCTTGTACAGATCTTAAGCAAACAACATGTAATTTATCCTTGATTTTTTTTATTTCTTTGGCTTCAATGGTGTACTATATGGCAAAAAAAAAAAAAATGGTACTGTGTAGTATATGTGTCCATGTTTCTGACCACACTAGCTGGATGTCATTTCATTTCTCTAGTTTGCTTCAAGCAAACTCACAAGAAAGTTCATCTACTTTTACAATACAAATAAGATTATTTTTTATCATCACCGCAAAAATAGATTAATTTTATCAACCCATTTATAAGGCGACACTCCTATTATGTACCATTCCCGTTATTTAATCCTTCTGTAGCTGTCTCTTACTTCGTGCTAGCTTGCAGAAATTTCTACCAATTCGAGCGGCACCTTCTGATTGTACCTGTGGCTTGTATAATACTATGTGCTGTTGTGCACCAATCAGAAAATAACTACGTTGTACGTCAGTAGAAATGGACCATTTTCAGTCAGAAAAAAAAACCTTGATCAGGGGTCCGACGTCCCCGAAATTATATTAAGGGCCGACCATTTTCACTCAGGGAGCAACACAACTACACAAACGTCCGCAAATTTTACCATCAAATAGAGTCGGATGTTTTGCCAAACAAAACACAAGGGCATTTTCGATCCCTGACCAAATACATTTCATACATTAACTTTACGGGTACATTCTCAAATCAGCATCTTCAGTACAAATTTAGCAGGTGAGAAAATCAAGTAGTCAACATTGCCTGTTACTTGAGTAGTATGTGTAACGCAGAAAAGTCCCATGATCTCTTGGTGGGAAAATCTGCAGCCTTTCTGCAAAGCCTGCCATCACATTGTCCTTTCATGCTTGCAGTTTTCCTGATGGGCATGCTTCTTGTGCTTCCAGGAAGCACACATCAAATCTGTACATCCTATATTTTCCATTTTGCATCTAACGCTACCGAATCTTTTAATTTCTTGGTATGCATATTCTAAATCCTAAAAGAATATCACCACCTATCTCAGTGATCCTGGAAATGAAGATCCATGTCTCCAATGTTGTCATCAGCATCATCATCATCAAGATAATCCACAGGCATATTTGCAGGACGCCGTTTTAACCTTTGGAATATGTCATCAAGAGACTCAGGCGAAGAGACACTCGAATGTGGAGCATATCCTGAATCTTGGCGCAAAGGAAGGAACTTCTTGGAACCCATATTTGCTTTGAAGTTCTGAAATCCAATCTTCATAGAGGCCCATGTTGAGGACATACCAGCTGACGAGCCAGGTGGTACACCAGCAGACCGCTGTTCAGGGTTTCTTTCTTCAAGCAAAGACATGGAGTTCGATGAAACTTCCTTTTTAGCTGCCTGCCGACTTTGTTCTCTAATTGAAGAGTACTTACTGGCAATAGTTTCCCTGTTGTTAGCATATTTTGACTGAGCAACTCTTCCGTCAAGTCTGGAAGAAGTTGCTTCCGCTTCCGCTTCCGCTGTATTTTCAACCTGTTTGAGACAGAATGAAAACAGATAAACCGTTAAGTAACAAGGATCCCATAATATTCAGCTGGAGATAATAGGCAAAGTTCCAATGATAAGCACTCTACGCACCAGTGGTATTTTTTGAGATTCAATATCTGTGTTCACTCCATTGAAATTTCTTGCCAATGGAATAACCTGCTCGCCAATTTTACATCCTTGTTCAATCCAAGATCTCTCTGGAAAAAGCAAAAGGAAGGGAAAACAGAAAGAAAATATATATAAATCAGTATGACGGAAAACTGCTACGGAAGAATCAATCGACGGCGTTTGAAATAACATTATATCAGTAGTTACATAAATATTTTGATTGTACAGACTCATCAGATACACCATCATTTCAAAATAAAGCCAGGAAAGTGGCCAAAAAATAAGATTCAAGATTCTGTTTCTCTAGTCGGCACTATGTTTTCATTTCTCTAACAAAGCCGGTAAACAAGGAAAGTGTGTGGAGACCTAGACCAAGTAAAGAAAGAAAGCAAGAATGTAGTTGAAAAAAGGATACTCTCCTGATACAAAATATGTGTAGTCCTTACCTTTCTGTAGAATAATCATTCCAGATGGATCAAAACCATCGACATTCTCTTCTTCGCGCTGGAACTTGAACCTTTTCCAGCTCCCGAAAAAGTCGATTACACGGCCAAAGAAATTGCTAGCAACCAACAGCGTATACACAACCATAATAAGTGGATATATCCTGTTGAAGCCTCTCCCAAAGAAAGGAACCGCATCATCAATGTTACCCATTCTCTGCAGTAATTTTTTTTGTTCAATAGTAAGATGTGACTTCTTTGTTTGTCAGCAATAAGCATAATAAACAAAAGAGAGATACTTCTGAACATGTAATTATAAAGTTCAAGCATCAGTGAACGGTACAGATATGGCACTGATAATACAGATAGACTATATATCACAATTGTTACCTTCTCAAAGGTAGTTTTATTACCACCAAGGCGGATGAGATTGAGGAAGTTGTAAGAAATAGGTGGTGCGTATCTTGCAACCATTCTGAAAACATAATTTGACGAGTTCGTCACCTTTGGAAATGGAAGCATATCAGGCATGAAAAACAAAGCACTGAAAACTTACGAGCAGATCATAAGCAAGCTGACAGAGCTAGTTTGTCTTGGAGTCAGAGAATAAAACATCAACATGCCAATCTTAAATAGTGAATAATACGTGCAAATGCACATATACATCAAAGGAACAAATGCAGCAACCTGTAAAAAAATAGAAATTTGTACATCAATATGAGTAAAAAAGAAAAAAAAAACTGAAATATAGAATGAAACGAGAGGGAATTTGTCAGATAGTAAATCTGTAAATGTACAATACAATCAAAGGATGGCATGCATTTGCATACTATAAGAGTATATTGCTTAAAGAAAGGTGAAATAACCTAAGGTTGACAAATGAACATGATAATGTGTCCTACGCAAATGAATTCTAAGTTATCACTAATATAGATAATAAGAATCACAAAGAGTAGTCGGCACCAAAATTAGTAAATGTTACCGGTAAGCTGGATACAAGAAACATTTTTTTTTACGTATTTACATGAAGTGCTTGGTTTCTTACCTGGACCAAGACCTCTTGCTTTCCCACAGCTTTTATAAGAATGGAAAAAAGTGATAAATCAACACCGCTTGGAAGCAAAGTGGCTTCAGCCAACAGGATAGCAGCTGACATGCAGCCAAGGATAACAGCAAATGCTTTCTGAACCTGCTTTCTCAGTATACAGCGCCAAATGAACTCTGGACATGTAAGGAAGTACCCTTAAGTTGGTTCCATCAACTATTAAACAGTCATAGGAATTAATTTGGACTATACAAAGGAACTAATCAAATTGAGAAGATGGTTTAAGAAATTATGACTAAGATAAATCAGCAGATCGTACTACAAGTAAGAAAAATACCCATCGTGTCCAGAAGAGAACCAAGTGTGCCTGAACGACTTCCTCTAAAACTTGATACATACTTCCTGTTTAAAAAAATATCGTTGATCAGTCCCTCTGTTGCAGAGCATACTGCTTAACGTTTTACAAGTAAATTGCAAAGAATAGAAAACTGTTTGTCCATGCCTGTGAACTGTGATGATGCTGACAAGCACAAGTATGTATATTATCTAACGATACGTCTATCCGAACACCAATCGAGTATTCGTGGTCACTACTGTTTAAAAGTTACATCTAAGAAACTAGTGTTAATGTCACAAAACTAGCTATTTCCTTTTTTTTAATTTAATTAGCACATTAATACCTCCTTCAGGTTGATCTCCTAGCATCACTTTGCTTAATAGAATTATCAAGTTACTCCCAACACTATGAAGCATTAGAACATTAAAAGAAAGAGATTACTACCCCTACCAAATGCGAGACATGGAAATATAATAACCAAATGGTATGGTTCGCATTTATATTGATCCATTAGTCGCCTTTGTTATCCTAATACCCGAGACTGTTAATTTCTCAAGTATGGTTTATATCCCCTATTGTAAGTTTTAAACATTAAATGGATCGAAGTTTGATTATCGGAAAGATAGAATAACTCATGTTCTACACAATAACTATACAGCAACAAAGCTACATGAGAATTCCTTAAATATAAAATCAATGGACTCACCATCCATTTGCATCACGACGTTCATAGTTTTTTATTGTGTCTTCTAGCTCGAGGGCCTCCATGACACAAGTCATATATTCGCTGCAGAGTAACAACAATGTTAACATTTAGCAGTCAAATAGGGCTGCTGCAGTACAGCGACATTGTTGTTTGTTATATACTTTATAATTTACTGCTTACACTTTCTGTCAATCTACAGGTCTCGCACTTATTAGTCAACGTTACCAAATAAAATGTATCATCTAATGCTTTATCCCGCAGTACCTTTTGCATCGATAATACTCCTCATGGGCCCTCCTAAGTTGTCGCCGAAGTGTGGCCATTGATTTATCATCGGTATCATAGTCCATATCATTTTCACCTAATCTTCCACCAGAAGGTTTAAAGGATGGATCATCCCGTAGCTGAGATGCACATAGACTCATTAGTTCACATACTAGTAATGATTTATATTTAAATACAACTGTAATTAGTCCACCAGATTGAATCAGTACCATTTGTGCCACCATGTTGTCAATAATATCCATATAAGGCCTCAAAAGGTCTCGTTTTGACATTTGATTTGAAGTGGCTTGTGCAATCTAGAGGAGAAACGCTTCAGTAAATGCACAAAACAAGTAAATTATTGTTAATTCATATAAATATACTTACAACAATTGCATTTGAATATTCTTGATGAGCACTATCAAGCTTTACAGCCATCTTGGCAACTCTGTGAGAAAGTACTTTTTGGCGGTGAGACCAGTCAGCATTTTTCCAAATGTTCCTTGGAATTTCGCTCAAACCAAAACCAAGAAGAAAAGCGCCGGTTACCAGTCCAAATGTGTTGGAGCATGCCATTGCAAACCCCACAATACCACCATCCCTGTCAAGAACATTTATTCCAGATCAATACTCAACTAGATAAATGTTTAAATTACAGCCAGTTGCAAAAAGAACTTTTCTCAAGGGCTCAAAGAAATAGTATGATTCAGTCGGGATAGACCGATAGAGGCAGTATTCCAATGGTCTCGTTTAATGGATCACACGTGATTATGCAACACTAATGGCTATGTTTACACATCAGATTGGTACTGAACATAATGGCTGTGTTTACACATCAGATTGGTAGCTGAACATGGAAGCTTGAGTGAAGATCAACATACCAGGCTCGGTGCATGACTAAGAGCAGTATGAGTCCAATAAGGCCAATGGCTCCCACGATTGAATAAAAGAGAAGGTTCATATGAATACTAGTTTTCAGCCTTTCTTTAACAGTGAAGTCTCCAGCATCCTCATAGCCCTGTATGGTAGGAACTACGGCCCTGTTTAAAGACATAAATACAAGTCTTGTTCAGAGACACTAACAGTTTAGCACCGATGCAAGCAATCAGGAAAAACACTAATGCCTCCAATACAAATTGAAATTATGAAGGTCCTAGCAAACCATTACTATGATGGTACAACAGAAGGAATGCCCAAATACTGATTGAGCTCATGAGCTGTCCCACTAGCAACTGTACTGCACGGGCATAAACACCTTTAAAGATCTAGCAGGAAATAGATGCTGTAATTGTATGTCATAGAGAGGGAAACAATATTCCAGGCTGCAGCTTTTGCCTCTCACAGACTGTACAACCCAGTGCCAGTAATTTTCCTTTTCTACGTACCACTCACCACTGTGGTTCCAAACTTCAAATAAAGCCAAAAGAGTTGCACAGATGCCCAAAGAGTTCTTTCCTAAACAATTGCAGTTCTCCAGCAAGTGATGAAGTGGTACAAGAGCAAAAAAAAAAAAAAAAATGGAAATAGTAACACCATCTTGATTGCAACTTGCAACAACACATGTCAACTCATCAAATAATTGTTCTAGATGCCACTAAGAATCAGGAAAACTGCAACCATGGGGAGGTAGCTAGGCATTGCATGTTTATAGCATACCATGTTAAGATAAATGTGCTCCAGTATGACCAGCTCCAAAAGAATCCAATGCCACCTTTCTCACTGCCAGCTAATGTCTGCAAGAGAGATGATGTAAGAGTCCAGACTGAGGGAATAGATAGATTAAAGAAAATTTCCAGACCATTACATGAATAAGATCGCCAAACATAATATGCGATTTAACGGGTACGTGTGCAATTTTTTTAGTCCTAAGAGATATAAACAGTAAAATTGACTGTTTCTTAAACCAAGATTAATAAACATACAAATTTAATGGAAGGTAAGTTCTATTTCATAGGCTTTGGGCTTGGTCATAGGATGAAAAGATGACATGCATGAAGGTACCCATATATAATATTAAGATATGTTAACTTGATTAATTTAGGGCTTCGCATCAGGCAAAGATAACCTGATTGATAATCATTTCTACTGCACCTGGTCATTATGCGACTGGTGGAACTAATCGATTATGGTGCTCAGCCTTCCAGCAGCTAGATAGGGCGTCAACACAAAATGCTTTCATGGTGCTAAGAATGAGGAGCTTAAGAAGCTGGACCACATACTTTGAATAACTTATTGGATTTTGATGCTGCTGGATGTTTTAATCCAATTGTTTAGCACCTTAGTTTGCATCGGTCAAAAATTGCTGCTACCTGCAGGAGGACTGTAACTCGTCTAGACTCTAGAGAGATGTTATGAAGGTACATTTTCCAATTTTGTGTTTTGCTAAACTCATTGCACAGTGAACAAACTCTATTCTTAGGCCGGAGCCCGGAAGTTACCAGAAACAAAAAAATATTTTGAGACTTCCGAGTTGTCTGAATCTAACAGAATGGTGAATAATGTCTGAATCTAACAGAATGGTGAATAACATGTGCGAATTGACGATTTACTGGGTTCACTGTGCAATGAACTATGTAAGATGTTGATTAAAGAGGGTTGATCGACAATCATCTATGGAGAATCAAGCAGTGTAGAAACAGATTTCTCTTGAGCTAGCAGGGGGCGCAAGCAGGTCATATGCAGTTCTCCTATTGTATCAATTTGCCTCAGGTATGTCATTCCTACTGTTTTTGTAAGAACTGTGTAACGAATTGGTGGTCTCTGAGACACAGGGGTGATGTCTATTGTCCAAATTTTCATCCAAGATAAGAAGCAGCAATACAGATACGAGCTTCACTAACATTATCTGCTCCAAGTCTTAACATGCAGCAAGCTGAGCCTCGCGGATCTAACATTATCTGCTCCAAGTCTTAACAAGCAGATACGAGCTTCACTAACATTATCTGCTCCGAGCTAAAATTTGGTTGGAATCCCCGCGTACACCTAATCGTCGAGAAACTTAAACATGCAGCAAGCTGAGCCTCGCGGATCTAACCGCACCGACAGGGGTTTTCGGATAGGGTGATGGTTGTGACTGGCGGTGGAGTGTGAGGGGAGGGAGGAAGAGACGAGGCGAGGGATCTGACCGTCCAGATGTCGGCGGGGACGAGGATGATGAATGATAGGGAGCAGAACCAGGCGTATCCGACGGTAGCGACGACGTAGCGCGGGACGCCGGGGCCGGCGAAGTAGCGGAGCGTCACGACGACCATGCCCAGCGTCAGGGGCAGCGATATCAGGTAGAACACCCACATCGCGCCGCCCTACCTCCGCTCTGCCGCGCCGACGGCCGGAGAAGGAGTCGGCGGCGGTGTCGGTGATGGAGCCGGGCCGGCTCAGAGCCGGAAGCTTCTCCTTGTCGCGGCGCGCGGGTGGACGTGGGGCCCGCGAGATCGCGGTGCTCTTTTGTCTCCGGAGAAGTGGAGAAGCGCACGGCGGGGGGAGGAAGAGGAAGGTGCTGGTGGGCCGAACACAACAGGGATCGTTCGGTGGAGTAGGGAAATGTCGGTCTGACGGGGAGTACTGGCACGCACGCAAAGTTCGACCCATTGTCCATTTGTCCGGCAAACAAAATCATAAGCAAAACTATTGTTCCTCAAAAAAAAAAGAGCAAAACTATTCCCTCAAAAAAAAAATCATAAGCTATGTTCACGACCATTTGCATTTTTATTCACTATATATCCATTGGTACTGTTTTGACCTAAAGTATTTTTTATTTGATACATGCCATATAAACATTCTTTGCTTTACTAGTGCAGAGCAAAAAAAAAATCATCTTATTATTGATATGTTCTAATGCGATCTTTTTTTCCTGATTACACAGTACACTCAGACACTAACAAGCACGCGCACTCATCTTTATGAACACACATACGCAAACCTTACTCTTATGAGCATCTTCGAATACTAAGTCAGCAAATCTTCGAAATTGACGAAGTCACCATTGGCGCCTCGCTGTCGACGAGAGCGTCGCTTGGAACTGAAAGCAATGCCGTTAAAACCCTAAGAAAATTCACTTCCACGGAAAGTCAAACACAGGAACTAAGGTGCTTACTTAGGCTCTAGTAACCACTACTACAGGCCCTTTCGCATCCTAATGTGACCTTTGACTAAACTTTTGACAATTGCATGTATTAGTGTGTAGTAAAATGCATTCAAAATATATGCACGCCCCCTAACTCATTTTCAAAAGATTCTTTGCTTCTCATTTTGATCTATAAAATATTCAGCATGTTCCGTTTTACTGTAGCGATTGTTAAAGAAATAACTGCGAACACTGTAGCTGCTGCTGAAGAAATAACTGAAACATTATAGCTGCTGCAAAACAGCGAGGCAAACAGACTGATTAAAGAAACTCTTTCTCGACAACACTAGGCATGTTCTTCTTAGCGGGCCCGATGAACCATTCGTTGTTTTCTTATATATCTCAGCTTGCAGCCTGTTCGGCAGGCTGCAGCTTCGGTTATGACTGCAGAAAAGTAACTGCGAACATTGTAGCTGCTGCTGAAAAAATAACTGCGAATATTGTAGCTGCTGCTGCTGCCTGCTGCAAAACCTCCAACCGAAGAGACTGTTGGTTAAAAAGAATCCTTGATATGTTACTGACTCGGATTCAATTGGCTTTGAGCCGAGTCATAGTCATGAATCAATCAGAGTTTATGTCTATAGCATGATGTGTGTGCTGATTAATCTATCAGAGTTTATGTCTATAGCATGATGTGTGTGCTGATTTTGTCGATCTTTAGATTAACGACTCTTGTTGTTTCTTCCTTTTCTTGCTTCAGAGTATACAACTTTCTCAAATGAAAAGCATGAAAAATGAAGTAATCAAACCACCAAAGGCGCCAAAACACACATTTTGGTAAAGATATCAGAAGGCGGGTGTGCTCATCCTGATTAAGAATTGGCACTTCCAACACCAATCATCATAATTCGTTGCGGAGAAGCACGTCAATCCCACGAACAACAAAAGATCCCTTGTCGATCATATGGTCGATGAACGGCGACGCGCCGACAAGCTCTCGGGCTGTTCGGCAGGCTGCAGCTGCGGCTGCAGAAAAAATAACTGCGAACACTGTAACGGCTGCTGAATAAATAACTGCGAACACTGTAAACTGATGATCGCCGGCTCGCCGGAGCTCTGTCTCAGACTCTGAGGTGCATTACGCACCTAGCCTTTCGCGCATACCCCGCACCTTTTTTTGGACAAGGTCATTCAGCCCCTGCGCCACGCGGGTGGGATCCCGCCGGCTCCTTGCCTCCTCAACGGCCGCCGCTTCCATTGCCCTCAACCTGTTCAGTATGACCGACAACGCGGAGGCGACGCGGCTGTCGTCCTCGAGCAGCTTCCGCATGGTTCCCCATGCGTCGCGGTACATCTTCGCTAGAAATTCTCGGCACCCGCGGCTCGGGAAGAGCTCCTCCAAGGACACCCTGCGCCGGCCGTGTGACACGGGTACACCGCGCGCGCGCTGCTCTCTCTGCAGCTCCTCCACGCGCGCCATCGTGGCAACCAGCTTTGAGTACCCCGTCTCGAACTCCCATGCCTCCCTGAACCTCGAAAACTCGGTCTGGTCGTCGTCGTCCCGCGCCGCGACGCCACGGCCCGTGCCATTCGCCGCGCCGGCGAGGGGCGCGCCACGGTTCTCGCCGTCGTCGGCGTGAGGAGGTTTCTTGACTCTGCTTGGCCTGCTGCTCCCCACGGCGTCTGCGCCGGCGTACGAGATGGGATTGCACTTCGGCTTCGGGTCATCGTGGTCGTGGAGGCGACGTTTCTTGGCTCTGATCGGCCTGCTACGCCCGGCTGCGTCCGCGTCAGCATTGGGGGCGGCGGCGTAGTACGCAGGCATCGGGCCATCGTCCAGACCGGGTTTCTTGGACCTGCTTCGGCTTCTACATTTGGTTGCGTCCACGCCAGGATCAGCAGCGTGCTTGCGCTTCCGTGTCGGGCGACGCTCTTCCCGCTCCGCCTTTGCGCATGGCGGCGGATCGTCCCTGGTAGGAAGGAATTGGGCGAAACGGTGGAGTAGGTCGCCGTTCGCCGATCCGAAAACCAGTCTTACCCTTGCGTAGATTTGATGAGCGTCCAGTCCTCGCTCCTCGTCCAAGCGGAGCAGCTCGGCGAGGAGAGTGTCGTACAGCTTCATGTCCGCGCGCTTTACCCGCTCCAAGAACTGCTTAGCCTCCTCGTCCGGATCGAGGAAGACCTTGAACCGATCGGCGAGGTCAGGGTGGCCATGGAGGAGCTCGTTCGCGCGTGCCACGACGGCACGGGCGTCGGTGGTCACGCCATTGCAGAAGTCCGTGAGAAGGGTGAAGAATTCCTTTCTGATGACAGGGTTTGACGCGAAGCGGTCCTCGATCAGTTGCAGGAGGTCGATGGCCTCCGTGATCCCCTGCATCGGGTACCGCTCTGGCGGCTGCGCCATGGCTGCTCCTCTGCTCTGCAATGGCACGGGAGCAAGGATGCGTGTTTGTTCTGTATGCTGCGTGCCGGCGTGCGCACCCGGGTCATCCACGGGAACGAACTCTCATTTGATTCGAACGCGGACACCTCAATTTTTCTTCTTATCTAAAACGTGTTTGATCCGGAGAGGTCGAACGCATAACCACAGTACATGTAGCTAAACCAACTCATTTGATATTTGATGACAACGGAAAAGCAAAACCGTTCCTAGTAGTACATTGCTTATTGCGCAAGATATAAGAGAACCGGTTGATAAAACAGATGCTCTAATTGGCACACGTTCCTCAGACACGACGTTGACTCTTATTCGAAACGATCGATCTACTCGACGTTGACCTGGAAGACGTCCTTGCGCTGCTCCTCCTTAACCTTGGGCACGGTCACCTTGAGCACGCCGTTCTTCATCTCGGCCTTGATCTTGTCCATCTTGTACACCTCCGGCGCGAGCTCGATGCGGCCGCTGTACCGCGAAGGCGTAGCGGCCTCGACCTCGCCGGCCTCCTTCTCGCCCTCGCCCTTGATGACCAGGCTGTTCTGCTCCGCCCACACCTTGACGTGCTCCTTGCCCAGGCCGGGCATGTCCACCCGCAGGTGCAGGGCCTCCTCGTCCTCCTTGGCGTCCCAAGCGCGACGCATCGGTGCGGCACGGCCGCCGGGCGCCGCCGCGAAGTCGTCCATGAGGCTCAGCAGGCGGCCGAGGCTCTGCGTCGCGCCGAACGGGTCACGGAACACATCTGCACGTGGACGAAAATGGAGTCAGCTCCCTCGTGCCCATTACAATACTGTCGATTGACTCAATTTTAGTAACAAATTGAGTGAAGGATGCGAAAGCATGGCGCGAAGATGACGACTACCTGAGAACAAGCTGGGAACGGCGTAGTCACGGCCGCGGCGCTGGCTCTCGTACTCGCGGACGCTGTCCTCGTCGGACTCGCCACCCTCGTAACGGCGGAGCGGCGCGCCGGTGTTGTAGCCGCGGAGACCGCCGGCGACGGCCACCGGCCTGACGACGGAGCCGGCACCAGACGCGGATGACGCGGCCAGGAGCTTCTCCAGTGCACGGACCAGCGGGACCCTCTTCGAAGCCATAGAGGATGCCATGGCACTCACGATCTGATCACCAGCTCACTCCTCTCCCACTGTTTATCTTCCTGTTCGTGGATTCTTGCGGCGTGGGTGCCGTAGGAATGTGGAGGAAGCTTAAATAGCGGTGGAGATGCTTGGGGAAAAATTCAGAAGGTTCAGGAAGCACCTCTGTCGCCTGTGGCAGCGGAAACTTCCAGAATGCGCGCGAGTGCCGCCGCTCGCGATCTGTTCGGTTAGGCGGGCCCACCTTCCAGGTAAAGAGACTCAACGCAATGAAAGAGAGATGCGGGCGCGTCATCGGATCGGGCGGGAAACAGGCCCAATGTAAAGTGAATGAAAGCCCATAAGGACGAGCAAATTCGCAGTCCGTTGAAGGCCCACCTAGCTCTTCTCGCGCCGTCCCCTTGTTCGCTGTTGCCCCAACGCCGCAGCTGCCTCGGCCCTCCACAGAATCGCTGCCTCGCTGGTCAGATCGGAGAGGCCAGGGAAGCTCACGCCGCCATGGACGAGGAGGAGCATGAGGTGTACGGCCAGGAGATCCCGGAGGACGGCGACATGGACGGCGCCGACGTCGATATGTCCGGCGCCGGGGAAGACGCGGCGAAGGTACCACCACCCCTATAGATCCCTGTCTCGGGCTAAGCCCTAACCCTATGTCCGTACGGATGGCTGACCCCGTGGCCTTGGCTCAGCTGCAGGAGCTCGACGAGATGAAGCGCAGGTTGAAGGAGATGGAGGAGGAGGCCGCCGCCCTCCGCGATATGCAGGCCAAGGTCGCCAAGGAGATGCAAGGTTTGCCTTCTCTACGCACTCAACAACCTACCCGTCGACGCTTGTACTTTTGCGCCGTGGTTAGGCTAGATCAGACCTGTTCGATCTGCTACGCTGTATTCTTTGGACGATCTGTACATAAAGTAAGCTTTAAGACTGTTCGATCAAATTGTGAATCAGTGCCGGTAATTGGTAGTAAATACGACCAGATTCGTTAGTTGTTAGCTTGCTTGGTTGTCAACTTGTAACTAATCCTGCATCTGCTCTGTTCCTGTTCTCGTTAACCTGTTTTTGCGTGTTCATCAACTGTTTATACAGTAGGATAAAGTTCCAATTCTTTCACTTTAAATAATGGGTTAATCGGATATTTGCCATTACAAATTTCACAGATTGGAAATGCACCATTAAACTTCTTTGACTCGGGTTAGTGCCATTATAATTTTGCCTCGGTTTGAAATATGCCATGTTGTACGTATATTGGCTACTTGGGGCCACCTGCAGCGTTACATAGTTGCGTATGTCCAGTATTACCCCTGCCTCCTGCTGTACTCGGCGCTCGCCCCGCCTACGCCGCCGTCGACGGCCGTGCGGGCGCGCTCATGGGGCTCCTCTTCCTCGTTGCCTTGGCCGCCAGCTGCGTCCTCGCCGAGTGCCTCGGGTTTGCGCGCTCATAGAGGGTCGTCCTTGCCACACAGCCTCTTCCATTGGATACGGCAGTTCGTCGACCACGGCAGCAAGCGCGGCTGGGCGCTGGATACGGCAGTTCCTCGACCACGCACGCGGTCTGGCGTGGATCCGGTGCGGCGGCGGCGCACGGAAATTCCTTTGATCCAGGTTCTTGTCAATCCTCCTCAAGCTTTGCAATTTGTTGACCTTGTTCTTGTTTCTGCGGTGCCCTTTCCTGTTCTGAGCGCAAATTACAAGGATGTTTAGCTCCGGCTTTCTCCCATGGATTTTTTTCCCTTCCTATTTGCTCTTATCGCTAATTGGGTGCGTTGATTGAGTTTTTGGGCATATATATAGTTTGTTCTTGGCAATACAAAACATGCGGTGCAGCGGCTGTGATGTCGTGGCCATGCGTTGGCATAGCGGCGCCGCCGCTGTCATTCCTGCCGGAATGCGTAACCATGGCCCCGCGCTCCAGTGCGGGAATTGGATTAGGGGCGGCGGGATTTGGCTCAAGGCGGCAAGATTTGGAGTAGGGGCGGCCGGATTTTGAGCAGCGGCGGCGGAATGCAGGTAAGGGGCGACGGAATCGAAGCTGGCATCAGGGCGGCGAGCTCCTGCAAGCGTCGACGCGGCATACTGCGGGCGGGCAGGCAGAGGAGGAATATGGGCGTGAAATGTTCCACCCGTCCATGGAGTCAAAGCAGAGGAGAAAGGGCAATATGGACCATACGCAAATACGTAGCACTGCAGGTGGCCCTAAGTTGCCAATATACGTACAACATGGCATATTTCAAACCGAGGCACAATTATA
Source organism: Eragrostis curvula (assembly GCA_007726485.1). Classification (NCBI taxonomy): domain Eukaryota; kingdom Viridiplantae; phylum Streptophyta; class Magnoliopsida; order Poales; family Poaceae; genus Eragrostis; species Eragrostis curvula. The sequence goes on along the minus strand of CM017439.1, from coordinate 7,217,978 downwards.
ATGGCACTAGCCTGAGTTAAAGAAGTTCAATGGCAAATTTCCAATCTGTAAAATTTATAATGGCAAATATCCAATTAACTTAAATAATTGCATGAAGTACATAGCTTCTAAACAACTTTTTATCTCGTATTTCATTGCTTTATTTATTTGCCATGTGTGCAAATCATATTAGGTTTTGCTTATCACACTGAAGTGGCCGATTCCACTTGTAGAGCTTGAGTCAGGAGTCGGGGAGGCTGGCTTCTACAATTAATCAAAAAATTAGTACACACTAGCTAATTATCTGTTTACGCCCATAGTCAATTCATTCTTTTACGCTGTATGCTTGCTTCCACGGACGCCTCTTGTGCCCTTTCAAAATGGTAGCACTAAAGACAACAAATGCCATCAGATAACTTTCTGAATGGAGCATCAAACTTCGGTTTATGTTTAAGTACAACCTTACCTTGTTTGTGATGGCTAGATTGATCTAACATGTTTAGTTTGATACTTTGATGTTTAGTCTAATTTTTTTAAGCTTTCTGATGGCTCAGGTCTTACTTCCTGGAAGTTCTCTTGATATAATAGTTCTTCTGTTTTGCAGGAGGAGACCCTAGTGCATCTACAGCTGAGGCGAAGGAGCAGGTGGATTCCCGCTCTGTATATGTTGGAAATGTAAGATAATCATTATCTCTCTCACATTGTGCATCTGTGTGTGTATGTCATAAAATATGGAGTACGAAACATGTAAATATGCACGATACAATAGGGTCGCACTCACATAATTAGAAATGTCATTAGCGTGCTTTGCTTAGTTATGAAATGCTCATCTTAAAAAAAAAAACCTGCTTTGCCGCTCCCATATTTTGAAACTCAATGGATTGCTTGGCATGGCTAGTTGGCTACAGATTTGATTTAGACCCTGGTGTCTTGCTATCATAATAATTGTTAAATCTTGTTCCTCATTTGGGTACTGTCAATGCTTGGTACCATCCTCAGAATTCTATGTGCCCTCATCGCCGCGTTTCTTTTTGTGTGATAATCATTGTTTGCTAACAATACTTGTCGATAGTTTTTCTATATCTCTATGGTATTCTATTTTTGTCCATTAATTAAGTAATGGTAATGGTCGCAGGGGTAGTATGCTTGATCAAGCCATTCAAAATTGACTATGGGCATCTGGCCCTCATTTTAAAGTTGGCTTAGCGAAAAAAAAAGAAAAAAAAGGATTGAAAATCTGTGAAAAAAATTAAAAAAAAAGTGTATGAAAAAAAAAGAAAGAGAAAAGAGAGATAAAATATTGACATTCTAGGTTAGAATACAACCATGAAGAAAGCAACGGAAGCCAGCACAAAGGTGTTGTATACACTTGGGAGGATGCTTTTGGCTGGAGCCTGCATCTGATGTGGCTTGCTTCGTAGATGCTGGTCCAATAAGACCACCTGAGTGGTGGCTGTGCATAGTTATGACATGTAAGTGCAACAGTGGGAACCTTAATATTGGCTCTTTTTTTTTTCCTCTTTTTGAACTTGTGCTCTGCCTATGCTCCCTTCTCCTTCGCCTTTTGGTTCTACCATATCCCTGGAAATTTATGTATATGAAGCACGCCATTTTGACTTCTTTTTCTTACTAACTTGCGAATAAAAGGTTGCCTAACCTTTAAGTTCATATGAGGGACATGCAGAGGACAAATCTTTGCAGTAGAAGCTTATGATGTTAAAAAATTGCTTAACATTGCTGGCTGTACTACCAAAAAAAAAAAAAAAGACTACTTGGATTTTCATTCCTTGAAATTGTGATAGTGCTCAAAACAAAAGGTTTTGGATTTTTATTTCATTCAATCATGAGTATTGACCACTTCCTTTTCTTTCTATTTTATTTCTTCTGACTCTTTGACTTGCATATCTTGAGTATAACCATCAATATGATCTTTTGCAGTTTACTTTACTTCAATGTATATCTCTTAAATCTTGGTTTGATGTTTATCTCGCATATTACACATTTACCATTCTAATTCGTAGCATATCAATTTCCCCCCTGAAGTAACCCTGACCAAATCTGTGATATCATTTGTGTACGAATTGTTAGTGCCTTACAGAATATTGTTCTTTGTGGGATATAGCTGCCAGAAAATGAGTCTTTTTAGATAATTAACTTTCAAAATGAGAATAGCCTTCAGGATAGCGAGCTCATTTTCTTAGAGGAATAACAGTCATTTTAGATAATCCACCATTTAATAGTTTAATGCCAACTTTGCCTCATATGTTGGTGACTGGACTGATGATCACCGATGGCTTTTGTCATGTATATATGGCCTGTTTGTTTGCGGCATGCAGCATGCCAGCCGCAGGCTGGGAGCTCTGCCTGAACAGTAATGACTAATAGAGTAACATCAAATGTGTCATGAACGGGGCGGAGCTAGAGGGTGGACAGCACACCCTGAGGTCCAGCCCAACAAGCATTTGTAGCAATGTAGCACGTGCCACAATAGCTTCTCTCTCTCTCTCACCTTTTTTTTTTGCCTTTTTTCCTTTCTCGGCCCACCCAAGCCAGCCCAATTAGCCTTTGGCCCACCCTACAGCCTAAACCTAGCTTCGCCACTAGTCATGAAGACATGAATGTTTTGCTTGCACACTTTGTATTCTTGGTACCAGAAATCATCTCTTCTGAGTTCCCATATTGACGATAACATGCTCTGTTGAGTTATCAGCGCATTTGGGATAAGAGTTCTTCGTAATACTCTTTTACTCATTGCTCAAAACTGCTAAAACAGTTTCAAATTGAACCTTGTGTCAGTTAATTAATTTACGTAAGATATGATCTTATATTCAGTTGTCCACTCAGCACAGACCAGATCACATCATTTGTACTCATACAATCGTATACTTCAGGTTGATTATGCATGTACCCCAGAAGAAGTTCAGCAGCATTTTCAAGCTTGTGGAACTGTCAATCGAGTGACAATCTTGACTGACAAGTTTGGGCAGCCGAAGGGTTTTGCTTACGTGGAATTTCTGGAACAAGAAGCCGTTCAGGAGGCTCTTAATCTAAATGAATCTGAATTACATGGTCGCCAGATTAAGGTACAAAAACGCTAGGAAGCCCTGATGCAATCCCATGAGTTAAAGAACGCTTCTAAACAGCCCTTTACCCTTCATTTGTAACTCAGACCTATTGCTGTGTGCTTGACAGGTTGCACCGAAGAGGACTAATGTCCCTGGGATGAAGCAGCGTCCACCACGCGGTTATAATCCATACCATGGATACCCAAGATCATACGGAGCACCATATTTCCCGCCATATGGTTACGGGTAAGTGTTGTGGTCTTCTATATTGTGGATTCCTATAAAATTAATTTTCATTTCTAATATTCTTTTTTTTTACTCAAAAAACTACAGGAGAGCTCCTAGATTCCGCCGCCCTACGCGCTACAGACCATACTTCTGAAGCTATGAGGTCATTATGTGCAAAACCAGTCATAGTCCCGGAAATAATTCAACTTGCTGCTGCTTCATTTGCTATATTCATGTAGACATACTATTGTGGGTGAATGCTCCTTATCACCTTTTGCGACATCTGTTTAACTGCCGCGAGGGGCAATATGTACCATTTGGCTTGCTGTAATGCAGGATGTAGTAACTATAAAGCAGAATTATGTTATTGTTGTTTGCGTGTTTGTTCAGAAGGTATTCTAGTTACACTTTAGAACGGAAGTGTTTCCTATGGCTTCGTAAGGCTCTTTCCAAGTGTAGAAGGGCCGGGGAAATGGATCATCCGTATGCTTCCAGATGAAGCCAAACAGTCACGGTACAGCTAAAGTACAATTGTCAGTGTGCATACCACTATACCAGTAAGGCCACCTGCAGGGAACGATTCTGGTATGCTGTTATGTTTCGTTTCCTGGCTGTGCCCGGCATTTTCACTGACGTTTGGAACAAAGGAATTTCAAAGGAACTCGTTCCCAAGGAAATTTTCCTAAACTTGGTGTTTGGAATGGAGGAATTATGAATTCCTTTCCAGAGGAAAGGAATGGCTCCCTTCACAAAACGTAGGCAATAAACCATGAGGAAAGGAAAGGTTGGAGCTAAAGGAAACTTTCCTTTGTTTTGCTTATTGCCTTGGCTGTGCATGCAAACTGGTCTAATTAGCTAAAGTACATGTCTGCTTTGAATCTAATTGACCTGGGCTTATGTACATGCGTGCTTGGTGCTTCATTGCTTTGTGTGTTAGCAAATGACATATAGGAATGGATTCCCTTAAGAAATAAAGTGAGCAGTTAAAGGTGACAAGAGGTTAATAATCTGATTTAAGTGCATTCAATAATAATTGTTGACTTTATAAATAATTTATTTAGTTGTAATGCATTTTGATCCTGTGTTTATCATTCCTGTATTCCAAACACCTCAAATTTTTTGTTCCTCTGTTTTGGATTCCTGCGGTTTTGGCACTTTTTCCTTTTCTGTGTTTTCTCTGTTTCTGTATTTTTTCCTATTCCTGTGTTTTTCATTCCTTTGTTCCAAACAGGGCCAGGTTTCCTGGTTGCTACAGCAGGCGGGGTTCCAAACTATACAATGATGTCTCATTCAGCGTGTGGATCGTATCAGTGTCAGTTAGTCGTCGTCGTCCAGATTCCCAACGCGTCGACCATGAGGCCGGGCCATCCAATTTCCAAGAGCGGCCAATGTTCGTTTCCAGGGGTCTAAATTTTAGAGGGGCGACATTAAAGAAAATATTGTTATTTAGAAATATTAAATAAAGTTTAATTACAAAACTAACTGTAGAATCCCGGGTCTAATTCACGAGAAGAATCTAATGTGGGTAATTAAGCCATGATTAGATGATGGTTACTGTAGCATCACTGCAGTAAAACATAGATTAATTAGGCTCATTAGATTTGTCTCGAAATGAGCATTAATCTGCCAAAAAAAGTTTGTCATTAAATTTTATTTAATGTTCCTAAATAATAAGATTCTCTTTCATTTTAAAAGTCTAAAATTTAGAGGGTGGAAACGAACACCCCCGAAGGCACTGAGCTTCTTGTCAATTAGTCAGCTCCTCCTTACCCGTTTGTAAAATTTGCAAATCCGAGCTTCAGTTTACCGCAGGCAAGCTGAGCAGGCAAAGCTTCCTTTAGGACTAAAGTTTAGGCTAAAGTTTTTGCTATTTAAAGGTATTAAATAAAGTGTAATTACAAAACTTTTTGCAGAAACCTGGGCTACTTTGCGAGAAGAATCTAATGAGAGTAATTAAGCTGTGATTAAATGATAGTTACTATAGCATCACTGTAGCAAAACATAGCTTAATTAGGCTCGTTAAATTCGTCTCGTAAATTAGCACCCATCTATAAAAAGATTTTGTAATTAGATTTTATTTAATACTTTTAAATAGCAAGATTCTCTGGACTAAACTTTAGAACTAAAAGAAACTAACAGGCCCATACTCTCATGTGAAATATAGTAGTATAACTTTTTTCCTTCCTTTTTCCCACCATTCCGTCACAAAGAATTAACAGTATATTGCAAATGGCCTCTCATTGCTATCATGATTCTGATTCTAAAGAGAGTTACAGTCTACAGAAGCAGCAACAAGTTGATAAGGTGTTTAGCAGTCCTACTCCTACATGCCATTGTGAACCACAAGTTCCAACAAAGAATCTTGCAAAGTTAATAAAGCTAGGGGACAAAAGCATGGCAGGTGAGGTGAGAACGCATGGAAAACATAAAACCAAAAGTGCAACGAACATGGCTTGGGTCGCAAGAGTACAGACATCCTATTCAGAAATCCTCATTAACAATCCTGATGCCGGTGTTGATTGTAGATTTCCAAAAAGTTAATCCCTTTCTTATCCTTTTGAGACCACACTGATCAAGAAAGATCTCAGCCACAGTTCCATAGGCCACTGCAAAGTGTAGTACTAATATTTGCCAAAGATATCTACAAGGCGCGGCTAGTGTTGCCGCACCTTGTAGAACGTCTCTCCTATGCCATTTTTATCCTTTTTTATTTCCTTTCTAGACCTGGGTAACCCACTCGCCAGTCTCTCCTATGCCATTTTTATCCTTTTTTATTTCCTTTCTAGACCTGGGTAACCCACTCGCCAGTCCTTTTCTTCTTTTTAACACTCACACGCATACGCTCATGCTCAACTGTATCATATACCATAAACGTGTTGCTATTGACATTCACATGCCATGTATAAAAGTAAAATAAAAATAGTCATAAATGCAAAATCCATGTCAGTCGAAAACTCGAAAGCCGAATGAACATGTTTCACCACCGGGACATCTGAGACCGTCGGGATTCACTATTCTTCAGGCTAAGCATATAAAAAGGTACTCCCTTTATTTCAAAATATAGGTATTTCTAGCATTCAAATTTTTTGTCAAAATATAAGTAGTTCTTGATTCCCAAGGCAACTTTCTCACTTGCCAGTGCATTATTTCCTGTGCCTATCTCTATCTCTCTCCTCCTTCACTGCTTAGGCCCCCTTTGGTTTGTAGGAAAAACGTAGGAAAAATGTAGGAATGGAAATCCTATAGGATTTATCCCTAGGCATGTCTTTGGTTCACAGGAATGGAGCAAAGGAAAAACACAGGAAAGTTTCCTTTGCCATCGATTTCACGGGAAAAAGTACAGGAAAAAAGAATCCACTCCGAGCTCTTTTTTCTCGTCTCTTCGCGTAGGAACGAGGTAGAATGGACGCTGTTATCACTAATCCGACTGAGCGCCGTAGTTGCTCCTTGCTTGACTCCGCAAGCACCGCTCCCACCGCTGCTGAACGTGCCTGCGTATCCCACAGCTGCTCTTGTTTGAAGCTCATTTCGTATCTGGATAGAGGAGAGAGAGACTGGGTGAAGAACTGAAGATTGAAGAAGATAGGCTCACGGCCTCACGGCCATGGGACGCAGGTGCGGGCTGAAGACAGGATCCATCCACGTATGCAAAGCAATGATTAGCACAAAGTGATGTTTTTGTTCTAATTAGATCTTAATTAACTTAGATAAATAATTAGCACAAACATTTGTCTCTAAAATTCCTGTGTTTTTCCTATGCTCATCCAAACATCAATTTTGGAAAGTTTCCTATGTTTTCCAATCCTCTGTTTTGCATATGCAATCCTATCCTATTCCTACGTTTTTCCTATTCCTGCGTTTTTAGTTTCCTGTGTTGCAAAGGGGGCCTTATTGTTTTCTGTGCCCATCATTTTTTTCACTCCTTCTTAGTTACTGTGCTCAAACCTAAAACTGCAGATAATATGAAACGGAGGGAGTACGTATAGACTAACAAAGGAACTTTGAATTCATTCCACTGGACCATTGAACAATGGACAAGGAAAAAATACATTTCAATGTACTTCCTCCGTTTTTAAATAATTGACACTGTTGACTATACTATTCACACTTTGACCGTTTAATAATTTTTAAAATACTTAATTATATAAATTAAATATATGATTATTAGATGTGGTGTAGATAGTATTTTAGTAACATAATATATTTATAAGAGTTTAATTATGTATTAATGCAAAAATAATTATCAAAGTTGGAACAATAAAAGTTAAAAGTGTCAAGTAACGGAGGAAGTAACCCAAAATGCAGATAATCTCAAGATTACTAGAACCAGTACAGATCATAACCAGGAAGCATCAAATATTTGGCCAGAGGCATCCTCTCAGACCTGACCATACCTCAAGGCAGAATCTAGCGTGCAGCGCCAAAACTTGCAGAGGCGCAGGCCGCAGCAGAGACCGGGGCTAGCTTGTCTTGCAAGAGACAATCGCCATGCCAGGCACGGATGCCACTGATTCCCTCCGATTCTGAGAAAAGATCCGCTAGGATCAGGCCGTCAGGCCACCATGGTCCTCGGCTTAAAAGCGGAGGAGCTTTTAGCTGCTTGCGTGTGCCCGGGGCGTTGTGCTGCCATGCTGCATTGACATGTGCTGCACCAAAGCAGGCCCTCTTAGAGCAAGCCCAATAGCTGTCTTACCGACAAGTTTTGTCAGAAAAAGTATGCACAGGTGAGAGAGAAACAGAGAAAACAAGCAAGCTTGTAGCTTGCAGACGCGACGATCGCCTGATCAGTTTGCTGCTACTGCCTGTGGGCCTGCCATCATTTCTTTTTTGCAACGATGGGCGCGTCTGTTGAACGGCTTGTCTCGTCCGTGGGTTGCTGCCTTGTCGGTAAGACAGGTTACTGGGCTTGCTCTTACATGTGCTGCACCAAAGCAGGCCCTCTTCTCCACTGCGGTGCCCCTTGCGCTGCAGGCCACGTCTGCTGCACATCTCTCTTGTCCAATAGATGGAGGCTGCACAAGCCACGCCATCGATGCATTGGACTGTCTCCATTGGTAAACTCAGGCACTGTTCTTTTTTAGGACCGCACTGGTGAAATGTCACCAGGCATGTTGATTTGCTTCATGTAAACACCAAAGTTTACATCTAGATTGAACTATTAGCAGTCCACTTCACATATCTGCAAGCTAAGGGAGTACAGAAACATATCTGCAAGCTCAGGAACACCACACGCACACGCACACCACACCAGTCCCCAGAACTGTTCAGGCAGGGTGAAAATCGTCAGGGCATGCACAGCTTTCACGGTGACGCCGGCCAGTCGATGCCGGCGAAGTTCTCGTTGAAGCCACCGCCGTAGAACCTGACCTCCAGGTTCTCGAGGCCCTGGCCGTCGTCCCAGATGGCCTCGTCGTCGCTGCCGACGGCGTAGTAGTCGTCGACGTCGTCCATGAACTCCCACGAGTAGATGGACGAGTCGTCGTCGTCGTCCGAGTAGTCGGAGCACTCCTCCCAGTAGCTGTTCTCGTAGCAGTCGTCGACGCCCGGGCCCAGGACGCGCAGGCCCGGGTGCCTGTCCCGCAGCAACTTGTCGTCCACGGTCCAGCAGCCGCGCAGGTCCAGGAACTTGAGCTCCCGGCACTGCCCCAGGATCTCCGCCACCGCGTCCGTCGTGATCAGCATGTACCCCATCTCCAGGTGCCGGAGCTTGGGCATGCTGCACGCGATCGCGTGCGCCTCGTCGTGCTGGCACAGCTTGTTTGCCAGGTCGATCGGGTGCATCACTCGCCGGAGACCCACCAGGGACTTGCAGTGCTTGCCAAACGCCTCCAGCGCGCGAGCTCCGATCTTGGTGCAGCTGCTGATGTCGAGGAAGGTGACGTTGGATAGCCGCGGCGCCACGATCTCCACTATGGAGTCGCTGATCTCGCTCCTTGGAATCTCCAAGACCCGAAGAGCGCGAGCACTTGTCATTTGTGAAGGGAAAAGAGAACAGGGTCAGGTATAATACTGAAAGAACAGGCACTGCAATTCAGAAAATTTGGCTACTAGTTAGTACTACAGTAGAAAGACCATGTGTGCATGACAGAACAATAGGACGTGTAATCGTGAGAGCTTGGGTGCATAGTAACTGTGTGCATGTGCATGACAGTACTTGTGTTTGTACTTGTGATTCCAATAATTTGTACAGTATTTCTCATAAACAGATGATCTATTGGCCCAATTCAGAACAGAAATATCAAAACCTAAGTTCACTATGCAGAAAATTCAGAACACACATCAAGTGTTCTGCTTCCTAGTAAATCCATATCCAAAAAGTGGGAATTTGGGACTTGAACAAATAACAGTAGTTTGAAAGCTAAGTTTGTTTGTGCCTAAACTCCAATCTCAAATTTTAAAAAGGTGCAATATTGGCACTTTGGCAATCTAATCAAACAGACTGATCCAATCAACTCAGATGAATAAATGGGCCCGAATTTACAGATCACTAATCAAAGACAATTGGAAGTCTGAACTCTGAACTATTTCAATCATACACGATGCAGAGCCTGACTTTATCTTCCCTCATGACCATCTGAATGTACAATCTAGCATATGCAGTTCTCTACCAGGAGCATGGAATTCAAATTTTACAAGGTAACAAGAAATTCACAGGAATCATGCAGAATCGCAGGAATGGTTCAGCTAAAATTATGCAAAATGGAAGGACGAAAGAGCATCCACCAGAATTCACACTTACTGGTCTCCGATAAACGAGAGGAGCGGGTCGCAGGGCAGCCCGGAGACGCTGATGCGGCGGCACGAGCCGCCGCTGCGGGCGACGAGCAGCTCGACCATCCGCCCGATCTGCTCCGGCTTGCTCTGCTGCTGGCTCCAATCCTCGATGTCGATCTCCTGCCAGATGTAGGGGCCGGCGACCACCCGCCCCCACGATTTGCACACCCGCGGCAGCACGGTGAGCACCTCCTGCAGCGGCAGGTTGCGGAAGATGAGCCCCAGCGCGTCCGGGAGCAACTCCTCCCAGCACCTGTACTCCTCCGACTCCCCCATCACTCCCCTCACCTGCAATGAGCCAAAGGACCGGTCTTTACAAGCTATCCATGGTGATTGAGGAATGAATGTTTCAACTACCAAGATGAACTGCCGCAACTAAACATGCGAAGGGGAATCATTTTGTACACCAACTCTCACCAAGGAAATTGAGAGTCAACCAAATATAGATCTTGCAGGGAGACTGAGGCAACCGGGAAAAACTGAACAATTTGAGAGATCAGAGAGGTGCTCGTAAAAGATACAAACATGGAATGGATTGGATTTTTAGCCAGCAAGCTCAAGTATTTTCTACTCAGAAACAGAAAGGAGAGCAGAGAACATAATTCCTTGCTCCAACCAAGAACCAAGACCTACTTATTTCTATTTCTTCCTAGGGAGTGGGGGCTGCTTACCTTGGAGATCACTCAATAGACAGAGATGCCAAAAGTAGCAGCCTCCCAGCAGCAAAAACGGCTTGTGTATGCTGTGAGCAAACCCGGGGATGGCAACACCTATCAAGAACAAAGTCATGGCGTCAGATAAGAATCAGATGTAAGCATCATCCAAAAGTTAGACAACAAAAGAAGCTTAATTAAGCGGCACTAACACTGACTCCAATCACAGGGTACCAGGAAGAGGAAGCCACAGATCTAAAAAGGGAGGGCTCTTGCAGGGATGAAAAGGGACAGGGGCAGCTTGCCAATTGGTGCTCATCCCCACATACCATACCACACCACGGCCAAACAAACAAAAGGTATGGCTCCAGATATTTGTGGGGAAGAACGCAAAAGCTTCGCCCTTTTAGGCTCAAAGCAAAAGACGAGAAAAGGGGGAAGAATATAATCTGTGAATCTGTCCTACAATAATTAGCAGAAGAGCACCGCAAGAAACAGTTTCAGGATAGGGGGAGCGATTTAATGCCCGTGTATTTACCTGATTGATGATGTGGAGACGAAAGCCCAAACTCCAATTTGGATCTGCAGGAGGTAACAGCTGATGGAGGGAGGGACTGGCCCTGGCTGGAGAGAGAATCGAGAGGGTGACACTACTGCAAGTGAGAATGGTCGGTAGAAGAAGAAGACTGAACAAGGCTGGCTTTCGTGCGTGCGTGTGTTCTCGAGGAGGAGAAAACACGAGGGGCGCGCAGCGTGGCGCAGGTGTCCCTGCCGATTTCGCACGGCATGGAGAGTTTTTTTTTGGCAATGTCCTTTGACAGGAAATTCGGACAAGTTTTCACTTCTCGTCGATAACAAAAAGTACAACAAAGTGTAAAGTGGTATAAAATGGTAACGTAAGTAATAACTGAAATGAAATGAGAAGAATCCTATTAAGGTGTAGTATCATGTTGACTTCAGAGAGTGATACCTATACTTGCTGAAGTCGTTCTCTGTCAATCAATCCACTGATTTTACTAATGATTCGACGGTTCAGTATGACCCTGATGAAAGGCAACTTACAGTAGTAAATTATTGGGGTGGCGCTAGTGGATTTGTAATCAAAAGTAACTACTGGCACATCAACACTGCTGTGCATTAGGATATGCGAGGACGTAGTAGGAGTAAAAAATAATACTCCTCCTAAGGAATCGCATTACTGAAAAGTCAGCAGACAGCGTCATGTCAATGTGCAATGCACCAATCCAGTGCTACCATGAAAAACCACCTGCTTCCCCATCCGATGCCGTTTCAGCCGTTAGTTGCGTGACAAGTACTAATCCAGTGCTACCATGAAAAACCACCTGCTTCCCCATCCGATGCCGTTTCAGCCGTTAGTTGCGTGACAAGTACTGTGTGTCGCAACAGTTGATGCCTCTGTCTGTTAGAGTTGGCACTTCGGCGACGCGACCCCGGCGATGTAACGGGCAGCCAATGCCGGTGGTTACTCCTCGCAAACGCGGTTACTGAAACTAATCAAGCACAAAGCAACACCAAACTGATCTGACTTTTTTACCGACAGTGTCTAAGAACGCCTGGAATTTTTATTGGTAATTTGCCTTCTTTTTCTGCTGATGGCATTTTCTTTTTGTTTCGAACCTTGTTCATCACCTACCAACCTAGTCACTACCCTCTATAGTAGCATGCATGTGAATGTGTCTGCAGGACGGTGCGAATTGTTTGTTGATTTGCATGGCGAGAAGGCCAGTGGGACAAGTGTGGATTCCTCTCCTGTTGAGTTGAATCACAAGGCCGTGGCACCGTGCCCCTGTCGGCTGTAGCCTGTAGCCCACACTGGCGCTCAGGAGCCACGCTGGTTTCTTGTTTTCAGACAATTTGCACGAGTGCGTGTGAGCACTGTGACGGAGCACGATTTCTTAACCTGTTTCCGTTTATCGAACATGTGTCTATGAATAATCCGCGGAAAGTAGTAGTTCTCGTAATTGGCAAATACGACTGAAAGAAAACTTTAATCTAAAATGCTTCATTCCAAATTTTGCTAGTAGTAAAAATGAAACATTTCTTTTTCCTTATCGAAACACAGATGATTCGAGTTTGTCACCAGCGTATGGTCGAATCAAGTGAAACGCCTCCTCATTTCGTCTTTACCTTGTGATGGGGACGCGCCAACGAGTGTTCAATGGTGGATTCCGCTCTTCCCAACCATGCCTCTCTAATGCTAGGCTGAGTGGTTAAAGAGAACCATGAACTAGCTTAAACCCCGCAAAATTTTAAACCTTGCGATATTCCGATGACACTTACACACTATATAAGGGCCATATTACACAGTAAGGATTTGCTAGTATATGGAGCCTTTGAAAAGGAAAGTACACCGAAAACATCTACCTGCGTGGCAAGAAATTATTCAGAGTTTCAGCCACGCACTCACGCTCTGAGATTGCAGTGCTGCTTCACTCTCAATAAAGTTAAGAGACAAAAAGGAGAACAATACTCAAGTTTGCCACTCAAAAGCATCAATTATTGGAAGGTCGAAATATTCAGTTTAGAGATCAAATACAAATGACTAAGAAATGCCGCAATCTTGGATCGTACTAGTAGGCAGGGTGGTGCCGCTAATGCTAATCATTGCAGTACTTCATAGTGAAAGCAAGTACAACATCTGGTCGTATAATACCTTAATAAAGCACCGCATAGGACGGCGACACTTCCATTTCTTTCTCGTTCCATCTAATTCTGCTCTAAAATTGACCAAACAGACGTGGCGCTACTACTGGTTTGGAACCGTCTTGCTTTGCATGCATGGGGTCCTCATGAAAATAGCCCACTCCTCTCTCTCCCTCTTCTTCCACATGGAATGGAAGTGCAGCCTTTTGCCCATAATGCACTGCTTGATCTATCCTTTTGGTCCTAACCTAATCAGCCATAATTATCAGTTTACCGTGCAACGCGTAAAAGCATGTCTACTGCCGTAGTACGGTTACTGCTGAGCACGACGGTCCACTGTGGCAGAGCTGTAGCATTTCCGGCTCCCGGTAATCATTTGCAGCTCGCCGACGCCGAGTAGTTTCGCAGTTCACTGTGGCCGCGTGTGAAAACTATTTACCGTTAGTACATCATAAACACAACTCTCCGTGACTGCATCAGCGGAATGATCTCATCAGCCATCAGCAGCGAGTACCCAATCAGTCACAGATGAACAGCATGACAGAGAATGCAACAGTTTCAGGTATACTAATTACAGGACCACCTGAAACGAACAGCGAGTAGGTTTGGTAGTACAGTACTACTTATGTAACAGTATAGCTTACTGTTCCTAATCAATGGCTTAATTACCCGTGCTCTGATGGCCCGTACTACGTCTGAAACGAGTGCGAGTGATTTTTTTAACTGTTTTACCGCGTAGGCAGCCAGACGTGCAACTCGCAGTGGAGGCATGCGTGGAGTACGGCCGGAGCGTATGATCAATTCGGTGCATGCGCACAGGGAGATGCCTTCATCCTTTTCATTTATGGTTTGCATCGCCACTGTGGCAGGGCGTCTCGCCGGTGCAGAGCGAGCACTGCAGGCCTCTCCTCTCGCTCTCCTCCTGCCTCTGCTCTCTCTCTTTCTCGACTAGCCAGCTCGCTATCCCTCTCACGCATGCTGCAGCTTGCATCCAAGATAGGGACACTTCTGCAGTGGCGAGGAGAATAAATGTACATCCAACTACTGGCCAACCGAGCCGGGATTCAGATCCTCTAAATTGCCGTTCAAAATTCAGAGAAGGTACTGTTGCTGGAATTATCTCCTTCCTCCATCGTTAGATCTAGAATAAACGTCACATATTGGTCGCTACAGTAGACGCGGCACAGTAAAAACGCTGCACAGTAGCTCGGAATACTGTTTAAACAGTAATTGCTACAGTACTAATTCACCCATCTGTTGCCGTCCTTAAAAAAAAATTGTTGTAGCGAGCTAGAATCCTCTGAATTTTAAACGCTACTGCAGAGGACCCGGATCCAGCCGAGCAGGGCCACCCAGGCCAGGCGGCAGCAAGTACCCCTTCGGCCTCGACCGATCATCACTCACCGGAGGGAGGCATTCACGGCGAGGTGAGGCCTTGCTTTGCTTGCATTGTCACCGTTCGTTTCACATCCTTTTCAGCTTCGCCACTCCCCGTTTCCAGCTTCCAAACAGCGCCTGAAGAGAAAAGTGGTCATTGAGCTTTAGTTGCTTCTTTGACAAACTTTGGCCTGAACAGAAGAGTTACAGATCCTGCTTTCTGACGGTAGCCTGGATAGGCGCGTTTCTTGACTTGTTGCAAGTCAAGCGTAGCAGTAAGCAGCACTAGTAGCACCCCACAAGAACATTCATAAGCAAGGAAAGCAGAAGCCCGACTACTGCTAGCACTACAACTACTGCAGCTTTCGCTTTGCAAACACAAAGCCTGTGTGAAACGCGTCGGCATGTTTATTTGACAGGTTTCCCCTAGCTACCACGCTGTAGGGTTTTCGGAAAGAACTGGATGAACACAGGAAGAGGCGTACAAGCTTGGGCAAACGGCGAAGCCATTTAAAATAACTGTTGCGGTTTGGGGCCTTGCTTTGCAGTGAGCGAATCCCTTAAGCAACCCAGCCGCGATATCAGCTCACATGCTCGCGGAGGCAAGGGAATCCGGCTGGGGCTGCCATCTTGTTCTGCAGATGAGACAAGCAGGTGCGCTGTTAAGCAAAGCTTTACACTGTGCAATCACGCGGCAGAGGCATTAGGCGCCGGCCGCGCCGCTGCCACAGGCAGACAGATCGGCACGGGAAGTCATTACCTGGATGAGTAAAAAATGTTAGTGGAGTAGCATGCATGGCGACCATGAGGAGTCATCAGAGTGTTCATCAGACTTTTCAACAGACAAAAAGCTGTTTGGCTGTTTATTACAATGCAAAGAGATTTGTAAATTATTTCAACAATGTGTTGGAGGTAGGGCCTACAGGCAAGTTAGCACAAGCTTTTGCGCGGTGAACTGTCAGAATACGAGAAAAGAGGTGAATTAACACGATTGATTATTTTGGCTGTCTTGTCATTGCTTATCAGCTTATATGATTGTTTTAGTTGTTTACTTTTCGCCATGCCTGATGCCTCCAGCTCCAGCAACTTCTGAAATATTTTTTTTTTAACCTCTTATTCCTGAATACAAATATACATGCTGTTCGGCAGCCGCAACTGCAGAAAAATAACTGCGAACTCTGTAGCTGCTGCTTAGCTGCTGCTGAAGAAATAACTACGAACACTGTAGCTGCTGCAAAACAGCTGCTGCAAAGCAACGAGACGAACATGGTGGTAGTATCTGTTCGCGTACATTCAAGGAGACACAACTCACTCAAACACACACGAACTCCCCTACACCTATACCCAGAAAAACAAACGCGTACCTCAAGAAAAAATTGCACGACTGTCACCACGCGATGAGAGGTACCACAAAACAAAAAGTCCTAACAGATTACTGAAGAAAGCTGGCATTAAATAAAGAAACCCAAAAGGGCTCCCAGCTCCGACCCCCGCCTGACGCGGTACCAAGCGCCAAAGCCGTCGTTGCTCGACGCGCCGCTGACCGCCATCGCCGTCGCCTATCGCGCCGCAAACCGCCACAGCTCCGACGTCGCTCAACACGCCCGCTGGTCACTGAAGCTTCAACACCAACCGTTCCTCTGCAACCCTGGACGAGCTCCCCAAAACAGGGGCCTAGCCGACCCCCGACTCCACAAGCTTCACGCCGGCACCGGAGAGCAGAGGCCGACGAGACAGAGGAAGCCAGGAGAAATTATTCCAAAGGAGAACGCTGGCGTCTCCGCATCACCAGCGTCTCTGGACACTCCACAAGCTCGTCGACTACATAAGAGGGAGGCTCCGTCGACACGGCGGGAGCTTGGGAAGATTATTCCCCGGCGCGCCGTCACCGCCGCTCCTTCAACGCGCCCTGGAAACAACAATCCACCGCCAGCCAGAGGCCAACGACAGAAAACAAAAGCCGCCACGAAGCCGAACGAAGCTCCGCCGGCACAGAACTCGCCGCCGCCACCAGAGATGCCACGGATGGGGGAGACGCCGGACCGAGCACCGTTGCTCAAGGCCACACGTCCCAGCAACAGCAGCACGAACAGGTGCACCGTCACCACGATGCAGAGCACCACCACCAGACCGCCGCAGACCGCCGGCGACGTCGAGAAAACGGCGAGCCCCAACCCTAATCTATCCTAAAACTAAGCTAGATAAGACGGGCTATACACATCCTCCGTCAATTCGACCAACCACCCTCCTCCAACGCCGGCGAGGGCGCCAGAAGCGAGGACGGCGGCGAATCGACGAGGGAAAACCGAAATCGCCTTCGGTTCGCCTGTTTCTACTGTAGCGAAGAGAAGGGGAACGAAGAACCGAGAACTTCTGAAATACTTAATGGAGCGTCTGGACTCCAAATTGCTTAGTGTTAACCTGTCTGCGGGATAGGACTACTGTTCAGGTTACATACTGTAACTGAAGCTCCGCAGCTCCACCTATTGTAATTGACACTGGGGTAGTAGTGTGGTTTCACGTCAACCGTGTTTTTTTTAAGGAAATGCTATTCGACGAGCTTTATTGAATAGGTACATCTTTCATCAGTACACTCAGATAAAGCTAGGGGGAATAGATTGGGCCGTACAACAAGGAGAAGAAATGGGCTGAAAGCCCAAATTTTCCGACAAAGAACAAGCCAAGAATAATTTGCAACCAGTGGCATAAAGAGAAACGAAACATATAAATGCAACTTAACAAGCTTGTTAACCTACCACCGTCCAAACGAGAATTTGGTAACACTGCAGAAAAATAAATTAGCCACGATTTTTTATGAAGATTATATAAACATAACTTTATAATCTTCATCTTTAAAATCCAATACAAGTTTCTGAAAAGTGAAACGTCGATAAACAACCTATTACTCTGGCTAGGAAGTTTCATCATAGGACAATACACCAAGAAGATTCAGGCTCAAGAGGTGATTTGCACCAGTTTGGATACTTGGGGGAAAGTCAGGATTATAATTAGTACGACAGTGACTTTTGACTCCAAGGACAGCAGAGGTGATAAATGGACCCTTTTCAGTTTTGAGTTCATTAACAGAATGCCATACACCTTTTTAAATTTGGCTGCCATGGAATTTTTCATTTGGGAAACTGTAAAGTGAGCACCGGGCAATGTTGGATTTTCCACGTAAATCACAAAAGCTAATTACACTGGCAAGTCTGGCATTACGGCAGGAAATCACGGTATATTACGCCAATAACATCGATCACTTCGCAGTGGGCCGGGGGGGGGGGGGGGGGGGGGGGGGGGGGGGGGGGAAGCAAAAACAAGTAAATCAGTATATCTGATCAACTAACCTTTCTGATTACATGGCCATCCCCTGGACCGGCAAAATACATAATTACGCAGATGATCAATGTCATCCCGAATTGCCAAGAAACCATAAACACTCATTGTTTCACCGTGCAAGAAACTACCAGAAAATGTAAGTGAAAAGAACTGAAGAAGAGCTCCCGCATAGCATTCGTACGCACGAGGCTCGGTAAAGCGCATGCTCCTCAAGGAAGCTGGGAATATAAAAACACGCAAAAAAATAATAATCCATGACGTCAGGTCAATTGAGATTACTGGGATTTGTGTTGTTCATTTGGTACATCTTGTAGACTTGTACCAATAATGAAAGCAACTTGTACCAATAATATGACGAAACTGATCCTTGACATCCAGTGTAGCATTAATACCTTTTGAGTTTAGCTTGATCGTCCATGAGATGTTCTGAATGTAGAAAAATTCTCAAATCAGAGTCAATGAGTCAATACATCCATCTACTGCTACTGCTTATTTTCTAGTATAATTCTGAAAGAACAAGCACAAGAATAACAAGTACTGCTGGTTAGACATATTAGTGCCTCAATTAGTTAACTCCCAATGACGCTTCTGATCCACAGTACCACACAGCATCTGCTTTTTTATTTGACGATAAGTAAATAAATAACAGATTTTAGCCTCAAGTAATTTAGTGGGTCGCCAGGTAAGCTTACCAAGGATAGCTTTATTAGATTCTGTGAACTCCACGTTCCTCCATTTGTGCGGAGGAATCGCCTCCAAGGATGGCCTCCCAAGCCTCTTCTTCCTCGCTCTTGGCTGGTGATGATGACAGGAGAGATACGTGAGAACAAATATGACAGAGAGGAAAACATAATGCAAATTAAGCGAGTAACTAACCAGGAGGCGGGGGCGGAGGCAGTTCCCCGATGTAAAGGGTGCAGACGGATGACCGGCAAGATGCGCTCCAGCTCCGCGAAATCGAGGTCCGCCAAGGACCTTACCACCCCGTCCTCCTCCATCATGCTTGAGGAGTACTCGGGATAGAATGAGAAAGGAGATACGAGGAATTCCTACACTGATGAACTACGGCGGCCGGCTCCGACGATCCGTCGAGGGCAGAAGCGGCGGCCGGTTGCCACGCGTGATTGGGAAGATCTCTAGTGGGTTGGGCTGGGGGCATATGGGCCGCTATTAGTTGCAGCCCGCGACCCAAAAATATAATAAACAGCAAAAACAAGAATCCGACCTGACGGATTCGAACCAGCGACCTAAGGATTTATCTGCACAGACTACAGTCCTCCGCTCTACCAACTGAGCTAAGGTCGGTTTTATGATTGAATTGGATATCAAAGATATATAGACCATTATATCACTAATTAGTATTCTAAAAGGCTGACGGCCCATAAAAATGGAATCAGGGAAAACCTTTTGTGGCAACCAAGCATTCCTGATCTGACCATAAGCTTTGAATGTTTTCTTAGGTCTAAAAAAAAGGCTAATGTAATGCGGAACCCATCGCCATTGAATGTTGGTTTATGGCTAAACAGTGTTTCCGTGTGCTGCAATTTGTGCTGCCTAGCTAGTTCTTGACACGACCCGTGCGTACACGCGTTATTTCGCTTTGCGCACACGCGTTATTTCGCTTTGCTCGGCTCCTACTTCTTCGTCTCCGCAATTGTGTTCCTTTGCTTTTTGACCAACTCGAGGGCGTAACATAGAAGAGGGTATCTTGCGATTTGCTCGCACATGACTTGGGGGAACATGCTTGCGGATTTCCACTTTACCACGGCCCAGAAACTATTGTTTTCTGAACGAGTCACATTGTTTATGCGACAGACCGCTCGTTTGTCATGGTAGGTTCATTGTGAATTTGCGATCTGCGCGCACAAGTGCAGAATAGCACATGACTGACTGGTTCACGTTCACGCATTTTCTCCTGTTCCACTGAGATTAGCAGCATTTTTCTTGAGAACCGGAAAAATTAAAGCATATCACACAGAAGAACAAGACTCCAGTGAAATTAATATTTTTTTCATTGAACAAATGAAAGAATTCACCATCACTTCTACAGAGTACAAACACGTTTAGCAGCGTGGAACACTCTCCACTTCCACAGTCTCTCCAAGTTAACGCTCTACGAAATCTACCCCAAGGTGGCGCACGACGAGGTGTCCGGGTCCACGAGAGCCGGGACCAAGTATTTCCTCCCGTTGGCCCCGTTGGTATTGTAACTGGCCCCGCTGGCCTTGTCCACCAGCAGGGACCCCGTGTAGCCGGGGTACGCGCCCTTGCCGTACACCCCGGCGCACGCCGTGGCGGCCTCCAGCGGCGCGTCGGCGGAGCCCTCCTGGAAGAACCCGTTGCCGAACGGGTTGGTCATCGTGCCGGCGATCATGGACGCCAGCGAGATGACCATGCCGTCGACGCCGACGTCGCCGTTGGGCGGCGTGAGCGGCGGCGTCTGCGGGCCGTACGCGGGCTGGTGGAACGGCCACGCGCACTGGCCCGCGCACTGCGTCGCCGGGTTGCCGACCCACACGTACGCGAACCGCCGCCCGGACCGTGACCGCGGGGACGCGCCGTGCGTGCCGCACCGGCTCATGCAGAAGCCGTCGACGGCGACGTCGTCGGCCGTGAGCACCACGTTGATGGCGCGGCTCGGCGCGCCGCGGGACGCGAGCTTGAGGAGGTCCCCGTCGGTGAGGCGCTTGCCGAGGGAGTAGGACTGGTCGAGGACGTGCGCGCCGAGGTGCAGCGACGGGAACCGCGCCTTTGTGGTCGTGGAGTTGGCGTAGTACTTGCGCGCCGTCTTGAACCAGGTGGCCACGGAAGGCTCCGGCTGCTGCGCCGGGGCGGCCGACAGCGAGGAGACGAAGTCGGTGATCACCGCGCGCTGCGGCGCGGAGAACTTGCCGTACCAGATGAAGTTGACGGCGATGCGGCCGGAGAGCAGCGCGCCCTTGTGGTACTTCATGGTGATAGCCGGCTCCTGGACCAGCGCGGTCAGTTTCCTCGCCGCGAGGCAGGTGTGGAACAGCAGCGCGAACGCCAGCAGCGTCGCCGCCACAGAGGCGCAAGAGGAAGAAGCCGCCATTGGCTTCAAAGCTTTCTGTCTACCACAAATGGTTAGTACTGGTTTCAGCTGGTTCTTCGCTTCGGATTGGTGGTGGTGTGTTGGGTGGGGAGTGAGCGGGAATTTATAGACGGCGCGAGGTGGCGCGGCGAAATGGAGAGTGCGCCGCGGAGCGAGACGGTAGAGGGAGGAGCTGGCCGGCAGGCACTGCGCGTGACGTATGTTGGGAGGGCGCTTTCTGAGCCAAAGTATAAAGAGGGCGTCCTTGGCCTGGCTGCCCGAACGGTCACTGACAGCTGGCTTTGCGTGCCCCCTGCTCGAACCCAGCTGTAGCGGGTGCGAACTTTACCGTTATGCCCCGGCATTTGCCTCCGTGACCCTGCCTGCGTCCCGGGGTGAAAGCAGGGGCAAGTTGGGGTTTGCGGTGCGGACGGGCAAAGTGGGGACTGCGGGAGTGGGTAAAAGCAGGTTGGCTTCTCGAGGCGCATGAAAGTTTTGGCAGATGGATACGAACGTTGGGAGGATGGTGGTGGGCCGGGCTCCGAGTTTGAAACGTTGGAGGTCACTGGTTGATGGGGCCGGTTCACAGTACCGAGTGCTGTAAACAGCGCGGGTACTTGAATAGTTGGTGCGCACGGCTCCGTGAGAACGTACGCTACTGCTCCTACGCGGTCGATATGCAAATGCCTCGCCGCCGGTGGCATCAGGATTAGGCCATTCCTTGTCCGCGTTACTTGCCAGCCAGGCTGGTGCTGGATTGCTGGGTCTGTCACGAATCGGGGGATGGCGAAAGGACGATAGCAATAAGAGCACAGAGTTTGGCGGGAGAAATGAGAGTGAGAAATGGTGCGAATACGTGAACCCATTTCCACATCCGCATGGGGAAATGTGGACCTCGTCGACCGATATCTCCACGGCCAATGCTATAGTGCTATACACGAGCCGTATCCCGTATGCCACCACCAGATAGACGATACGATATTCCGATCTGATCTGATCCCCGCACTAATCAAGCGGGCACCCACTGCATCATCTTTGTACCGTTCGTAACAGACTTTGGATCCATTCAAAGGATGAGTGTGAGGTGACATACGGTCATTGTGGGGGTTAGGGAAGCCCACTAATCCTGATTTGCCGTTCGAGGAAAACGCAATCGCATGATCGGGGATCGGATGGGATCCCTGACGAGGCCCATCCACGGACGTACGGCGGTGGCCAAAAGCGTGCCACGGTACAAGGCTCCTCTGGCCCGGCGTGTCACCGTCGGTATGCGCACGTCGGGGTGGCGCGCTTCTCTGCTCCCCGTCGTCGTCCCTTGGTGTGGGCTCGCCTAGAGATCCGCGTACGGCTCAGCCGCCGCACGGCCAGCTGGTGCTGAAGCGGCAGGCAAGACTATTCGGACCAAGCACCGCGACACGGCGTCACGACGCGCTCGTGAACGCCATCGCTCTCATTGCTCGCCTCTTGCAAGCGGCCGCAGCCGGCCAGCTAGCTAGCCGTTCCGGCCCGCCGGCGACACGCGCTTTACACGTACGCACAGGGACGCTGGAGCCAGCCTGCCTTATCCGGAAGGCCACGGACTGGGTGCGTCGACGGCCGTTGGATCGTGATCGTCAAAGGCCTCAAAGGGGACAATGGGGAAATGCACGGTTTTTAATTGGCGAGTTAGCTCGCGCCATTTATGACGTTTTACGTCAGCATGAACATTAAGCTGCCGTTGCAGCTCCGAGCAGCAGGAGGAAGAACTCAGGATCGATTAGAACTGTTTACTTCGGCTTCTCCTAATTCATCAACGTAACACCACTATTCGAATTGTATTACAGTGAAAGCAGGACCATCAAAGGTTATCCAAGAATGCTTGTGACGAAGGTTGATCCGTCATTTTGAAGATAGCACTCATTTTGCATCGAAACAAGAAGATGCCACTAAAAAGTTGTTGCTGGGGTACTATTCGTTATGAATTTGGATCTAGTAGTAATGTCATACACCATAATAACACTGATTATCGACGATGTACTGTCATTTAACAGTGAGGAATGGTCTAGCAACAAGCTGGCGTTCGGTACAAAGTAGCTCACGCACGAACTTACAGGTACTACAACCGTCAGCAGCATGAGGTAAACTACCCCGTGTGGCTGCGTCTGAAAAGTTTAGCCCATTCTGTAACTTCCGCTTGCAACACATGCTGTAATTTTGCCGTATAATGTGCAATGCAAAGTCCGGAGCACAGTGTCGCATGAATCACTAGTGCAGTGCAGTACCGGTAAGATGACACTTGAACGGAATCAAAGTAATGATGCCAGTGATGACGCGTATAGTGATGGAGTACAAGTATCAATCCCGGGTACGCGTATCATACGGCAGGGTGCTGTAAGACGTGGCTACAGTCCTGCGGGACCGGCAGGGGAGTAGGCGCCCTACAGGCTGTCGCCTCGCAGGACGCTCCTCGGGCTCATAAACCCGGCTGCGCCGTGTCGCCCGGTGTTCCCCCCTGTCCTCTAGTTCCCGGATGGCCTTATCTCATGGACACACGATCGTGTGATCCTCGCGAATGTATGTTATTAGTACTTGCCAGAGGTAATTTGTCCGTGTGATGGGCGCCCCAAACATGTGGATTTTATTAAGAAATGGGCTAGCCGCTGATCCTGAAGAGTGTTGGTCTCCATACTCGCTGGCGTTTGTGTAGGTTGTTCGCTTGTCAATGGACCGGAAGGATAACTACGGAGACACCACGATCCTCGGGCCTCGGATCGTGTGTCGTAGAATGCGCGTTTACCTCCACCGGACAGACCGCGCTCAACTAGGTAGCGAGTGGTCAGCATCAATTTGTAGGCACCAGTTAAGTTCAGTTGGGTTCAGGAACGGGAAGAAGAGGGTTGCCGCATTTCGCAGTGCACCATGGCAAGTTCGGAAGAGTGAAACCGAACTGGTGATTCAGGGGCACAAATGAGACCATCTGTTTTGCGAGGCACAGGAGGAAATGTTTTTCCCCCTTTTCCGAGGGCTAGTAGAAAGTGAATTCAAGCGGTCAACTCAATCAGGATTTACACTGCATTTTTCAGTTGCTTGCCCGTTTTTACTGATGAAGACCAATGACCGTAGAACTTTTGTACTAAAAACTGTCGTCAATCCGCAAAACAAGGAGAAATTTGGGCTTGCGAGGACTGGTTGTTGATAACAACAGTGCTCAGATATGTTCGGAATAAACAAGGTTGCTGCCTTCCAGAAAGCATGCATCAATCCGTGGAATTCCAAGTTCTGCTCCATATGATCATGTTAGCAAACAAAGAACACCATTGCAACCTAGAGATTCAGACTTATTAACAACCGTAGATTACAATTGACCTTGGATCATGAAGGGCACTGGCAGGACCTGATCTGCCACCGTGCGCCGCGCAGAAGAAAAGTCGTCCACGGCGGTCTGCAACCCGTCGAGCTGCATGGGTGCATGGTGGCGGGCTGGCGTGGAAGCAACAACGCAATCAGCGTCGCCCTCGGTCCGAACGCATCCAGCTGCCTCCCACCGAGTCAACTTCAGAGTTAGCCGCTCGGAAGGCCCAAACAAAAACAGAGGCATCGCCCATGGCAGGGAAGTGTACACGAAACTACCACGTCCATGCAGAGTTCGCACCTATAAATACCCAGCCCCGTCTCCACTCGGAAACCACACAAATCATCACACGCAGCAAAAGCAAAACCCACTCTTGCCCTGTCACTACACTAACTCATCATCAGTTCATCACCAGCCAGTTTGCCAATTACACCCTGAGAAATCAGAGATGGCATCAGCTCGTAATAGCATACGCCCCTGTCACGGCACCGGCCACGTCGCACTTGTGCTGCTGGTCTCGGTGCTGCTGCTTGGCTCGGCGCGCCTGACCGTGGGATCCAGGACGCTGCTGGAGCTGTACAAGCCCCCGGCCAGCGAGATGCTCAGGTACCACAACGGCGCCGTGCTGCAGGGCCGCATCCCGGTGTCGATCATCTGGTACGGCCGCTTCACGCCGGCGCAGAAGGCCGTCGTCACCGACTTCCTCCAGTCCCTCACCACCGCCTCGCCGGCGCCGACCCCGTCCGTGTCGCAGTGGTGGAACACCATCAACCAGCTCTACCTGTCCAAGGCCAAGTCGACCCAGAACGGCTCGCGCCCGGCGGGGGCCGCGCAGGTGGCGCTCGCGGGGCAGGCCGCCGATGAAGCGTGCTCGCTCGGGAAGCGCCTCACGCTGTCCCAGCTCCCGGCGCTGGCGGCGCGGGCGAAGCCGGCCGGGAAGGGCGGGATCGCGCTGGTGCTCACCGCGCAGGACGTGGCCGTGGACGGGTTCTGCATGAGCCGGTGCGGCCTCCACGGCTCCGACGCGCGCGCCGGGACCACCTACGTGTGGGTCGGCAACGCGGCCACGCAGTGCCCCGGCCAGTGCGCGTGGCCGTTCCACCAGCCCATCTACGGGCCCCAGACGCCGGCGCTCGTGCCGCCCAGCGGCGACGTCGGCATGGACGGCATGGTGATGAACATCGCCAGCATGGTCGCAGGCACGGTCACCAACCCGTTCCGCAACGGGTTCTACCAGGGCGACAAGGACGCGCCGCTGGAGGCCGCCACGGCCTGCCCCGGGGTCTATGGCAGCGGCGCGTACCCAGGTTTCGCCGGCAACCTGGCCGTGGACCGCGCGACGGGGGCGAGTTACAACGCCAATGGCGCGCACGGACGGAAGTACCTGCTTCCCGCGCTGTTCAACCCTGCAACGGCCACGTGTTCAACTTTGGTGTAAGAACTTCGCGAAGCAATCGTGTAAGAATTGTGCAGTAGTAGTACCGTATGTATATATATACAGGGGAGGGGTTGATGAGAACTGTATTTTAGTAACTTATAGCTTGTATAAGCGTTAAGATTTGTTTCATAAGCACAATAAAACGAGCTGTTCCAGTTCCACTTCATAAGCTAGTATCAGAAGACCAGCTATAGAGATGCTACAGATGGGAATTTTCTGCTCGAGCATGATGCTCGAAATTGAAGACAACTTTGTTTCCGAGTCAGTGCAGTCTACCGCAGTAGGTGACCCATTATTTTTCTGAAGCGCACACTAATATCAGATGGCACAGGAAAAATATCCAGACAAATTCTTGTTCTATATATCAAAATGGTTCTGCATATTGTAGCAAACGGGCCAAACGGCATCCCTCACGTTGTCAATGTTCATGGACTTTCAGCGCATGTAGTCTATAGCCGCATTGATAATTGAACATGCTTTTTATTCAGTGAGATAAACATCAAAGGATGAAGATGCATGGGAGACTGTCCAGAATAGGGACTGCATCCCTGACCTCAATCAGCACGGCCGTGTGCCTCAGCCAGCTGAAATTTTAAAATACGTACTACTTTACAAGAAAAATAGTTATGAGTAAACATGGACCTTTGTATAAAGCACACACAGGCCGAGACGGGCACAATTGGACCATGCCATTCATCTCCTATGTCAACAGTCCCTTGACCCATCTGCAAATTGAAGATGAGCAACATTCTGCCTTATCGCCTCCCCTGGTAATAGCTTAGCACCACAGTAGTTTGTAAGTGTCACGTCTTTGCCATGTACTAGTTGATCAGTCAACTAATAAACAATTATATTTATCTAGCGAGTTTTTTGGCACCACTTTGAACTTACTACCTGCCGTGTCGATGCAGAACTTCCTACACTGCCGGGCTTTACAACTACTGTATAAAGTAAGTGCAAGCCAGTGGTTAGCAAAGCAAAGGACGTGGAGTGTTTCACATATCTAAGAAACTTTTTCATGCCAATTGTTGAAGATAGACTTATCCTAAGAACCCGTCCTCACGTGACTACTACTAGTAGCGTAGTAGAGTAGTTCACGACTTCATGAGACGCTGGGAATTTTCGTCGATCGTGTAGTGGACCAGAACCCTCCGAATCTCTGATACAGCTCAAGCACTTTGACTTTCCAAAACAGGGGCCACGGACGCCATTGCCAATTTACCACGCCCAAAAGGGTGCCACGCATGACCATCCGGTGAAGGCTGCATTCCAGGACGGACAACACATGACCTGACGAAGCGTCCTTTCCGGTCCGATCGCAAATACCTCCGCACGAGCGACACAGCCTGTTCATGTCAGACACGCAGCAAATTTGCCTTCTGAATCGGCTTGATTCGTTTGCTCCTGACAATGTGAGAGGAGAGAACCTTCCGCTTGCACAGGCGACCGTTTTGTCGCCGCCTAGTCGTTGTAATCCGCTGACAGTGCAGTTTCTTTAAGTTCTAGGTTACACAACAGCTCAGCAGAACCTTAGTTTCAAGATGCTGCGACCGTGCTGCGAGCAGCTGCTCAACAAGTTCTTGATATCTGCAAGAAATTAAACCGCGATCCCGGAACGCACCCAGCTTCAAACTTCAGGGTCACTGTGTCCCTAAATATAAGCGGTACGGTTCTGCAGTTCGTGTGAGTCATCATGCCATTTGTGTAAAAGCAGTGTTGCTTGCAGTAGTTCCACGTCCAGCAATACATTGATCAGTAGCCTGCAATGGCCGCCATTTGTGTATAGGAAGTGGTACTGGTGCTTGCAGTAGTTTCGTTCTTTGTGAGCTTGACGCATCTCGCCATGGGTGATGGGTGCTAGGAGCCTAGGAGGCGCATGGAGCTACATCCAGGCATCCAGCTGACATGCTCTCATAACACAACGGCCTCATGCTCCACATTAGAGATTGTAGTTGTACTGAAACTACTGATGATACATCCTGATCTTTCGAAGAAAAAAACTGATGATATGGCCTATTTTGTAGATTAATGATCATTTCAGCAGGTATATTCATAACTGGAACCAACCGGTAAAGTGGCCAAGGTGTTCCAGTTTAATGTTTATATCATCACAATTTATACCAAATAAATCATAATGCTTGAGATAACCATTCATGCACTCCTATTTATTTCGCTAAGATTAACCATTTCATACATCCTATTTGCTCGAATTTTATTTCCAGTAAGCTGCTTCAGAATAGAACTCTGCCTCCTTGTGTTCTATACTTTCCTCTTGTGAGAGCCTTTAACACGCCATCGGTCTACGAGTTTCATTTCAGAGTCATCATTCCATGCCTCAGAATTTTCTTTACCATCATTACCCCTAGAGATAGTCGAGAACAATGTTAGCAACATTCCATTCATTCAAAAAATAAAATAAAAGAACAGTGTTTAGCATGCTTTAAATAGAACCGAAATCATTATATGTGTAAAGTATTTCTCACATGCGACAAACTATAAAATATATGCGTAAATTATTCCTATACCATACCAAGTAGGATCTCCGCGTTCAATAATAGTGATAAGACTACGCTTCCAAACATGATACGTTTCCTCGCTCTTCTCAGCAGCAGAGCTAGCAGAAGCGGCATATTCATCCAATCTGTGCATCATGACATCCAGGGCAAACTCCCTGATCTCTCTGCATTGGGCGATCTCGTTGGGGCTGAAGGGTCTGTCGTACCTTTCCTTCACTAGCTTGCACAAAAATTCAGACTCTTTTGTGATGCCCTTAAGATCATTGTGTTGTAATTAGTATTAAGAAGCACACATGAACATCAGCATCGAATAATCGAAATTATGTAGAGTGTAAATAGGCTTTGGCACATACCACCAATGCGCAACGTATCATCATGTTAACGATAGGTCCACTCTCCACTTCACCAGTAATAAGGTCCAATGCATGATGCCGAATACTTGTGGTCAGCTCCAGTACACGTTGGTGATCAACGTTGTGACCCTGACGCAGCCACTCGATGGCCAGCTCCGCTTCCTTTGCGATACACTTGAACCATTGTTTCAAAAATTTGGCAAATAAATTAGTAAGGCCTTTTTGACAATAATGAGCTTGAAACTTTTTAAATCCTAGGAATGCTTAAAAACTGGAGGCTCATTTGTTTTGTTGAAGCTAGACACATACAACAGCTGCATAAGAGGAAGTGGCTGATAAAGAATCGTCCTTGTAGTTCAAAAGGCTTAAGGCGTGCTCATGGATAGCTTTGCTCAGTGCAAGCTCGTCAGGGTTGACATCTATCCCAAGACGCAGCCACTCATACTTCAAGTCGTCCTCCATCTTCAAACACTTTAGAAAATTCCATAGTTTCTCAGAGGGTGCAAGAAATCTCAATAGTCCATCCAGTGATAAATGCTTGAGCTACACATTAAGTTAGGCATCCTTGATGGAATTACCAGTAAGGCAGCGGCAGTGACAGATGGAGTAGCATTGCAGTTGCGCTTGTAGAATTCTTGGATGTATGCATGTGTCTCAGGGTAGCAATCCACATCGAAAGTAAACAACCTGTCATAGCCCCACGCTCGCTCAAAAAGAACTGGCATTCAGAGGCAACAAACAAATTTACAAAACATAGGTCAGTAAGCAGGATTGTATTGCGATGAAGTGAAACAAGGAACAAGACTAACAGAAGCCGGAGAAGAAGCACACGAAGATCTAGCCATGCCAGATCGACTAACCAGGGAACTCAAGCATGCAGCTGGGCGGTAGAAATTTGATATTCGAGGACCACTCCACGGCCTCAACCCACCTGCCCATCTGGGAATGATTCCACCGTACCTCGCCCTCGTCTTGGCTGAGGGCAGAAGGATCCCGCGGATCCTGAGCTGCGCGGAACGCTGGGAGGCAGGTATCTCTTCGACGTGCGCGTCACCGTAGAGGCCCTGCTCCAGCACCGCGGACTGATCTCCACCCGGCGACATTGCGGCAAAGGCGGCCCTGCTACGCTCTTTGTTTAGGGTTTGGTCTTTGATGGGGATGGACAGGGCAACGGGTAATATTTTTCGTTGAGTACAAATTTCCAGGATTACAGATGTATTGTAAATTTGAATCAAAACATCATAATACTACAAATTTGAATAATTATATCACAAAACTGCACATATGTGAGCAACGCACACTAAATTACATTTAAATTTTTATGTAGCATAAGTTTTGTGATACATTACTCACAACTCTATTGCTAAATTTGCAATTCATACCTGTAGTTTTATGATATAAAGATACACTAAATCAAGGTCCAGACAACTTACATATATCAAAATGGATACAAGGTCCACACTCTTCTCTCAACACTCGCTCGATGCCTAATCAGTCACATCCACTTGAAGATGAGCAATGTTCTGCCTTTGTCGCCTCCCCTGGTCATAGCCTAGAAGTACAGTGGTTTGGAGTGTCACGTATATTTGCCATGCATTAGTAGATCGGTCAACTAATAAACAAATCTAGTTGAGTTTCTTGGCAGTTGGCACCACTTGGACTTACAACGACTACCATACCATGTCTATGCAAAACTGAAAACTCCCCATTACCCTGTAAATGGTTTTATGATGAATACCCTATACCGCCGGAGCTTGCCATTAAAAAATACAAACCACTGGAAAAGGACTTGGAGTGTTTCAGATCTCTAAGCCAATTGCTGAACACTTATCCTAACAATCCGTCCTCACGTGCTAACTACTTTAACACTTCATGATAAGTTGAGAGCTTTCGTCAGTCGTATAGAGTTGACCAGAACGCTCTGGATAGTCAGCTCAAGCACTTTAACGTCCCGAAGCAGGGGGCCATTGCCACTTACCAAGCCCAAACGCGTGCCACGCATGGCCATCCGGTGAAGGCTGCATTCCAGGACGGACGCCACATGACCGGACGAAGCTGGTTCAGGCTGATGCTCGCCGCGCGTCCTGCCCAACCCGATCGCGAAGGCGACACACGAGCTGCCACGCCGCTCGTCGAGCAGAGATTCTCCGGGTTTATTCAGCCAGGGCCGCCAGCCGCCGCACGAGCGACACAGGCTGTGCATGTCAGACACGCTGCAATTTTGCGTGCTGAATCGGACGGATTCGTGTTTCCTGACAGCGTGAGGAGAGGGAACCTTCTGTTTGCACATGCGGCCGTTTTGTCTGCTTAATCCGCGGCCGGGGAGGCGAAACAAGCTTTGTCCGCCGTCTGGTCGTGGTAATCTGCTGACCCTGCACTTTGTTTATGTTCTAGGCTAACCCCAACAGCTCAGCAAAGCCTTGAGTTTCAAGATGCTGCGAGCCTGCGACCTTGCTACGAGCAGCGGCTTAGTTGTCTCTTGAGATCTGCACGACATTAAGCGGGCAGGGAAGCATCCCGGAACGCGCCGGTGCTTCAAACTTCAGGTTCACAACTCACTAGCTCCCTATAAATAAGCAGTTGTGTAGTTCGTCGACCACTCATCCACTCAGCATCAGTACACGATCACACTTGAACGCCTTCCGTTCTTTCCATCGCCATTGTCATCACACACTTCCACATCCAACCACATCCTAATCAGCAGCCTACAATGGCCTCCATCTCTGCAAAGGCAGTGGTGCTTGCGGTAGTAGTATTGCTTGTGAGCTCGGCTCAGCTCGCTATGGGTGCTAGGAGGCGCATGGAGCTATACCAACCCAATCCAGCTGACATGCTCTCCTACCACAACGGCCCCGTGCTCCACGGCGACATCCCCGTGTCAATCCTCTGGTACGGCATGTTCACGCTGCCGCAGAAGTCCATCATCGCCGATTTCCTCCTCTCCTTCACGGCAGCGCCGGCCCAGGCCGCCACGCCGTCCGTTGCTCAATGGTGGAACACCATTGACCAGCTCTACCTCTCCAAGGCGGTGCAGACCAAACCCAACAGCGGGGCCAAGAAAACGCAAGTCCTGCTCGCCAACCAAGTGTCCGACGACAGGTGCTCCATGGGCAAGTCCCTCACCTTGGCACAAGTCTCCGCCCTGGCCGCGAGGGCGAGGCCCGTGAAGGGCGGCGTCGCACTGGTGCTCACGGCGCAGGACGTGACCGTGGAGGGCTTCTGCCAGAGCCGGTGCGCCCTGCACGGCTCCGACGCCAAGGCGAGCACAACCTACATCTGGGTCGGCAACTCGGCGACGCAGTGCCCCGGGCAGTGCGCGTGGCCCTTCCACCAGCCGATCTACGGCCCACAGGGTCCGCCTCTTGTTGCGCCGAACGGCGACGTGGGGCTCGACGGCATCGTCATGAACTTCGCGAGCATGCTTGCCGGCGTGGCGACCAACCCGTTCGGTGACGCGTACTACCAGGGCAGCAGGGACGCGCCGCTGGAGGCCGCCACGGCGTGTCCTGGAGTCTTCGGGAACGGCGCCTATCCCGGGTACGCCGGCGACCTGAAGGTGGATGCGGCCACTGGAGCCAGCTACAACGCCAATGGGGAGAACGGGCGGAAGTACCTGCTTCCCGCTCTCTACGACCCTTCCACGTCGGCCTGCAGCACGTTGGTGTAGGACATGTAGTGCAAAACTGCAAACACACGTGCAGCATTTTTTTGTTTTATTAGTTTGTTCTTTGAATATGTATATACCAATGCAGATCGTGTGTAATTCTTTGATTAATATAGACTCAATCCTTATTCGCAATAATGTTTCGATTGGGAAAATGCAACGAAGGTTAGCCCAATTCCATCAAGAGATATCGAGTTTCTTTTTTATCTTCTTTTTACTTCCTTTGTCACAAATATTTGGATTCCGCTTGAAACGAACTAGATGACCTCTTGTTTGCATTTTGTTGGAGACAATTAATACTAGATGACCTTTCACTACCAAGGAGACAAATGCGTAAATTACATTCGTACATTTTTTTTACGTGCGTAAATTGAACTTGATATTTTAAAATGAGGGACAATGCCGTCTTTTAATTTGTTATGTCGGAATGAGGCACACATGTCCACTTTATATTTAATATTAAAACACAGAGTATTGTGTCTCCCTTGATTTATGGTGGAAATTGAGACCATCGACACCTAATCATCGATTAAGAGTGGCGATCAGGAGTCGAGTGTTGGAGATAACGCCGAAACATACACAAAGACATCAAGTCTTGTCCAGTGACAGTGAAGGGTGAAGGTTCACAAGTGGAAGGATATCGCAAACGATAGAGAGATGTAACGGAGTTTATTAGTGGCATTTCGTGTAATGACGATCCCAACTTCCTCTATACATAGGGAAGGGGATCTTTGTAATGTTAACGATTTTTCGGATCACGAGCCAGGCTGGCATTTGTCCAAACTTGATTTTCGTGCAATCTCTGCACCCTTCATCCAGCACCGCGGACGCTAGGAGGGCTTCGACCGCACTGACTACGTTAAGACTTGAAGGCTTCATCATTCCAGCATCCTTCATCCAGCATCGCGGACAGAAAGAGGGTTTGGACCGCGAGAATTCTCGAAAAGACTTGTGTTGAGGTCTTCGCATCCCAACACCGAGCCAAGACTTGTGGGGCTAGTAGACAAGTGATGTTTAGTCAAAATTCAGTCAGGTTTTGATGTTTAAGGTTGTATAGCATCAAATCACCTTAATTAAAACTGGGCTAAGCCCGTGCCGCAGCACCCCCAGCACGGGCTGTATCTCGCCTATGGTGGCGAGGGTGCTCAGGTTGTCGAGTGTAAAAATCTAAATACTTTACGATTTGTCCACTGATAAATCGTAAACACTTAAAAGTTAAAACAATATACACAATTTTAAAGACTTATGATTTACAATAGTATATATTGTTCAAAACGCAAGTATATATGAATGGGAAGCGAAGTTCCTAATCCTGTATATCAATCAGGGGAATATACGATGGAGATTGATGGCTTGAATCTCTGTTTGCAAGTAACAACTAGTTACAGAATTTGTACAATTACACATCCCCCTGCATGAAAGATACCACTGTAATAAAAGAGGAATAAACTAGCGGGTCGTCCGCACATTTGCATCATGTACCAACAACGATCCAATTAGCACTGTATGCATTGAATGCCTCATTAAAAAAATTGATTGGTATTTTAGGCTATTTTTCATCTGTGGCCAAATATCAAGTAAAAATATACATGCAATTGCTGAACACTAATCCTAACAATCCGTCTCACGTGCTTTATACTACTTCAACTCTTCATGACAAGTTGAGAGCTTTCGTAAGTCGTATAGAGTTGACCGGAACGCTTCAGCGCAGTGAGCTCAAGCACTTTAACGTCCCAAAGCAGGAGCCAAGGGTCAAGGGCCATGTACGCCATTGCCAGTTGCCACGCCCAAACGCGTGACACGCATGGCCGTCCAGTGAAGGCTGCATTCCAGGACGGACGCCCCATGACCGGACGAAGCTGGTTCAGGCTGATGCCCGCCGCGCGTCCTGCCCAGAGAATGCGGCACACGAGCTGCCACGCCGCTCGCCGATCAGAGATTCTCCGGGGTTATTCAGCCAGGGCCGGCAGCCGCCGCACGAGCGACACGGGCTGTGCATGCCAGACACGCAGCAATTTTGCCTGCTGAATCGGATGGGTTCGTGTGTTTCCTGACAACGTGAGGAGAGAGAACCTTCTGCTCGACTGCTTGCACATGCGGCCGTTTTGTCTGCTCAATCCGCGGCTGGAGAGGCGACACAAGCCTTGTCCGCCGTCTGGTCGTGGTAATAAACTGACCCTGCGCTTAGTTTATGTTCTGAGCTAACCCCAACAGCTCAGCAAAACCTTGGATTTCAAGATGCTGTGGCCTTGCTACGAGCCTACGAGCAGCGGCTTAGCTGTCTCTTGAGATCTGCACAACATTAAGCGGCAGGGAAGCATCCCGGAACGCGCTGGTGCTTCAAACTTCAGGCTCCCAAGCTCCCTATAAATAAGCAGCTGCGCCCTTCGTCTGGGTCATCGCTCATCCACTCAGCATCAAAACACAATCACAGTTGAACTCCTTCCGTCCTTTCCATCACCAGTGTCATCCTTCACTTCCACATCCAGCCACACTCTAATCAGCAGCCTACAATGGCATCCATCTGTGCAAAGGCAATGCTTCTTGCAGTAGTAGTGTTGCTTGTGAGCTCGGCACAGCTCGCCATGGGTGCTAGGAGGCGCATGGAGCTATACCATCCCAATCCAGCTGACATGCTCTCCTACCACAACGGCCCCGTGCTCCACGGCGACATCCCCGTGTCCATCCTCTGGTACGGCGAGTTCACGCTGCCGCAGAAATCCATCATCGCCGATTTCCTCCTCTCCTTCACGGCAGCGCCCCAGGCCGCCTCGCCGTCCGTTGCGCAATGGTGGAACACCATTGAGCAGCTCTACCTGTCCAAAGCGGTGCAGACCAAACCCAACGGCGGGGACAAGAAAACCAACGTGCTGCTCGCCAACCAAGTGTCCGACGACAAGTGCTCCATGGGCAAGTCCCTCACCTTGGCACAAGTCTCCGCCCTGGCCGCGAGGGCGAAGCCCATGAAGGGCGGCGTCGCACTGGTCCTCACGGCACAGGACGTGACCGTGGAGGGCTTCTGCCAGAGCCGGTGCGCCCTGCACGGCTCCGACGCCAAGGCGAGCACGACCTACATCTGGGTCGGTAACTCGGCGACGCAGTGCCCTGGGCAGTGCGCATGGCCGTTCCACCAGCCTATGTACGGCCCCCAGGGCCCTCCCCTTGTGGCGCCGAACGGCGACGTGGGGCTCGACGGCATCGTCATGAACCTCGCGAGCATGTTCGCCGGCGCGGTGACCAACCCGTTCGGTGACGCGTACTACCAGGGCAGCAGGGACGCGCCGCTGGAGGCCGCCACGGCGTGTCCTGGAGTCTTCGGGAACGGTGCCTACCCCGGATACGCCGGCGACCTGAAGGTGGACGCAGCCACTGGGGCCAGCTACAACGCCAACGGCGCGAACGGGAGGAAGTACCTGCTTCCCGCGCTCTACAACCCTTCCACGACGGCCTGCAGCACGTTGGTGTAAACCTGTAGTGCAAAACTGCAAACACACGTGCAGATTTTTTTTATCTCTTATTAGTTTGTTGTTTGAAAAGGTTATGTACATACCAATGTGGATCGTGTGTAATTCTTTGATTTAGATATTCAAATATTGTTCGCAATAACGTTTGATTGGAAAATGCAACTAAGATTGGCCCACTTTCATGGAGAGGTATCAAGTTTTTTCATCATCTTTTTGTTTTTTTTTTGTCATAAATATTTGGATTCCACTAAAAATGAGCTAGAAGGTGACATTATATTGGAGGTTATTTATTTGGAAAATGCGACCTCTCGTTTCACTATGAGGGAGACAAATGTGTAAACTACATTCGTACATTGAACTTAATACGTCAGAATGAGGGGGCATATGCCCATTTCGAGGCACACATGTTCATTTTATATTTAATCTTGAAACACATAGTGTTTTTTTTAGGTAAAACAGAGTGTTGTGTGTGCCTTGATTTATCACGTAAAAATTGACAGCCTCCACTCATAAATGTTGGTTGAGTGTGTCGATGGTATATATTGTTGAGAGTTCGTAAGACATCCATGGCATCGAGGGAACAAATCTAAATACATAATATACATTGCTGAGAGTATTTAGGGTGTCGAGGGTACAAATCAAAAGGCATATGTTGTGAGTGTCTGAGTTGTACTGTGTATTCACAAAAAAAAGGCATATGTTTTGTCAACATGATACATTATAAGTGCTTAAGGAGCATTTATAAAAGTCTAAAGACTTATGATTTAAAACAATAGTATATATTGTCCAAAACATAAGTATGTATATGACTGGGATGCGAGGTGCCTAATCCAGTATACCAATTTTTGTTGACGAATGTGGTTTGCCAATCCCACCTGATTTTCTAATTACAGATCCATCTGCATGGATTATACAACAGTAAAAGAAGAATAAGTTTCTTCTGGATCTTAAACTTGGTCAGTCCACCTCCTAAATATTTAGCTTTTAGTCAACCTTCGTAAACTTGACTAAACACATAAAAAAAGAGAGCAAGAAAGGTCCAAAAGCTAGAGATATTAGCTAGGGATCCAATCAGGTACCTTTTAAACATTAGCTTAAACATAGTCTATCGTCTCTTTCAACTTATTACATCCACCATTTGAGAACAACAATCTAAAATACGCAGTAACCAATTTTTTTTAGAGTAATCTAAGGCGGGGTTGGCCCACCTGAATTCCTAATTACACATCCATCTGCACGGAAGATACAACAACAAAACTAGAATAAATCGTCTCCTTCAACTTATTACATCCACAATTTGAGAGCATCAATCTAGAAATACTTAGTATCACGTATACCAATTTTGACTGGTTTATACACGGAAAAAATTGACTGATCGATGATCTCCGTGAACAATCGGTGTACTGCCTAGATAGCGTGCCAGGAGGAGCGCCGGTGCTCGGAACTCGCAAGATGCAGCGTTCAACTACGCTGGACCTTGGACGAGTGACTTCGAAGAAGCGTATTCCAGAATCACGCGAGCGTGCACCGCCGAGGCGCGGCAGACGAATCAAACTCATGGTTCCGTTGCCGTCCTAGGCCGGCGGCAGCCGCGACACAGCGGGACGGGGCCGAGACCGCACGAGCGCGCGCGGCCGGCGGTCGCCAGGTCCGCACGGGTCCCCGCTCGCACGCCATTCCGCCCCACTTGGTCTTGTGTTTTCTGCACGCATATGCCGCCCACTAGGGAACGAGCCTAGCCGGTGCTTTGGCCGGCGGCCCCGCCGTCAAACAATTCGGACGCGTCTCCTCGGCGGGCGAGCGCGAGGCGTCTCGAGGCGCTCGGCGGACAGGCTGTGCCACTGCCCGTCCTTGGGACGCCGCCACGCCGCGCGCGTTTACTGTAACTTGACATGGGAAGAAAGATTCACCTTGCTTGGTAGAGTCAGCCAGTCAGGTGTCGAGTGATCATTGTCATTTGGCGAGCAATCCACCTGATCGAATTGTGTATGGCGAAGTTGACTTCGTGACTAGAATTTTCGTCAAGGTTACACAACGCGTGGATTCGAGAAATTTCACAGCGTAATTTTTTCCAGGTGGAAGGCGAGCTGATGAAACTTGGAGTGGTAAGAAGATGCATTTGGGATCACGAAATACCGTTTGCAGTTCGGTGGACTTCAAAGCTGACTTTGGTGCCATCTAGATAGCTTGGCCTGTCCCTAGAAGCCCCAGCACCAAAACGCTGCAGGCGCAGCCGCGACAACAAGGCCGTAAACAAAAGGCGCGGTCCACTGCGCTGGCATGGGAGCTCGACTCAGATTCCCTCCAGGTGCACAACGTGTACGCTTGTGTGCTCCCGCTGTGACCACGTGTGTATGTGCGCGCTGTTGGAGTTGGAGAAGGATATCTTTCTCCGGCATGATCTCCGTCCCGCGCCACCGGAACTTGGTCAATCGAGCACCCGATCGCACGCCAAAATCCAGCTGTAAGTTCGACCGGAGCAACATGCATGCATTGATCGCGCACGGTCACCGGTCAATGGAGTCTTTGCTCGATCTACACAACAGTCCATCTCTTCCATGCATGCATCGATCGCGCAAGGTCACCGTTTACTCGGCACGCCCAACGTTCTTCGCCGCTGATCTTGCCAAATCCAACATGCACATGCCGGGCACGCCGTTTACGACGTGTTCCTACTCCGCCGTCGCAAGCGCAGCGCATCGAGCCGTGGTTTGGCCGGCGTCACGGTGCAGCTCCCCCGGCCCGCGCCATGCCCGGAGACCTTCCTCCTTCCCCGAAGCATATCCATTCATCTCGGACACCGAAAAATCTGAGCACAGGACGAGTCTCATGCCACGCCGGAACGCGCGCGCCCAGTACTGACCTGCCGGAACGCGCGCGCCAGGCGCTCTGCGCTCTGCTCTTGGGAACCTTCCGCGGGCACATGCGCCGGACAGCTGTGCCTCAGGGATTGGCGGCGGAGACCCGCGAGGTCAAATCCTCATCCGGAGCAGCACGGGAATGGAGTGCTCGGCAATCCTGAGTCCGCTCGCATTGTCTCTGGAGCCGTGCCCGGAAGCAACTGGACAGCGCGGCGCGCACGGAGAGCGATACACGGTGGCGTGCG
Source organism: Eragrostis curvula (assembly GCA_007726485.1). NCBI lineage: Eukaryota > Viridiplantae > Streptophyta > Magnoliopsida > Poales > Poaceae > Eragrostis > Eragrostis curvula. Next base: position 7,178,975 of record CM017439.1, on the reverse strand, counting down.
TGCGGTGCGCCGCGCCTCAGCTGCCTCCTCGCGGTCCCCCTGCCCGCCGCCCCGTTCCGACACTGCGCCAGATGCGAGCGGCACGTAGTAGGATAGCAAGAACCATCCGCGAAGTCTCTCGTGCTGATGCTCTTCTCCCGCTGGCACGGTAGCACGGCGGGCCTATAAATAGAGCGCTAGGAATGCCTTCCGGTCACATCACCACAACACACACAACACAACACAAGTTCGATCATCGAGTGATTCACATCTCACGAAATTCGTAGTGCACTGCAGTCTCGCAGCAAGTACTAGTCCGCATTGGGTAGTTAGCAATGGCTTCGTCTCTTGTGCTAGTAGTGGCTATGGTGCTGAGCCTGGCGCAGCTCTCGGTGGGGAGCAGGAGGCTGATGGAGCTGTACATCCCTAAGCCGAGTGAACAGGTCACGTACCACCCGGGTGGTACCGTGCTCAGCGGCGACATCCCGGTGTCCTTCTTCTGGTACGGCAAGTTCACGCCGGCGCAGAAATCGATCCTCTCCGACTTCTTCCTCTTGCTCACCGCAGCGCCGAACGCGGCCACGCCCTCGGTCCAGCAGTGGTGGGGCACCATCGAGCAGCTCTACCTGTCGAACGCCGCCGCCACCGCCAACGGCGCGACGGCGACGCGCGTGCTCCTCGACCAGCAGGTGTCCGACGAGGCGTGCTCGCTCGGGAAGTCTCTCACCCTGTCCCAGATCGAGCAGCTGGCGGCGCGCGTCGGCGGCAAGAAGGGCGGCATCGCGCTGGTCTTCACCGACGAGGACGTGGCCGTGGAAGGGTTCTGCAGCAGCCGGTGCGGCAAGCACGGGTCCGCGCCGGGCGGCGGCTCCACCTACATCTGGGTCGGCAACTCCGTGAAGCAGTGCCCGGGACACTGCGCGTGGCCGTTCGCGCAGCCGGAGTACGGGCCGCAGGGCGCGCCGCTGGTGGCGCCCAACGGCGACGTTGGGGTGGACGGCATGGTCATGGTCGCCGCCACGATGTTGGCCGGCACGGTGACCAACCCCTACGGCGACGCGTTCTACCAGGGAGCCAAGGAGGCGCCGCTGGAGGCGAGCACCGCGTGCCCGGGCGTCTACGGCAGCGGCGCGTACCCGGGTTACCCCGGGAACCTGCTTGTCGACCCGACTACCGGGGCCAGCTACAACGCCAACGGCGCCAATGGGAGGAAGTACCTGGTTCCCGCGATCTACAACCCGGCGACGGCCTCCTGCAGCACCCTGGTGTAGAAGTGTTTGTACTGTAGTTAGTTGCACCGTGGTACCGAATACCGGCTCTGTTTCTGTACACCTCACCAAAGATGTATATATACGTTTGGAGTTTGGAGAAATGAAATTACTTTGTTCGTTTAAATTGTTTGGATGGCCTAAATAGTCGTTTACCCGTTCGAGCCCGCATGTAAGACCCAGTACGGGCCGAGCAAAAACTCTAGCTCGTTTTGGGCTGGAAAATTAACGAGCCCGCGTGTAAGACCCAGTACGGGCCCAGCAAAACTCTAGCTCATCACCAGATCTTGCCGCCGCAACGGGCGACGACGCCGACGAGACGAGCGGCACATGACGGCGAGCCGCCTGCACCTGCCACGGTTCGTGAGGAGGGCCAAACCCCGGTAAGGCGATGCCTCGGCTGTTGGCTCTGTAACACTAAGGTATATCCGGTCCCGGCTTCTGATAAGTTTGTTTCATTATGCCAACGAGAAATCTCGTCTGCATCGCGATGCATAATCTTAGAATTAGCAGTGTCGACTAAATTAATCTTACCGCGACGAGAAACGTGCGTTGGCATAGATATTTATAGTAATTCATGCCATTTGCTCCTCAACTAAGGTTTGTTTCATCCAAACTCCAGTATTTTCTGCATGCCCTCACATCAACTCTTTGCTCTTTTTCACCGGTTTCTATTTTTAAGATTTGGAGCCATCGTGATTTCTCTTCTTGTTCGTTTTAGGTTATGAAAAAAAATAGCTTGGGCCATCAGGCGTAATGCAAATTGTTCTTTCCAGCATTTGAATCCCCAAAGTAAATTAGGGAAACTTAAAACCATTTTATTGGCTGCTTCTTTCAGAAGAAAATTTTAGAGCTCCATCGACCGGAAGAATTGTTGAAACCTCAGAAGCCAGAAGATTCTGCGGTTTCTTTCTGCAGCTTTTCAGTCTGCCTTCTCCGCTGAAGCGTCCCATCGATCCACTAGCATCTCGCAATCAGCACCCTCTGCCTTTGCTTGCCTATTCCTGCAGCGTTCCAGCGAAGAACCTACGCTCTGTTCATGGAACAAGCGAAGAAAAGCTCGGTCTTTGGATATCGCAGAGGCATGAACAGCTGCCGCCACGACGAATTCAATCCGTTGCCGCGTCAAAAAGGGTCGAATTCATTGAACAACAAACAGTGAGCATCATGTCAGATACCGGAGTAATGGCGTTCCATGTTCGTAGCACCCCGAGCAGGCCGTCGTTATGGCCGCTCTGCGCCACCGGGATCGGACTAGGCCACATGCCATTGCTGGGCACTGTTCTGCTAAAATCTCCGCTTTTATATCCACGGCATGGTTTACTGCGTCGCCGGGCTTGGTATTTTGACATGCGGATGTGCGATGCGTAGCATGAACAGTAGAGAAGATAGTCCTACTGATGCTACAGAGGTATAGCTACGTACTACTACTCCCTCCTACTGAATGGATACGTTTGAAAGACACCATTTGATGGATACGTACTCTACATGGGTGGAAATACCGCCTGTTTACTGGATGCATTCACGGTACGTTATTTCCTGCTGGCATTTCACCTTGCCCTTGCCCTGCTGCGAACCGGGATCTAATCGTCTCCGGCCTGCCGGGCTAGCAGCCTCGTTGCTGGGCTACAGGAGGAATTGCACCATGAATATATTGACCGATTGTTAATAGTTCGAGACCGGTAGTTCTCTTCCCATCTTGTTATCGTACTAGTACAGGAGTTCTAACGTGAAAGAGGACCTCTGAACATTGCGTCCTCTCTGAAACTTACTTATGGCCAACCACGTTGATGCAAGCATGAACTATCACAGTCATACAGAACCTTGCATGATTCGGCTGAAAACTGGTCGCTGGAGGATGGGTTGCTCCCAATGCATTTACGCATGCAAGGTCGCAAGTCTACCGCGACGTCGCTGGGAGGACTCGGAGCTTGGACCATGCATGCATCAGACGCGATGCGAGCTGTTCTCAAGCTCCTCCTAGCCCTATTCATGATTCCCATCTGTCCTAGCTGCTTCACCAACTGGCTTGCACCAATACTGTAGCTGCTAGCAAGCCTACAAAGTAAACACTCATGAATTTTTTAGTTCCTTCATTCTACCGCCTTCTTGATTTCAATTCCTTATCTTGTGAGCCGGGTGGCCTTGTTCATTTGCAAGCCGATCGATTCATAGTGATACGACAGTCAGTCAAAATGTCAAAGCCGTCCCATGTTTCCCAGACGATGGTGACTGTTGTGGCACCATTCATTCTCCTCTCCTCCTTGAAATCGACCCCAGCGTTCAAAGGTCTGGTGAGATAAGGGTCGAGTGGAATGTCAAGAGGTGTGTAACACCAAATAGTGATAGGCGTACATGTCGCAGCGTGGGGTGGTCAGTGGTCACCGCTCCTGTCGTTGCAGTGTCCTCCATTCTGCTGCGGCGTCCCACCCCCGTTTGTACATATACGCCCCCATGTCATCGTCTCGTTCCTCCTGCCCTTTGCAACTCTGTTCTCTCAAACTGTTCATAGGCCTCTGACCAAACTCCCTTTGCTCCTGTGGCACCGTCACTGCACATCTCCATAGCCAGCTCGTAGTAGCTCGTGAAGCCATACCTAAATAGCCTGAGCGGCATCTCTGTGAGCATCCTAGGTTGATGGAAGAACCTGCACAGAACAGAGGCTAGCTCTCTTCAAGCCCAGTCCAAGAAGCTTCCTTTCCTCTCTGTTCTCGACCTCAGCAAAACACACGGCCAACTGGTTGGAATGAGATGGTCTCATGGCCGTGAGCTCACCTCGCCGAGCACTCCTGGCGGCCGTGTTTCTTAGCTTCCTTCTCGGCGCGGCCACCAGCATCCGCACCACGGCGCTCTCCCCTTCTCAGGTACGAGAACATGACGCGCAAACTTATGTTTCCGCGCACGTAGTCTCGTGTGTGACCGTGCGCTTCTCTTTGAGGTGCAGAACTTGGTGGAGGACAAGTCGCGGCTGGGATCGAGGCCGCCGAGCTGCCACAACCGGTGCAGCGCGTGCAATCCCTGCACGCCCGTCCAGGTGACCACCGTCCCTGGGGTCAGCGGCTCGGCGCCCCGCATCACCGACGACACCGTCGCCGGCTTCTCGCGGTACTCCAACTACAAGCCACTGGGGTGGAAATGTCGCTGCGCCGGCCGCCTCTACGACCCGTAAGCTAGCTCGATCATTTTCTCCATGTCGCCGTCGCAGTTCAGATTCAGTGTACTCCGCCACGGTCTACAGTTCGAGTCAGCAACTCTGGTCAGGTTTTGTGTTAGCTTATTCGCTCCACTAATTCATCTAATGTGGTCTGTCCTTCGTTGTTCTTACTGGGCTTGCATTTTGCCGTCCTCTAGAGGTTGCTGGCTTGCAGCCAGAGCTGCATGTGGCCATTTTCTCGTATCTGCTGAACAGTTTACTCCATGTAAGAGTGATGGGAGCTGTAAATCCTGGGTAGCGTAGAACACTTCACTGACTAGTGGTAGTGGAGCTGTAAATCTGGTGATGATAGATTAAAGGCAGGCCTGCATGGATGCATGTGAGTCACCTCTGACGAACCTGATATCCTGAATCTACCGCTGGATCGCGCCCACGCACAGTGCCGATCTGGTTCGCCTCGTTGACGGGGTCTCGATCCGACGCGTCCCGGAAACGGCTACACGACCGGGGCCCCTTCGTCTGAAACTCGGAATGACCGTGTCGGTTAGATCATTGCTTTGTAATCTTCCGCAACGTGCCTGAGCTAAGATGGTAGCAGCAATTCTGAATAATCTGATACTGTTGGATAGCCATCCATGATCACCGCATCTTTGTACGGTTCTGAAACGCTCGCCATGTGTTTGCTCATTGAGGTGTTTCCCTCGCGCTGAACCGTTCGTATGGGGATCCCAGTGTGGGGCTCGTCGCGTTTGGAGGTAGCTGCATGGGCATTGTTCGTGTCCGGTTTCAGCTGTGGGCTCTTGCCGTTTGCAGGCTCCGAGCCCTCGATCCCAGTAGTGACCGTACAGGTGGTGGCCCTGACATTTTGCTTCAAATTAATTGATCCAATGATAGTTGTCATCTCCTGCGAAATTAGACTGCTAGTTGCAGATACTAGCAGGCAGCCAAGCTGACATGCTTATCGGCCGTGAAATCTGTCTCTGTAGCTGGAAACCTTTGCGTTGGGTAGGTTACTATTGGGCCGAATTCAAGTAAGGTCTGCAGCCTAATGCTGATCTTTTGTCGGCTTGGGCCCTTTGAGAGACCTTGCTTGGTTTGCCGCTGTGTTGGTGTATTTGTCTGTTCGCAAAACAAACTAGGTCGCTAATTTTTAAAAATATTTTCCCCCATTTTTGTAGTCCTTGTGACCTGTGCCAACCTTGCTTGGTTTGCCGCTGTGTTGGTGTATTTGTCTGTTCGCAAAACAAACTAGGTCGCTAATTTTTAAAAATATTTTCCCCCATTTTTGTAGTCCTTGTGACCTGTGCCAAGCTCAAGCACGCTGCAATAATGCACGCACCGCAACTTGACCTTGCATGGTCGTATGTTGGACCACGATTTTTCTCCACGATCTGGCTGTGTCCTGGCTCCAAACGTGCAGCATGCCCGTGCGTGAATCTTGCTGCACGGGCAACACAAATCGTGTCAGTATGGCTGCAACTATAGACCAATTTTATGTGACCTCCACAGCCTGGAGATGTGAGTCCACAAATAAATAACACATGGTGGTGGATCGAGCGTCTGTTTAAATAAGACCACCTTAGCTAAAATGTCGGTACGTGCTAATCGTGTAGAACCTCCAACACCCGGACTCCTTCAAAGTACTATATGCTCATGTCATCTCTGTTGTCATCTTGCAAAGATGAAAAAAATTAAAAACAATGTGACGGACGAGATATAGGAGACAAAGGGATTTTGCTAGCAGGTGTATCTAATTTTTTGGCGAAGCATATTTGCAAGTGGGATGACTTTTGTGTATTTGTCTATTGCTCAACGAACTTCCAAAAATAAGAAAGAAACGTATACGGCATACCCGCTAGAGGTTAGTCAAATTCTCTTTGAGACCAACGTATGGTCTCAAAAATGAAATCGGACCAATGTATGGTCTCAAAATAAAAGTCATCTCCAGATAGAGGTTAGCCTTCGATGTGTACACAAACGTTCAATTTCGTTAGCAATCTCCAGATAATGACGCTTGATCCTTACGATCTCCAGCACTTTCCGTTCGCTGTGCCTTTCAATCCAATTCAGTATATGCAGACAATTGCACCAATGAACGAACCACCTCCAAATATAGGTCACAACCATTTCCCCCACAAGTTACACTGTGAATTGTACACTTTACTGTCTTTCACACTCACACATTGACTTAACCATCACTCCCGGAACAAACCAATAAAATTACAAGATACTGAACATCACAGTCAAAAGAGCTAGCCAGTTGCTTGCTTTTGCTTGTGGCTCTAGTTCTTGGGCAGGAGCACATCGCGGACCAGGTCGTCGAAATTGCGGTGGGACGGGCCACCGGGCTTGGCCGCCGCAAGCGCCTTGTCCCTCCACTCCAGGGCTTTCCGCCTCATCTCCTTCCCCTGCTCCCCCTCCATGATCTCCGTGATCAGGCTCGCCACGGCGTCGCGGCGGACGTTGTTGTCGATCTCCATGCCGACGCCCCACTCGTTGCACTGGTACCGGCAGTTGGTCTGTTGGTCAGCGAAGAACGGCCAGCTGATGACGGGCACGCCGCCGCACATGGTCTCCAGCGTGGAGTTCCAGCCGCTGTGCGTTAGGAACGCGCCAACGGCAGGGTGGTTGAGTACCTCCTGCTGCGGGCACCAGTTCGCCATGAGCCCGCGGTCCGCCGTTTCGGCCAGGAACTCCGGCGGCAGCACGGCGGTGTCGCCCCTGACGAGATCTCGTCGGATGATCCACAGGAACTGCCTGCCGCTTTTGGCCAGCCCCCACGCGAACTCCACCAGCTGCTGGTTGGTCATCACGGTGATGCTGCCGAAGTTGACGTACACGACGGAGCCGGGCTCCCTGCCGTGGAGCCAGTCGAGGGTCTCCTCCTGCTCCTTCCATAGGCCGAGCGCGATGGAGGAGCGCGGGGTGGGCGGGTCCTCGCGCGCCACCTGCGGGAGCGGGCCGAGCGTGTACACCTTGGGCGCCATGCCGAGCGCCTCGATCGCCGCCACCGCCTCGCCCTCGAGCTCGTCGAAGGTGTTGATGATCAGCGCCGACGCGTCCGCCGAGCGCCCCGTCTCCCGGATGACGTAGTGCACCATGTACTCCTCTGGGTCCGTCGAGCGAATGAAGCTCGGGAAGTCGCGGAACCTCATGTTCCTCAGCCCAGGCACGTTCTCCACCGGCGTGTCAAGGAATCCGTTCGTCAGCTGCTCGACATCTGCGCAAGCAAAGTCAAGAACGATCAATGTTGCTGCCAAAAACAGTTACGTGACGAGCAGATAAGTATGACGGGCGCACTGACAAGGCGGCTACTAGAATCCCAAGACAGCACGCACCTTTGAGTGGGGCAAGGCCACGGCTCATGAGTATCTTGTAGTGTTGGTAGCCGAGGAAGCTGATGGTGCTTGCCGTCCAGAGCTGGACGTAAGGGACGCCGAGCTCCTTGGCGGCGTCGATGGAGAAACCCATGACGACGTCGGAGACGACGCAGGTGACGGGCGGGTGGCCCGTGGCGGGGTCGTTGAGCTCGGCGAGGAGGCCGCGGAACGGGCCAAGGCACGTCTCCGTGGTGGATTTGCACAGCGACGGGATGTCCTGCGTGACGTCGTCGTCGTCGGAGGGCGGCATGCCGTCGGGGATGGTGGCGAAGCGGAAGCCGGGATGCCGGCCACGGCCGCCGCGCCGCGCGTCCGGACGAGGCGAGCCTGGTTGTACTCGGTGTTGACGAAGGTGACGTCGAAGCCCCTGGCGTGGAGCAGCTTGGCGACGTTGAGCATCGGGGTGATGTGCCCCTGCGCCGGGTACGGCAGGCACACGGCGTGCGGCTTGGACATCGCGCCGAGGGAACCCATTCTCTGTATCTGGCTGTGCGAGCTAGTGTTACTGTCTCGGAACTATGCTGATGCAGCTGGAGCTTTCTCGGGAGCACTTGTTGCTTGCTGTGAATTTTGTTGGAGACTTGATCGGCAAGGGCGAGGCTATTTATAGGCGTGGAGACAGGATGCGTGTCAATAATGTGGTGGTGTGTACAGATCAAGTGATTATTTTATCTCACGCGATAGCGCTGCACGATTGGAGCTGGATATTTTAAAGTCCTCGCGCGCGGCTGCTTCGTAGACGTAGACTCGCATAGCCGCCGCCTGCCAGCCAAGCCCAAAGGTCAGACTCCACGGAAAGGGGGGAGCCGGCGGGGCCGTGGATCTAGTGCGGATCACCCTGATGTCGGTACGCACGCCATGGCGCACGGGAAATAAGCGGCTCGCGCAAGGTTGCGGCGTCGGCCATGACCATGTGCGCTGCGTGCGAGCCGCGTATCGCTGGTCCTCGGCCGGTGCGTCGCTAGCAGCTGCTCTTACGGCGTACCACGCGCACAGATCGAGCCGGTGCCGCGCTCTGCCCTAGGTAGTGCGTGGCCTGTTCCTACTTCCTTTCCGCCGATACCCTGGACGTTGACTGCACATAAAAAACCCAGTGTTCTTTTTTATCAAGGCAATTAAGTATGACGCTCGTTTTGTGAGACTTGCAAAATCAAAACGCAAGTTGTGATGACAGCATGAGACAGCTAACCATTCTGCCCTTGGAGCGTCACTGGTTCAGAATTTGTTAGTCTACGTGTTTTCGCCGTGATGCTTGTATGATTGATCCGTTGTGGGAAGAACGACAAAGACTCCCTGAGACGTGTTGTAACTGCATACGCCGAGCCAGCATACCGGAACTGCTGAACCCTTTGACCTGGAACCCTCTGTTCCCAATTGGTGCAGCTAATTTCACAACTGCTTGCCTCAATGTCTGATGATATCGTCCCCATCTGTTTGATCAGCTAGACTCTTAGTATAGCTCTATGCAATGAGGGAGACCCGAATATTAAAAATTATCGCTTAGGCATTTGCATTGTCTAGTAACAGACTAGTACTTCGTGGAAGCTTACTTGTTGGTTAGATACTATCTGAATCATTTTAGAGGAAATCTATATATACTATATAAGTGCAGCCCACTAACAATCACTAAATGCTATAAAGCTTGCTTCTCATAAGGCCACATCATCAGAAAAATTTCGTCCATCGGATCAAAGTTTACAATGCATCCTGTACGTTGCATCTTAATCTTCCCTGCACGCACACCTTCAAGGCAATAATCTTCCATGGTACTCTTTCTTTATTTCATGGATCATCACTATCAGTAACTCCTGCCATCATCCCACTACCGGTAACTCTCGCCATCATGCACCCAATATTATCTATCTATTCTTTATAAGTGCAACCAACTAAAAGTTTTAACTTCTATTTCTCTGCAACCACGTTGAGCCACATCACCTCAATAATCAGGTCTGTTTGATCACTTTGTTCATTTCATCCACACCATCCATTGCTCCGTTGGTATCCGAGTCACTGAAACAGGCGGCCTAACAGTCATGTACCTTGCGGCTCTTACTTGCGTTAGTTAATTGTGAAACGTTCATCAAACAATTGTCTCTCCTATTGCTCCTTCATTTCTATCCGTTACCCTGTTATAATGGACCACCATTACAATTGTTGTGGCATTGAAACAGCCGGCCCCACATCATCCATCAGTGTAGCACGCTGCAGGGAGACCCAATTGGCATGTGTACTCAATTATAGCCTCCATCTTCTCCCTTTATCTTGCAAAAGCTGCCGCCGTGTTATTCATCTTCTTCCTTAATGTTGCAAAAATTGCCGCCACTACTCAGGAATCAAGAGTCGCCTCTTTATTTGTCTTTTTCCTCTTCCAATTCATGTCCTACACAGCACATATATGCCACTCGCCCCGGCCCTCAAACAAAGAGCCCGGCCTTTTGTTTCCCCGTTTGATGTTCTTGAGGATGGTGCTAGCGGCCACCACTTCCAGCTTTTCTAGAGAGACCGTCAGCAATAATCTTTATTTTAGGATAGGAGGTGATATTGTTAGAGATGTCTGTGGTTACTTGCGCCTATAGCGCGTGGTTCATCTTCGGGCTGCATCTTTCGCTTTTGGAGTAATTTTGCTATCCATGTTCACTTTGATTTCTTTCTCACTAATTATTCAGGTCTAAACTCTTTTTTTTCTTTGCAGGTGATAAATCAACAGTTCAGTAATTTGCCTACATGTCATGATGCATTGGTTTCTCAGCCCATCATGCTGCAGCTACGCAGGTGTAGAATGGATATGGATTCTAACCGAGGCATAGACCGGTTCAGAGATGTTTTTCTTTCTACTACCTTTTATTTCCCTTACAATTATGACATGGGGTCCCTGTTAGTCCAACTCAGATATATCTAAAATTTGGTTTTTCTTATCTGTTCTCCACTTTCAAAGTTACTGACTTCCAATTCAAGTTACTCCAATCGGTCATGTTTGGAATTTTGTTCAGATTTGCTCTCTGCTTTCAATACAGATTGGTTGTTTACTGACAAAATGAAATGCCAAAAAGGCCATTTGTTTAAATTGGAACAATTTGTATCAGGAAAACTATGTTCAAGAAATATTTCTTTGCTTCATTGGTAATTACAATCCAAAGAGGATGGAGCTTACTGCACTAAAACAGTAGCATCTGTCGCTATCTGAACCCAAAACTCAATGTATCCTGGTCATGTTCCCTTGACTGGCAGGTTATTTGATCCATATATAGTGCCTTTTGTTGGTTCTTTCATGTTTATCTGAGTTGCAAAAGTTCTAATATTTCTATGAAGGATTTACTTTACTCCTTTGCTTTTCTTATTATATATATGCAGAAGAAAACAAATTTGTTCATGTCAGCTCTGTGCTCACCATATATCTTAAAAGTAAATATATTCCTACATATAGATGTTTTCTTATATCTCCTCATAAAGGAAACTCTGTTCGCGTGAACCAGATCCTATATCAGGTTGCACCGATTTATGTTGTAAATATTTTTTATATCTCTAACGAAAATACTATAGCATTATATAATCTGAATTCCCGCGGCAACGCGCGGGGAATTCACCTAGTAAAAAGATATTTGAATGTCAACTAGATGATCAGCTAGTTACTTGGTTATATTGAACTGGAACATACATATTATATCGATCAGACGGGACTGTAGCATTGCTTATTACAATGACAACTGCAGCATTGCTTATTATCGTGTCCCGTAGGGCAGTTCGAGCTATTTGATTCTTGCTCATTGCACCTTGAACACAACCGCAAAAGCCTCGTCCCTACCGCGAATGCTGTCGCCAAGCCGTCGGCTTCCGACTTCCGTTTCTGTCGAGGCACGGTTGCTTAAGAGATAAAAAGCACTATGCAAATTGATCGTCCAATTGACCCGGAGCTCCTTTTGTTTGGCAGCAACTTGGATCAGCACGAAAGCGCCAGCCGCTTGATGATTGGATGAGCGCTCCGCTTACAAGTATGTAGAGGGGTCGCGCAGCGAAAATGCGTTTCTCAGAACGTCGCGAAGTACGGACCTTGAATCTTACCGCACATCTTTGGACGCCATGTGCCAAGATTCGGGTTGTCTAGATGTGTCAGTAGGACATGTGCTGATTGGGTGCGCGGTTACGAACTAAATTTGCGACATGGTGGCACACGGTAACAGTCAATGTTTGCATGCGTTGAGTTACTTTTTCAGATGGCCATGCCCTAGCGCTAGCCTGCTCGTTCCGTCTTGTCGCTGTTATGGGTTGGGTCGTTTGAAGTCACGCCGCGCACGCCGTGCGTTCGCATGCGCACATGCGTTCGTAGGAGCCATGCATTTTATTTTATTTTATTTGCTCAGGTTTAGCTTTAACAATGGCCGTTTAGCCTCTATGTTACGGATTAGCTTTTTTGTTTTGCTTTGGTCACGCTGGTTTATTACAAACAGTTTAAGCTATGTACTTTGACGGTTTAGCCTTGTAGATTACAGGTTTAGTCTTCCTGAGTTTAGCCTTAACCACGACAGTTTAGCTTTTAGCGTTTACGGTTTAGTCTGTATGTTATGGATTAGCCTTTTTGGTTTTGTTTTGCCCTCCTTGATTTACTACAAACAGTTTAAGCTTCGTGCCTTCACGGTTTAGCCTTGTCGGTTACAGGTTTAGTCTTCCCGGGTTTAGTCTTAACAACGACGGTTTAGCTTTTAGGGTTTACGGATTAGCTTTTTTGATTTTGCTTTGATCTCTTTGGTTTACTACAAATAATTTAAGTTTCGTACCTTGACGGTTTAGCCTTGTCGGTTATAGGTTTAGTCTTCTCGGATTTAGTCTTAACAACGACGGTTTAGCTTTTAGGGTTTACGGATTAGCCTGTACGTTACGGATTAGCTTTTTTGGTTTTGCTTTAGTCTCTTTGGTTTACTATAAATAGTTTAAGTTTCGTACCTTGACGGTTTAGCCTTGTCGGTTACAGGTTTACTCTTCTTGGGTTTAGCCTTAACCACGACGGTTTAGCTTTTAGGGTTTACGGTTTAGCCTATATATTACGAATTAGCCTTTTTAGTTTTGCTTTGGTCTCTTAGGGTTTACTACAAATAACTTAAGCTTCGTATCTTGACGGTTTAGCCTTATCGATTACAGATTTACTCTTCCCAGATTTAGCTTTAACCACGACGGTTTAGTTTTAAGGTCTACGGTTTAGTTTGTATGTTACGGATTAGTTTTTTTTATTTTTGCTTTGGTCTCTTAAAGTTTACTACAAACAAGTTTCCCGTCAACCGGTGTGGACAAAAGCTGCCATGTAGCCGGCCATATCGCTTTGCCCATATCGTGCTTGGGCCCCATGACGTTTGAATCCGGAATCTTCTGCTTTGTTTTGGGGTCCAGGGTGGGCTGTTGCCTACAAAACCTTACATCAACAGTCTAGCACAGAGGCCAGCGTGGAAGCCCGAGGAAGGCACGCGTCGGCCATCGGAAAGGTCCGTATTTCGGTGGGTTCTTAGAAAATCCGCGTCCGGTCGCGCAGGGCCCCCGCGTCAATCGCCGTCGCGTACACGACGGGGCACGCACTCAATTTTTGTCGCAACTCCCACGGGTCAGTGATACTGTGCTGCACGTTCTTGTTTGGCTCGTTCTGTGCTATGTGCGCCGCATCCAGACGTATAGGCGCCTTCGTCGCTCACGCGGTCACCGTCTTTATCTCGTTTGCTGTCGTCGAGTCTTGAGAGGATGGTGCCGGATCGGAGGGCAAGCATGACGCCTTTTCTTACGTCAAGAACTCACAATGAGGCGCGGAGGTGGCATCGTGGGCGAGCGGTGACCATGGCTGGCGGCTTAATATGGGGTCAATGACTCCAAGCCCTTGATCGAAGCCAGCTCGAAGACGTCACTGGCTCCCATTTGACCGCCAAATTCCTGTGTGAAGCCGGATTAGAGGGGCCCTGCCGCCAACGGCCTATCATGCATGATCTGGATATGTCCTTAAACCTTCCAACTCTAACGTGTGGGGTGAGTCCAAAAACAAAAGAAATGCAACTATAGTATAAAAGTACCTCTCACTGGTAAAAGAAATGCTGAAAAGGAAAACGAAGGGAGATCCCACGCTTCCATGGGGCCGCCCAGTGCTCTTATCTGTTGCGCCTAAGTTATCACTCTCTTCGTTCGCATTTCAATAGTTCAAAAATTGTCCCACACAGCGTAAGCATTTGTGGAGCTTCTCCCGTAATGAACCATTCATGGAGCTTGTTTCAATATATAAGTATTCATGAAGTTTGTCTTTTGCTCATAGTAAAGGTCATCTGAGTCTTTTCCTTGCAACTTTATTAGTTTGTCCAAAAACAATTCTATAAATATTATATTTTAAAACAGAAAGAGTAGTTCATCAATATATAAGATTGTACGCCAGTGAACATAGGGTTTGCGACTTCCTGATTGCACAGTGATGGAGCAATGTGGCAAATCATGGAAGTGCTTGCATTTCAATGGTCGCATGGAACAAAATTCTCGCTGTCACGTAAGAATTGGCTGTGCGTCACCGAATTGGCGCCTCCTATTTTGCTGTTTTTTTTTCTCAATGATCTCGGCTCTGCCCATTCCGCAGGTTATTTCCCACACACCGTTCCAGCTCCGTATGCTATCGGCTCTGCCCATTCCGGCTTGTGACTGCGACGACGTTGCTTGTTCGTGCATGCACAGGTTGCACGTCGCCAACCCAAACCATGGAGAATTGTGGAATCACCGTCGATAACCAGCTTGTTCCACTGGCTGCATTGCAGCAGTTGCGATTCAACAGCTATAATATAGCAACCGCTACAGTATAACAGTTGCTATTCAGCCTGCCGAATAGGGCGAACAGGTAGCGTCCAACCTCGTCAAGATCACACTCAGCAGTCATCGAGATCCCGTCCAACTCCTGATGTCCAACAACATCGCAGCCAAGTAGGCCGCTGCTGATATCCTGCCGCCATCAACAATAGTCATCGACATGTTGGCTGCTACCAACAAAATCATGATGCTGCCTCTTTCGACGACAATGTATCTCAAGAAATACTCAAAGCCATGTATGCACCTGATAGAAACAGTAGTGATGTGTAGAGTTTCCTGAATCGATTTGTTTAAACGTGAGCTGGTGTTTTCTGATTAAAGAAAAATATTTCACATACTATCTACTTGCCCAGCTTTATTTTGACTGTGAGCTTCACTCCATTTCATCTTCTGGTTGTAAAAGATTCTAGCAAATGAGCCGTCTCTAGTACTTTTCTGAATTTTCATCTTGTACAATCTTGTTTTGTCTTAGGAGGTGTAACATTGTCGTCGGGGGACAGGCATCCAAAATCCGCTTATCACTCAGCTCTCACGGGGACAGGCACGCGTATACACATAGCACCGCTCTTACGCTTTTATTATTTTTTCATGTAAAACAGTTAATCCAGAGGTGCTATGCTTTAAACAAATAAAGGTTCTATGCTGACTCTCACCTATCAAAACCCTTAAATAATACACGTCGGATACTCAAGATCTTCTCTCGGTGCAACAACCATGGCATGTCCCTTTCTCGGGCACAACACGCGTGCGAGAGTCGGCTCTGAATACTAAATGTAACATCACACATCTAACATTTGCTTACACCCAGCCCCCACGTGAGATGAGCACGCACGTACATACACATAGCACCTCTATTACACTTTTATCCTCACTTCATATAAAAAAAGTTAACCCAAAGATGCTATGTTTGAAACAAGTAAGAGTTATTTGTGTAGAATTATCCTCACAAGAGCTATTTGGGCCGAAAATACAATAGGCTACAACGGCTGAAGGCACAATGCGGTCGATTGATTAGCATGGATCGGTGATAAAATGGAATCAAGTTTTCCCCTTCAAAATTAAAAAATATAAAAAATCACTCTCCAGACTTCAGAACTCAATCCTCAGCTGCACCTGCAGATGACCTCCACATTCTTATTTTGGATAAATTCTTAACACAAAAAGTAAAGATCCATGTGTTCATATACAGACACGATACTTCAGGTAACAAGATAAAATACTCGTGTCACATTGTTCAAACAGGAGCAAAGGAATCAGACACTCGCAATAAAAAACATCTCTGAACACATTCAAAAGGAATTCTCGAGCCATACGAAACAATTATGAACAAATTTTTCAGTAAAACAAGTGAACAAGGAATTCTAATTAACGTTGCACCCTTGTTCACAATGAAATTAAATTTGATCATCAACTGATCAACATACCCCCTAAAATCTCTCTTTTTATCTTCAAATTTGACTACACTGAAGTGCTTGCCATGCCATGCCTGTTGACGCTAACTTTCTGACACTGCAGCAGTGGTGCATGTCACACAAGATTGCGTTGCCACCATGATGGCCGCTGCAACACCGAGTAGGACGATACTCTCTGTTCCCCTCTTCATCAGCGCACCAGGGGCACACGAAAGCCAATGAAGCCAGAAGCTGTTCCCGTCTTCATCACTTACTGGCTCAATTTCTGCATCAAGGGTGCATAAAATTTTCTTCCCAACCATGCGCATAGTCTTTTCCCAACGATCCAGAGCAAAAAGGAATGAATGGAGGCCATGCAAACAAGCTGGATCAGATGCACAAATGGGCCAAAATCAGAGATGATGACCGAATGGGGACTTTTGATTGTTTTTGGAATCGAATATTAGGAGTTGTTGGTGGAATATGTTTTTTTGAAATCAAATATTGGGAGCCTGTACACGTTTGAGTAAACGTTTTGTTTTTTGGCTAGGAACAAAAGGTGGTATACACGTTTGAGCAGTGGCGTAGCTAGGATTTTACCGTAAGGTATGCCACAAATTTTTTTTCCATATATACAATTCGGTTCAATCGAAATATAAATGGCACAATCCATATATAATTGGGCAAGTAATTTATAAATTACCAAAATAAACATATTAAATTTATCATTTAATACTTGAGTTAAAAAGTTGCCCACAATATAATAGAAATAGTCCAAATTATGCATAAAAAAGTTCCAAACACCTTTATAATATAGTTCAAAAATGATTACCAGTCTACTTCTTGTTTAGCCTGAATTATATCATCTTCGTCCACTTCAAATAAAATATCCCGCTCAATGAATGTGACAAGGCAATCATCCAAAACAGGAGTTGCACAAGAAGATGAAGCTGCCACTTCCGCCTTCTTAGCTGCATGCCGTTGCCAAAGAGATGCAATGTCTCCGTTCCTCTTCATAATTCAATAATTCTACATACAAAAAAAAAGATGCATCAATATTTATTTTAATTACAAGAACATGAATGGAAGATTGAATTGGCGTGTCACATGTGCATCTATACCTCCACTGTCCAGTGCCGCTGCCCGCTGGCCGGCGACGGCGAGGTGCGTGCTAGGTGCTGGCCGACGGTGTTGCCCTACCTCGGTGGCTCTTGGTTGCTCGGCTGATCGGGTCTGTGTTGGTCGTCGGCGACAGAACGTAGAACGGCGACGACACCAGACGAATGGACGGCGGCGGGGCCGGCAGAATGGCGGATGGGTGCCGGATGGATGGGCGGCACCGCGCCGCGAAAGCCCTGGAGTCACGAACTAGGGATGCAAAAGGGAAACGTCGGAGGCGTGCATCGCTTCCTGTAGGTTTTGCTGATTATTTTTTTTTGCATATTGATTATTGAGCTGTATTGCTAATGGGCCAAAATCTGCAGGGTATGCCGTGGCCCACCCGGCATATCCTGTAGCTACGCCACTGCGTTTGAGTAAATATTGGGAGCCTGTGCTCATGATTCCTTCACGTCTTTAGTATTTCTTCCATCCGTTTCTTCTTCCAACCTCCAAATATTTGTGGCCCGGTCATCTTACAAATTGTGGCATTGTAAAATATATTTCATGACTACTCATTGCTTGCATTGTCTTTCATGGGGCAATTGCACATCAACCACACTTTTGAAGTTAAATTGTGAAGCTACCATCGATTTTCAGATTTTGCGGTTTTACAATAAGTTTTCAAAAAACCTATGGTAATCTTGCAAATTATTTTGCAATTTTACCACAGATTTTTAAAAAATCGGAAGCGATCTTGCAAAATCTGAAGAAGATCTGTAGTGTTCTTGCAAAATTTGAAAATCGATGGCAGGTTCACAATTGGAGTCTAAAATTATGATTAAAATGCTATTGTCCCTTCTTTCATCTCCATCGATGAAAAAGGTTTAAATAAGACCAGCTTGGCCAAAATCATATGGCTAATCGTGTAGAGCCACCGACGCCCATCGTTCAAATTATAAGCATTTATATATTTAATTAAACTAATCTTTTTTACTTTGACTGACTATAAAATGTATTATTTTAATATAAAAGACGCGTATTATGATAGTTGGTTTCACGATGAATCTAACTACGTCATTGTTATGCTGTCACCTGTAATAGATTTTTTGCTATTCAAAGTTAATATAGTTTAACTTTGATCGAACCCGTAAACACATATATTTCTGGACAAAAGGGAGTATTGCATGTTCATGTCATCTCTGTTGTCTCCCAACAAAGATGAAAAAAAAACACAATGTGATGTGCGAGATATTGGGGATATATTGAGATTTTTCATGTTGATGTAATTTTGTGGAGAAGAATAATTGTAATGCAAGTGGAAGGACTTGTATTGCAGTATTTTTTTTTTAAATACTGCTAAACGAACTTCCAAAAAAACAAGAAAGAAACGCGCACGACCATATATACTTACCAGATCTAGATATTTCAACTATTACTTTATTTTCTCAAAATCAGACCAACGTATTGTCCACAGAAAAAAACAAAATCGCCTCCCAGATATGTATATAGTACATTTCCCGTTTTTGTCAGTGATCTCCAGATGCTGACGCTTTACGCTTACCACTTGTTTAGCACCGTCCGTTTAGCTGTGCCTTTCAGTCCCATTCAACACATGCACATAATTGCACCAGATGTGTGAACTATATACCTCCCAATATAGTCCACGTGACAGTTTTTTTCCCCCAAGTTACATAACGGAAGCTTGGACACACTTACTATTTTTCACACCCACATTGACTTATCCATCACTCGTGAAACAAACCAACAAAATTACAAGATACTGAGAAGCACAGTGAAAAGAGCTAGTTCCTTGCTGTGGCTAGTTCGTGCGCAGGAGCACATCGCGGACCAGCCGGTCGAAATTGCGGTGGGACGCGCCTCCGGGCTTAGCCGCCTCGAGCGCCTTCTCCTTCCATTCCCGTGCCTTCCTCCTCATCTCCTTCCCCTGCTCTCCCTCCATGAGCTCCGTGATGAGGCTCGCCACGGCGTCACGGCGGACGTTGTGGTCGATCTCCATGCCGACTCCCCAGACGGTGCACTGGTACCGACAATTGGTCTGCTGGTCAGCGAAGAACGGCCAGCTGATGACGGGCACGCCACCGCAAATGG
Organism: Eragrostis curvula; assembly: GCA_007726485.1. Lineage (NCBI taxonomy): Eukaryota > Viridiplantae > Streptophyta > Magnoliopsida > Poales > Poaceae > Eragrostis > Eragrostis curvula. Next base: position 7,159,777 of record CM017439.1, on the reverse strand, counting down.
TCTCCAACGTCGAGTTCCACCCGCTGTGCGTCAGGAACGCGCCGACGGCCGGGTGGTTGAGCACCTCCTGCTGCGGGCACCAGTGCGCCATGAGCCCACGGTCCGCCGTCTCGGCCACGAACTCCGTCGGCAGCACGGCAGTGTCGCCCTTGACGAGGTCGCGCCGGACGATCCACAGGAACGGCCTGCCGCTGTTGGCCAGCCCCCACGCGAACTCCACCAGCTCCTCGTTGGTCATCACGGTGATGCTGCCAAAGTTGACGTACACGACGGAGCCGGCTTCCCTGCCATCGAGCCACTTGAGGGTCTCCTCCTCATTCTTCCACAGGCTGAGGGAGATGGAGGAGAGCGGGGTGGACGAGGCCTCGCGTGCCACAAGCGGGAGCGGGCCGATCGGGTACACCTTGGGCGCCATACCGAGCGCCTCTATCGCTGCCACCGCCTCGCCCTCGAGCTCGTCGAAGGTGTTAATGATCAGAGCCGACGCGTTCGCCGTGCGCCCCGTCTCTTGGAGGACGTAGTGCACCATGAACTCATCTGGATCCGTCGTGCGAATGAAGGTCGGGAAGTCTCGAAGCCTCATGTTCCTTAACCCCGGCACGTCCTCCACCGGCGTGTCAAGGTATCCGTTCGTCAGCTGTTCAAAATCTACTCACGCAAAGTAAAAAACGATCAATGTTGCGGCCATAAACAGAAATTTGAGCATTTTTGAGTTTGACGTGGTCAAGTCTTTTCAACTTTGACTGCAAGTGAAAAATTATTGAGAGACTGGTGACATAAAAATAATATCACTGATTTATCATAAAATCAACAATCATAATATGCAGCTCTTCCTTTTTGAAATAAGTTGCATGTTGTCGGTCAAGTTTATTATGACTAAACCTAGAAATACCTATATTTCTTGACGGATGGAGTAGAAAAGTTCGACGGCGTTACGACAACGCAACTAGAACTGGAGATGCTACGCACCTTTGAGTGGGGCAAGGCCACGGTTCATAAGGAGGCGGTAGTGCTGATAGCCGAGGAAGGTGATGGTGCTGGCAGTCCAGAGCTGGACGTAAGGGAGGCCGAGCTCCTGGGCCGCATCGATGGAGAACCCCATGATAACGTCAGAGACGACACATGTGACGGGCGGGTGGCCCGTGGCTGGGTCGTTGAGCTCGGCGAGGAGGCGGCGGAAGGGGCCGAGGCACGTCTCCGTGGTGGAGCGGCACAACGTGGGGATGTCTTGCGTGACGTCGCCGTCGTCGGACGGCGGCGGGCCGTCGGGGATGGTGGCGAAGCGGAGCCTGGGAATGCCGGCAAAGGCCGCCGTGCCGCGGGTTCGGACGAGGCGGGCCTGGTTGTACTCGGTGTTGACGAAGGTGATGTCGAAGCCTCGGGCGTGGAGCAGCTTGGCCACGTTCAGCATCGGGGTGATGTGCCCCTGCGCCGGGTACGGCAGGCACACAGCGTGCGGCTTGGCTGTCGCACCAAGGGAACTCATTCTCTGTGTTCTGTCTGTGCGAGCCTCTAGGAACGAAACTGATGCAGCTCGAGCTTCGTCTCGAGCACTTCTAAGCTTATTGTGAATTTGGTTGGGGACTTGATTCGCTAGGGCAGACTATTTATAGTCGCGGACACGATGCGTATCAATAATGTTACTGGTGTATACTGATCAACAGAGGCCATGGACCTTGTGCGGATCACCGCGATGTCGATACGAGCGATAGCGCGGCTATGGCGCACGAGCAATAGTAACGCGACTATGGCGCTCTCCTTCTCGAGGGTGTTTTCTGGACAGCCACATGAACTGAATTATCCGGGTATCCTTCACTCTAAGCTTAGTCATCTCCAACGTGACAAGATAAGCCCCTGCCTAGCTTTATCTGACAAAGATAATTTGCTCCTTGATTGAAGGAAAAAGGAATACAGTAAGTTTTACCCCTTCCTCTGTCTTGTCTTTTGAACAAAAGTTACCACATTGTACTTTTGCTAACCGTGTGATGCACATTCAATGACGGCTGCAGCATTACTTTACCGTTGTGTCCCATAGCGCAGTTCAAGCTACGTATTCGAGCCGTGATTAAGGCGCTTTGTACACAGGCGCTGCCTCTTCCCCATTGCGAAAGGTGCACCTCGCTGTCACCGCGATTCGGATATCAGCATCCCGTCTTTCGGCTCACGGACACGGTTGCTAAGAGACACATTAAAATGGACGATGCAAAATGATCATGGAATCGACCAGGAGCTCCTCAACCTAGCACCATCCGCTGTGTCCATTTGTTTGGAAGTTGGAACTCTTCCATCAGTCGACTTCAAAATTAAGAGGGACATGACAGAGATATACCTCGCCTGTGGCAGCAACTTGGATGAGCACGAAAGCGCCAGCCGCACTGTGATTGGATGAGAGCGTTCCGCACGTTCATATGTCAAGTGGTCGCGCAGGGCCTCCGCGTCACTCTCCGTCAATTTTTGTCCCAACTCCCACGGGTCAGTGTCGCTGTGCAGATCGTTCTTGTTCGTTCTGTGCTACTAGTACTGTCTGCGCAGGATCCAGACCTATAGCCGCCGTGGTAGCTCAGAGCAAGCCCAATAAATTTGTCTTACGGATAAGTCAGAGTCTAATTTGCAGACAAAGAGTACAACAACTTGTCTCTACAATGACTCCAACAAAATTATATTTTATCTCCTGTGGGCTCCACCATCTCCTCCTTTATCCATCTCCTCTGCCAACACCTTCTCCTCCTCCCTTTCTCTTTCTCTTCTCCGGCGCCGGCAGGCTAGCCCTTTCTGTCGTCCGCAGCCCCCGCGGCCGGTGCTGCTCGAGCGCGGCGTCGCGACGGGAGCCACAGGCCCGACGACACGACGCAGGTCGTCGCGTCCTCGACGTCGCTGCCGTGGCCCGGGTTGCCCTCGCCACCGTGGGCTCGGGACGCTGCGCCTCCACCCAGTCCACGAGATCCCGGAAGTGCTCCCTCAACGCTGCCTCCGCCACCCACCGGTGCACGTCCCCCTCTTCGTGCGCCCGGACCCCGCCGCGGCCTGCGGCGCCGCGACGTCGCCGGCGGCCACGCGGTATATGTGGTTGGCGGCGGCGCCGGCGCGCGGCTGACGGGCACTCTGGACCCCTCCGCCCCTTGCTCGCCGTTGCATCTCGTGCGGCCCACGGCATCGTGGATCGAATCGAGGCTGCAGCACGGTGGGCGGAGGGGTCGCCGGCGCCGCCACAGCCCGTCACGGCCGCCAACCACATCTACCGCGTGCCCGTCAGCCGCGCGCCGGCGCCGCCGCCAACCACATCTACCGCGTGGCCGCCGGCGACGTCGCGGCGCTGCAGGCCGCGGCGGGGCCCGGGTGCACGAAGAGGGGGACGTGCACCGGTGGGTGGCGGAGGCAGCGAGGGGGAGCACTTCCGGGAGCTCATGGACTGGGTGGAGGCGCAGCATCCCGAGCCCACGGTGGCGAGGGCCTACCTGGGCCACGGCAGCGACGTCGAGGATGCGACGGCCTGCGTCGTGTCGTCGGGCCTGCGGCTCCCGTCGCGACGCCGCGCTCGAGCAGCACCGGCCGCGGGGGCTGCGGACGACAGAAAGGGCGAGCCTTCCGGCGCCGGAGAAGAGAAAGAGAAAGGGAGGAGGAGAAGGTGTTGGCAGAGGAGATGGATAAGGGAGGAGGAGAAGGTGGAGCCCACAGGAGATAAAATATAATTTTATTGGAGCCATTGTAGGGACAAGTTGTTGTACTCCTTGTCTGCAAATTGGGCTCTGGCTTGTCGGTAAGACAAGCTTATTAGACTTGCTCTTATCCGGTTCGCTGTCGCAGAGACTTCAGATGATGGCACTGAATCAAAGAGCCAGCATGTGCGAAATTAAGTTCATTTCTGGGTTGAAAAAAACATATTTTTTGATATCCCTAGCTTGCTGGATCCCAATTTTGACTTATTTTATTTAATTTGTGGTTCTCACCTCCCTTAATTTCTGTAGGTGCGTTATAATGTTGATTCAAAGCTGATATTTCAGTCGTGTACAACAACCTCCCACTGTCTCACACCATAGAATCAGACAACGAGGAGCATCTAAAATTATGATTTTTCAATAATTTGTCAAGTTTTATATAAGACCATACAATTACTACATACCTTATAGCAGTTCTTGTCATTATGTTTCTATATTAAAGCGGTTGTTGATACTATTAACAAAGCCCTGCCATGACCTGATCTCCTCTGTTGGTTGAAGCTAACATTTAGATTTCATGCACTCGCGATTTTTATCTTTTTTTTTCTATTAAATGTCTATATTCATGATTATTTATGGCGTTGTATACATTTTTGACTCTATAGAAGCACTGTTAGCGGCCAACTATATAGAACATCTTATTTTCTTGCTTGGGACTACTCACACAAGATATAGTCCTAGACCTTATGGGAAATCAGAAGTGTCCTCATAATCAACATAGAACTACATGATGCACAAGCAAATCAATTATTTCTATATTAGTGGTCCTCATGCATTGCTTCCTTATGTTTTTCAGTTGGATGAGCAAATTGTTGAATGTAATGGTAAAAAGGCTACTTAAAAACTATAGAAAATGGTGCAAGCACCTTGATTGAAAAAACAACTTGCACTATGATACATAAGAAATGTTTTTCATATGGATGAGTGAGCGCTGGAATCATTGAACATTTAACTTTATCACTTCTATTCTAGATTTCGAAATACCCAACATGAAGCACAACAATTCAATATCCGCCTTTATACTTGTTTGCTCATATCGGGTGGCACGTCTAATTAACTCAAGATTCATGGCACAACTCCGAGTTTCTGAACTAAGTAATTTGGACAACTAAACCGAATCTTACTACAGAAAAATATCTAGAATAGCAGAGGCCAAGTGAGAATATATGCATGGCACGGTGTAAGCAAAAAATTATATTACTATTGTCATCCGCTTTAAAGTTCTCATGTACGTAGTGTGCAAAAAGAAACAAAAATCCATGTGCATAAGCTACCATACAACACAACCACCACCATTTATAACCGGCCATCTGCTCAATCAAAATAGCAACTTCGAGATGTAATTAGCTTTAAATGAATAATGTAAATAGCACATATGCTCGAAAGTGAAAAATAATATCGTGGATTGTAAGCATTCTACGTATTCCGTGAGTCTCATACTCTCATAAAATTTGACCAGGCCGAGAATCGAAAACATGTTATCCCTAAGTGAAAAATTTGACAATCTATGCCTCTCATCTATAATGTCGAGACATATAAATATATATCGGAAGCCTCTTTCTTACTTCCGGGTGTAGTTACTTTCACATTTGTATCTCACAATCTAAAAGGTATATGTGCATATTTGAAGTTTCTAAGAAAACTATATACACATACTTGATTTTTAAAAGTGATATGTGATCGTACTTTTTTTTCTATATAAGGATACATGAAGTATATGAGCATACTTCTTTTTCTATACAGAAAACATGATATATAACAAGGTGTAAAAAAAAAAGATTCTACTCAAAAATTTCATAGTTATCACGTTTGAAAATTTTTATTTTAGGTATGGGTACATACTGAAAATGATAAATGATTTGTCAAAGGGATTGGATTGATGACTTACCGATTTCATATAGCAATCCCTGATCAAAGAGAGAAATATCCATTTCAAAGCATTTCTTTTTATGTACACATATTCAAGATGGTTTTTAGAATAGAGTAACTACACCTCAGAGTAAAATAGATTTTCCTATCGCAATAAAAATAGCTTATGAAATTATAGGATGCAACTAGTTTTTTTTTTATTACACAGTATAACTCAGACACTCACAACGCACGCACACTCACTCTATGAACGTACATAGGAAAATCCTACCCTTATGAGTATTTTCGAAGACTGGCCGGCAATCCTCGAGATTAACGAAGTCAACACTGGCGCCTCGCTGTCGACGGCCACGTCACCTACCGCTGAAAGCACAAAGCCGTTAAATTCTAAAAAAAATCACTCTCACAGGTAGTCGAATTTTAGATTTGAGAGGTGCTACTCAGATGCCTTAACCGCTAGGCTAAAACTCCTCTTATTAGGATGCAACTAGTTGATACATAGCAACTCAATATGCACCACTTTTAAGAATCGGCTTGTTCGGCACGCTGTTTTGCAGCTGTTTTATTGTAGCGGATAGCTGAAGAAATAACTACAAATACTGTAGCGGCTACTGAAGAAATAACTTAAAACACTATAGCTGCTGAACCGCAGCCGGCGAACAAACTAAATTATACAGTAGAAAAAAACATTGTAACTCTTATCACTTTCGATTATTTAATACTCAAGTGGAAAAGCCAGATTCCACGACGCCGGCCGCCAACATCTAGCTCCACGCCGGGATAAACAAAGCTAGCCATCGCTTTCCCACGCCACTACTCTGACTCTGCTACGGCGCTAACGGGGCACACGTCTCACCCGACGCCACCTACTACCTCCCAAAAATCCAACGACAGCAGGTCCAGCTCAATCATCAACACTCACTGATCGTCGCCGGGCAACTCCACTCCTGACCGGACACCGGAACCAACGGCGATGAGCTCGGAGAAGGTGCAGCAGCAGCGGCAGCATGCGGTGCTCATCCCGCAGCCGGCGCAGGGCCACGTGACGCCCATGCTCCATCTGGCCAAGGCGCTGCACGCCAGGGGATTCTGCGTCACCTACGTCAACTCCGAGTACAACCACCGCCGGCTGCTCCGGTCCCGCGGGCCGGGCTCGCTGGTCGGCGCCGACGGGTTCCGCTTCGAGGCCGTGCCGACGGCCTGCCTGAGTCCGACAACGACGACGTCACCCAGGACATCGCCGCGCTCTGCCTGTCCACCACCAAGCACAGCGCGGCGCCGTTCAGGGACCTGCTAGTCAGGCTGAACAGCACGCCCGGGACGCCGCCGGTGAGCTGCGTCATAGCTGACGGCGTGATGAGCTTCGCACAGAGGGTCGCCGAGGAGATGGGGATCCTGGCCTTGGTGTTCTGGACCACGAGCGCGTGTGGATTCATGGGGTACCTCCACTTCGCCGAGCTCATTAGAAGAGGCTATGTGCCACTGAAAGGTACTACCAATTTTCTGGTGATAGTTGCACCTAAATGAATCTTGGATCTGAAACTGAGAAATCGTCAAAGATTAAGCAGCCACTCACCGGTGACTGAAATGTGTTGTCTTTTCTACTGACTGATCAGACGAAAGTGACCTGACAAACGGGTACCTGGGCACTGCAATCGACTGGATCCCGGGCATGCCGGAAATCCGTCTCAAGGACATCCCCAGCTTCATCAGAACTACAGACCCGGACAACGTCATGCTCAACTTCGACGGCAGGCGAGGCGCAGAACGCGCGCAAGGCCCGCGGCGTCATCCTGAACACGTACGACGCGCTGGAGCAGGACGTCGTCGACGCGTTGCGGCGCGAGTTCCCGCGCGTGTACACCGTCGGCCCGCTCGCCACGTTCGCGCGGGGCGAGCTGGGCGCGATCGGCGGCAACCTGTGGAAGGAAGACACGGGCTGCCTCGGGTGGCTGGACACGCAGCCGCCTGGTTCCGTCGTGTACGTCAACTTCGGCAGCATCACGGTGATGACGCCGGATCAGCTCGCCGAGTTCGCGTGGGGCCTGGCCCGCTGCGGCCGGCCGTTCTTGTGGGTCATCAGGCCGGACCTTGTTTCCGGCGAGAACGCCATGCTGCCGGAGGAGTTCGTCCGTGACACGAGGGAAAGGGGAGTTCTGGCGAGCTGGTGCCCGCAGGAACTCGTCCTCTCGCACCCGTCCGTCGGGCTGTTCCTGACGCACTGCGGGTGGAACTCGACCCTGGAGAGCATATGTGCCGGCATTCCGATGCTCTGCTGGCCGTTCTTCGCTGAGCAGCCCACGAACTGCCGGTACGTGTGCGCCAACTGGGGCATCGGGATGGAGATAGACAACAATGTGAGCAGAGACGAGGTGGCACGGCTCGTGCGCGAGGCGATGGACGGCGAGACGGGCAAGGCGATGAGGGTGAAGGCGGCCGTGTGGAAGGAGAAAGCCAAGGAAGCGGTGGTGGAAAATGGGTCGTCCAGAGAAAACTTGGACCGGCTGGTCGAATTCTTGCTTGCAGGGAGTGATGCTGCAAGCTGAGCTCGTCTAGAGTGTCAGCGAAGTTGGCAGTACTCCAGTAGAGTTCGTGCCCGTTCTCCTGTGAATTGGGGGACTTCTTGCTTGGAAAGTTAAATTTGAGGTTGGTATGGCAAGTGGTGACTCAACTCTCAAAGAGTGTTCATCTGAATTCTTAGACTAAAGGATCAAGACAGAATAAGAACAAAGAAGATGAAACCTGCGATAAGAACAACCTGGACAATAAAGTTTCATACTTTCCTATTAAAAAAAGTTGTTAATCTCCGGCAGTGTCTGTTAAACAACCTGGACAGTGAGCACCGCCATTTTGTTTTGACAAAGTCGCTACTACTCCAAGTGGGTATGCACTGATCCAATAGCTGCAGTTTCTACTTTCCCACGCTAATCTTGACACTGATTGATAGGGCGGAGTCCGATGAGTACTAGTACTAGCAGACACTCCAAGATGGACCGCCGGCCGGCTCACGGCCGCCTTGGTTGCTCCAATCCAAGCTCAGGGATGACGAATAGAAAATCACCCGTCTCTGAGCATGCAGGGACTTAAGATGAATAGCTTTCTCTCGTTTCCTGCTCCGAGCAAGAGTCTCTCCAGCTTATCTCCATTGCGGTCCACGTAAAATTCACGACGACGGAACTGAATTTGATGCGATTGTTGATGAGGTATATAGGAGCACGATAAAACGGTGTCAAGCATCAGAATGTAGCGCTGACCGTGCTGCGTGTCCTGGTTTTGAGGGGGAAATGAACATTTATCCGAACCATCAGGTATTCAGGGGCAACTCGGATGTTCTGAATACTGACACGCCCTTTGATTCACAATTGTGAAGCACTCCAGCATGTTGATATTTGACGCAGAAGATGACGAACTGTTGCCTATATATATGCCGTAGGGTATCACGGTGACCGTCGCCTCTGGACCCATCTTGTTTCCTGCCCTCATCATCATCTCTAGCAACACACGGCGAGTTCTGAAAGGGGGAATCATGAGCTCCAACTCTCGCCCCCATGCCGTGCTCATCCCGTACCCTGCACAGGGCCATGTCACGCCCCTGCTGCAGCTCGCCAAGGTGCTGCACTCCCGGGGCTTCTTCATCACCTACGTGAACTCCGAGTACAACCACCGCCGCCTCCTCAGGGCCCGCGGCGCGGCCGCGCTGGAGGGCCTCGACGACTTCCGGTTCGAGACCATCCCGGACGGCTTGCCCCCGTCCGAGAACGACGACGTCACGCAGGACATCCCCACGCTGTGCATGTCATTCTCCCGGAACGGCGCCGCGTCGTTCAGGGAGCTCCTGGCGAGACTCAACAGCGAGCCAGGACGGCCACCGGTGACTTGCGTGATACCGGACGGCGTGATGACCTTTGCGCAGAGGGTGGCAAACGAGATGGGCATCCTGGCCCTGGTGTTCTGGACTACCAGCGCGTGTGGCTTCATGGGGTACCTGCACTTCAAAGAGCTCATGGACAGAGGCTATGTACCACTCAAAGGTACGACCAAAAGAAACAAATATCGAGCTGGATCGTATGGACTCTCTGCTCCCGGGAGAGTTAATATCTAAATTCATGTGTAAATTGTTCGTCCACAAAATTGTCTGCACGCACTAGCTAGGATGATTTTTTTTTTCTTACATATGTTGTACAGATGAGAGCTACCTGACCAACGGATATCTCGATACGGTGCTGGACTGGATTCCCGGGATGCCGGACATACGGCTGCGAGACATCCCCAGCTTCATCCGCACAACCGACCCCAACGACGTCATGGTCCATTTCGACAGCGGCGAGGCGCAGAACGCGCACCACGCGCAGGGACTCATCCTCAACACTTTCGACGCCGTGGAGCAGGACGTCGTCGACGCGCTGCGCCGCATCTTCCCGCGCGTGTACACCATCGGCCCGCTCCTCACGTTCGCCAAGGGCGTGGCGCGGCCCGAGGTGGCCGCGATCGGCGGCAACCTGTGGAAGGAGGACGCGAGCTGCATCCCGTGGCTGCACGCCCGGGAGCCCGGCTCGGTTGTGTACGTCAACTTCGGTAGCATCACGGTCATGTCGTCGGCTCAGCTCGCCGAGTTCGCGTGGGGGTTGGCGCACGGCGGCCGGCCGTTCCTGTGGGTGATCAGGCCGGACCTTGTCACCGGCGATAAGGCCATGCTACCGGAGGAGTTCTTTGTGGAGACTAAAGAGAGAGGGCTCTTCCTCAGCTGGTGCCCGCAGGAGCTCGTCCTCTCGCACCCGTCCGTCGGGCTGTTCCTGACGCACTCCGGATGGAACTCGACGCTGGAGAGCATATGCGCCGGCGTACCGATGATCTGCTGGCCGTTCTTCTCCGAGCAGATGACCAACTGCCGGTATGCCTGCACCAAGTGGGGCATTGGATTGGAGATCGATAGCAATGTGAGGAGGGAGGACGTGGCATGCCTCGTGAGAGAGGCCATGGATGGCGACAAAGGCAAAGAAATGAGGGAGAAAGCGATGATGTGGAAGGAGAAGGCCGTGGCGGCAACGGAGGAAGGAGGGACCTCGAGCGTCAACATTCATCGGTTGGTTGAATTCTTGCTTGAAGGAAGTGATCCTGCAAGCAAAACAGTGTAATACTACAATGAAACCAAAGTTTGTGAATTGTAAGTACTACTACATCAGACGTAGACAGTGTGTGTGAAAATGTAGAGGCAGAAAACTATTACTATTTTCTTAAAAAAAAAACTACATCAGTCGTCGCTATACCGTGAACATAGACTGCTTCGTCACGGTTCAGCCCTACGGTCTTGTGTGCATGTAGTGCCCTTTCCAATAGCTATCTGAAATGCTGCATTTTTTTTTTTTTTGAAAGATCCGAACATTGTCGGCATATATTAATAAGGGAAGCAAATTACAGTGGTGCACCGGCAGCGCACCTTAGGCTAAGTAGGAAGACCTAAGTCATGTCCTACGCCACAGCTATTTTTCTTACAGTGAAAACAGGTTACATGAAGGAACAAGGTTTGCTATCATTTAGCCTATGTCGCTAATCCCTTCGCAGAGGTAGCAACGATCCCAAGTCCTTTGCTCCCGCAGTGATCCACATCTTGGCGTCTTCTTTAATCCGCGACGTTACCCGGTTCGGCTGCTCATACTTTTGCCTGAAGATTCGCTCATTTCTTTCTAGCCATATACGCCAAATCACCAAGATGACTAGTGTCCTGATGCCTTTCTTGTTGCCCGCTGCTTCAGTGATAGCTTTGTACCAATCCTCAAGTGATCCGCATGGCGACCAGCTGGACGGGTTTAAAGTAGGAGAGTTCGCCCAGTTGCTGACCTCTGCCCAAATCAGCCGGGACGTCGGACATTCAGTAAAGAGATGATCCGGCGTCTCAAGATTTCTTTCACACATCGGGCAAAAATAAGAGTTTTCCCAGCCTCGCAACAGCAGTCGGCTTGCTGTCCAAATTCTATACTGTAGTAGCAGCCATAAAAAGAACTTGCACCGTGCTGGCGCCCATGGTCTCCAAATTAACTCAGGCAGGATGGACTTGACCGTACCTTCGTGCTGCAGCAGGTAGGCTGATCGCGCAGTGTATTGCCCATTCGCCGTCAGGTTCCAGATGATGGTGTCTTGCTCTGTCGACGTGTGGTCGAATTGCATGTCATCGATCAGGTCCCACAGGTGAATGTAGTCCATGAGCAGTTCCATTGTCAGGTTGTGAGCCAAGTCACGAATCCATGTCTCATTGTTCATCGCTGCGGCCACCGTTCTCCTTTTCCTTCTATTGTGCTTGTAGAGGTTAGGGAATAATGATGCCGGGGAGGTACCATGTATCCATGAGGATGTCCAGAACAGAGCTTTTGTTCCATCGTTGACATGCACTGTCGTCGCTGCCGAGAAGAGGGCTCGATCAGTTTCATCAATGGGTAGTTCCATTCCAACCCACGGCCGGTGCTCTTCAGTCCATGAGTACCATAGCCAACGTAGCCGCAGTGCCCGGCCAAATAGCTCGAGGTTTGGGATGCCTAGGCCGCCATGGGAAACCGGCATGCAAGTGCGTTTCCAATTGACTTTGCATTTCCCACCTGTTACTTCCTTGTCCCCTGCCCAAAGGAATTTTCTTCTGGCCTTGTCGAATTCAGAGATGAATTTCTTAGGTACTCTTGTTGCTGTGAGTAGGTAAATTGGGATTGCACTTAGAACTGATCGGGTTAGCTCCCGCCTTCCCGCGATGTTCGCCATTTTACCAATCCAGCCTGCCATCTTTGCTCTTGCTTTGTCTAGTATCGGCTGGAGATGAACTAGTCGTACCCGTCCCAACGTGAGCGGCATGCCCAAGTAGGTGACCGGGAAGTCAACATGTTGACCAGAGAAATTTGTAAGGACCTCATCCAGGTTGATCCCTGCACACCTAATCGGTATTACTGAGCTCTTTGATTGGTTTATCCGTAGTCCCGTTGCACACCTAATGCTGCATGATGGAACAACGGCTGAAATATTCCAAGCTCTCAAAAATCATGAGGTGGAGAGTGCTGGCACGAACAAGTCTTTTCAGCTTATCTCCTTAGCGGTATGAGACTTGTCCTCAAGACAAGTCTCTTCAGCTTATCTCCTTAGCGGTCGTCGAAGAGACTTGTCCTGAGGACAGGAACGCGATGCATGAATAAAACGGGTAGGTATGAGACGCTCATCATCAACCATGAGGCTGGACAAGTCTCTTCAGCTTATCTCCTTAGCGATCCACATATGTACATCGTGAATTTGTGACCTGGGGCGCAGCACTCATCATTTGTGGCGACAGCATCACCCGAAATTGAGAAAACAAAGATGAACTCCAGCTCGCGCCCCCATGCCGTTCTCGTTCCGGCCCCTGCGCAGGGCCATGTCACGCCCCTGCTTCAGCTCGCCAAGGTGCTGTACTCCCGTGGCTTCTTCATCACCTACGTCAACACCGAGTACAACCACCGCCGCCTGCTCCGGTCCGGCGGTACCGGCGCGCTGGCGGGGCTCGACGACTTCCGGTTCGAGACCATCCCCGACGGCCTGCCGCCGTCCGACAACGATGACGTCACGCAGGACATCCCCACGCTGAGCGCGTCCCTCTCCCAGAACGGCCCCGCGCCGTTCAGGGACCTCCTTGTCAAGCTCAACAGCTTGCCGAAGCAGCCGCCAGTCAGTTGCGTCATACCAGATGGCGTGATGAGCTTTGCGCTGAGAGTGGCCAACGAGATGGGCATCCTGGCACTCGAGTTTTGGACCATGAGCGCGTGTGGCTTCATGGGGTACCTTCACTTCGCCGAGCTCATCGACAGAGGCTACGTGCCACTCAAAGGTCTTAACAGTTGCAATGCCACTATATTTGGAACACGGGAATTTCTCTGTGTTCGTACAGGAATTGAATTGTCTTCTGGGAAAGAGAAACCATGCTATGCTACTCGCTAGCCTGAGATGGCTGACATAAATGGCACGAACCATTTGCTTACTTGTGTTTCACCTGCTGTAGATGAGAGCTACTTGACCAACGGATATCTCGACACGGTGCTGGACTGGATTCCCGGGATGCCAGACATTCGACTGCGAGATATCCCCAGCTTCATCCGCACGACCGACCCGAACGACTTCATGCTCCACCACGAAATCCACGAGGCGCAGAGCGCGCACCACGCGCAGGGGCTCATCCTCAACACGTTCGACGCGGTGGAGCAGGACGTCGTCGACGCACTGCGCCACATCTTCCCGCGTGTGTACACCATCGGCCCGCTCCTGATGTTCGCTGAGTCCGCAGCATGCGCGGAGGTGGCCGTGATCGGCGGTAACCTCTGGAAGGAGGACGCGAGCTGCCTCCAGTGGCTGGACTCCCGAGAGCCTGGATCGGTCGTGTACGTAAACTTCGGCAGCATCACGGTCATGTCTTTAGCTCAGCTCGCCGAGTTCGCGTGGGGGTTGGCGCGCTGCAGCCGGCCGTTCCTGTGGGTGATCAGGCCGGACCTTGTCACCGGCGACAAGGCCATGTTACCGGAGGAGTTCTTTGCGGAGACTAAAGAGAGAGGGCTCTTCCTCAGCTGGTGTCCGCAGCGACAAGTCCTGTCGCATCCATCTGTTGGGCTATTCCTGACGCACTCCGGGTGGAACTCGACGTTGGAGAGCATTTGCGCCGGCGTGCCGATGATCTGCTGGCCGTTTTTCGCCGAGCAGATGACCAACTGCCGGTACGCCTGCACCAAGTGGGGTATTGGACTGGAGATCGACAATGATGTGAGGAGGGAGGATGTGGCACGTCTCGTGAGAGAGGCAATGGATGGCGAGAAAGGCAAAGACATGAGGGAGAACGCGATGATGTGGAAGGAGAAGGCCGTGGTGGCAACGGAGGAAGTAGGGACCTCGAGCGTCAACATTCATCGATTGGTCGAATTCTTGCTTGAAGGAAGTGGTACCGCAAGCGGAAGTGGAACAGTTTAATACATACTGCTGTGACTTTTAAGTACAACTACATCAAATTCGTTCAGTTTTGAGTATGTTTCATAGTTGATAGTCATGATTTCATATGAACCTTGTTCATCTCGTGGTGAAAGGGTGTTTCTATGACTGTCAGTATTTATAAACGCTGTTCATTTCAAGGTGAAATAGCATGCTAAGCCAGTGAACATATCACATAGGACTGTAGTTTCACCTGTCGTGCTACAGAACGAAATGTGAATAATTTCAATTAGCAGGGTTCACTCCCCTCCTGTTAAAAAGAAGGTATTCGCTATATATCCGCCTCTCTAGTAAGAACAGTACTAAGTTGTTCCTCAGGAAACATGCAACAGTAGCAATGCCTTTGCACAGTGACATGGCTTTGGAACTTATTGAGGCGAATCTGAATTTTGAACTTAAAATTCAGTTGGCGTACAGTGGGTTCAGCAAAGAAATGCATTGCAAGAATTTGAAAGAATCAGAAATAATGAAAGAACAAATCTTTGGATGCTTTTTCAGTCAAGTGAGTATCATTGGACTCTGTTACAGACTACCAATAGTCCGCAGCAGATTGACATCAGATCGTTTTGCCAGGATTTTCAGCAAGTCAGTTTGATGTGTTTGGATCTGAATTTGACGTTATAGGCCTCGAAGCTTCCTGGTTGTCTGTGCTTGTAACTTCATTTGCCGGGCTTGGCTGATTTGATTGAGGGCCTGAAAAGATATGGTAGCAGTAGGTAAATCTTACTGAAAACATGTAGTGATGTACTGAAATTTCTTTTGTTGCACTCATGACAAGACATTTAAATGTCAAAAAGGAGAAATGTATTTTATGCAATATGTTTATACCATCCCATTCCCTTAATGCACAGAAGGTAAGCACGTCTACTGGTTCCAATATTTCACAGTAATAGCTAAGTTCCGCGATCAGAATTGTTAGGCTGAAGTGTATTTGTGTGTGCGGGTGCGTGTGAGCGTGCGATGAGGGATTGTCAAGACAAACAAAGAAATCTGAATGGTAAGAGTAACATACCGGATGTATCATCTGGTTGCCTCGAGACTGCATGAGGGGGTAGCTGGAGTCTGAAATTAGGAGGAAGCGAAGGCCCTGGTGGGAAAGAACCCTCCATCTGTGCCGTTGGCTGCTGAAAGAATGGCCGTGCATGCTGCTGCATCGGAGAGAAGCCAGTCCTTGGACCCGAGCCACCGGGCATGTAACCCATGTATTGGTACGGTGGTCCTGCAGGGGAGCTTGTGGTGCCATACAACTGAGAGTAGTAATGCTGCAGCATTTGAGAATTGTAAAATGCCTGCACGGGTTTTCAAACATTGAATGGTTTCAGTTAGATTGCCAAAGTTTCCTTTAAAAAGGTAGACCGCCAAATGAAAAAAGAAGAAGAAGAAGAAGATGCTGTGCTAGTTTCTGATTCTAGTAAAAAATAACTTGAGATGCTTCTTTGAAAAAAAAATTACTGTCATGGAGCAATCATGCATACTAATCAAGTAGTACCAAAAAGAAGTCAGTATTTAGAGTTTAGGGAGTGACTTTAATGTCCTGAATCAGTTTCAGACCATGGAGAGTAATCAAAATTAGAATTTATCTTCTCTTTTCAGGGGGGCACTATTGTCTGCTGTCGATGTATGTGGCATGGAACAACTGACATGCACATGATGGGAATTAAAAAAAAAAACTCTAGAATTTCTATTGATGGAAGAGAAAATGGTGATTGGAATGCTTACCTGTTGGTATGGATAATCAGGTGGGTACCAGAACCTGCAGAAGTTTGCATAACAGCTCTTCAGTGCGTTATAAAAGATTAATAATGATTGAGCGGAGCTTGAACCCCACCATATCTATCCAAGACATATGTATCGTGGCTGTATAGCCCAAAGCTTGTCTTTGGCACTAATATATGTCGAGCTAAAATAAAGAACATATCATACACATACATTTTGTTCCAGTTTTCAGACCTTGCTTGTTACCATCATTAGAGTCAGACTCAAAACATCCAACCATGTGGCTAGATCATAGGAGTCTAGGAGACTGGGAGAACTAATTCTCCAAAAATAAAAAGGTAAGAAAGCAAACTTATCAGCAAGCTTGAGAATACAGTTCAATGTACTATATTTGGTGTCACCAGGATATTAATTACTACTAATTCAGAAAATTTGATTACTAATGTAGGCCCAGATTTGCCATGGAATTCGACTTAAATTACTAATCTTTGATGTCAATGCATTGGCATTGGAGTACTACTAATGTTTGATAAACCGATGCCAGTGCTTAGGTACAGAGCAGCCCAGACCTGCAAATTGTACTAGTATCATATGAGCCAAGTGGCACAAAGAGATCAATGCAGGCGTTTAACACTACAGCAAAGCAACAAAGTGCATGGAGTGTTTGCAGGGGAGGCAACAGCCCATGGGGGTCTGCTCTCTGGGGTAAGATAGATGGAAGAGGTTGGGACCAGCAGAGTTGAATGCCCATGCTGAGCTGCTGTCTCCCTCTGATCGGCCCAAATTTAATGGGCCTATCTCAGGGCCCGGTAGAGGAGGAATGGGGACATGTGGACCCAGCAGCGCCCCTTGGCAACTGAACCCACCTGTCCAGTTAAGGAAACGATAACTGAAAGCTGCGCCGTGAAAGCAACATGACCCCGGTTCTGTGAAAGTGAAACGCACGCGGCAGTCAGATCGGTAAATGCACCATCAACAAAAGCACTGTTTTGCGTTGTCCTCCTTCCACTAAAGAGCAGCTCGACGACTTGATAACGTATCACAACTCCAACTATTTGCCCCCCAAGGTCAGGTCAGAACGCAAGATGTCTGAATCTGCCTCAAACCCCATGTTTAAAAACTGCACGGCTCTGTTAAAGCCGAACCCCCAATTGCAAGTTTGCAACTGCTGTGTGACATGGAAACGTCACTACCTAACGACGGCTATATCCTCTCTGCAATTCGGATCGGATTAGAACGAGAAGAATAGAGAACGAGACACAACGCTATCGAACATGACACGGCGCTGATATGGACATGCGCCGCTGCTGTCAATTGATAATTCAGAGTCGCATCGTGCTCGGATCCCACGATGACGACGCACGGGCGTGCATCTCCGTGCGTCGTACGTAACGCTCAAATCACGGGCGCATCATCGTGGCGAGCTTGTTTTCAAGGAGGAACAGCTGAATGCGCAGGAGATCAAGGCACTCACCCGTACTGATGAGGAGGATAGAACATCGCGCCTCCTTGAGGCGGGGCCATCTGCGACGGCATCCTGTATGGCGAGCCCATCGGCGGCTGCTCCGGCAAGTGGGGCCCGCGCCCGGCTCCTCCTCTCCCTGCACAGAAAAAGGGTGATGCCGTCCATGTTAACAGGCTGCAGCGTAAGCAACACTCGCACCAAAGCAAATACTGAACAGTACAGTGGCGTGCAGAGCAGGCATATGCATGTATATTACGGCCAGAGGAGCATTTGCTTGCGAAACAGTTCTATGGCCTGTGCCGGGGAGGTGTCACCATGTGACCCTGCGCTGGACCGGGTTGCTTTGACTAGTTGCGGAGGCTCTGCAGGTTACGGTTTCGTTTTCCTTGACGAAATGATGGTTTATAAGACTATTTGTAATCATTTGCCTTTTCAGATGAAAAAGAAGATATCATTTTGCACCGGAATCTGTATCTGGTACGGTCTATTATTAGATGAGTATAACAGAAGAAAGATGTTTCTTTGAGTGAGCATTGTGTGGATTAGCACAGTGCCAGATGATTCAAGACTGTCCTATAGGAGCTAGCACAACAACCTACTCCAGTTTTGGTACTTGCATTACTGTGTGCGTGCTGTCTTGTAATGCACTTAACATTTTTTTGCAGAAATAGTATGCCAATTGTTGGAGTGGAAGGGGTAGAAAAGCAGCTCAACCCATTGCATCCGCAGAATCAGCATCTATTCCTGCGGCAGTTGACACTCAACCGGGTCAAAGTCTGGAAGAAGTATATGCTACCGAACATTGCTCTAAAGCTCTGCACCAGTTTTCACCGGTGAGGAAAAGGGGCCTGATTCCTGATTCTCCAGCGATAGTTTCCACTCCTTTACACCTCATTGTCGCTGGGACGATTCAGCATATCACCTATCGCACGCATGTCCCCGGTCAGGTCAATGCAAGTTGAGCTTACTCAAGAAGCAACGGGAAAAACTAGCACCAGCACCAGCCCCACTCACCAATCCCATAACCACCATTCTGCCAAACCGATTGGTATCAGCATATATCCATCATGTATGATTGCTACACTAGCATTATCAAAAACTATGAATTACCCAAAGGCCTAGGCCAACTTATCAGGTTCAGTCCTAAAAATTCTGGGAGCAATCGTCTGTTCCAAACACTGACCCGGAGTCATGTGGCTAGACTTAACAAGGTGGGGTGCACCAACTGCGAGGCCAGCCTGGGCAAGCACAGCCATACGAGTCCATGACAACACATGAGGCCATGAACCGTGCTTGATTAGTGCCCCAATGCAGATATAGTAGTCATCGTCCTCGTTCCCGTGTGCTGGCACCCAGTGTTTTTACCAGCTGGGCTGGACTGGGCCCCCACCTGCTAGTCTCCTAAGCCATGTTGGCCGAGAAAGAAATCGAGGGAGCCCTAATCATGCTTATCCGGTTATTAATCGCGTGCGGCCGCCGCTAATCATGCCCCGGTTATTCCTGCCATGCACATGCTCGCTCTCGCAGGGAAAGTAAAGGAAAAATAAGGAGGAGGAGGAGGAGCATTGATTCGGTTTGGTTCCTCGGTTTGCTCACCTCTCCCCTGCGCGGGCCGCGGCGGTCCCATCGACGCAATGTTGCAGTTGGCGCGCCGGCCGGCGATCACCGGGTTCGGGTCCTGCACCGCCCGCTGCGCCGCCTCCGGGTCCCGGAAAATCACCTGCGAAAGCATGCGATGCGTGCGTGCACCGATCGATCTGTGAGACACACGGACGCGCGGCGAGATCGGTTACCAATCAGCAATGGAAGAGAGAGAGGAGGAGGAGGACTCACGAAGCCGTATCCCTTGGAGCGGCCGGTCTCGCGATCGGTGATGACGACGGCCTCGAGTATCTCGCCGTAGCCCTGGAAGTGCTCGCGCAGCCCCTCGGACGGCGTCTCCCACGCCAGGCCGCCCACGAACACCTTGGTCAGCGTCGTGTCGCCGAACCGCGACCGGTGGTGGCTGCTGTACGGCGCTCCCCCGCCGCCGCCGCCGCCCGAGGGGGCGTGGGCCGGGGACCCACCGGCGGAGGACGACGACGAAGCCGCCGCCATCTCTCAACTAGCTCGCTTAGCTTGCACGCACGCACGCAAGCACACGTAACGCGTTGATGACGCCGCGTGCCGGCTCTTGTTGTGCCTTTACGCGTCGTCTCAGGTCTCCTCCCTTCGGGCCTGGACTCTTCCTCGATTTTATGGCCGGGACGACGCGCGCGAGGATGGATGGATGGATAGTCGAGTTAAACCTGGACTCTAGCACGGACTCTGCTGCACGACGCCTTCTTGTATAGAGACCCCGCCCCCTGCGCCTGCTCTCTCTCCTCTGGTTTCCAAGTATGCTTCTCCCCTTCCATAACCTGGCCCTGGCCTGCCTCTCTCACCTCTCACAAGAGCGCAGGACGACGAATATGTTAAGAGGAGAGGGAGAGGGAGGAAGGAAGGGGGAGACAGGGGCGAGGCTGTGCGCTGGAAGAGAGGGTTCCGGTGTGGGATGACAGCTGCATGACCCTTTCTAGTCTCGTTTCCAATGGACTATAATAACCACCTGCAACGCCTCCTTGTTCGCCACCCCATTTTTTTATTTTTTTTATTTTTTTTGAGAAATACCCCATTTTTTTATGGATGCGTCCTCTCCGCCTTCTCGGAGAAAGAGAGAGAAGCCTCAAAGCCTGCGTGATCGATCGATGGATGGATCGAGCGAGCAATGTGCTGCCACCTTCCCCCACTTGGGTGGGCGTCCTCCCTGTCGCTCTCGGCTCGGGCGACCACCCCGAGCACGAGCCCAAGCGTCACGGGCCGAACCAAACAGCGACGGCGTGCTCACGTAAGACGTGCGAGACGCGCGGGCACGGCAAAGGCGGCCGCGCTCGAGCCGTCGAGCGTTCCATCGAGTTGGTGCGCACGCATGCGTACGTGCGGTGGCGTCGGCGGCTGGCCAACAAAGCCTGGCCGCTGCGTGCCGCGCCAAGTTGGCGTAATTGTTTGCTTCTCGCCGGGTGTTGCTTCCTTGCCCGCATCGGCCACCCCCAACTTTGCCATCGATGTGATCAGGTGTGGACAGGCGGACGCGAGCTGGAAGGGAAGGGAAAAATCGAAAGCTGCTAGCCAAGTGTGCAATCATTAATTAGGTCGATCGCCTCCGCTGCCATCATCATCATCATCAACTTGCTGCTGCTACTACTAAATCCGAGAGAATTTTGGTACGAGCCTAACAGACTTTTATTATATCGCCACGCCATTTATTATGTAAGAAGAAGAAGAACAGGGGAATTTGTCCGAGCAGATTGCTTGAGGAGCGAAGAAACAGTTTACTACTCCAGCACTTTCGAGTTGACCCTGGAGATAGTCTTTATTATTGGCGGCTCTCGGCAAGGAAGAGGAAAATGCATGCATGCTTGGTGTTGGTTATCCACAAGTTTTAGTGCATCTGCGGCGCCACGTAATCGGCACGTTTTCTGGTTCCGGCGTGGCACTAGCCTTGTTGACGAAGCCTGATGCTGGCCTAGAAAGCACCGAGAAATTGTAAAGGCGTGCATGTTCGTCTTGACATCTAGTTCCGGTTTCTTGATCCGTTGTGGCGTCAAAACAGAGACCAAAAATGGACATAAGCGCTTGTTTCTGTCTGCTTAGTTCAAGACTATTGTTGTAGTAACGCTATCGACGGTAGGAAACAACACACAAAGTAGACAAGAGACAAGACATAATATAGGGTGAAGCCTCTTCTTTATTATTCAGAATAAACTGGTGATTACAATGCTTGGGGTGCTCTACTATTTATACTCGGGGTAGAGGTTCTCCTTTCCTTCTAGGATAGGAACTCCTTTGATAAATTGCCCACATATGGACTAGGAGTAGGATAGGTTCTTCTATAACTTCCTTTCTTAGTCCAACAAGAGTTATTATTATAACACTCCCTCTTGGGCATTTTACGACGACACACATGTCTCATTAAAAACTCCTTCATAAAAACCCAGTGGAAAAAATAGAGAAAATAGTACATGGTACCGCTACTTATATTGCACAATATTGCTTCCTCAAAACCTTGCAAGAGCGTCCTTCAAGTGACAACTCATATAGGAAAAAGAGTAGAAATATTAATGCAAGTTGTATTTGCACATGTTGCCTCGTTAAAAACCTTATGTGAGAAACCTTCAAGTAAAAACTCACAAAAGGAAAAAGAGTACAACATTAAACCTTCTTGGTTATTATCTTCAAAATTGCGATCTTCTAGATCATAAACAATTAAGTGATGTATTCAATGATTATTTCAGATAATCTATATGTGCTCCCCTCATGACGACATTATTTAAACTTCTGAGTTTAATATGCCTTAGTCCTTCATAGACCTTTCTCATAGTTCTTCTGTTTACTATGATGAGAGCAGTGGAGCAACATACTTCATTCATAAATACTTGATTCGATCAAGCAATCATTTATTTGCTAAATTGTGCAATACAAACTAAGTATTATCCTTGCAGAGGATTAATCCTTTCTGAGGATTATTGGGGTTATACTTCTCAAATGATCTATATCTGTAGTCTATCAATTAGTCAAGACAAGATTTTGATCATTGTTATTCTTCTTACCCAAGTGCATTCTACCACATGCATGGTGATAATTCACAAAAATTTATATCTTGCTTCAAGCCAAGACATTTCATTATTGTGAATATTTAACGTTCATCCTTCCAGATCAGAACAGTTCTTCAATCAATCTTGATTTTCTCTTGGGGATAAACACCATCAATATTCAATTACCTAACGGGGTAACGTCGGGTCTATATTCACTTCTGGAATAGACGGTGTTATTCAAGATCCGATTGGCAAGTCATTTCATGACTTATTCCTTCGAGGATATTCTTCAGGATATTGTTCTCTTCTATGAGATACATTCTCTCTTGCGAGAGGCTCAGTGATACATATATCATCCTTCAAGACAATATTATATCTTAGAGACTTATGTCATCCTTTCAAGGAGACTTTATTTGTCGCGGTAATTCACTTCGGGAATTATTCATTGTCCTTCGAGGATCTTGTCATTCGGATTTGCAGAATCCTGTGACTAACTACATATTCTTTCATTCTTCATATTTTGCCAAAGATGCAGTAGAACTTCATTCGTAGTATGAGAATATCAGTCTTTTAGAGACTTATGAACCATATACTTTCACCACTATAGTTCATATCCTCAATTGCATTCTTCATTGACCCGATAGTAACGCTACAAGCGTCTTTGCCATGAACTTTGTTGCCGGATCCGGGTTCTCTTCTTCTATGAGAGAAACAATTGCAATTTATGAAGAGATGTTGTACAACTTTTCTTCTATTCTCATATTCTTAGATTGTTCTGCATTCCCAACACTTTCTGTGTGCACAATAGTGTTGGTTGCTCATCTTCATGATGATGACCTCTATTCATGAGGTTCTTGATCCTTCTTTGTGAAGTGCTCTCTTCAAGAGATGGATGAGTCATGCTTCTTCTGTGCATGAATATATTCAAATGACAAGTGTCCATTGGTATAGAATCCAAAGGCGTCCCAATAGATTTTACGTCAATGTCAAACAAGTCGACCGGTGATATAAGCACAAGCGTCCTCGTAATATATCACACGCGGCATTCGGTTTACTTCTTATAAACTTGCCTTCAAGTTAATAACTTCTAGTTACTCCTCTTCTTCAAGATTCTTCTTGGCATTACGCTTCATGCGCATATATAGTGCGTGATTCTATTCATACTTCAAGCATTCAAGGAATGATAATGTAAGGCATTCAATTATGGGTTCATTCTCCCCCTAATGCCGACATTATAGCATACAATCTCTAGTGATATCCCCTATCATAAGCATTCAATTGACATAACTTCCAGGTTATATCACCAAACTTCAAGTGGGAGCCCATTCATGTATACAAAGATGGTGAAAATATTTGCTAAATATTCACGCACTTATGATAATATATGCAGTGAGCTAGACATGCTCTCAATACAGGATGGAGCAATTCTATCATGTCGGAAAAACAATGATAATGTCTAGCTTCTTTTTCATCGCAACAAAATAGATTTAATTGCATAAATCACAAACTTCAAATGAAACACTTCAAGTTCAAATAAACACTTCAAGGTAAAAGAAACTACAAGTTTCATAATGTTAAAACATGCAAGGAATTTTGTTCTTCTAGGATGTTTGATTGCCATACTAGACTTGCATGTCTATTTCATAAACAATTCAATTAGCCAAATCAATTTCATTATCACGAGTTTCTGCATAAATAGTTTAGCAAATGCATCCATCTAATTATGTGTACTCATATTCAGTTAAGTATATCCCATATTAAGCCACCTTTCTTCCCCTATTCTCGATCTTCGTGATCAGAGATTAACTGATAAGGCAAATTTGTCCCTGGGACACCCCTCGATTGTGGCTTGGTCTGGGTCACACCGCTCGGCACGGTTTTGTCCAGCGCACACCGTGAAAACATGATTTTGTCCAGAACACACCGCCTGGGTTAAATTAATAATTTCTATATGAGCTGGACCATCAAAAGACTCTGGTACCCCTGACTGAGCTGGACTTGGTCGAACCGTCCGCTCGTCGGCGTCAGCCTGACGCTCGCCCGCGGCCAGGGAGCACATCCACCGCCGGTAGCGAGTTCGTTCCCGAGCCAAGGAGCGTTGCCGGCGGCGGCGGCCATTGAGGCATGGAGTTGGCCCCGTGCCCTGAAAGTGCTGCTGGCGGCCAGTGATCTCGGCCTTGGTGAAGATGGGTTATCCCCTTCCTCTCCGGCGCCGGCCTCTACCAGTCCCCATGGGCATGAGCTCCTATCCTTGCTGGCGCCGCCTCTACCAGTCCCCATGGGCATGAGTTCATCGAGGCTCTCCATCCTCCCGGCAGCCCAATCCCAGCCCACATGGCGCCTCCTCGGGGCGGCGTTATTGAAAACGGGATGAGGGGGCGGCTCACCGACGTTCGAGTCAGGGGGCGCAGGCAAGCACGCGGACTCAGTCCTCGACGCCGCGAGAAGTGGAGACGGGTTCCGGCGAGGGACCTGTGGCAGGGAGGGCCTCCTCAACCCATTTTCGCAGTCGTCGGGCTGTGAGGGCGCGCTGCCCTTGGAGCTCGCCGGCGGGTGCTTTCCTGAAGGCAGACGGGGAACAAAAACAAGGAATAGGAGAAGGAGGCGAGTTAGAGAGGAAACAGATATCTCTGCTCCGCTTGCTGGTAGTCGGGGATGGAGATTTGGTTGGGGAAGACGGAGCACAGCTGCAGAACAATCGCCGGAGAAGAATTGCTAAAAATCGTCTAGCTCGGTCAGGGGCAGCGGTGTCCTTTTCCCAGCGTCCTTCTCTCCTCCTGATCAATAAAATATTTTTTATGCAGCGCGGTGTGTGACGCACAAAGTCTAGTTTCGATAGTGTCCCAGAGGCAAAATGAAGTCGTGCGGTGTGTCCGAGACAAAGCCACAAACTAGCGATGTCCGTGAGACAAATTTGCCAACTGATAACTACTTGTTTCAGTTGTTTATGTGCATTCAGTGCACAATTCGTGATGCAACATAGAGGTTAGAAAGTCTTAATTGCATGAAAGGAGTGTAGTGTCAACTTAATGGAGTGTCGCATTCGATATGACATGCAATCCATAAGTATGGGATAGCGCAAATGGCGACAGGCCATAGTGCAAGCGCAAAGCAGAAGATAGATATATAAACCATGCAAAGTTAATAATTGCTAAAATAATGACGTGCAAGCCAAAATATTTGTGCAGATTGTGTTTTCTTCTCGAAATTCATACACAACTCGAACGATAAAATGATTTCAAAGACTATGCTTCAAGCAATATGTTCATGTGCAATGGTTAAACCCAATCATACGGGATTAGATCATGTCTATTAGAACTTCTAGTATAGCCACATATGTCATCATCTATCAACATCCTCCCCTTTTTCATACCATTAATAAACTTCAAGTTCATTGAATGCTTCTTGTATTCTCTATGACACAGTGTTATTGTATCACAGATTGCAATTATACTCCTTGTATAATAGTAAATGCTATGAAAACTCACATATGTACTGTTCATGTACACAATATTCTAGCAAATAATGTGAGTAGGGTAGATATGATAAAAACTTTAAGTTTATTGTATTCGGTACAATATGGAGGATCACACTATTACAAGGCAAAAATGATCTTCAAAATTACTTATAATGCCAGTGTTTTCCATTCTACCCACTTGCATTGGTTCATGTGCTTCCAAGAAAATGCAATTTTCATTCTACCTACTTGGTAGTTGTGCACTAAGAACTTATGCAATAACCTACAAGGTTATATGTGGCTTCATAGTGGACAAATATCATTGCAAATGATTAATACTAATAGACATAGCAAATCAATATGTTCAGCATATATATTCCAAGCAAAATTTAACAAAATTTTACTTCAGGTAAAACCAATGGTAAGGTAAAAACTATGTACAGGTCATAGTTCATCTTCCATTGTATTGCTCTTCTAGGCAAAATCAAAAGGCAAATACTTCAAGAAAACGCCAAATAGCGACAAGGTAAAGCAAAAACCAAGGCGCTCACATAGACTTCAAGTACTATGTATTAAAAACGAGGTCTCTACTAGAGATTACATTAATCCATCAAATTCAATGCGGGAATTTTAAACAAAATGCATAACTACTACTTGACTATCTACTAGATAGTATGCTAACTAGGGAGAACTACTTCATGTCTCCATGCATGTCTTCTAATTCTTCTCCAAGAAGATCATCCTCTTCCATGACGTCATCATCTAGAGATAAATCTTCAGATCCTTCAAGGTTCTTGTTCTCATCTTGTGGTGTACCAATGTCCATCTTCTCAATGTCTTCTTCCCTCTCTTCATGCGAAGGTGACATCTCTTCAGGTGGTGGACATTCCAAGAAGTGTGCTTCCTTCTGGATCTTCTTGCCATGAAGCTTCTGGTACATTTCAACAACATGCTTAGGTGCTTTGCATATGCGTGACCAATGGCCATGCTCACCGCACCTATAGCAGTCTTGGTTTTGTTCACCGTATGCTCCCCCTCTTGGCGGATTCTTAGCTTTAGCATTCTTCCTCTTCCTCAGGCGCTTAGCTTTCCGCTTAGCCTTCTTAGATCCATTGCTAGGACCCTTCCCCTTATCATTCTCATGGAATGAAGTAGAATGTGCTTCTGGCGGTGCTAATGAGCCAACAGGGCGAGCCATATGATTCTGCATAATGGTCTCATCTTCTCCCTGATCTTGCTGCAAAGCATTGCTCAATAGCACATATTTATCATATTTCTCTTTCTTATTCTGCCGGCTAAGATGAGAAAATTTGGGGTGGAAGGTAGAGAGAGTCTTTTGTATGAGGTCTTTGTCTTCAAGCCTATTGCCACATAGCTTCATGCGAGTGACAATCCCATACAAAGCGGTGTTATAATCCTCAACGGTCTTGTAGTCTTGGAAGCGAAGGTTCTGCCATTCGCGCTCCACTTTCGGTTTTAAGACAGCTTCAATTTTCTCAAACCGTTCCTTCAAGGAATCCCACAAGGCCTTAGGATCTCTTTCAGTCATGTACTCATTCTTCAGGCCAGTACTCAAATGATGCCTCAGGAAATGCAATGCCTGAGCCTGTTGCACCTTCGTGGCGGCAGGATCTGTTTTGGATGGTTTGATCGTGTGCAATAGATCTTTACCACTCAAAAGGATTTCAGCATCAAGTGACCAAGACAGATAGTTGAGACCATTCGGGGTCAGCATTTCAAATTCTCGTTTCACAAGATCAGACATCTACAAGATGTTGAAAAATAACAATGCATAAGTTTACTTCATGTAAACCTAGTTTGTAGAATGCATAAAGTAATGGATTAAAAACTCGGAGCAAGTCCTAAAACCATGTTTCTATGATTAAAGGCACTTTTATTCATGTTTTAGTTGCTTAAACATGAAAACTATGATTTCTGATCATTAATCACAGCAAATACGTACAAACAGTGGGGTAAACAGCAAAAACAGCAAGTTTTATGTTTCTGACATAATTTCCCATAAACCCGAGGTGTTATTTGCAAAATAACAGTGAAACAGACAAATTCCAGAGACTACAGGGTCTATTTTACAAAAATTCTGGGTCAAATCGTAATTTCAGAACAATCTGGACCAAATTGCAAAAATTTAGGACTGCGGGTTCTATTCTGGAAAACTTCAAGGTCTTTTCTGCAAAAATCCAGGACTTAACCACAATTTCTAGCTTTTCCAGGGGGTTTTTCGCAAATTTCTGATTTTTCCGAATTTCCTCGCGTTTTTCTTGATTTTTCTAAAATCGGGCCAACCCACTGGGCCGGCCTCGGCCCCATCCCGGCCCACCCCGGCCCACCAAATACCCGGCCTGCCCCGGCCGGTATATAAGGCGAGGAGTTAGGGTTGAAACCCTAACTCCCTCATTTCTCTCCCTCTCCTCCCTCCTCTTCTCCGAGAGCGGCGGCGGCGGCGCGGGCCCGCGCGCGTGCAAGCGCGGCAGCGCCGCCCGGGGGCGACGCCATGGCACGGTGACGCGCCGAGGTAGGAGAGGGGGGCTCGCGTGCGGCGCGGCAAGGTGGCCCCCGGGCGATCCCATGCGGCGGTGCTCGTCGCGGGGGAAGGCGAGGCGGCGGCGCAGGGCGTGCGGGCCCGCCGCGGCGACATGGGACGGCGATGAGGGGCTCGCGTCGTCAAGCCCCGGCGGGAGGCGACGGTGAGGCAGCGGCGGTTGAGCTCCGAGCTCCCGCCGCCGCGCGCGAGGACGAGGCCCCGGGGCTCCCCATGCGGTGGAGGAGTCCCGGGTGGGGGCGGCGGTACCAGATCCGGCTGCCCCGCCCCCAGATCCGGTGGCCGGCGACCCGATGCCGGGGTCGCGGCTGGTGGCGCCGGCGTGCGGCGGCGCCGAGGAGCGGCGGTGGGGGCGACAGGCCCCACGGGTGAGGAGGCCCGAGCCGGGCCAAGGTGCGGCTCGGCTCGCGGGTCGGCTCGCGAGCGCGGCTTGCGGGCTCGGTTCGCGGGCGCGGTTCACGGCTCGGGTGCGGCGTCTGCGGGCGGCGCGGCGACCGGCGACGAGGTCCAAGCTCCTCGCCGGTGATCTAGATAGGGTTAGGAGGCATTGGGACGTTCGGGTCCACATATGTGATCGCTCGTTCATGCTTTAGGGTTAGGGTTAGATTTGCACTCTCCCCCTTTTCCTTCTGAAGCAACCAGCTATGATGCATGTGTGTGGTGGCCTGCAAGCCACAGTTTGTATGTCGACGAGTTGCAGATCGTCAATTTTGTACGTGTGATTGCCGTCGATGAGCCGACGGCAATGGTGGTGGCTACCAGCCCCTCCCTGTGATTTTTTCTTTCTTTTTCTTTTCAATTATGTTGCCCTAACAACACTAGGTGTAGGGACGCAATAAAAACCTGGTTTAGAAAAACCAGGGCCAGATTGAAGGGGTTCTACCGATCCTAGACTGCAACGAGTCTACGCGATCAAAGAACGACAAGATCGATCTGCTAGATACCTTCGGGCTTGTAGTAGTCGTTCTTAGTTGATGGAGGCGAAACTCGATGCCGTGTAGTCAGGACGCAGTGTAATCGTTCCCGTTCCCGTCAACAGCTTCGCGTTGGTGCGGACGTCGAGGTCGTCGAGGCACGAAAATCGAGGCGGCTCGATTCCCGAGGTAGCGCGAATCCCGAGGCGGCGCGACTCCCGAGGCGGCGGCTCCGGACTCGGCGACTTCTTCTCCTCGTCTCGTCGACTTCTTGCGCTCAGGGCTGGAGCGTGCTGATAACGTGTTGTAGTAACGCTATCGACGGTAGGAAACAACACACAAAGTAGACAAGAGACAAGACACAATATAGGGTGGAGCCTCTTCTTTATTATTCAGAATAAACTGGTGATTACAATGTTTGGGGTGCTCCACTATTTATACTCGGGGTGGAGGTTCTCCTTTCCTTCTAGGATAGGAATTCATTTGGTAAATTGCCCATATATAAATTAGGAATAGGATAGGTTCTTCTAGAACTTTCTTTCTTAGTCCAACAAGAGTTATTACTATAACAACTATAAGTAACGTTTCCGCGTTCAGTTTGCCCAGATTCTGAATAATCTCTTCCACCTGCGGTAGTAAAGATTCGTAGCGCGTTATTTCAGCACCTGGCAGGAGATCTCGTTGGCATTACGACTCGTCGCTTACAGCGAACTTTCGGAGGAAGAAGGAGCCGCAGTGTACTACCCTGAAACCCTTGGCCGCAGACGATACGCCCAGAAATAACCAAACACGCAACTGGTGATAGCAACAGATGGATACACTATCACGAATCCAGTCCTTGCCGCCAATTACCAACCTGTCCTATAAGAAATCCAGACGGACAGGCTTCGCTCGCAAAATAGCAGCAACATGGAGCCTCACACTGTCGCCAATTCATGCGTTGGCACGCACCCCCAGAACACTTGTATTACTATTGTATAATCTCCCTCGCTCAGCTCCCCGCATCAACCATTAACAACGGGGCTAAACGTTCGGTCGCTGTCACTCGTCAGAAAAGGGACCTACTATATCCCGTTGCGAGCACTAGCATGGCTCTGTTTCTTTAAGAACAAGCAACGAGGAGGGTGAACGTCTCGCAGAGGAAAATTTGGTTGCGCAGACGCCAAAAGCGAAGGACAACGTCTATCTCGGATCTTATTATTGGTCTGCACGATGGACTGATCGATCGCCACCCGACGAATCATCCATCAGCCGCATTACTTACTCCGTTTTTCCGTTAATGGTGATCTGTACGTGAATCTTAGCTGGTGGCTGGCTGGTCCGGCAGCGAATGGCTCGCTGGTTTGCTTGGCTTTCTGCTTTGTTTATCGTCGCTTCTCCCCATCCGTTCGTGCAAACCTGCCGGCGTCTCTTTCGGCCAGGACGACGTGTGTTTGTCAACTCGCGCGGGGCTGCGCCTTCCAGGCCAGCACGACGCTTGCGGCGGCACGTCACGCGGGGGCCGCGTCCCTTTGTTCCGGAGTAACTGCTCGGACATGAGCTGCTCCGGCCGGTGGCTAGCGAGCGAGCTGGCAGAGCGGACGATGTACGGCCGCCGAAAATATCCGAATCGCGACGCCATTACTTGGTCGGTCCGTGGCCGGGTGGCGCCGCCTCCTGTTCTTGATCCTGCCAGTGTTTGCTTCAGTACCGAATTTACAGCAGAGATTGTGTTGCGTCGAGCTGTGGATTTCACGGTGCTGCCAGTATTTACCACTTGCAGGTACTGCCATGAAAAACGAAATCATGGAAATGGAAGTACTATCTCGGTCGTATCCTGCTCGTGTACGGGGCTCCACTAGCCCTTGGTGGAAACTTTTTGCAGCGACGAGATAGATGATCCTGAACATCTGTATAAAACTGTAACGAAGGCTGAAAGTCTACTACAATGAGGTCCAGTCGGGAAGCCCATGGGCTAATAGTTATGGGCTGGAGGGCTACATAGACGTCAATCGTCGTATCTAGGCTTGTGCCTCTTTCATTTTAATTAATATTTTTAGCTGCGCATTTCCTATATAGCTATAGGTGCTATATAGTCTCCAAACACTAGCTTTGTCATCCGTGACAAACGGCTATGTGGGCGCGTGAGAAGAAAGAGCAGACGAGAGAGTTAAAATGAGGCACTTTTATGGTTGGTTGGTGACGAGTGGCATGAGCTATTTTTAATTTCAATTTTTATTCTAATCTCATAATGTGAGTGATTTTCATGTAAATTGAGCTTATGTGTTTTTTTCGATCAATGAATATCCCCTTCCCCCGAATTGTTAAAAAAACACCACATTTTCTCCAAAATTGTTTTTAAAACCGAGTTAACTGTGATGTTACTTAGAATTAATGCATAAAAATGAGATCCAATATAAACATAATTATAATTTAAAACTTAAAGTTTCAGATATACTAGTTCAACAATTTGAATTAATAATTTCAACATATTCATACTAAATGTTAAAGTAGTTTCACAAATTTGTTGAAGTAGGCTGTTCAAAATTGTTGAATAAAGGCTTTCAAAATGCTCAACATTTGAAGTATAAAAGTTAAAACAATCTGAATGATTTGGCCAACATATCCTTACAAAAATGCTGAAACGCAACAAAAGCTTAAAATCGTAAAATGTACTTATGCTCATTGTCCTATACATATTTAGTGACGGGTTAACAATCGTGTAGTTCAATGGATTGTTTTTGTTAATAGCTTGTTCTGACTTCTTGTAGGTGGAGCGCTGGGAGTTATATAGGCAGTCTTCTTTAGTTGTTTTTTTGCCTTAAGCTATGCTAATTTTTTTTAGGGAAACCACTTGGCGCACTTTATTGATTAGAAAAAGTAGTTACATCGTTTACCAGGTGTTGCAAAATGTGGCTAGTGGGTTCATTGATCCAAATACAATAACTTTTGTCCTGAAAAGCTACCCTAGCTAATTCATGTTCAACTTGGTTTGCCTCCCTATTCCAATAGTCTATAAGGATACAATCAAAATCTGGTATGCTACTTTGTTTGGAAAGTTATATCTCGCTTCGAAAAAATATGACAAAGACACTACCATGTGGGAAGGGTTAGCGGTAGGGACATCGCACAAGATAATAGACAACCATAGGTGCGGATCAGGTGATAGGGAGGGGAGAGAGCAAGGGGCCCATGCCCCTCTCCCCTTCCCCTCCCCGGAACTGGAGATTAAAGACAATTTGAACCCTTAGATCTCATTCTGAAAGCTGAAAAAATCGTATGAGAAGATGTGCCAAATTTTGTAAATTGTCATTCTAGATTTCGTTGGCTTATTGCCATCATTTTGTCACAATATTCCAATGGTGAATCGATGTATGACCCCTTTTTACATGGAGAAGCAATTTGGAAGGATTAATCTTTGATGCGAAAGAGTCTGTAGCCTAGTGGTTATAGAGCCTCAGTACCACCTCAGATTCTGGGTTTGACTCCCCGTAGAAATAATTTTTTTAGAATTTAATGACATTGATTTCCGTGATAGACAACACTCTCGTCGACAGCGAAGCGTCAATGGTGACTTCGTCAATCTCAAGGATTCACCGGTTAAATTTTCGAAAATGCTCATAGGGGTAGAATTTACGTACGTGTCTTCGTAAAGGTGATTGTGCGTGCGTAGTGAGTGTCTGGGTCGTACTGTGTAATCGTAAATAAAAAAGATTAATCTTTGCCTATCAATGCTGCTCAGATTCGTGTTAACGCTCAGTCACGTAAATACTGAAATACGTTTCCTCGCTTGTGTTACGGAGAAGTAGCCCACCGGCCCACACGGCCCACATCTCTCTTCCCCAGACCGTCCCGTGGTTTCGTTGCAGTTCATCCCACACAGTGCCGGCCCTAAACCAACCCCTGAACCCTCCCAAATTCCCCAAATCCCCCGCTCTCACCGGCCGAGCTCGCCGCAATCCACCGCGCAATCCCCAATGGAGGAAGGCAGCGAGGCGCAGCCGCCGCCCCAATCCGACGCCGAAGCTGCTGAAGCCGTGGAGCAGTCGCCTCCCGTCCCCATGGACCAAGACGAGGACAGGGAAGCAGCCGAGCCTATGGAGGACGACGAAGCTGCGGCCGCAGATGCCTCCGAGGCTGCAGATCCCATGGAGGACGGAGAAGGGGAAGGCGACGCCGCCGGAGCCGCGGAGCCCATGGAGGACGACGAGGCGCCCACGTCCTCCCCGACCCCGTCCGCGCCCTCGGCCACCGCGGCCGTCGACGATTCCACCATCGCGAGGAAGCGCCGCCGACGGAAGAAGCAGTTCCCCGGTATGATTCCCACGGAAGGCGTCCGGGTACTCCGTGGCTCCTCCTCTGCCTCCTCTGCGGCGCATCTCTCCGGTGTCCCGCGTCGCCGGGGGAGGCCCCCGTCCTCGTCCTCACTCCGTCTCGCCCGGGAGCTCGATTCCGAGGCCCTCATTGCCCTCGCAGCCGGGTTCCCCGCGGACTCCCTCTCCGAGGACGAGATCGCAGCTGCCGTGCTCCCACGCATTGGCGGCGCCGACCAAGCCAACTACCTCGTCGTCCGCAACCACATCGTCGCGCTCTGGCGTTCGAACCCACTCTCCCACATCGCAGCTAACGCCGCGCTCGCCTCTATCCGGGCTGAACACGCGCCCCTTGTTGCTGCGGCTCATTCCTTCCTGTCCGAGCACGCGTATATCAATTTTGGCCTTGCCCCCTCCATCCTCTCCCTCCCCCCACGGCCTCCGCCCTCC
This sequence comes from Eragrostis curvula, assembly GCA_007726485.1. Lineage (NCBI taxonomy): Eukaryota > Viridiplantae > Streptophyta > Magnoliopsida > Poales > Poaceae > Eragrostis > Eragrostis curvula. The sequence continues at coordinate 7,125,743 of CM017439.1, read as the reverse complement.
GTTCCTCCCCCATCTATCCTCATTGTTGGCGCTGGCCTTGCTGGTCTGGCCGCAGCGCGCCACCTTATATCACTTGGCTTCAAGGTGGCTGTTATCGAGGGCCGGCTCCGCCCTGGCGGCAGAGTGTTTACCAAGTCAATGCGTTCTTCGGCTGCAGAGTATCCTGATATTGTTGCTGCTGCTGACCTTGGAGGCAGTGTGCTCACCGGTATCAATGGGAATCCTCTTGGTGTCATCGCGCGGCAGCTTGGTTTCCCACTCCACAAGGTGCGGGACAAATGCCCGCTTTATCTTCCTGATGGCCGCCCAGTTGATCCTGACATGGATGCCCGTGTTGAGGCTGCCTTTAATCAGCTTCTTGACAAGGTTTGCCAGTTGAGACAGGTGATAGCAGATGGTGTGCCGCATGGTGTTGATGTGTCATTGGGCTTGGCGCTTGAGGCATTCCGGGCAGCGCATGGTGTTGCAGCTGAACCGGAGGAAAGAATGCTTCTGGATTGGCACCTGGCAAACTTGGAGTATGCCAATGCTGCTCCTCTTGCTGATCTTTCAATGGCCTTCTGGGACCAGGATGATCCCTATGAAATGGGTGGAGACCACTGCTTTATTCCTGGTGGGAATTCTCAGTTCGTCCGAGCACTTGCTGATGGCCTCCCAATATTTTATGGTCAGAATGTGCGAAAGATACAGTATGGATGCGATGGTGTGATGGTGCACACTGATAAGCAGGCATTTCGTGGTGATATGGTGCTCTGTACGGTTCCTCTTGGCGTGCTCAAGAAGGGTGACATCAAATTTGTGCCTGAGTTGCCAGCTCGGAAGCAAGATGCCATCCAAAGATTGGGTTATGGTCTGCTCAACAAGGTTGTAATGTTGTTTCCTTATGATTTCTGGGATGGCAAGATTGATACATTTGGTCACTTGACAGAGGAGTCTGGTCAGCGTGGTGAATTCTTCCTGTTCTATAGCTATTCTTCTGTCTCAGGAGGACCATTGCTCATTGCCCTTGTTGCTGGAGAGTCGGCTGTTAAGTTTGAGAAGCTGTCACCAATGGAAAATGTAGAGAAGGTTCTAGACACGCTTAAGAAAATCTTTTCACCCAAGGGGATTGAGGTTCCAAACCCATTGCAGGCAATTTGCACTCGCTGGGGTACTGACAGATTTACATATGGATCGTACTCATATGTGGCTATCGGAGCTTCCGGTGATGATTACGATATTTTGGCTGAAAGTGTGCACGATAGAGTTTTCTTTGCTGGAGAAGCGACAAATAGGCGGTACCCTGCAACAATGCATGGAGCCCTGCTTAGTGGGTACAGGGAGGCTGCCAACATTTTAAGAGCAGCTAGAAGGAGGGCCAAAAAGGTGGACTTGCCTGAGAAAATGAATGTTAGTGGTGAATTTAAAGTGGATGTTAACGGTGAAGTTAAAGTGGCTGTTAATGGTGAAGTCAGAGATGCTGTTAAAGATGGCAAGATTGATTTGGATGACCTCTTCCGGTCTCCTGATGCTGCATTTGGGGGTTTCTCAGTACTCCATGACCCATCTACCGCTGAACCTGATTCGACTTCTCTGTTGCGTGTTGGAATTGGTGCTAGAAAGTTGGGATCTGGTTCACTTTTCCTCTATGGCTTAATAAAGCGAAAGAATGTAGCTGAGTTGGCTGCAATTGAGGGCGATGAGCAACGGTTGAGTACAATGTACCGAGATTTTGGGACAAAACTTGTGGGATTGGATAGCTTGGGTGATGCTGGGCAAAGCCTTATCTCCCGGATTAAGGCTGCTGCTAGGAAATAATGCCCAGTTCAATATGTTTGAATGGCTGACTTCACCTGTAATAGTTGTCAGGTCTTAGCATTGAATTTGTATGCTCAGCATAGTTACTGACCTCGCATGTAATTCATTGATTTCATTAATTGCCTTATACCTCTTGACTCTCATCAAGGTGAAGTTCTGCCATTTTATGCTGATAAAACAACGGAGAATTATCAAGTATCATGTGCCCATGTGAAATAATGTAAGGTTCTGAGCAACACTTTATGTTCATACCTGGTACATCTCTCTGATATTTCTGAAGTGACATTATTAGATACACATATTACTTATGTTAGGGATACTAAGTTCGTGATGTAGCACTTGCTATTTTGTTAGCATGCGATATGACCTCGTAGGGCTTAAGATTTATCTAGATGACTTATCCCTCGTATAATGTCATGAGAAATTGTAGAGAACAATAGAATCTGAAGTTCCTGCTGACCTAACATATTAATATTTTCTTGAGGTGATAAATGCTTGCGAGTCTTTTTGCCGTTGGGGTCATTTTTCCTTAGTTGTATGCTGGTTCCCTGGTTAAGCCATGTTCCGTGGTTACATGTCAGTTTTTGTTATTCTTGGTCTCTTGGAGAAGATTTTATATGATCCACTAAATATCCTGATCGCTTGATCATTCTAATATCAATAATTTTTTTAAAGCAAATGCTTTTATTATTTCTTCATGAAACAGGAAACAAATAATTGCTTAATCACATAAGATGAATAATTTCAGCACTACACTGGACTATCCAAATCCCAACCTGACAGTTTATGATTTCTTGGTCAAACAACAGGTTAACTTCTTTTTGTGGAGCTCTTTCAGATTATTATTTTATTTACTTTTCTTTAAACGTGACACTGATACAAGTGTAACAGATATCACGAACTGTAACTAAAAAGTAGTGATGCGACCTTCAAAAGGAAAAGAAAAGATAAGTAGTGATGCCTTTTAGTTTTTGCTTACCCGGTCGCGGTCGAGATCTTAGTTTTGGATTTGGAACCAATACTTCCATTTCAAGGCCTTTACACAAGTTTACGTGGATTTTCCAAGATATCAATGGTTTCATTGATACCGGTAGGCTATTTTTTGTCTAATAAAATAAAGGGATGCAGCACGCTGTCACAGTGGATCTAGGTGTTTCAGAGATAATGGAACAAATCAAACATTGTAATATTTGAACAGAATTAGCATTTTGCTTGGTTGTTTATTTGCTTCGCTGGAATGCAGATACTATGACACTGATCTGCTAGGCTGTATGAAACTCAGATAGTCTTGCAGCATATATTTTGATGTGTTTCATCAAAACATTGCATCGTCTATTCGATTATTTGGTTCTTGTATAAAATATAACATAACTGTTTTCTCTTCAGGTAATGCTGTAGCGTTTTGCATTATGGTCTGACTTTACCATGGAAACCTCAGCAGTGCAGATATAACGACACTCATCTGCAAGGCTGTATGAAAAATCAGATAATCTCGCAGTACATGTTTTGATGTGTTTCCACATCACAACACTGCATCGGCTATTTGATTATTTGAAAATCGTAAAAAAGAATAATAATGTTCTCTTCTGGGTCAGGTAACACCACAGCCTTTTGCATTATAGTCTGACTTGCCATGGAAACCTCTGCAATAGGGGTTGACACCACAGCTATGCAAGAACATATGGAGACAATCTCCTAATTACTTTTAAATCTCGAAATACTGGTTTTCTCATTCCTCACCGTTACTGTCCCATTCAAAAGAGAGCTTGTCTGTAGCAATTGTATTCAGATGCGAAGCTCCTTCTGTTACCTTGTGTGATTAGTTGGAAATGTCAGGCGACTGTATACTTTGACTTGCCTTTTAGTGACGCATCCTGCGCTAATTGCTTATCGGGGACTGGTAACGAGCCTATGCTTGTTTTTTACTGTGTCTATGTGCCGTATTCAATCTGAAAGGTGTCTTTGATTCTCTATATTTCTAGCTCCGCTCACTTTGATGCAGTTTGTCCTTTATTTTTGACAGTGAGCTGTAGCACCATGTCACAGGTCCCGGAGAAGTTTTTGTTTATAGGAAATTTCCTCCGGTGTTTCTTTCTCTGCTGAGTTTGCGGCAGATATCCTGGTATCTTGAGCTTAAGCTCCGGGATTCATCTTGTGGGAGTTGGATACACTTAACTGAAATTTGGCAGCTCTCTTTTGACTTGGCAGCTTTGACTTTTGGATCATCTGTACTTGCTGACCTCTTTTTCACTGGCTCTTTGCCTTTTTAATGTTGTCGTTGAATTTTTTATGTCACAGTTTCTGGGGTATTTTTATATCTGCACCTTCAAGCAAATAATAATTGCTAATGCTTCTGGTTATTATTGACCTCAACCTTTATTGGATTCCTGGATATGCACATTTTCTCCTTCCCGGTAAGCCACCAATGTGTGAACCTGTGGCAAAGTTAAGTGGTGATTGTGAGTGTTAGCAACTAGCCACTTAAGAATACAGAAAGAAATCCCAGGGTTTGGCCCAAAACCAGGAACTAGATTTCATCTCGTACTAGTGGAATTATTAGGCGCTGTTGGTACTATCTTGGCCGCATCCCGCATAAAAGTGGCCATCTACCAACCTGCCATTTGACATCGACGACCATGTCAACAAATCCTAGCTGTTCTATTTTGTCTCCAGGCCGGGCGGCGTTCCACACTCTTTCAGATCCGTGACCACTTGTGCCGCCCCCAAAGCGCGTCTCGATCCAGTGGAAACGGAGGCCTGTGTCTGCAGTAGCATGGACTTGTACAGTTGTACCGCTGTACACTCGCGGCTTCATGTGCCACGCATTTGTGGTGTACGTATAGATACCAGTAGTGTAATGTACACACTTCATTCTGGCATTACTGAAACTGTATTGCTTCGTACTCGACGAGGACAGGACCTGAGCGATGAGCCGGAGCCATTGATTGCGTTGAGCGTACCAGATGCAGAGGCCGGTAGATGGACGATGTCGGTGTCGGCTGTAGCTCCAGCCAGCGAAACAGTCGGGAGAGTTATGGTTAGGCAAAATTTGCTCTAGAGGACTCTTCAATGGTGGAATTTGCTAAAGAGCACTTCTCTTTTGTGCCTGTTTGCATCGCTGTTTTGCAGCAGCTACAGTGTTCGCAGTTATTTTTTCAGCAACAGCTACAGTGTTCGCAGCAGCAGAGCCGCAGCTGCAGCCTGCCGAACAGGTGTTCGCAGCAGCAGAGCCGCAGCTGCAGCCTGCCGAACAGGCTGAAGAGCCTACGCGAATGAATGGGTCCAGCTTGGGCCATGCCCTACACTTTCATGCTCGATTCTTCCCGTCCGATGTAGCATGGGAAAGATGAAGAGAAGACCTCCAGCTTCAGAGTTGGGGAGGCTTGGAGGATTCCTTTTGGAAAGTTTCAGAAATAAAATACATCTATTCTTGTTGGAACGTTTATTCAGAAGAATATCTATACTGGTTCCTGTTTTAATGGAGCTCTGATCGCTAGCCGGTGCTGTTGCCTGGCACGTCCGAGATCAATCCTTGACAGCCACGAACAAAGCTACTTCGATCCTTGAATTCTACAGTGATGGACCGGACGAGCTCACGGCCACTGCAGTTCCAAGTAAACATTGCACGCGTATGCATTCATCGCATCGCACGGGCTGATCACTGGCACGCTTAACTAGTTTATTGGAGGAGTAACGGAAACCGGGGGACAAGGTCATGGCTTAGCTTTATGGAAGCATCACTGACCCACTCACTCACTGAACCAACCAAAACCACTCGAGATGGTTTGCACTTGGCAGTGGCAGTGAGCCAGCGACTACTGGTGCGTGCTCCATGGCCGGAAAAAATGGACGTCACCGGGGAGTGGGTCGGCTCAATGCACGGTTGCGTTTGGTGTGGGGGCATCTGCATTACACAGTCGCGTTGCTCAACTTGCTCGTCAGGTAGGGGCAGGCAGGTCGGCCGTTTCGGCTGGGCGCCCACCACGGGGCCGCGGGAAGGTTCGTTCCGCTGGCCGCTCGCCAGTCGCCAGCGTGGGGCAACGGCGTCGTGCCACCCCGTCCCGCGGCTCCCGCCGCGACGCGACGCGCTAGGGGCACACAGAACCTGTCCGACGTGCGTGAGCCCCTGCCCGCAAAGGCATTTCTGTGCTCGGACCGCGAAGAAGCGGCGGCGGCGCGCACCTTTCCAGCCGCCGAAGAAGGGGCGGGATCGTGGCCAGGATCCTCTGTTCTCGCCAAAAGCCGGATCGGCGGGCGCACCGCGCACGGGGAGGCGGCCAGTCACAGCCAGCCAGCCACGCGCTTTCGCGTCGTGTGCTTGCAGCGGCTCGCTGTGTTTTGCCGTGAGCTACAGCTACTGAGCTGGTTTATCATGGGGCGCCAAGCCGCCAGCCCCGGCCGGCAGGATCCAACATTGTAGCCGATCCCGTGTTGCAGGCGCAGGCGCTTGATTTGCGATCTGGTCCCGAAGAATTTATTGTACCAGGTTCTAAAACTGGACGTCATTCTATTTTTCCGATTGTAAGGTTGCTGAAACTGAGTACTAGTCCTATCAAAAAAAGAAACTGAGTACTAGTAGTAGTAGCTCATTGATGCTCAGTATGTACAACTCATGCCCGTAAATAGATTAACAGGTTCGTGACTACTGCAATCCATCAATATCACCAAATCATTCTAGCCCGAACGTAAGGATTTCAAATTTCTCCCTTGTGCATTGCGTTGCTCCTTGTGGTGCAGATTGGCCGACCTCGTTGTACAAATACACGTTGCTCGCAAAAATTTTCCGTACCTGCGCGCCCCGGGATTGCACATGATATGCGGCGACGACAGTGGTTTGGGATCTAGTAATGCCCAGCACAATCATTAACAAACAAATCAATCTACCAGTCAATTTTATAATCTCTATACGCTGCAGAGTTTATATGCTATAAAATCAAGCTGCAGAGCAGCACGGTGCCGTCACGTTCAGAAAAACAACGACGGTATGCGACATTCTGTAGCATCACGAGACCGGCCGAACCCAACACACGTCAAACGAAATCGGTACGCCTCCAAAAAACACCGTGGGCCCCACCGGTCTTAATTATCAGTTCCGATCCCACCTGTACCACCACCCCGGCGTCCCCCTAGCTCTGGCCCACCTGTAATTAACACGACTTACTTATCTCCGTAATGACGACCTCTATTTATGCAGTAGTACGTGTGCTATTAAGCGAGTCTTGCCAGCGTCAGTGTTTGCTGCGGCGCTACCAGTGTCCGCGTCCCGTTTCATCTCTCTCACATCTTCCCGTTCCGTCCGTCCTGTGACGCGTGGGTAAGAAGAGGAGAGAGATCCCGGCGCCGAAACGGCCAGGGGCTCACTCGATTGCCACTGCTTTGGTTTGGTGCTGCTGGCTCTCATCAGTCCCTCTCCATTACTCGGGTAATGGTGAGGCAGTAGCGCGCGGCAGAGGAGGAGCAAGCGTGGAATAGCGCGGGCGCGCCATTGCGGAATTGCTCGCTGCGGTTCTCGCGTCGCATTCCATGCGGCGGCGCTGGTGCGGCCCGTGAGATCCGCAAGCAGCAAGCATGTCGCGGCCGCTGTACAGGGGCGCGTCGGGGATCGGCGGCAAGCCGGCCGCGGCGGAGGAGGCGCACTACGACCCCAAGGAGCCCAGCGAGAACGGCATTGGCGGGTGCGGGCGGGCCTCGCGGAGGCGGCGCCTCGCTGCCGCGGCCGTTAAGATCGGGCTCCTGGTGCTCGCGGCGGCGGCGCTCGCGGGCTGCGTCGGGTGGGCGGGGACGCTCTACGCGGGCCGCGGGGCGGCTGCGCGCGCGGCCGCGGCCGCCGCGCACCGCGGGTACCGCCGCCTGCAGGAGCAGCTGGTCACCGACCTGCTCGACATCGGCGAGCTCGCGGGCGGCGGCGTCCGCGCCAAGGAGGCGGAGGTGTGCCCGCCCGAGTACGAGAACTACGTGCCCTGCTACTACAACGTCACGGACGCCGTCGACGTCTCGGATCTAGGCGGCGGCGTCGTCATAAGCTACGAGCGCCAGTGCACGCGCGACGGCCGGGTCACCTGCCTCGTCGCGCCGCCGCGGAGCTACCGGATTCCCGTGCGGTGGCCCAGCGGCAAGGGGTTCATCTGGAAGGACAACGTGCGGATTAGCGGGCAGGAGTTCTCGTCGGGGAGCCTGTTCAAGAGGTGCGTCAACAGAAATTGTTCCTCCAGTAAATTTCAGACGTAGTTGTTTGGTCCACTGGTTGTGAATTTGGTGGTTCCCCCGTTGTGAACAGGATGATGGTGGAAGAGGACCAGATCTCCTTCCCGTCCGATGCGCATATGGCGGACGGTGTGGAGGACTATGCCCATCAAATTGCCGAGATGATTGGGCTGCGGAATGAGTTCAATTTCAATGAGGCTGGGGTGAGTTGTTGCCATTCGTAAAAATTTAACCTACGCCGTTAATCATTTGGCTTTCATATTCAGTGAATGCAGAGAACTGAACCAGTGTCATTTTTGGCAGTGAGAATTGCTGAACTCTGATACAAAATCTAATTATTAAAACAGGCACATTCCTGCTATGCCATCTGGTTTCATTCTATCTGGACACCTGCATTTTATAATTGTTGCAAAGAGGATTTTGTTATTTCCGTTCAGCAATTCTTTAAGCAACAACAACAAAGCCTTCAGCCCTAACTCCTAAGCAAGTTGGGGTAGGCTCGTTGTTCCATGTGTTTTAATAACTGAATTTCACTGCCAAGTTATTATGCTGCTTAATTTACCAGTTTAAGATGATTTTACATTGTGATTTGATATTCAGCTGCACTTGTCTTTGGTGGTCTTTCCACTCCATGTTACTTTTAGAAATTTTGCATGTTAAGCTTGTCCAGTGAGCTGGCTAGAAAGTGCCGGTCTATTTCTTCTTAATTTGACCTTTGGAGCAGTACATGCTTAATGTGCTGGAAAGTGTGTATCAGGGTTTCCTGTACTGTGCTGCTAAAAGTTTTTGGTAGGACCGTAGGATCTCCACTATGATCCACTACTGCCTTATGTAAAACACAAGTGGAAATATCTCGGAGTAATCCTTTTATGCTCTGATCTGCTACAATAAGTCTTGGTGTAGTTGTTCGGCTTACAGAAAATCTTACTATATTCCTTTTTATGGTGTTTCTTGCTATGCCATTTCCAGGTTAGGACAGTCCTTGACATAGAATGTGGATTTGGTACCTTTGGAGCACATCTTTTCGAGAGAGACCTCTTGACCATGTGTATTGCTAACTATGAGGCATCAGGCAGCCAAGTTCAAATTACCCTGGAAAGAGGCATACCTGCAATGATTGGTTCGTTTGCATCGAAGCAACTTCCGTATCCCTATCTTTCCTTTGATATGGTGCATTGTGCGAAATGTAACATTGAGTGGGACAAAAATGGTATGTATTACTCTTCTTAATTCATGTGTCTTAGCTCTCAGTGACAAAAAATGCTACTATTTAGAAATCAGCACATGGACATGTATACTCATATAAATGGTCAAAGACATACATTGTGGATTATTCACTTGACTTGTGACCATACTACTGCAACTTGAATATGTAGAATTTCTGTAGAGATGGGTTTACCGTCTTTTGGAACTTTTGTTTAATGATCTTAAGTAGAATCTCTTACTAAATACTGCTTTACTTTGTAATTTTGCAGATGGCATTTTTTTGGTTGAAGTGGACAGGCTTTTGAGGCCTGATGGATATTTTGTCTGGACCTCAAATTTGAATACACATAGGGCCTTGCGTGACAAAGAAAACCAAAAGAAATGGACAAAAATTCGTGACTTTGCTGAGAGCCTTTGTTGGGAGATGCTGTCACAACAAGATGAGACAATTGTGTGGAAAAAAACAAATAAGAGAGACTGTTACAGTTCAAGGTATTGTTGAGTTAATGCATACCAATGTCTGCAGACTAGTAAGTAATAAAGATTGATGTGCTGACCAAACCTACACTCTTCCTTTACAGAAAATCTGGGCCTGAGCTTTGTGGTAAAAGCCATGATCCAGAATCACCGTACTACCAACCTCTAAACCCATGTATAGCAGGAACAAGAAGTCAGCGTTGGATCCCCATCGAACATCGCACGACCTGGCCATCTCAGGCTCGACAAAACTCAACAGAACTCGACATCCATGGTAAGTATTTGACTAAGTACGCAATTTGACAACACAAGCAAATGAATAAATAACGTAAAAGGTGAATGCATTCAATCCTGAAGTTTCTTTGCTGCATTAACAACCTTTTATTTTATCAGGTGTGCACTCAGAAGTCTTTGCTGAGGATACTGCAAACTGGGACTCCATGGTGCGGAACTACTGGTCTTTGCTGTCTCCGCTTATATTTTCCGATCATCCTAAGAGACCTGGTGATGAGGATCCACAACCACCATTTAACATGTTACGGAATGTTTTGGATATGAATGCTCACTTTGGTGGGTTTAATGCTGCTTTACTCAAGGCTGGAAAGTCTGTATGGGTGATGAATGTTGTTCCTACGAATGCCCCGAACTATCTCCCGCTAATATTTGATCGAGGGTTTATTGGGGTTCAACATGACTGGTAAGTAGTTGGCCATATCCTCCTCTCTTTTTTTTCTCATCTTGAGCCTTTTCTTTTCTTTTTATTTTTTTTCTTTGAGCCGTATATTGAGCTGAAGCTACCTCCTGAATTGCTGTTACTGATGAAGTTTCCCTTACTGCAATCATGTACGGTCATTACTCTTAATCTCATCTAATTTTAGACATTCGAAAGTTCTTCCTGTAGAGGAGGCATAGTTTTTCTCAGTTTTTCATAGATCTGTGAGATTATACGAAGATTTGAGCGTACACAAATCATCAGTTTCAGACTTCTGATCACCTTCAGTTGACTGATGGATGGCTAAACATGTGTTTAGGTGTGAAGCATTTCCAACATACCCAAGAACATATGATATGGTGCATGCCGATGGCTTGCTATCACTTGAGAAGAACCAGAAGCATAGATGTCCTACACTTGACATATTCCTGGAAGTCGATCGCATTCTACGACCAGAGGTAAGGGAATTTTGGTAATTAAATGGATTGTTCAGCCATGAATTATGTCTATAGCTCATGTTTAATGCTCTTGGATTCATGTGGTGCATAAAGTCATAAGCTAAACTTTGTTCTGCTTAGTTATTTATGATTCGAAATGACAAATGATTTGCATAGTGTTCTAATTAGTGTTGTTTCTTAACCACGTCATACTTAAAAAAATTACTGAAGGAGTCAGGAATATTGACATAAACATACTAGCTTGGTTTAGTTTCTTGAATGAGTTAGGGAAATTGACATAAACGTACTAACTTTTGCAAGATGTTGACATGTTGGTTTGCAATGGAACCTAAAATATATTTACACTATGGCTATAGTTCATAATTGTCATTACCCATGATGAAGATTAAAAACATGCAGCATTTGCATACTTCCACACTTGTCGACGACTACTTGCTTTAGTCACAAGATTACTCACGTGTAATTGTGCTTGCTTGATGCCAATGCAGGGTTGGGTCATAATCCGTGACACTGCCCCTCTTATTGAAGCTGCAAGATCTGTTGTTACCCAACTCAGGTGGGATGCCCGCATTTTAGATCTTGACATAGCTAGTGATGAAAAGCTACTGGTCTGTCAGAAGCCCTTTATCAGGAAATAAGGAGCATAGTAGACACTGACACAGGATATGAACTTATTCTTTTCCCCTACATACTGTGGAGGACAAAATTCGGGTTGGAACAGGAATGGGTCAGCTAACTTGTCATGTATCGTCATGGAACCGCAAGGGGCCATTAGACTGATCGGGTGAGTGCATGCTGCTGAGAACTGGCTTGGTGGCTAAGCTTTCCAGGCCGAGATTTAATTGCCAGGATACAGAGATGAAGCCGTCAAAGTTACTTGAGTAGCAAAAAATATATATATTCAATAAAGGGATGATGCTGCGGTGTACATAATCGCGGCCACCGTGCCATATAGGTATAATTCATTTTTGCCCTAATTTTACATTTTACTTCGTAACTGTACCCATTTGTTTTGTATCTGTATGTAAATTGGCTGGTTTATATACTGGTAATATTGGATTAAAGCCCGGGGAAATCAATATAATTATTTTTGCGAATGAAATCAATCTAATTATTGGAGGTGAATGATAAGCAACAGCATACCATATTTATTTCTGTACTCCCTTCGTTCTGGAATTCTTGTCGTTTCAGACATGGGAACTGACCTAGAGATGAACTATTTGCTCATGTCTGAACGTCAGTAATGAAAAAACAGAGGGAGTATATGTTTCCACCTCCATTTATGTATTTCTGAGCTTTGTGCGTCCAGAACTTTGGTATCTTCAATTGTTCACAAGAATTCTGCCAGGTCATCATGGGAATAATGTGCAAGAGTTATTCGTTTTTTTTTATTAAAAGAGTTATTTGTTGTGATAGTTTACTACAGCTTGTAGGTCAGTCTTGGTTTCGATAGCCATGACTCCATGCAGCCATGGTTCTTTGCAAGGTGGAGCGTCCAGTTCATCTTGGTTGCGGTTGCTATCTGCCACAAGGTGGTGGTACTGTGATTGTGATGTCTCACCTTAATCCCAAGGAATTGGCAATATCAGCATTCCATAGTCCATCTAGTTCTTGGCCTGCTTGTATGTCAATTTTCTAGTACTTCATCAGATATTAAAACAAGCAGGTTACAGCACACATCATGACTCATGAGGTCTTCAAAGCTATTCTTTTTCAGACAGTAGTGTTCAAACTGTTCATATGCTTCTACAGAGTCTTTTATCAACTTTTAGCAAATCTTGCTTCTGTTGGCTATGTGCTAAATTGTTTTTTCTTTACAAAGACTTTGTTTTCTAGTGTTAACTTTGCGATGCACGCTTCATTGTTAATCATAGTTCCATTATTGGCCAGCTGGGATAATCTTGCAATTGTAGCGACGTTGACAGGCCATCTGGGCGCAAAAATGATTGGTCCATTCGTGCCCTCCCCCATGGCTCAGTTTGATTCCACTATACCCCAAGCGAAACAAATTATTTTTCTCTGGTTATCCCAAGATAAGAACCAGATACCGGTCAAGTTTATCATGCGTTTCTTTAATAACATGATAAGACACCAGATGCAAAGTTTGTCAACAGAATTGCCACAAACGAGCAGTAAGTTGCATCGTAAGATAATTATCGGTGACCCCAAAGAACAAATCAATTCTACGATGACCTATCAATGCCCAAACTCCAAAGCCGCCTTGCACCACGTGCGAAACTGACAGGTACGGCCGCGCGCATCTAATGCCACGTGGACCCCACCCGCAATTCCAAAGCGGGCCCACAGTTCAGAGACCGGCGGCGTAGCAATCATGAATCCTCAGGCCCCGGACCCGTACTGCAGGTGGGCCCACGCGACCTATCAATGCATCCTGGCCCCGCACGTCATGCTCGAAGACGATCGAGCGCCCCGAGGTCCAGACTAGCCCGTGAGCGAGGCCCTGCTCCCTCCGATCATGATCCAACGGTCAGTTCGTGCCCGAACTCGATAAAGCGAACCCAACAACGCAAGCCTCACACACCGAACCCACCTCCCCGCACCCACCACCGCCCGAGTCGCCGTGGCTGCGGGCGCCTTCCCGGCGGTGAGCGCAGCCCAGCGTATGCGCCGCGGCCGCCGCCGCGCTCGAGGCGCCCAGATCTAGGGCTGAGAGGGCCTTCCTTACCCGCTTGTAGCTCCCATGGCGCCGCGACGGTCGTGGTGGACGACCCTGCTCCTACCTTTCGTGCTCGCCGCCGCTGGGACCTCCGCCGTCGCCTTGTCTCCTGCAGACTCGTGCCGGGTGCCTACCGCCTTGGATTTTATGCTCAGGCCTCCCGAGACCTGCTCGACGCTGGATCGCAGCCTCGGCGACCCGGTCGGCGTCATCGAGGTGAGCTATTTTCGCAACGCTGTTCTGTATAAAATTCAAAGTAGAAACTGTTACCTATACGAATTTCTTCATGCCATATTCAGAGTTTCCATCTAATTATGTTATGTAATGGAGTGGATACTAGTAAATGATCCGTGATGTGAATTGCTTAGTGGCGTGAAAAGTTGGGATTGTGATTTTTTTTTTTCTGTCAAGGTTTCGTAACTACTAAGGCTATATTAATTTTCAGTTAGTTGGTTTAGGCCTGCACCAACCTTCCCTAGTAAAGAATTATACTCTTGTTAAGTTTCAAGGTAGGATCTTCTCTCGATGGTTTTTGTTGAATTTGAATCTGAACTTTGTTTGTTTTAACATTTTAGGGAGATGAGGTCACATTGGCGAAGGCAGTTAATCTTCTTCACATGAACAAGGATGACTACATTGCCGTACTTTTCTATGCATCATGGTGCCCATTCTCACAAGAATGCAAACCGAATTTTGAGACATTGGCTTCCTTATTCCCAACTATTCGGCATTTTGCATTCGAGGAATCAGCAATTAGACCAAGGTATGTCCACTTCTAGAGTTTTAAAAGAAAATTGTTTCCTTACTTTACATTCATGTTACTGAAATGATTATTTGATGTTGTGGCTGCAGCATAATATCAAGATATGGAATTCATGGTTTCCCAACACTCTTTCTCTTGAATTCAACAATGAGAGTGCGGTATCATGGACCACGAACTGTTAAACCGTTGGCTGCTTTTTACACTGATGTCTCAGGTGTGCTGATCACTACTTATGTTCTTTTTTCACTAGGACTGTTTTGCTTGCAATTTGCATCCTGTTGCCTTGCACACTGAGAAACTTTCCTGTGTTATGTTACGAACTTTGCAAGTTTCCTGCCCGTGTTTTGGTAGCTTTTCTTTTTGTTCTAAAATGGCCATGTCTTTGGCTTTGCATGGTTACAAGTTTTGGTGAATGTTCTGTTTTTCTAAGTCATTTACATATGGTAAATGTGATGAAGGTATCAATGCTTCGGTGAAGTCAACCTCAGGGGAGGCCATGGTCCATTCGTTAGATGGTATTGAGAATAAAAACGATGTCGATCCAGAAAACTGTCCTTTCTGGTGGGCACGTTCACCTGAGAAAATACTTCAGCAGGATACTTATCTGGCACTGGCGACGGCTTTTGTAATTTTGAGGTTGGTGTATCTTCTCTATCCAAAAATAGATTCCTTTGCGAGATGGACATGGAGGAGACACACTCTGTTTGCTAACTTGATCGGTGTGCATGAATATTTCCTCACCTACCTTGAGCAAGCAAGACAGAAATTTCATAGGCTATACCCTTCAAAGCGAGGGAATTTGCAGGAGGGGGCGATGAATGCCACTGCTTGGGCCTCAAAGTCATTATCTGTATCGATTGGAGAACCTAGTGCAATTGGAAGGACGAACTCGACGAGTGAACTAAGGTGAAGTGTAACTTTTTTTTGTCCGCATGGATATATGTACAGTACAGTAGAGTGATCAGGATATGAACACCAAGAATCTGTTGTAAACGGCTATATTGATCATTGTAACATCCTCCTTAGAATAAGCAGATTCACCATTTCGCCCCTTATTTTTTATTATTGTTACGGCCCAATTCTTTGGAGGAATAAAGTTTCTGGTGTATCGCGTGATATCTTGTGTTCTGAACAGTGTATATATGATCTCTTCATTCGAAGCCAGGGCATCAGAATGACCATTTTTTTTTTCATTGGTAAAGCAGGAAAAAAAATAGCAATTCAATACAGCTCCCTAATTCGTCGTCATGTTTCGCTTCTTGTTTTGTTGTAACTCTGACTATCTGATGGAGTGGGGGTCAGGAACTTGAGATAAAATGTCTGTTTGTCCAGTTGCATGGACAATTAACAAGTACTATCATCGAGCGATTTATTCAGCAAGCTTTGACAACTCAATACAATGGCACCGAGTAGACTCTGTGGAATCCAAAATCATAAGCCGAACTGAACTTCAATAACTGGGTCGCCCCGTGCTGAATTTACAAGATTCAGGTGCAAAGAAATTGGAGATTTCACAAGTCATATTATGTAGAATGGATTTCCCCTTGCTATATATAATACATCACACATATCATACACATGATTTCCATTCCGTTAAAGCGCTAAGCGAGGATCACATAAAACTAACTGAACTACATTTAACTTACGTGAGCGAATGATCGCCCAGTGCTGAACCTACAGGATTCAAGTGCAAAGAAGTTGGAGATTACACATGTCTATATCTACCGCGTACAAACCATACACATGATTTCCATTCCGTTAACGCGCTACGCGAGCATCATGCGCGACTCGGCGTACCAGCGCGTGTAACAGGCCTCCAGGTTGGGCCAGTCAGTGTCCGGGCAGGCGGCGAAGTGGTGCAGCCAGAGCGCCAGGATCTCCTCCTTCTGCTCCCAGCTGAGCTTGTCGATCAGCTCCTCCAGCACGCCCACCATCTCCGACCGCTCCCGGCTGCTCAGCACCGGCGCGTCCGTGCCGTTGCTGCCGCGGCACAGCAGCGGCAGCCACGACCGCAGCATCGCCATCCGCTGCTCGGCGACGGCGCCCTTGTCGGCTGACTTGTTACCCCCGGCGCTTCGCTCGAACTCCGTCGAGTTGGCGTGCTTGAACAGAAACACTGCACGTGAACATTGTGCAAATTAAATAGACGTGCAAGGTGTATTGCCTGCCTACTGGAGTACTTCCACTCCCGTAATTACTCGACGGAGACAGTCGGACAGGCATGCATGTGCAGGTAACACAAACACATGTTACGAGTTAATAGATGCATGGTACGTCAATGGTTGTAACAACTAGATCGTCCTCGAAGAGGCGTGGACTGCGTGACACGAGTGATGGACAAGCTCATTCTACTAGTCCGTTCCGTTCACATCACGCCCTGCCCCCATCTTTGGAGACCTCGTGACCACGGAATTGCTATCTCATCTTAATTCTCGCCCGCCACACACGGGAACAGCGTTTTCTCCCATTCAAAGACGTACGGGCGCCTGCACTGATTGCTTGCACCCATGACTCATCAGACCACGTAGCCTCTCGGCACAAAGATATGCGCGCTAACCATCACGCAGTTCACGAAATTTGATCGCATTACAATTTACACGCTACGACGTTCTATACAATCTTCAGTATGATAAGGTTCCAATACGTGCAAATTTCGCCACGCTCCTGGTGTCTATGAAAAGAAGGTAAAGAACAAACGAGATTTCACGTACGCACGTACCAGCTAACCGAAGCAGCGAGACCTGAAGCGTGGGCTCGGCAACGAGCGCGCGGCTCCCAAGCCTCGCCGCGGCGCCGAACTGCGTCACGGCCTCGCGCGCCGCGCCGCACTCGGCCATCTTCTGCCCGAGCCACAGCAGCTCGGCGGCCAGCTTCTCCGCCGCGGGCCCGCCGAACCCGTCGTCCAGCGACGACGACGACGTCGCCGGCCTGAGCCAGTGCACACCCGCGCGCACCGCGCGCACGGCCAGCCACTCCCCTCCTCCCGCCGCGACGTCCTCCAGCTGCCGCAGCGCGCGCGCGAACGCGCCGGCCAGCGCCGCGCGGCTCACGGCGCCGACACGCGCGTTGTCGCCTCCCGCTTGGACGTTGTCGTCGAGCAGCCGCTCCGCGAGGCCCCGCACGAGCTGGTGCTTGCGGGAGGCCACGGGGAGCCTGGACGCCACGGAGAGCACGTGCGCGAGCGCGCGGCCCGCGCTGGTCTGCTGCGCCTCCCGGGACCCCGGCTCCACCGCGCGCGGCAGCGTGGGCGCCAGCGCCGGCGGCTGCGGCGGCGAGAGCGCGGAGAGGAGCACGAAGAAGAGGTAGATGAAGGTTTGCGTGGCGAGCAGGAGGAGCCGCCGGAGCACGGACAGCGCGCGCGCCGCGGCCACGGGGATCGGCAGGAGCAGGAACGTGGGGCCTTGCTGTGCCGACGACGACGACGACCACGTCGTCGGCGAGAAGGCCGAGAAGAAGCTCGACGCGAGGGACGCCAGCGGGTCCATCGGCGTCCGGAACTGCTGCACTCGCTCCTGCGTCTCCATCGTTGGCAGTTTCGCGGCTGATGAGCAGAGAGCAAGCTCGTTTCTGGAAGAGAGGAACTAATGAGGAAGGCAGGAGAAAAGTGCAAGGCTCCAATTCCAAGTGGTGTTTGGCCGCAAGAAACGCGCGCGGAGGAAGGAAGGGGTCGACAACCCGGCGGTCTCTGTCGGCGACGTGGAGTACGTGTTAACGTATCAACCTGTTTGTTCCTGGGCGAAAAATGCTGTTCCGTGTGGCCTGGAAGACCTACCTGGTACATGGATTTTTGCAGGAACAGGATGTGTGATCGTAGATTTTGCGGCTCGCCCCGCCGACGCAGCCGTCGCGCACCTCTCCTCCGCCTGCTCCCTCCCCCTCCGCCGCTTCGGACGAGCTCCACGAGGGCCACCACGGCGACGCAACAGCAGTCTCCCTCCCCTCCCCGTTCTTCCTCCTGGCGCCCACCTGCCCGTGGCGCACCTCCCCATCCTCCTCTTCGTGGCCGCGACGGGAAGCGGCGGCGCGCGGCGCGGCGAGCGGGGCGGGGCGGGCCGCGGCGACGGGAAGCGGCCGCGCGCGGCGCGGCGAGCAGGCCCGCGGCGGAGGGCGAGATGGGCGGCGCGGAGGCAGGGGCAGGGGCCGAGCTCGCCGCCGAGCAAGGGAAGCGCCGCTCCCACCGAACTCGCCGCCGAGCAAAGCGAAGCTCCCGATTGGGACAACATCCTTGCCGCGACCTCCGCCGCGGAGACCGAGGCCGCCACAGCCGCGACCTCCGCCTGCTCCCTCGACGAGCTCGTCACCGGCCAGGGTCCCCTCCCCCTCGCGGGGTGACAACCCGTTTTTTGTGACCACGTTTTACTGGCTGGCACCCGAAGTTTTGCTGGATATCTCTGACAGAAGCAGTGGTAGATGGAAAGTACTAGTAGTAGTAGAAATGTCAGAACCCTGCTATAAGTACGACTGGGTCGTCCAACCCGGCCGTACGACCAACGTGTGTGGAACGGAAATGTCAGTAAGCCAAATCGAACCGTGGCGTTTTTGCGGCAGTGTCGTGTGGAAAATGGATAAATAGCGTGCCACTATCCAGTGCTGATACAATTAAAACACTAAACTTACATAATGATGAGGCTAATCGGCGTGGAACAAATCGAATGAGATGAACTAATCGAAAAAGGCAGTAGCAAAGCAAATCGCCCCGTAAGAGTACTAGCCTGATGTATGCTGAGTAAGACTCATATAACAGAAAATTACATGAATTCGGCTGAGAATGATAGTTTGCTGCAACAAGTGCCACGTTAATCAGATATAAAACCCGTGATTTGTAAGCAGTGAAGAAACAAGGACAAGCACAGGCACAGAAATTTCATAACTACTCACTTGTTGCAATGCACTCGAAAGTTTTTTTTTTCTTTCTAACTTTCAGGTTTGCAACTGCGATATATTACATGTTATCGTAATGTATGGTGCCAAATAAATCTGATGATACAGATTTATCCGTCATTAAAAATTAGTTTTCATCTTCCTCAAAAAAGCAGGCAGGCCAACAATACTTCAAGGGAACACTTCAATATGGCACCACCTCTGCGCTCACAAGGCACTGTACCAAAATCTCCTCATATTCAACGGAAAAATATGAATGAGCAGTGAAGGACCAAGAGTTCAATGACTCCTGGATCATTTTACTGCAGACCGCAGAGACTTCTTTTTATACAAGTGGCTGATCAAAACCGCCTTCCATCAGGCGCCTCTCAAAAATTTACCGGTCCAAAGCTTGGAGCTCGCAGATCACTTCAGAAGTTTTTGCAGCCTTCTCTCCGCTGCAAGGGCTCCTTTGTTTTGTGGTTCCAAAGCCAAAGCGTGCCTGAAATCTGTGCATGCAACGAAATATGCAAAGCATAAATGAGGTTAAGCTCTTTCAAGAAGATCATTTACAAAGTGTATCTGAGATAATTTGATATGTTACACAGGCACGGCCACCAAGATAGGCAGGAAACTACATAGACAGCTCGGTCATAAATTAACTCAATGTTAAGACCCAGCTACCAATAGAAAAAAGGAAGAGAGCATGCAAATGCACAGAAATGTAAAGAGATAGTGCAAAGAAATAGTATAGATATTCAACAAATATCTAGTGGATGCAATTGCAAGTCACTAGCGATCAGCACGACAGTCGATGAATCAACTTTGGCTTTTTGATCTGTTACTAAGAACTAAGAAGCAATGAAATTATACAAAAGGACCGCACCTTGAAGAGCTTCTCGGTAGTTCATAGTTACTTCTTTTGCTGTACCTCTCCGCAGATAAGCTTTAACATTCTGAAGAAACAAAAGACATTCACAGAGAAGGATTTGACGTCACCTTAACAGCACAAGATGCCAATGATATCTTCTTCTTCTTTTTTTGGTGGGGGGACGAAAAAGATGGCAAAGGACTATATCATTGCCATCATTTGAAGATGGCAATGATACCAGAGTAATCTAGATCTATAATAAATATTAAAGATATATTCCTTTGTTTTGGTTAACCAAACTAAAGAAATGCTGATACTCCAGCACCATTAAGCATGAAAAAATGCGGCTTAAGAGAAATAAGATAAAGGCTATTATAGTAAAGCTTGAAATAGATAAAGAGATCTCTTTCTCAGTCCAACATGAGAGAGAGATACAAGAAGCATATAAATAGATAAAAGAAACCTCTTACCTTTCTGTCTAACAGTAACGCCCGATCACAATCTGCTTCAGCTTGTTTAAAACTGCATAAGGTTAGACATGCCAGATTAAAGTACTAATTTCAGAAAACCTTTGAGCAGCAACAATGAATGGTGGCAAGTATACCGTCCCAGTTCCAGGTATGCAGCAGCTCTATTGCAGTAATATGTTGCATTTGTGTCACACAAACTGATGGCCTGAGAATAAAATTCAATTGCTTTGCTCCATTCTTTTCTTTTGAAAGCACTATTTCCCTGTCAAGGGACCACACGATATAAGACCAACATGAAAAAGGATGTGCTAAACACATGTACTCTTCCCAAATGAGCCATCTAGAATTCAAAATAAGGGCAAAGCTTTATTTCTTTGCTAAAAATTAATTTTGTTATTATCCTGGACGCATTACTGCCAGGTGGTGTCAAAAGGCCTTCAAAAAACTAACAGGAATCAAACCCTATGGAATATTAACCACACAATCCATCTTTCAGTCCCATACTCCTCTCTAAGAAACCAAGGGTCAAAACATATAGTTCACCGGAAACAAACCTTTTCTTTCAGTAACTCAGATGCATCTACATCAACATCACCATTGTTTTTTGATGTGGTTACCAACTTCGATGCTAAAACTACTTGTTCTTGGATGAGAGATGTATCCAAGATAGTACGAAGAAGGAACTTGTCCGATCCATGTGCTGCTACAAATGAGAGGGATATATGATGATCACTGCGATTTGACAAGGGAATGGTGGCCTGCAAAAGTTAGGAATCATACAGTCGTTTAATTTTTCCTTGAAAAGAAAACAACTAACTGAAAAATATGCAAATGTAATACCTCACAACAGCCTGAAAGTGCAGCAATGCCTGCAAAGGCATACATTCTATCTTCAAACCCAGATGACAGCCTTTGTTTAGAATTTCTCTTCAGTGGATATCCAGCTGTTGTAGGTATAACTAAAACTCCGGTATCCTGAATGGAGCCAAGTGAAAGAAGTCAAGAGCAAAGACATCATGAACAGACCTCCATTCAATCTAACAATGAACTTTAAAAAAAAAAAAGTCTAGCGCTGGTGACACATCAATTTTTTCACTTGAAACAAAAACGTCTAGCTCACACAAATATTTTGTTGTTTCTTCTGGTTCCGTTATATCTTTAAGGTATATGTAAAGATAAATTCATTATGAGCTACTTTTTCACAGAATCATAATCATGCATTAGAAAACGCGTTGTTGTGCCCAAGTACTACACAATTCACTCTCAATCAATGGTCATTGCAGCATGAACTTTCTCAAAATGGAGCCATAAACCCCACAATCCTGAGTATCATTAGTTACGACAAAAAAATTGTAATTAATGAAAGGGGTAAGTTGAAGATAACCTTTAGAAGATTCTTGAGTGCAGCTCGCAACTCGTTTCTTACAGCATACAATGATTTGATGTTATCACTTGTAAAATTCACAGCTCTTAGTACACGAGTGGAGATATCAAGGCCAAGCTTAGGATTTACTGTGTTCACCCAATCCTCATGGTTTGCCTTGAACTCATATCTGAAAGTTTATCGACATGTGAGACCCAAAGTACTTTTTTATGTGTGTCAAGCTAGAAGCAACCATGCTCAAAAAAAAAGTTCAATTTGTAAGGTACAATCAGTAAAGATTAAGTCCTAACAAAGTACAGGATCTTATTAGCACTTATTCTAACTACTGCCAATGGTTCAATTCGTAAGACACAGTTTAGCTACCCAATATGGTGTCCCAACTGCCAACAATGGCTCCCTCATAAAGATATTAGGAATTGGGCTTATCCTACAATTCAAAGTTTTGACATTTACTAATAAACTCAGGCCCCCAAAACAGAATGTCAATGTAAAAAGTTCGGCAAGCTTTGGCTAATTCTTCAAAAAGTCATCATCCATGGCATTAACAGATGAAGAATCAGTGCATCACTACGGCATCTGAAAGTTCTAACATGTGTGTTTTACCTTAATGGCACTTGCTTGTATCATTCCCCCATAGTAAAACCCTTTGTTTTGCTAAATTCAAAGGTTACTGAAAACAAACCTTTGCAGTAACAACATAACTGTCGAGAGAGCTTTCAAGGCCGACACTCCTTCTTGTAACTTTGTAGCAGGTTCACAGAATTCTTTGAGGCTAGGTACATTTGTAAAAATATACTGACCGATATTGATGTGCTTAGGTGGTTGATCTGCAATGTATAAAATTGATTATGGACTGGCTGACTTTAGTAACAAAATATAATTCCAAGAAAACAACATATCAGTATATCTTACATCCGGGTAATGTCTGGAGAGCATTTTTTATGGCATGCACAGTTTTCTGGTTAGAGACCTGTAGAAGCTCGAAGCAATCGTCAGCAAAAACAATTTGCCTTGCTTGCTTAACTCCACTTGCAGCAGCTGGTAAAAGGACATCTCCAACACGATGCAGCACACATGGATCTCGTGCAAACCATCCTAACAAGGTTCAGAAATCACATGAAACAATGAAATTATAACAATCTGAATGAATTTTGGGGGAAAAAAGTATCAACTATATGGGTTGTGTTATAAGTGGTTGAAAGCCTCCATTCTAAGTGGAAACTTGTGTTATAGTCTACGCTATAATACTCTGTAAAAAGGGGGCTGAAGCAGAAGTCTTAAGGTTTCTGAAGATATTACTGGTTTGGTTATCTATTTTTCATCAACATACCTTAAGCTTCAGAAAACTTTGTTTGTCCATAATCGGTAATATTGAGAATAGTTATCCATTTTCTTTTATTCCATACGGAATATAATGATACACTTTAATTATGAATCCAGTGTAGTCCCAGCTAATTCATCAACTAGTTCTTTTTTACAATACTCATTTCTTCATTTGCAGAAATTTAACCTCTATTAAAGGCACAAGCTACAACTGCATGCTCACAAACGAAGTGTACAAAATTGTTTTTGGGGCGAATGCTTGCTTTAGTAAGTAATAAACATAACACTAAAAATTGTTGATAAGGCCAAGAAAGTACCAATAGCATCTAAACTTTGTGAATTCGCTATGGTCCCAAGAGTAGACACAACACCATAGGAAGGCCTAAAACAAAGTAAGCCACAGAAAGATGCTGGGATTCTTACATCACCAATTGTATCAGTGCCTGCAAGAATATCAGAGCTTAACAGGTCATGAAATGACAGGAATAAACATATGGAGAAGTGAAAAGCGCAAACATAAGAACTGAGCTCAGCTTACAGCAAGGATTCACCCACGGAGAAAATGACTAAGGACAGAACTAGTAATCTAGTACTGCAATGAAAAATATAGCGAAAAAGAAAAGAACCAACATAAGAAATTACACTAGTGACATGATGGAAACTTTCTCTGATATAAGTTAAGTAATGAAAAGACATTCCATAACCCAAAAAATTGCAATTTCCTACGTTGTGCAATCAAATTGATCAATATATCATCACAAGTAGTGTTCTTACAGTAAATCATACTGAAACCAAACTAGCAAGATTAAAATTGAGATTGCACTTCTAATCATGTAAATGGCTTGATAATATCACACACGAAGATAGTTGTCAGTCCAACAAAAGAAGTACTGGAGACAGATCCTGAAATCAAATCGCGAAATAAATGCAGAAGGGAACTACACAAAACTGAGCCACCCTGTATATTTATGCATCACAAAAGATACAAAGGAAACCATAAAGACAGCATTCTTATTATGAAGCAACATACAATGGAGAAGTAACGTTCCCTTCATATGTACAAGTGAAAAATTATAAACAGAGGAAGTTGAAGCAATCTTTCCATGATACCAAGAGCAAAATCGACAAGTTGTGCAGAAACTGCCACGGCAGAACCACTGCATGATCCACCGGGGACAAGTGATGGAGATGCTGAGTTGACTGGTGTCCCACAGTGTAAATTTTCTCCAGTGACACTGCCAGAAAATCTAAAATGAGATTACATGGCAAATGGGTTTTTGCTAAAAGAAAAGAGAGCTAAAATGGATTTTGATGTTTGTGCAAACAACCGTATAATTGTAAAGGTTAAATGATATGGTTGCATAAATAAATATATGTAAAATTTTAAAAGGTATAATTGCTGAATCATATGAACCCTCAAAGGTATGAACTTTGGACAAGCCACTGCAGTTCAAATTCTCAAGAGAATGTCGAAGAGCTCAATGTCAAAGACAGTTCCATCCTGTACCAATGAAGAGATAATGGCAACAAATATGGAAACTACATTATTTAGCTACATGTCATATGTATGATGTTGCTTGTAACTATTTCGTCCTTACCATTCCATTTATACGAATCATTAAGCCATATCCTAAGCTCTCACAATATAAGTACTCTGACGCCAACAATCCACAACAGTAACAATCATTTCAAATCAATTCAATTTGAACCAAAAAAGGTACAAACCCAAAGCCGAGTTCATCCATGACTGTCCTTCCGACGCAGGTTCCCCCCTGCTTCTGCAGCATCGTGACAGCCACCGCTGTGCGCTTTGCCGCCTTGTGGGTCCTCTTCCAGTCTGGGTTCCCAAACCCCGCTACATAGCCCTCGATCTCGAAGCTAAAACACGAAAAAGAGGTCAAAATCACGGAAGGAAAATGGCGATCGCGCAGAACAGTCAAGCAGAGCAGGGAGCTTCTGGCACTCACTTGTCACTGGCGGCGAAGGTCAGGCCCGCGAGCAGTTGCCGCGCAGCGGGAGGCGGCGGCTGCGGCGGAGGGATGAGCTCGAAGCGGTCGCAGAATGCACCGGCGTCCGGCGGCGTGGATTTGAGCCGCAGCCACCGCCGGCGGCGGCGCGCGGCCTCCGCCATGACGATGACGCCGGCGACGGCGATCCCCGCGACGATCCAGACGCGGGGGCTGGAGGCGATCGTTCCGCCGCCGCCTGATCCGGCCGAGGAGGCCATGGCCGCGACGGAGGCGTACGGAAGCTAGGGTTTTAGGAGGGTTTAAGAGCTCTGGAGAAGCAGCGGGGAGTGGGGAAGAAGAAAGAAAAGCAGGGGCGCTTGGTGGGTTCTGCTTCCGCTTTCCTGCTTTGACTTGTTGCGCATTTTCGCCGGGAAATGGTGGCTTAAATAATTATTGTGGGGCATGATGTCAGTGGGTAGGATGCTTGGCCCTTCGGGGAACGACACAGTCCTTTTTGCTTGTTTGACAAGAAGACGGGCGGTTCATTTCCGGTGGGCTTGTCGTGGGCTTCCCAATGAAATGGGCTGAGTTGGATTCCCTGGCCCGATTAAACGAATCAAATAATGGGCCGACTCTGTTGTCCTTTTTTTTTAAGTAATAAAAAAGGCTTCATTTTGTTCTTGCTGACCAACAGTCAATACACTTGCAATCCCTTTTCTTTTTTTTTTGCGAGGAAAAGAGAACTCTTTATTGATTACTCAAGGCATGATTACAATCTTGGGTAACCAGATGCTGCACGCAGCTAGGTACTGCAAAACGCCACACCGCGGAGTGTGTATTTCGTTTCGCTAGCTGCGCCAACTCATGGGCGACCATATTCTGTTCCCTTTTCGCTGCCAGGAAAGCACATTCCGGCAGAAGACTACTAACACGTCTAATTTCATCAAGCATAAACATCAGCTTGGACTTATTTGGGCTATTCCCCTTCAGCACCGAGATGATCGAGGCGCAGTCAGACTCCACCACCGCATTCCTCCGCTCCCATTCAGCAGCCAGATTTAGACCTTCTAGAATGGCTCTGCATTCAACCTCCTCCGGTGACTCGCCATCGAAGAGCACCCTCCACGAACAGAGTAGACATTTGCCTTCCTCATCACGGATCACAACGCCAACCCCGGCCTTTCCTGAGCCTAGCGAAAACGCACCGTCAACATTTATTTTGATCCAACCTGCTGACGGGGGTACCCAGGCAAGCTTCACCCTCATCTTAGCTTTTCTGGCCTCCCCCACAATTCGCTTCCTCTCCATATCAGTGAGTATAGCAGCTTTTCCTTTGACATCCTCCACCTCTGACGGTTGCCGGGCAAGCAATAGTTCCTCTGAAAACTTCAGTAGAAAAGCAACAGAGATGCTTATCGAATGAACGGCTTCTCATGTGCTATCTCATTACGAACATGCCACACTCTCCATAACAGCAGGGCCACATTCTCCCCCACCTCCTTCGGGATTTTTGCCAGCAGCAACAGGAGCCAATCTGGGCCCGTACACATCAGTTCTGCTTCATCTGGGAGTGTCCACCAATCCCGCATAGCAGCTCGCAAGTGCCTCGCATGACCACATGACACTAGAGCATGAAACTCTGATTCCTCTTCAGAACCGCATAGCTTACAGGTGCTCTTCTTCTCAAGTGTCCTCCTCCATTTATTCAAGGTAGTAGGCAAACCTTGGTTTATGGCCCGCCACAGGAAAATGCGTACCTTGGGCGGAACATTCAGTTTCCACACCGACGCCCAGAGAGGGCGTTGTCCCATCGGGGACGAACTTGACCCTAGGTGACAGTGCTCCCTCTCCTGTAGAAGAATTGCCAAACGATACGCACTTCTCACTGTGAAGATGCCACATTTTTCATAGTGCCAAGCTAGCACGTCCTGCCTGCCACCACCTGGTATCTTCAGCTTTAGAATCTCTGCAGCATCACGTTCTCTGAAGAAACGGTTCACCAATCGATGATCCCATCCAGTGCCAGTCTCGTTGATGAACTGCGCTACCCGTCGCATCCGACATGGTCTTCTTGTGGAGGTGACAGACAGGCCCATATCACGCGGCAGCCAGTTATGTCTCAGGACTTGTACTCGTTCTCTATTGCCAATTCGCCAAATAACACCTTGCTTAAGCAGCTCCAAGCCCCATATAATGGCCCTCCACGTGGAAGAAATCACAGAAGGAAAAGCCGTGTCCAGTAATTCCCCATTAGGATAGTACTTAGCTTTCAACACCCGAGCACAAAAGCTGTCTGGAAACTCAACAAGTCGCCAAGCTTGTCTTGCCAGGAGAGCTTGATTAAACAACCTGAGATCACGAAAACCCATACCACCCTGACCCTTGCTTTTTAGCAGATTCCTCCATGCTAGCCAATGAGTTTTCCTCTTTCCCTTCTTCGAACCCCACCAAAAATTCCTGATGATCTGCTCTAACTCCTCAATAACACAATCATGCAGCTTAAATACACTCATAGTGTAAGTGGGTATGGCCTGTGCAACCGATTTGATAAGAACCTCCTTTGCTGCAAAGGACATATCACGTTCCATACAGTTATTCATCCTTTTTCCCAACCTTTCCCTGATCGGCTGAAACCTTTCTGCTTTGAGTCTCCCATTGGGCGTCGGCAGTCCCAAGTACTCAGGCTCGAAGGCCACAAGGTCTTATTCAAGTACTTAAGCAATCCCTTTTCAAATACATTAGTAAAATGTAATAAAAAAAATATATTAGTAAAATGGATAAATTATAACAATAATTCAGCGGCTGCTAATGAACAATTGTTGAAACTTGTCAAGTCATGTATCTTCTCGAAACAAGAATAATACTTTCTCTGGCGTACAATCCAGTATAAAAGAAGTTCTGACTTCGCAAACTCGTGTCCTGTTCTCGTCCTTCACATAACCATTTAAAACAAGCAGAGTTGCAATCCATGGCGGATGGTCGTGTCCAGCGCCGTCGATATCGTCGATTCGATGTGGCTTTGGGGTTATTGGAGCAGGTCGACCTGTGAGGCGGGGACAGGCGGCAACAATGTCCCCCGACGCGGTCCGACCCCGGCGAAGCTGCGAACGGCGTCACCATCGAGGCCATTGCGGGAGAGGAAGGCGCGGTAGCTGCACCGGATC
This sequence comes from Eragrostis curvula, assembly GCA_007726485.1. Taxonomy (NCBI): domain Eukaryota; kingdom Viridiplantae; phylum Streptophyta; class Magnoliopsida; order Poales; family Poaceae; genus Eragrostis; species Eragrostis curvula. The sequence continues at coordinate 7,097,428 of CM017439.1, read as the reverse complement.
TGGAGGGAAAGCCAACGCTGGGACAGGGTATGGCCTGCGCATAGGTTCGATGCCCGCCTCACGCCCTCGGGTTCGGCCGCCGTCCTCTTCGGCATCAACACCCGCGCAGGTGACCGCAGCGGTGAGAGAAGATACGACGCGAAGAAGATTGCCGGCTGGTATATCAGTAAAAAAAATTATTTTTGTGGACCCCACATCTAATGAAACCGCCTGGAATTGTTGGAAGGATGTTTTTTGTCCGGTTTTAACACTTGAGGGGTGGAAGTTGTCTGGTTTTGTAGTATGAGGTTGAAGCAAGTTGGATACTACAGTACTGAACAGAGGGTCCCAAATGAGAAACAAAGTCTTATTATGTTTGTCGCGCACTAAGCGCCTCATGGCTGTAAGTCAAACTGCAAATGTCAGCACTGATACTCTGACGGATTAACCATCATTGACATTGTTAGGGGATACCTCAGCGGTCAGTACCCACTATTTTTATCCTTGCTAGACAGGCTTTATCAAAAACTGGCAGCACTCTTCCCTGAAATGTGACACATGCTTATCTCATGGTTGTGTCGAAGTCTGAAAGCAACGAGTACATTTGTTACTGATCGATTCATCTGCAATTGAAGGCTATCATATATACTGAAATATTTACATGCATGTAGGAGTAATATTGGCTCCACCTGTCCTGCCAGTGGGGAGCATTATTATTAGGATATTGTTTCAGTCACTGGCTCCCTGAAACAAGGAAATGGGACAAACAGCATAAAATGGCATGAAAGTGCAACAAATGAAAGTTAGAAGTATTTAAATGCAGCTAATTACTGAGGAAATCTGTGCCATCCAAACGAGTTAGGTTCGATCGTATTATTACCTGCAGCAAGTGGACAACAGATAGTAGCAGTTGCAGCCAGGATAGTGACTGAATTTGTTAAATAGCCAGCAGTTTGGACACTGGGCAGTGGCGACAGCGAGTGAAACTAGTAGCCGGCAGAATCGCTTTCCTCCTAAGCTGAACATAACAGTTGGGAAAAACTTGTGTCGAGCGACCTGTCCATGGCAAAAGGGGCACACGTCTCTGAATGTTATGGGGCTATCTGCATTTCTAGAGCTATAGGAAAGCAACATGTTAACAAGGAGGATGGTGGTAGCCTCTGCATGCTAGCTTTTTGGGGATACAATGACCACAAACTCTGTGAATTTGATGTGATACTGCAAAGCAAAAAATGGTACGAGATTCTAATATCAATTGACTGTAATAGAAATCATCATCACATTGTGCTGTAATAGTGTTGAAGCGTATGTTGTCTTATTATTTTCAGTAATTCCGCAATGCACATATACAAAAACAAGACAAACAATTTTGGTGGCTATATGACTGAGTCATCAAAAATTTCTAGAGTGGCAAGTGAAATACTAAAAAGCTACGTCCTTGTTCATTTGTCTCTAGTACACATGGGACACTGAAGCTATTATATTTTGAACTCGTGTTCAGGACTCAAGTAATGATTTGGACAGTGAAGCCTCAAGTCGCAACTACTAGGGAAGCTGAAGTTGAACTAATCATGAAAGAAAAGTTCCCCTTAACTTCGCCTGTTATTGTCAATGTTGAAGTAGTGAAGATCGTATGAAATTAGCATAGGATTGCTTGGTCCGACAGACATGTATATTATACCATTAGACAGTTGATGGGCACAATAATTTACTGAGCTCGTTGATCCCTGATGGATGACTGAGGGTATGGTATCCCATACGAGATTTGCAGTCCTCAAAAAAATATAAGGGATCAGGTAAATTTCAGAAAGTACAAAATTCAACGCATGACCGTTAAGGATTATAATGGTCATAAGATCTTCTTTAAGATTAGACATGTCCCAACAGACTTCAGTTGAAGATACGTGCTGTCTCGAAGTTAACCGTAAGTGAAGTTCAAAATGATGCAGTAAACAAAAGATCTACCTCGAGTCTTGAGAAAGAGAACAAAGCAACAATTGATCTATTACTGCACTTCATTAACCCGATTGCACAACAGGCAGTACTGAGACATATGGTTTACTAAAATAATATCATATGGGACAGTTAGAAACCCATGTCCATAAGGAACCATCTTTCAGTTGGACCTAAAGAGCTGGCTGCCTATCACTGAAGACGGTAACATGCCAAAACCTGCAAGTGCAAGTGGACACAGAGATGCGGTTTTCCACATTTGTTAAAAGTCTTTGCATGGGACAACAGTTTCAACCTTCGACAAGGTGGCGTCCTCTATTGAGGAGGGGGAAAGTATCAGACGATGTCTTGCCTTTCATTTCAGAGAGCAAGCTTGTTGTCGATGGCAAGTGATGCAATTGCACAGTGAGCAAAGGAGACAAGTGGCACCATACATCAGTTGAGGAGAATTGGGGACCAAGAATCCTCCACCGCCTTGTGTTTGTTCCCTTCTGCTGTTCCATCTGGCTCTGTTGCGTTGTGTATATACTTACGCGGATGTCTGCCAGGCATCTTCTTTATAGATATGTAAGACTAGATAATGTGCAAACATAGTTTCTTTCCTGCAGCACGTATCTAATTCTATAGACAGTACCAATTGACGCCTTCAGAATTCAGGTGACATGATCAAAATACTGCAAGGGGACACAGAATTATACAGTGCAGACTTCAACCATGAGATAAGCAGAAGTAGGTGACACAAGGCTCAAAGCTTTAATAAAAAGGAATGCATGTGTCTCTAGCTAATATCTATTTAACCAAGGCATTTCGATATCTTTTTGATACACACGAACGCACTCATTGCGGTTAACCACAAAGTGAGCATGGTCTCTGGCATTTGGCCTGTTCTGACGATGACGAGACTCCTCGCTTCAAGAGTGTCGTGGTGGGCAAAGCTCGTCATCTGCTAAAGGATGTTCCGGATGGAAGCAAATAAATACTTCAATGTTCTTGGTCGCTGACTGCACCAACTCTCCCACACATGTGTCAAAGAGGGTGTCATCACTTGCTTGTTCCAGTTTGCATGGTGAAACTATACCCTTTCTACTACCATGAAACTGGTTGGCATTGGAAGCATCGTGTCTTTACTCCGTTCAATTACCCATTTGTGGCTTTTACAGCTATATCAGTGATGGGGCGCCTTGGGTCTGAGTCTGATTACAAGCTAGAAGTCAGCATTACGGTGTTGCATGTCTGGAACTCTGAACTCCCATCTCTTTATCTTGGCAGCGACATGATTTTAAACTTGAACTTCTATTTCTGAAATTTGGCATTGCCATGATCATAACTTCGAACTTCCATTTCTGAATTATAGAATTCCGTGATCGGATACTCTGAAATCCGAGCCACCATTTCTAAATTTTAGCATCGCCGTGATTAGATTCTCTGAACAGATATTCTCTATGTCAATGTGCGCAGAACTTACTGTCTCTCACGATCAGGTAATCAGGTCCCAACCCTCATATAACTGCTCCTAGCTTAGATCCTGCAATAGAGTCCTACGACTTAAGTAATGCATGGACGCACTTTCGACCTGTCTGCTTTTGGCTTTCCTTGTTTTTTAAGCACAACATGGTTGAATTCATCTACCAACAGTCAATCCAGCGTCAGAGAAGATCTCAGCGGATCACGGATTAAAATATGCAGCCTATAGGAGAACGAGTTGGTGAGAATTTGAGGCTATCCTCTGTGAGTTGTACCGTGCATGACTCATGCACAGATCTAAGAATCTTTAGCTTCTATATGAGCTTAATTGGAGGCATGGATCTGTACATTCATGGCTGCTATCAATTGGTTAATGGTGGCTACATGTATTGTAATATTTTCCTTTGCTGCAATAGTGGTAATGGTAGTTCCACGTGATGTGAGGCAAATATTCAGAATTGGTCCTTGATACTAGTATTCAGTAGCCCATGCTCCATGAGAGCTCCAGTGTCCAGGTTCCAATAGACCAGTACACCCTTCCTACTAGTGTTACATTACTTTTCACTTGGACGCTGCTAAATCTAGACTTTGTTAGATGCATTGGCCAGCTCTGTTACCTCTCAAGTTCTGCATGAGCATCAGAAGCGGTATTGGTATTTTGCATTCTACCGACAGTTTTTATTGCTCCCACAATTTGGAAAACTTCAATGCCACCTCCCTACAATTTGGTCCCTTATTTGCCATTGGTGTCTCATTGACATATGGGACCCACAGTGTCACTGACATTAGCAAATTAGGGATTATATTGTGCAAAACGGTAATGGCAGGTAAGAATTTTTTCCAATTTAGAATGCAAAAGGTTGACCTGCAAGGCTGAAAAAGAAAAAAAGAATCGAGGCTGCATACTACTTATAACGGTTTTTAGATGTCAACACATCAATTACAATGCAGAGACGTCAAGTATGAATGGACCTGGTACAGAAAAACAATTGGATATACGCATGTACGTAGGTACGGCGGCTTCTGATGACATGCCAACACAGTATGTACGTAGAAACAAATAGATTAACAATCAACTCATGACAGAACTCAAAACTGAAACAACATATTCATTTGCGAGTGGATGCAGTTGATTACGACAGATTGAAAAAGGTGCCAGAATCAAACAACCTCGACCGGGATTCGCTCTTTTTAAAATTCAGGGAACCCGCAAAAATCGTCACAATCAAGCCCTACTCTACATGTCTCTAGAAACCAAATCAAACGAAGCGGATCATAAACCAAAATTCAGAACATACACAAAACGTTCCCTGAATCCCGGAAACATAAGATTCTTCCCTGCTCAACAAATTTCGAAAATAACATCATGAACCAACACAGTAAAAACTTTCAGCGATTTACGTGGATCCGACTGATATGGTAAAATAAAAAATAAAAAACCGTCGCTGTCGCTAGCTCAAGGAACCTGAAAGCCATGTGGAAACACTAATCAACCCTCACCGCGCGTTTTGTTTATCAGGCGGCAGGAGGAAGGTGGAGAGGGGTGACGAACGCGTAGACGACGACCGGCGCTCTTTCCCTCGTCCATGCTAACGTCGCTCACGTTGCGTGCATGGGGAGGCATCGTCCCGAGCCCCCGTCGGTAAGCACGTGGAGTTCATCGCATCAAACCTGCGTGCAGACTGTCAAAAAATGCAGACAAATTAATCTCGGCGTTGGAAGCTAGGTACACAGATGACGATTCATTCAGATTTCGGTTCTTCCATTGCTGTGGCCTGCCTACCAGGGTTTATATGCATTCTAATACTAGTTTCTAGATGATTTTTACGTAGCAGAGTCTAGTCACATGTGCTTCTTTTTTCTGTCAAGGAGACATGTGTTGTCTTCCAATACCAGTTTCAGAGTTTTCAGCATGATCTCCGTGCAGTTGTTAGTACGTCGAGCGAATCTATTGCAAGATATGGGGCTCACCCGCTGTTTGGATAGTTTGGGTGCAGTTCAGCGACCTGATTTTCAATCAAAAAGGCTGCAAGTGGATATATGTTGTACATACTATGCTGTGTATACAGCAAATAACAGACCTTTTTCATTGTGATTTAATCTTATCTGGAGTAAGTAGCAACTAGGGGCTGTATTATCAAGGGCCTAATCAACACCTGTATCATGGTGTGGATTGAAGCTGGATATTTTACACCGCCACCAATGAGCACAAGCTATAGCTGAGTCATCTACGTGGAAGCTTCTCTTTTCTCTGAACTATATGTAATTCCATTTTTTTCAGTATATATGACGTTCTCCATTAGAGCTAATCAATAAATGCACTAATTAAACAATAGTGCCTACCTAATCAAGACATTTACTTTTTGGGTGCAAGATTAAAACTCTAAAGTCAATTTTCTGCGTAAGCAATTCCAGATGTTAACTCTATCAGTTGGTACACTCACACAATACTTTTGTTAAGTTCTTTGTCGAGATGCAATGTTTATATAGCTAGGCGGCTCAATCATATGACAGTCCCGTTGTTTAAGAAAATAACATACGGCTCGTACGATGATGCTCCCAGAAATCTACATATTGACATGCAAATGGTATATTTCCTGTGATTCTATAGTTTTGGTGTGCTACCAAGTATCAAGCTGTTCCAAATATAATCTGTACGAAATTTTGAATCTGATATAAATCAACTAATATTCTGATAATCTAAGAGTTGTTGATATTGCACCGTGCATTTTTATTTGGATTAGGTTGTCTAGCACTTTTAAGGGTTTAGGAAATCTATGTGCCGGTTCAATGCAACATGACTTGAGATATATATTGAACTAATTATGATCTTATGAGAAATTATAAAAGAATAATCGCACAAGAAAAGAACACAGGATACGATGAGACTAGCAAGGCAAAAAGAAAACACAGGAAATCTCTACGAGACTACGAGATTGGCTTTGCCAAGTGATACCATCTTGCAGCCTAGCAAGCGCCTAGCACATTCAGGACAAACAACAGGGATATCCCATCGATGAAGGGTTATTATTTTAGTGCGGATACCAAGACCCCTGCCCTTCTACTACGACAGACATGAACGTCGGCATACTCGAATGATCAAAGGGCAGATTAGTCATTTCAACTAAAATAAATTGTGTCTAACCTGAGTTAGGGAAACAGAGATTTCCCAGTCTTTATATAGACGAAGTTGTATTCTGGCGACCAGCCATCAAAGCTAAGGAGCAGGAAGTTTCAAGGGCCAAGGATAGGCAACTTGTCTCCCTCCCCAACTGCACCACACTACCCCAGTCTCATCTCACCTATCAATGGGTAGGTCTCCCTGCTGTGATGAGAATGGCCTCAAGAAGGGCCCTTGGACTCCTGAAGAAGACCAGAAGCTGATGGACTACATCCAGAAGCATGGCCATGGAAGCTGGAGAGCACTGCCTAAGCTTGCCGGTATGCAACACACATCTCCGTTTCACCAAGTAAGAGGTAATTCTCGTTTGAAATGTAGCTCATCTGGTTCCTATTGCAGGGCTGAACAGGTGTGGCAAGAGCTGCAGGCTAAGATGGACCAACTACCTGAGGCCAGATATCAAGAGAGGAAAATTCACCCAAGAGGAAGAGCAAACCATACTCAAGCTCCACTCCGTCCTTGGCAACAAGTACTGCACTGCACCACCTAAAAACTCTTGCATATGCATGGCATCATCTAGTCTGTCAATCTTAATAATCTTCAGGACGTCATGTTTGGCATGTTAAGCTCTTGCTAATCAATGCAAACTTGATAAAACCAGGTGGTCAGCCATTGCGAAGCACCTCCCCGGGCGGACTGACAATGAGATCAAGAATTTCTGGAACACCCACCTGAAGAAGAAGCTGATCCAGATGGGCTTCGACCCGATGACGCACCGGCCAAGAACAGACTTCTTTGCCGCCCTGCCTCAACTCATCGCGCTGGCCAACCTCCGTCAGCTTGTTGAGCAGCGGCCGTGGGACGACCACACCGCCAGGCTGCAAGCTGAGGCAGTCCAGGCTGCAAAGCTCCAGTACTTGCAGGACCTCCTCCAGTCGGCAGCATCCATTGCCACTAGTCCCAGCTCCAGCAGCATCAACACCATCCCCAGTGATCTGGAGCAAATTGGCCTCCTGAGCCCTCCACAGAGGTCTTCCTTGTCTTCGTTACCTTCTCCAAGTTTCCTGGAGAGTATTAGTGGCCAAGACATAGTAGCTGGACAGGTGCCTGACATCCCAATGCCTAGCTCTTTCTTCGAGCAGCCCATCAGCAACGAAGCCAACCAGAATCCCGATTACACCGCAAAGGGCAGCGTTAAGGAGGATAACAGCACTCCCAAAACGCTACTGATGTCAGAAAACTCCCTTCCGCCGCTCGCCGACTTCCCCATTTCCAACCTTGGCGATGCTTGCAGCACCTCAAGCTGCGGCGGCAGCAACGCTCAGTTCCCAAGCTGGGCTGAGTTGTTTGATGAACAGTTCTTGAGCGAGTTTGCGTGAAATCTGGTCTGGAGTGTGTGCCTCACTCTTGGGTTTGCTATTTTTCAGTTTTTGTTTTCTCCCCTCTTTACCTCTATTTTTGTCGCATATTCTGGTGTGGGCTTCATCTTAGAGCTATAGTTTTCGCATGCATTAGTAATTCATAGAGTGCAAATGCATATACACCAAGCGTTTGTAAATATACAGCTTTGCCATAAACATTTTTCAGGATTGGATTATCCACCCCTTTTTATGCAATGTTCTCACTGTTCTCTGGAACTCGCTCAAGTGATAAGTAATCCAAAACAACATATTATGTAAATATTGTGTAATAACTGTTAGTTCTGACGATGGTATATAATTGCATGTGGTGGTGATCATTTTCTAGACACTCAAGGCATATTAGTTGAACAAGTGTGTACCTTCAAATTCTGGAATACAAGGAATTTTAATAATATGTTAACTCAAGCAAATCATATTCTAGAACACACTAGAATCATTAAGATTTCTTGCCAATTACTCCCTCCGTTCTTTATTAGCAAACAACATACAAGCAGATCAGTGGATTTGAGCTTGTGGGCGTCATCAAATAAAGAACGGAGGGAGTACCAGCAAACAACGTACTAGCAGACCAGCAGAGCCCATATGTGCTATAATAATATCTATAAACAGACAAGCTGTATGATCTATTTTTTTTCCGAAGAAAAGCTTATTTACCATTCAAGTTGTAAGTGTTTACTTGAAGAATGTTAAGAAGTGATCTACAATAAAAGAAAACTCCTACATGCTACTATTATGCGCAAGAAACTTGTCTTCTCAGGCAGTTACAGGGAGTTGACTGAAATCTGTTGTGTGAAAAGAGCGACAGGAAGCAAGTAACATTGATAGGAAGGATCCAAACAGCTAAAACATATGCTGCCGTCACAAATAATATTTAATTATACTAATCATTAATCGATGATTAGCTTTTCTCCAGCCCTACTAGTGTGTTTCCTTAGTCCGTTGTCTCTATGTCCTTGTCGGAGGTCGGACATCGTGCAGCTTCAAACTATTTACAGATTAGTTTTCTTTCCAAATGCTATGCTTTCTTATGAGCAGGTAAAAGTTGATACCTTTTCCTCCAAGACATTGACGGCTACCATTAACAAACCCAATTTAAATCTCTAGCACTAACAGCATAGCTTTATCTGACAATGACTAGTATAAATTAACAGACCTTTTCCTATAAAAGATAACTGCTTAAGATTTTCATACATAAAGTTGTGAATAGAGTGCTGTCCAATTTTCACACAGCCGAAAACATATGGAACAAGGAAGCGAATCAAAGGCACTAGCTAATTTGCGATGCCACAGGTTGGACAGCGCACTAAGCTTCCCGTGTTACTGAAGCGGGAAAAACATGGAGGTAACAAATCATATAACCGAGTAGTTAGAACTGGGAAAGAAAAATGCACAGAAGACAAATCGATCCTAGTCAGTCCGTACCAATGTTCAACACTTCATATAGTCCTGCTGTCAGTATCTCACCTATTTCAATTTAATCTCAGGGCACCCTCACATCATTGGGATGCATTGTGACACATGCTAAGCTGTCTTTATGTTCAAAATTACATTTCAAAGGTGTAAAATGCATCCCAGTGCATTTCTCGCGGGGTCATACTGTAAATAGAGATGATTTATGGAAACAGTAACCTTCTTTCCTGACGTTTCCATAAAAATAATCAGATATAAAATATCATGGAAAATGAACGTAGAACTGCCAGTGTTCTGGTTCTGATTATGTCATAAGAAAATTTCCCTACCTGACCTTTAGTTTGGAATTCAATAGGGATTCATATTTGCTAGTTGCACATCTGGAACCAATGCAAAGAAGTATATAACAGAAAGATGGGTAAAAACTAATGCCAGCCAGAGCAAGTTACAAGGTGTAACTGTACTGGATATTGGCTTTGCGGTGCAGGATAATTTTTTGGCAGCTATATTTGTGTTTTAAAAACGAAACAATAAAACAGAGCTTTTGCATTGAGTCAGAAAGCAGTGGAGTTGTTTTGTTCTATTGATCTGACATCCAACCACCTTCATACATAACCTTTTATCACTCCATATTACTTAAAAAAGTTTGACAGAAATAATACTGCAGTTTAGATGTTAGCTATTTTGTACCATAGAAAATAGAAGTCATTGACAAGCTTTTTTTTGTGTGTGTGGGGGGGGGGGGGGGGGGGGGCGCATATATCATTGTTTTATTTTTCTGCAGAAATAATCAAACTATGTAAGGTATGATCATGCAAGGACAAATCAATTTAGACGCCTTAATTTCTCATCTACCCAAGAAATACATTGCTAGCACACTGCTACTGAAATGTGATGAGTGGAACTTTTCTAAGAAAACTTGAATGGATGCCTATCCCCAGTTACCGGCATTTCAAAGTCCAGGAACTGCAGCACTAGTGCTGACAAGACACCCGGCAGAAAACAGAAACAAGGATTGACTAAATAATGCCTTGACGTGTAACTGAAGTCATCCCCTCCAACATCATAAGCTAGCAAGGATCTTGATAAGGAGAGCAGGCTTACAGCATTTCGCTAAAGGGCATGGTCCTACTAACAAAACTGATGACAGATCCAGCCTGTTAGTTCTATCCAGCAACATCTGCAACACACTCTGGAGTCTAAGGGAGGGGCCTATAAGTACAACATGATTTGGGGTAATTCTATTTGTGCACACAGCAAAAACCGTCAGGTAATAACTGGAATGTAAGTGGTTGTTAAAATGTGGAGCAAGAAACACCGTGTTCAAATGTTTGATAAGGTAGTGGAACTAAGCAATAAAGAATACTGGGATTCTAACAGAACTAGTATCTATAATGTAGTTAATCGGTTTAATGCTCCAGAATCAATAAATATTCTTCATAGCACCGAGAAAAGAGTCCAAACAAAGAGCACTCCTGATAGTGTCCAATACCAATCACTGCTTACAATGGTGCTTCGGCAGCTTCTGAACTAGGAATAGTGTTATCATGCAGAACCATGTATAAGTGAATAAATTAAGTAATTTGGATGTTTGGCAGTCTGGATATGATGCAACAAACTACCTACATAAAAGGTTATCAATTTAGAACTATGCATTATACACTTCTCTCATTTTCTTTAATTAACTTTCTTATTTTGATAGCGTTACGTAAGCAAATACACAATTATTTCATCATGTTTTCTTGATGCCTTCTTTATAAAAGGAATGTTGGCTTCTTTGAACAGACATTAACTTATGTGCAGAAAGATGCCAAAGCACTGGCAAAAAAAGTTCTCACTTCCTACTCATTCATTCCCGGTCTCTAGCTTCCGAGGCTTAATCAATCACACCATACGCTAATGATCTTATGGTCAAACTCATAAATTGGATGCTGGGGCTGCCAAGATTTTTATTGTTATTATTATTTATTTATTTGGTGAGGGAAAGAGGCTGGAAAGTTTATTATTGTACTAGTTCAGAATATAATTACATGACAAATGGTATAATCTACTGATAGGGCACAGACTTTATATTGGAGACAACTTTTTGTCCCACACGCTAAAAATGAGACGAGAAATCTCTCAGACGGTGTTAATTTGATTTGATTAAGCATGCAAGAAAGTATATCTTTCAGGAACAAACAGCCGACCATTCGGGGTTGCTATAGCATACACGCCTAAAGTATAATATCATGTGTCAAGCATCAGCATACATGGGTAACACAGGTACTTTTAACAAAACTGAAATTTACAAGATAGACTAGCCACTGAACTTCAGGTTTATATAGAAATTCTTAGGAAAATGTTAACCTGGAATACAGAACAAAATGAATAAGAGATGAAATTACAGGAAGAAAGAAACCTTCCAGCAACATTTGCATGGCATGGCTTTTGCAGATCGCCCTCCTTTGCTGCTTTCTACTCCTCCTTGTTCTCCCTCATAGATGGTGGTGGTCTGACCACAATGCTCTGCTTCCATTTCCTATCGAGCTTCCTAGACAATCTTTTGTTGATCCCTTGTTCAATTTCCCTCTCTCTTTTCACAGTCAGCATACGAGCAATCTGATATAAAGATAACAGTGTGAGTAAATAAACAATTCTAAAGACCCATTTCCGCTGAGAAAAGATAGAGTGGGAAGGGCAGAAACAATATCAATGCGATAAATTCCTTTTCTGAGAATGTTTACAATGTTGATCAGGACACATTACAGGGACAAAGGTTTGGATTGATCTGTCACAAATTGTTCATTCCTGGGTCTACCAGCCTCTGGTGATGCTTTGAAGCGGTTGACAGGTATGATTCCTGATCATCTTATTGTAAGTTCTGAGTTCTTTAGCATATTGTTCCTATGCCATGCAAGTGTTCTCAACTTCTCATATATCTGTATTTTTTATGTTGTCGTGAACAACACGTTCTGCCCTATGTTCAATTTTATTTATTTATTTATTTTTGCGAAATGCAATAGTGCAGATTGTGATACGTAATATGTATCATTTAAAATAATTATATGACAATACGGCATATGTGCTTCATTTTCAATGAAATCTGGCAAACAATACAAAGGTTAAGCTTTGTACAAGTTAATTTCTATGCCCTAAAAAATCTTACATAAAAAAATACCCTAAAATCAAGCGTACAAAAGCTTGCTTTGGAGCTCTCACAGAAACACTATAAACCATGGTAAAACCGGCAATCAGTTAACTTGTAGCTCAAAGTCGACTCACAAATTAGCAACAAACTGCAATTATGCCTAACTGACTTGATATCGGAGTCCCTACACCAGTCAGGAATCAATTCACCTTTAGCATTGACGACTGAAAATTAGATTAGGCAAGAGTGAACATTTCAGACAGCGCGTACGACTTTTCAAGTACTACAATTGTTTGGCCAGAGAAGATCAATGTATTCTTCCCCACCCCACATTTCCTCCAACGGTTGCTATTTTTCTTTTCAAATGAGTCAGACGACTCACAACTAACACTCAATATCTCCAACACTAAGCAATGGAGTGAGTAATATACCCTCTTGCGCATGCGGCTGAACTCGCTGTTCTTGAACTCCTGGCGGGCAGAGCGCTTGAGGCGGAGCAGGAATAGTTCCCCCTTGAGGTCCACCACCTCCTCCTCTAGCTGCTCCGTAGACATGGTCCGGATCTCCTCCAACTCCTGCTCCCTCTTCGCCATCGGCACCAATGAGACCGCGGCGCCCCTCCCCGCCGGCTGCGGCGCCACCGCCAGTCCAGAGAAAAGCCGCGTTGCAGGCACGCCAGCTGTGCGGAGGCCGATGAAGGCCGTCCGAGGCGCGGGGGCAGCGACGCCACGAGGAGTGGAGACGAGGGGTGACGCCGCGGCGAGGGACATCGTCGCCATTGTTCTTCCGCTTGGTTGGCGTTCTACTCTATCGAGGTTTGGCTCGAGGATAAGGGGACTGATAACGGGGTGGTTTATCTGGTTGTCTGGGTGGGCTTCGCTTGCCCGAATATTGAGGCGTGATACCATGATCCACGGGCCACGGTGCCACTTATCGATTCTCGGTGCTACTCGCTCTGATTTTTCTTTCATGATGTTATTAACAAGAATTATAGTGTAAATTTGAACTAAAAGATTATATGAACTTTGACAAAAGAAAAATAGAAGAGAGTAGTAGAAAAGGTAAATATGATTAGTCAAAGAAAGAAAAGAAAAGTAAAGGTAGCTTGGTTTCATGTGCTAGTCTACACTTTTTCTAAATGAAACATGTTACATTACCCACAAAGTGACATTTTTTTAGAAGATTCACACTTATTTATGTACACAATAGTGCAGTCACATTAGAAAAAATTAGACTACTCTTTACCATCATATAAAGTTCTCACTCACATTGTATAGCCTTCCAATCATGATCAACAACGGATGTAAAAATAGTGTTGCAACCAAGAACTGATGGCATGTCGTTCTCGACCTACTCAAACTTGATGTCATGCATACACATTCTTTTGATTTCTTGTCTATTCCTCAATTTCCTGCGCTAATCCACAAGACATCACATAAGTTTTGATGCTAAGCCTAAAATCACACACCTTATGTGCGCCTCAATTTTGATGAATCGCTTGAGAAAAGCAACTTCTTTAATGCATCTACTAAGTCTAGTGCACAAAATAATTATACCTTGGTGGAAACTACACGAGTTAAGGAGGGGACATGTGCACCCATATAAAACCAATAAATTATTGATAATTGTTTTTCACCGAATTTACACCCTTAAACTCAATATTTAATGTTATGCAACATGAAACAACTAAAATTATATGCCTTTTAAACGCGCAATGATCGATGGGAGCAGTGAAACAACTATGGTCGTGACACTGGCATACCATTCGCTTTGATGACGACAACGTTACGAGATTGTTGGCGTTACTTGTGAGAGCGACAACGCCTCTATCCTAGCCAATGGATCTTCTAGTAGGTGACTCACTGCTCGTGTTCAATATCATAATGGGTTTCTTAGGTGACTCACTGCTCGTGTTCAATATCATAATGGGTTTCTTTCGTTAATGTTGTTTTTCAGCAACACCGTGATGGAGCTATTTTGCGCTAAAAAAAGTCATTAGACAACAAAATAGAACATGTGGATTTGACATATCTATGACACAAATACCTTTTCAATCATATTTGCACCCTAAACTCAATATTATGCACATGGAGCATCTGAATTATATATTTGTTGTATATCATAAATAGAATGTGCTATATCCCTTTCATCTTAATTGTTTACAGTAATTTGATATTGACATTGTCTTGTCCAGTATTGTATTCCTAATATTTTTGTTCAGACTACTGAAAACTATATTGATTGATAAAGTTATACTAGAGCTCAAATAGATCTCGTCCAAAACGTTTTCGTGACTTGCACTCTTTGATAATATGTATATGTATTACTGGATAAGGAAAACATATAAGTACAGACACATACGACAAGGATACGGAGACAACTTACTCAACCAAACTACACAAAGCACCCAAACGAAAACAACAATAACGAAGAGGCCTTTGGGTCTTGTGCTTGCTGACGCCGTCCGAGATCCCCATTGCCGGCCTCCACCGCCGATGAAGATGCCGGGCGCAACCTTGATTTGGAGAAGCCACATCGCCCACTGGCTTTGAGAGGAGTCGAAGCAGACACCCGTCCCGAGAGACGGGATGGAGCCATCGGCGGTCGCCCATCGTCCGGGACAGCGCCCCAAGCTTTCCAAATCCTGAACCCTCACTCGCCATCGACGAACACCGCCACCGAGGGAAGTTTGAGGAAGATCCAGCCTCTCACCATCCACCATGCCAACAGCCTGTTCTCCATCCTTGGACCAGAAGGCCGCTGGAATCGCCGCCTTACCAAGGCGACTAGCCGGCGGCCGAAGACTCCTATACAGGGGCTTTACATGAGCCCCACCTCCACGTGCTCGTCGATGGCACCGGAGCGATGCACCGCCGTGGCGAGGACAAGCACGAAAGGACTTATTCCTTGACGCCGCCGCCTCGACGCCGCCGCCGGACACCATAACCTAGATTTACTAGGACCTAACCTACCAGCCATTGAGAGACTGTCGACCTCCTCCGCCTGTCGACGCCCAAAGGGCCATCGGAGTCGAAAGAGATCGTCGGCCCTCGCCGGCGATAGGACCGGAATTTGGAACCGCTCCCTTTTCGCCTTTGGATACGTCTTGCGCGTTGGTTGGGGAGGGGAAGCGGCCCGTAAAAAGACTTGTACTCGAAGGAGCATGGTATCTCCCATAATCCCATTCATCATTCATGTATGGTCGAAAGATATGTGCATCTTAACCATTTGAACATTTCCTGAACAACGCGCGCGAGTTATGCCTGTGCCTCCGGGGAGCGCCTATACATAGATCACGCTATCGGAAGACGACGTGTAGCGCGGCCCACCAAGCCCATCAACGAGGTTTCTTCTTCCTCGAGAGTGCCCAGCCGCCGCCGCCGCACGCCGCTACCTCGTGTCTCTGGCGCCCCGCCGTCGTCGCGAATCCGGCAGCCCGGAACAATAGTTCCGGCGGCCGGAACAATTGTTTTTCTACGCTTCACAAGAATTGTAAAAAGAGTTGCGGCGCGGGGAAACAGGGGGAGGGGGGGCAAGGGGAATCCAGGGGGCGGCGACGACGCGGGGAAGCCAGGCGACGGTGGCGCGGGGGAGCCAGGCGACGACGGGGTGACGGCGGCGCGGGAAGGCATTGCGACGGCGGTGCGGCGCATGGCAGAGGAGCACAAGGCGGACGGAGGTTGAAAAAAGAGTTGTAACCGTCAGATCTAATTTGCGTATAAATCTCAAAACACGTTATAAGTCGACAAGCGTAGCGCGCGCTAGGAAATCCGGTGCCCCCGTGCACGGCAGCCATACACGGCCCGTAGGATTGGATCCGCCGGGAGGCCCGGGACAATCAGCACACGCACCTGATACAGGGAAACCCATGCGTGAAAGCGACGAGGTCATGGAAAAGGCGGAAAGCCAGGCAGGAGTCGGCGCCTCACCCGCCGCCGACCACCCTGCCGTCCTCGCCCCGCAAGCTGCGCCGTCCCGTGCGCCAACACGTACTCCGCCCTCCGCAAGCCACACCAAATATGCCAAAACCAAACCGCCTCTCTATTAGACAAGTGCTAGCCCCATCCGCTTCGCGAAGCAACATCTCCCTCGTCATCCTCCTCCCTCCCTCCCTCCCTCTCACCTCCACACCTCCCCGCGCCTCGACACCTCGTTTTTTTTCCAATCGGTGTCGAGGAGGGCGACGAAGCGGTGCACGCCGCCGCCAGATCTAGGGTTCCGTGCGCCCTTCGAGGAGAGGAGGAGGGAGGGGGAGAGAGAGAGGCTACGCCATGAGGGCTACCGGGGAGCACACCGCCGCCGTGCCCATCCCCGCCCCGGCTCCGCACGCGACCGCGGCCGAGGACGCCGAGAAGGAGAAGAAGAAGCTCCGCCGCCGTCCCACGCGGCGTCCCAAGCAGGCCGGTGCGGCCACCTCCCCGGCGCCGCACGCGGACGCGGCGGAGCCGAGGTCGTGCAGATCGATGCCGCCGATGCACGTGGGCGGTGGCGCCCGGGCCGACGCCGATGCGGAGGCGACCGCGGCGGGGACGAGCCAGTCCTGCCCCCTGCTGCCCACGCCGAGACCCGCGGTGATGGCTGAGCAGGGGAGGGTGGTCTGTAAAGGCGCTCCGGGGAGGCGGTACTTCCAGCCTCACTGGCCTGAGCAGGCCGTGGACGAGGCTATCAAGGTATTTGCTGGCGCCATGGGAGGTCTACATCTTTATGGTAGTGAGTTTGCGAGAACTGACACTCTGATTTTCTCCATTTGCCTCGCAGAGAGGGCATGCGTTCATGGGGAAGTTCCGTGTTAATGCACACAACCGAAATGAGGTAAGCACGAGCTGTGCCGACTGCCGAGGTTGATTGCTATAATGCTGTTCGCAAGGAACTGCGCGGTAACATTTGAATCGTGTGATTTTGTAGGCGTACTGCACGATTGAAGGCGTCCCGGTGGATGTTCTCATTACAGGGCTAGCACAGAACAGAGCGGTAAGTTCAGGTCTGCCATGCATGATGCACTAAATAACTGGGTGTGTTACATAGGTGCTCCATAAGGAAACATTAGTGCTTACTGGATAATGCAAAAACAGAATGTCACGTTAAGCTCCTGCTTCTTTCTGGTTAAAGTGATTATGCATACAAGGAGCTGGAACGTGCTAGCTGTGTGTTCTACCTTGCTACTACCTCCGATTTTAAAATGATGTAGTCCAGACATCAATCTTAAGCCAAATTTGAACTGCCTAAGTTGTCCGGACGACATCAAATAAAAAATGGAGGGAGTAGGAGTCAAGAAACGCCAGTACATGTCATTATGGAACGGGATGAGCCAGACGACAAAATTACTTATACTGCTGTTATGGCTTTCTGTCAAGATATTGTCTGGATTAGGCATCTCAGTTAGTAATGATAGCCTGTGACTCGTATGCGGTAGGCACATATAATACAACTAGCTTGCCTCTTTATATTTTGCTGATGCACGTTAGGCACTATAAAATCGACTTGGTCTGTAGTGCTCTTGTTCATTCTTCCCTCGCTGTGCACAAGTGTCTCATTCTTTTGCCTTTAGTCCTCACAAAACATTCTCAAAGTATGCAGTCTATAGTGGAAACACCTAATGCTATAGATAGTTTATGATATGTTTTAATCTGTAATTTAATTTTCCAGATTTTGGTAGTGTTACCATGTTTGGGTATGGGTGGGTGAGTTACTTGCGGCGCTTATACCTTTCTGCTCACTTGGTGTGCCTGTACTATTTATGCCTCCGCGCGAAATGAACTGTTGAACTTACAACATAATGTTGTATCATATGAACTTTATTTCAGGTTGAAGGTGATCTTGTTGCTATTACGCTGGATCCTGTTGCTTGCTGGACTCGGATGAAAGGACCTAGTGTTGCATGCAACCCTGTGGGAGGAGATGCTGTGGTTCGTGAAGTTGTTGAAACAAATGGGAATCACGGTGGGAAGAAAGGTCAGGTGGATGTCAGCTGCAGGTTTGAAAATTGCAGCAATGGAGTGCCTGTTTTGGACAGGGTGCATCACCATCACAACAACAGTGGTTTTAGTCAAGCTGTTAAGTGTGAAAATGGTAATGCTACTGTCTTAGAAAGGTATGAGAATGGCTTGAATGATGAAAAGAGTGAGGCTGCAAGAGCATTGCAAAGGATATGTGCTGTGATATACTCTCATCCAAGCAGACGTCCTACAGGGAAAGTGTTGTCAGTCATGAAGAAATCCCCACGCCGCGATGCCATTGTAGGTTTCCTTGCTCCTTTCTCAGTGCTCCATGACGGGGAGCAGCAGAGAAACCAGGTGAATGGGCATGGTTTGAAGAAGATGAACCACAGAGCACAATCAATTTTTGCTGGTTTGATTGTACTCTTGCCTACTGACCCCAAATTTCCTCAGATGGTTGTCAGTGTTAGTACTTTGCCAGATAGTGTCAGACAGAGCCTTAAAGAAGCTGATGCTGCTCTTGACAAGGAATTGGTCGCTGCTCAAATTGATGAATGGAATGAGGAAAGCCTACATCCCTCTGCTCGTGTCATAAAATTCTTGGGGAAGGGTGGACATGTTAAAGCACACATGGATGCTATATTATTTGAGAATGCAATATCTGATGCTGAGTTTTCACCTGAGTCGATGGCATGCCTTCCTGATGTTTGTTGGACAATTCCTCAGGAAGAACTTGAAGTGAGGAAAGATTTGAGGACTGTATTGACCATTACAATAGACCCCCCTACTGCGTCTGATCTTGATGATGCTATATCAGTTGAGACACTTGCAGGAGGAATTGTCCGTATTGGTGTTCACATTGCAGATGTTTCTTACTTTGTCCATCCTGAGACTGCATTGGATGCTGAAGCTCAAAGTCGATCTACTAGTGTTTATACCTTGCGACGTAAAATATCAATGTTGCCTCCAAGACTGTCAGAAAAACTTGTTTCACTTAACCCAGGTGTTGACAGGCTTGCCTTTTCAGTTATTTGGGACATTGATCCTCAAGGGAACATAATTAGTCGTTGGATTGGTCGAAGCATAATCTTTTCATGCTGCAAGCTGTCATATGACCTTGTGCAGGATCTGATTTCTAGTGATTCCAGTCACTGTAGATCTGCTGCTCCTCCTCTTCAAGTACATGGCATATTTGAACAAGAGGATGTTACCAAATCCCTTAGATGCTTATATGAGGTCACAAAAAATCTAAAGGAAATTAGATTTAAGAGTGGAGCTCTTTCTCTTGACACGGCAAAGCTTATGATATTGTTCGATGAAGCTGGAGCTCCATATGATAGCTGTCGTTATGTGAGAAATGATGCATGCTTCATCGTTGAGGAGCTTATGTTGTTGGCGAATATGTCAGTTGCAGAAGTTATATCTAATGCATTTCCCGATTGTGCCTTACTTCGGAGGCACCCTGAACCTAATTTGCGGAAGTTCAGAGAGTTTGAGGCTTTTTGTGCTAAGAATGGTTTTGAGTTGGATGCTTCATCATCTGGCCAACTTCACCTTTCACTTTCTCGGATAAAGGAAAAGTTGCAAGATGATCCTATTCTGTTTGATATTCTTATGTTTTATGCTTCAAAGCAGATGCAGTCTGCAGAATACTTCTGCACAGGGGACCTGATAAGCAAGAAAGATGATTGGGCTCATTATGCACTGGCTGTCCCTTTATACACACACTTCACTTCGCCTCTTCGAAGATATCCTGATATAATTGTTCACAGGACACTGACTGCTGTAATTGAGGCTGAACAAATTTATATGAAGCGAAAGAACTCTCCCACTGGTCAGAATGGGGTCATCAACGCAATATCATGTCAAATGACGGATCATTGTTTTACAGGCATCCAATTTAGTAAAGATGCTGCTGAATCAGAAGAAGGGAAAGAAGCACTTTCCGCTGCAGCTAAGAAGTTTAAGGTCCCTTCCTCTGATAGTCTTGGGGAGGTTGCTGAGCACTGTAATGAAAGAAAGTGGGCTAGTCGTCGTGCCGAAGAAGCTGGTCAGAAACTCTACATGTGGTCTCTGATAAAGAACAAAGAGGTAATAATTGGTGCATCATCATTTTCATCTTCCCAGATTTCTCTTTAAGCTCCATTCTGAAATTGTGCTGTTCTTTTTTCTCTCTAAATTATGGCAGATTGTTGTCTGCAATGCTAGAGTTCTAGGGCTCGGACCAAGATTCATGTCAGTCTATGTGCCCAAGCTCGCGGTACGAATTTTCCTAACATCATCCAATAGGATAACTACCTTTGTTGTTGTTTTTTTCCCATGCCTCAATGTGATTTTATGTGCAGATGGAACGGAGAATATATTATGATGAAGTTGAGGGGTTATCAGTTGAGTGGTTAGAAGCCACAGGAACGTTAGTGATTGATGCATGCAGGCACAAATCTCCCCAGAGGAGGGGAACTCAGGTGAAGTGCAGGGCCATGGAGGAAGTTGCAGTTGTAGTAAACCCATCAGAGTCTCTATTATCTGAAGAAGATGAGGAATCAGGAGCAACAGCAGATGGCGGACACACTGCCAAGTCAGTTTTGCTGAGTGACGACGCAGTGATAGTTCAGGATTCTCCGGCCACTCTGCCTCTGGTGATACACTACCTGAGCGACATCCCTGTGGTTCTTCATGCAACTGGTGGTGAGGATTGCGCGGTGGACATTGGAGTGAGACTGTACATGTCATCATACTTCAAGTGATCGGAAACATCCCATTATGACAGGAAACAATCAGTTAATTCTAGCGTTTTCTCAGTTGAACAGAAGTAATAAAATGACGGTAGGCAAGTGCAACTTAGTGTTGTAGATATTTCATTCAATGTATAGCTAATTAGCTCAAAAAGGAAGAAAACTACCATTTCCGTTTTTTACTACCCTGTGACATTTGAAGATTTGGGGTCAGGTGGCTTTCGTTTTTATTTTGAGGCTGCTTGACCAGGTACCAGAGTTGGCCGAAGAGCGACTCCCCTTCAGTGAATTAGTAGCCACTTTAATATGTTCGTTATGTGAAACCAACAGCATGTTTTCACTGCTGTGTTTCTCTTAGATGTTACATCTGTTGCTTTGTTACCTCGGAATAAATGCTTAAGTAAATGATTTCTGCATCTATTTTTCTTTATTTCTGCCAGCAATGTTCACTTTTTCTGGTGAAAGCTGCGGCAGGTATGGTTCCTCGTTTTGTTTAGTAGTTGCAGTTCTACCTGCCTGCTATGATGTGCTAATCATGTAACTCTGATAAAAAATGCTGCTGGGTTTATCCATTAGGCGCAGAGGTTGAGTGGTCGCCCACTCTGGAGAAGGAAACTTGTAAGAGATTAATTTAACTGATGGCTGCTTGATGTTGGCGTAATCACATCAGCTATTCTTTTGAACTGATAATCCCATCAGCTTTAGAATGGTTTACATCTACAATGGACTGTTTACGTGGTTATGCACTTGAACTCCTACAATGGATATGCTCATATGCATGTCATGTCTCGTGAGCATGGCGCGCACAATGTCCAGTTTCATCTGCGATATTTCAATTTGATTATTTCCCAATCTAGCAATTGGGAGTTCAATACTCGATCAGGAATACGATGTGAATGCTGAAGCCAGTTTTCACAAGCATGTGAAAGTACACCTGAAATTGACAACACTGAACTGCAAGTTCATGTTTTCGCCTTTGCTAAAAGTGGGAAGAAAAAGATTACAGTATTTACAAATCTGAACGAACCCGCATGAGGGAAGCAACTCTCCAGCACTCCTACTTGGGTCCAGCGCACAAAAATTCTTGCAACTCAAAGCTTACTAAAAAACTGTACAGATGTAACATGAGTATGTTCAGAAGTTCAAAGCCCACATATAGGCTATCAGACCATCACCATCGACAAATTCCTGGTTTCTCAGTCCGGCAGATTGCAAGCATCTCCTCGTATTTGGAAGGATAGACGAAGCCCCACAGCTGCATTGAACAAGAAAGCAACATTTAAATACATCTCAGAACATGTGAAACATTTAGAGTAAATTTCACAAACCTACAACTATTTGTGTGCTCGTATCACAAAACTGTAACTTTTGAAATTCATTTCGCAAAACTACAACTGTTTCAGTCCTTAGTAACACAAACCCACAACTTTTAATGTTTGGTCCCACCTGTCATTCACACAAATGCCACATAGTCCGGTCCCACTTGCGAGTCACACATCACATGTGCCACAAAAGTTGTAGTTTCTAGTTACTAAGGGTCAAAATAGTTGTAGTTTTGTGAAATAGACTTCAAAAGTTGTAGTTTTGTCACACAAGGGTGCAAATAGTTGTAGTTTTCTGAAATTTACTCTATTTATATTGAGTTAAGCTACGAGTGCAAATTGAACATGAAGCTTCCTAATCATGTGAATGTAAAGGTTTGGTACAAGAAAAGAACACAATGCTTCAGTATTTTATAAATACCTCAACATCTTTCACCGCAAATTCCGGGGAACATGATAAACAGTCGTTATTAAAAGTCTCTGAATTGGAACTTGAACCAGTCAAACTGCAAAGAGTAATGGGAAAATGAAGGCTGAGGTTGCGAGGGACACTTCAAATGACATAAATATCAGCAGTTAAAGGTGTAAAACACGTGCGCATACACCAAAAAGGAGGGAGGGAAAGAGAGGGGAGAGAAATTACAGGTCTCCGTCTAGGTAAAGTGCAAAATGACCTCCTCCTCCCAGTGCCAAATAGTCGGTGGAGCACACCGTAAAATAGTTATTTGCACCTAAAACAAGCATGAGTCAGCACAAACAAAAAGGTTCTAAGATTGCAAATCGGGAGGCCACTCAAGTGAAATCAATTGCTGCTTATTGTTATAGGAAAATGAACCATAGCAGTAACATATTTGACAACGAGATTAATCACAAGTTGAAAAATAATATTCTACATCACAAAAAAAATAAAATGGGGGTAAAGTCACTTCAGAGGTAGTAAGTTGTAACCATATACCCTGAACGAATGCAAAATAAATCTTTTGGCCATCTTCTAATGTTCTCAAGCAAACAACATGAAATGAGAAGGTACAACATTACCGGTTGGTCGATATATCATAGGGCTGTTGTGTAGATTAGTGAAAACAAAGCAGTTATTGGTCCCCTGCAAGTACTTCCCATTATGATGAGCAGAAAGTAAATAGGTAAAAGACATAATCATCAGAATGTGCATGTAAAACCTGATACTTCTTTGCAGTTGTTGGCTGCAACGGGGATTCAACCAAACCACCAAAAACCGTTCCATTTTTATCCCCAACTACCTGGAATATGCAACCGAAAAAAAATGAAGAAAGAAAAGTTAAAAATTAGCAAACAATGGCAAAATATCTGAAGAATTATAGGATATGGTACTATGGAGACCATATCGTCAAAAACATAGTAACTTCTTGGAGTGAAACAAGATCTATCACTGAAAAGTTTGGCATGATGTAATCGTGAAATCACAACAAAACAGAACAGCGGCGTGTTGAAATATTTACATACCAAAAGTGAGAAACCAGGACAAAGCATGCTCCTTCTATACAAAGTAGATAAAGATATGCCATGCCTCCATGTACTGCACAATCGTGAATATAAACATTAGATAACAGCGGACATACATGATCGGAAGTCAGAACATATAAGAATATGAGCATGTTTTAAACCTGTATAGCAAGACCCAGTTCCTTCCCTGGGCAAGAACAGGGAGAGAGCTGTAAAGAATTGATTGCATCATTTCCGACAATAGAACAGATGGTTCTGACATAGTTGGCATAGTATTGAAGGAGGAAACTTCGTTTGATTCCTGAAGCTCCAGTACAGGTGCAACTGATTCTGTATGAATTACCGTTTCCTTTTCCATTTTAGGCTCTGCAGTAGCATGTCTGAAACCACCAAACCTTGCCGCTTTGTTAATGATTTTTCCAATGGAATGCTTCCCTCTACTTATGAGCCCTGTCCTTCCCTTGCTTCCCTTGCCTACTGGTGTTAAAGTTGGGTATTCCATGTCCCCATTCTGCTCAGGGAGTATCTCCATTGAATCGTTGTTATTAGAGCTAGATGATGACAAAAATGAGACCAGGAATGCTCTAAAGGAAGATGTGTCAGGGCCATCTTGAATGTCAGAACCATGTTCAGAATCTTTATCATCCTCAGAACTTTCTTGCACTTCGTCTACCTCCTACAAATGCAAATGAACAAATGTAAACATTCAGAACACAAACCGGTGGCTGAAATAATCAACATCAAGCACAAGTTCTAACTGGAACCAGATGCATGCATAGAGAGCATCGGTAAAATATAGACGAATATGACATATCACTAATCTGCAACACAGACAGAGTCAAGCACTCTATAGCTTCCGAAGTTGCCAAATTAACTCCACCGTCGTAGCTACACCTATTGGTTGATCACATCATGAAAAATGAATTAACTCTGCTGAGTTAACAATCAGCATTGCTTAGAACACAGGAAACTCAGAACATGTTGACAAAATCAATCTAGTTCGGTGTGCTCTCCGAGCATCATCAAGGCATGAGGAAATGCGTACTAAATCCCAATCAAATTAAAAGAAAAGCCTGAACAAGTGAAGAGTTCTATCTGTCTTGGAGCAACCAGTGCCGCCCAAACTCATCCCCGGTGAGCCAAATCCTCAGCATGATGGAAGCAAACGAGCTTGACAAGCTATCTACAACTCTCACCAACCAAACCAGATCCTAATTAGCAGCACGCAACAACGAGTCCCCCTAAAACCCCCCAGAAATCATACACCAAACCGGCAAACCCTAACGATAGCACGCCTTCAGCTACAAAGTCACTCCAAACCACACAAATGTCTAGACTAGAGTTGCCTAATCGCGCGAATCGATAACGCGAGCGACACCCAAATTCAAAACTGGAACGAATCGCCTACGCGAGGGAGGGAGGGAGGGGGGATCCGGTGTCTCACTGGGAGGTGCGATGTCTCGCGCTCGGAGACGGGGTTGAGGATGACGGTGGTGAGGTCGGACACGAAGTGCGACGCCTTGCTGCCCAGGGACGGCAGGTACCCCATCGGCCCTCGACCCGACCCGCCACGGCAACGCGGCAACGCTTCAGGGACGCGCGCTCCGCGCCCTGATCGGCGGCTAAATTTGGGAGGCGCTGCCGCGACGGCCGGGCTCGCTCGCCTTCTGAGGCTTCTGGAGCAGCTTGGGTTTCAGCTTGGGCTTGGGGAATGCGGACGGAGACGGCGCGGCGGAGACGATTCCTCTGCTTGGGTGGCGAGTCTGGACTCTGGATTGAGAGATTTTTCCTTTTCTTTTCCCAGTGGCGTTGTCCGCGGCAGTTACAGGCAGCGACCACCGAAGGCAAGCAGAGGCAGCACCTTGCGCGGATTCAGATCCTCTCAAGTAGGGGTCTAAATTCAGAGAAGGTACTGTAGCTGGAATTAACTCTGGCTGTGACCGTCCGATTAGAAATCGACGCACCAGATTGAGGTGCTACAGTTGGACTAAAAAAAAAAGAAATTTGACTGTGCTGTACCCAGATCCTGATTCCTGACCCACAGCACTTTTGCTACAGGACACTGTGCTTCCTCTCATGTTTTACTGTAGCATGTGGTAGATTTTCTTCTCTACTGCCGAGGACCCCGGTCCTGCCGTGCGCGGGCATGCGGGCGACGGATCTAGTGGCCGGCCGCTGTATGGAGGTCCCACTTGTCAGGGACGTTTGCTGTGTCAGTTCCTATCGTTCGATCAAAATCCAAGGTATCAGATCTGCCTGGCCTCTGTTTTGAAGGAATCGACCAGACGACGACGGGCTTACCTAATCAGAGCAGAAGAAAAATCAGAGCAAAAGATTGGAATAATCATACTCCGGCTCTCTTCGTCTCAACAGTGTTCCTTCCGATACTGGTGAAGGGCTTGTAAGTGATATGGTTGCGTTGACGGTTGGCGACGTAGAAGCATATCTGAATCAGACTCGGGGCATAGTTCCTCCGATATTTCTTATGCGTTTGTAAAGATCCGTTCTTCGGGACGGAATACTATTATGGTCTTCAAAAGCCTATGTGCGATTGGGGTTTGGTCAGATCTTCATGGTTACGATGGTTGAGATGGAAGAGAAAACTTAGTCAAATTTGATTGTATTTTTCTTTTTTGTCTTTGTCTTCTCTGTATCGTGTCTTGTTTTTCTTAATACAAGTCAGGTTTAAAATGCCTTTGGACATCTTTTGGTAAAAAAAAAAAAAAAAACAGAGCAGAAGAAACTTTGCCCTTACGTGTTTTGACGAGCAACTTCAGCAGTTTACCTAAAACTGGTTACACAGAAAACTGTTTTGAGTAGTTACTCAAAACAATTTTCTGTGTTTAGGTAGCTATGTTTCATTTCATTCTTTTTCTCTTACAATGAACATCAATAGTTAATTCAAATGCGATTTTGATATCACAATAGTTCAAACGTTCATGTCTCAAGCACGCAATTCAACAATAATTCATATACATGATTTTCATATTAAAAAAAATAACTGGAGAACATCTAATCAAACATGAAGATACATCACTTTTTTCCCTGGAGACACCAAAAATGCTAGATAGCCGACCACCGAACCACCACGCTTCTTCCGCTTCTTGCTCACAGCATCGACGATGATAATGGCTGCCGCCGTCGTCTCATCATCGTCATCGGAACTCGAAGCATAGCACTTCTAAAATAAGATCAGCAAGTAATTCCTTTTTAAACAGCAAGTAGGAATCAAATTGTGAGCAGCCTCAATTTAAAAGTGCTCCAATCATACAGTCTGAAAACCACCATGCTTCTTCCGCTTCTTGCTCTCGGCATCGGCGGTGACAATGCTCCAATCAAATTCTGAAAATCAAGCACCCCGCGACAACAGCTAGTAAACTGAATTTGATCAATTGGTGGCAATCAGTAGGCTGCTCAGTTCATTTGATGGCTCGTCACAATTAATTTGATCAACTAATTTGATGGCAATCAGTAGAGTGAATTGATCTGAACACTCTAGTTCAGCAAGTAGCGGGTTGTTGTTGTGCTAGTTTGTCACAAGCAAGCAAGCAGTAGCAGGAGCAACTCACCAAGAGAGCCTCCGGTACGCAGCACGTATGTCGTCGTTGGCAGACGCGTTTGCCGAGCAGCGCGCAGTAGCAGCACCCCGCGACGACACGACGCGACGGTGGGCACCAATACAGCAGCACGACGCATCGGGCGCTCCAAGATCGGCGGTGGACAGAATCGAAGAAGCACAACACAGCGGCGGCGGCGGCAACACGACACAGCAGCGCCAGTAGCAGCACCAACACAGCAGAAGCGGCGGTCCAAGATCGGAGGTGGACGGAATCGAAAAAGACGAGTCGCATCTGGTGCTGGACAGCGTCGGGGAAGACGAGCTCGATTCCTGGCGGCGGATGACCTTGGATTCGGCACGGATAGCTCCAAATCGATCGGGAATCATCGGGGAAAGGAAGCGGGGATGCGGCGGAGGGCGTCGGGGTGAAGGAAAGGGGGCCGGCTGTGCTCGCCGGCGGCGAGGGAGACGGCGGCGCGTCGGGGGGAGAGGAAACTTCCCTCCCGCCAGGTGGAACTGTCGATAGGTAGCCGGTTTCAGCTACCTTTCTTTGAGTATCCGGATGGAGGCAAAAAAATTTAGGTATTGGTAGCGAGATAGGTA
Source organism: Eragrostis curvula (assembly GCA_007726485.1). Classification (NCBI taxonomy): domain Eukaryota; kingdom Viridiplantae; phylum Streptophyta; class Magnoliopsida; order Poales; family Poaceae; genus Eragrostis; species Eragrostis curvula. The sequence continues at coordinate 7,069,313 of CM017439.1, read as the reverse complement.
TTCTGTTGGAGCACTGTTGGGCTACCTAAAAGCTAGTTTTAAAGTATTGGTAGTGAGATAGGTAAGCTGTTGAAGTTGCTTTAATAAGGGTAAATTTTATCTTCATTTTGAAATTCAGAGGTAAAATTACAAACCCTAAATTCTATGAGTAAAATCATAATTGGAGGGCAATGCAGAGGTAAACCCGGACGCGGATCCGCTGCCTTAATAGCGATTTACGTCACCCAGGCACTGTTTTGGCAGGGTAAGCAGTCACATGCTACAGTGAATTTGCATTAATCACTGTGATTACTGTTGAATAATTGACGTGGTTCCGCTGTGAATACTGTAGCAATCCTGTATCGCTCAATCCTGTCCATTCAGCTCACATCCAACGGCTCAGATCAATTTATGTCACGAGATGTTTGTTTCTAGGATTGAGAGGGATGGAATGGTTCTTCAAAGAATATTCTCCTTATATCCGGGATGGAACGGTTCACCCAAAATCGCTCTAACCATCTCGTCCCGCTTCAACGACGTCGCTCTCCGTCTCCCTCTTCTCTTCGCGCGCGTCCAGGAGTGAGGGACGTCGCCATGGGCCTTCACTTCGGTGTGCACCGTGAGCGCAGTTGCGGCAGGACGAGCTCGCTGGAGTGCCCAGCACGGCGCGGCGGCGGGGCAAGGTCGCTGGAGGAAGCCGTGAGAGACTGCAGTTCGTGCGGCGCGGCGCATGGCAGCGGCAGCTCGAGGTCGTCGCCAACCATTGCCATGGCCACACGACACAGCAGCTCGCATGCGGACATCGTGATGGAATTGAGTCGGCCATGGCGCTGATGGTTTGATTTTCTTCGATTCCTTGAGTGCACATCGTGATGGAATTGAGTTGGACATGCTGTGGGAGCTCGGTGGCTCGGCCATGGCTGAGGATGCTCGACACGGCAGGGATGTGCTGGCCATGCGGGGCTGCGGTGCGGCCGGGCAATTGGCACGACGAGCGTCGGGGCAGCAAGGCCACGCGAGCAGCGCGCGCAGGTGACACGACCGTGGCGCGGCAGGCCGAGCTCGCCGGAGCGGGCGACGTGTCGCAGGCGATTGGACGCACGGCAAGGATGGCGCGGCGCGGCTGCAGGGCGAGTTGCGGCAGGGCGTCGCGGTTGCCAGGCGAGCTCGCCGAGCGCGCATGGCGTGGCCTGGCCTGGCAGAGCAGCGTGTTCTCATGGTGTTGACATGACACGCACTTCGGGTGTTCGACGAATTGTCTGAACCACGTGAGCTAACAGATGAAGAAAACGGAGTTCATTCCAATCCCTCCCGATCTCTCCAAACAAACTAGAAACAGGGACCGTTCCGTCCCTTTTTCATGCTTTCAACCAAACATGAAATGGAATGGTTCCATCCTCAAAAACAGGGATAGTTCCGTCCCGTTCCACTTGGTCCCAGAACCAAACACATTAGTGGTTCCAGCTCCCTTGACCATTGTAGCAAAAAGACGGAGCATCAAGCAGTCCGCTAAACGCTCTTAAATATCGTGTCGTATGTCTTAACTTGCTCTTCCTTCGCCCCCTAGCTTGCTCCCCCTTCCAATCCGCGCATCTCCAATAGCACTTTCGCTAATAAGGATACAAGGTCTTGTATCATCTTATTTCTATGATTGGCAATTCAGTGACATTGACACGCCGCTGGAAAAAGGGGAGGGAGTATTGACCTCTTAGACCTACTAGACTACCTTTAAATTAATTATTAACTATTAGCGACTTTTGTATACGCACCATAGAGATGTGCACCATGCTCGCTCCAATCCATGTGTGATGAGAGCATGAAACTACCAGATGCAACCATTGAACTTGAGTATAAGGTGAGCACGTTGCTAGCATTGAGGCCATACAAGGTACAAGAAGATGAGCTGAAGTCGAGAACGACTCCAATTCAAGAGGAGGAGGATGACGAGGACATCACTCCTTCGGATACAACCTACACTCGTCCGCTGGAAATTGAAGTTTCCATCATTAGGGCTAAAGCACGACAATCAAAATTATCGGTGAGCACGTTTCTATTGTGTTCTTTATATGGTTTTGAGAATAAATTACTACCAAGTCGGAGGCCCAATCTAAGTCGACTTCAAGTCCGTTTCGGAGTCCGGGAGCAGTCTGCACTAAAAAGGTTCCCCAGGTCGCATACGGGTTTGGTTTTGGATGTTCTATATATGCACGGAAAGATAATTTGATCACCTTTCCAATGGGACCGGTCTCAGGTCCAAATACGACCGGAGGCATCGGGAATCGTCGAAACAAGTTGACGTCCAGAATCCGTCTCGGTGTTGCGTCACCGTCTTTGGCCTTTGGGCCGTGTATCTCGTGTGAGCCCACTAAGACTGACTCCAACCGGTGCCCTATTGGGCACCCCATACACAAAATGGGACTTGAAACCTGTAAATTCACTCTCTAACGAAAGACCCAGTAGCATATCCATTTTAGGAGAACCTCCCCTCCAACACCCAGAAATGAAGCAAATGGCGCACGCGGCCGACGCATTGTTTCGCCGCCCTCCCGCCCAGGCCCACCCCTGATCTCCTCCCCGACGAGCTCGCGCGGTGGCGCCGCCTCGCCCCCACCCCCAGCATAGGGCGGAGAAGCACGGTGAGTCGCCGAGGTCGCCCCCCTCCCCCTGCAGCCGCTGGTCTCGCCGAGGCCGAGCTCCTCTCCGGAGTCCGGACAACGCGTCGTCGTCGATCCGCCGTCTTCATCGTCGATCCGCCGTCCTCGTCGCCGATCCGACGCACGCGACGTTGATCCGAAGCACGCGACGTCGATCCGCACGGTGGCAGGCTGGCAGAGCGGGGCCCCGGCGAGCGGTCCCTCTCCCTCCTCAGCGCGCACTGCCCCTCTCCTCCGTCAGCACGCGCAGCACGCGGCAGCAGGCAGCAGCACGCGCAGCGGCATGGCGCGACGCGCGCGGAGCAGCACGCGGACGACGGCGGTGGCCTCCTCTCCCTTCTCGCGGGACGACGGTGGTTGCCTCCTCTCCCTTCGCGCGCGGCCTCACCCTCCTCTCCCTTCGTCCTCCATCCCGTCCGCCGCGTCGATTCCGCCCGAGTTGGCGTCGATTCCGCGTCGATTCGGCGGCGGCGGAGCCAGAAGAGCGCCGCGGCGCCGCCTCCTCCTCTTCCGCGTCAGAGCCAGAAGAACGCCCACCTCCTCCTCCTCCTCCTCTTCCGCGTCGGGACGGGGCCACGGAGGCGGGTGCGCGGCGCGACGGCGGAGCCGGGGGCAGGGCACGGCGGCGGGCGGCGTCGACGGCGGTGGTGAACCCAATTTCGGACTGCCGTTGGAGACATCAGTTTTTGGATGGTGCCCTTTCATCTTTTCAACCACCTATACACTCCTTTTAGTCTTCCATATGGGTATGCAGCGTTGGAGTCAGTCTAAGGGCGCATCCATGGGGTCTTGCACGACCCAAGTCTTTATTAGCAGCCGCCGCCACCCAAGTTAGGGTTGGGTTTTGCTTAGATTATTCTGCTTTGACAGTTTCGCCGTTCATCGGTTTGTGAGACCCCAACTTGTGAGCTTAATCATTCATCTTTGCAAATTGTGTTGCATTCTCTTTCGTTCTTGCTTGTGTTCTTCGATTCGCAGGCAGGGATTAGCCTTCTGGGCGAGGTCAATCGTGCTTGCACGGTTGATAACCACATAAGACGTGGTGCTGCGATTGCGGGTTTCGGATCGTGTTGTTCGGAAGCCGGATCGATTTGTGTCAAGTCTCCATTAAATCATCGTTTACCAGAACCTTTCGAAAGATCGGACACCCTTGTTCACATCAATGTGTTGATTTTGCAAAGAGTAAGACACACGCAGAGAGAGGATCTGGCTTTACTGCCGGGGCTTTCGTGTTGATGGCTGGTGGTGCGGTAGGATTGCTGTAATTCATGTCAATATTTGAGGTCTATAAGGTATTCACTCCGTTCTTATTTTTTTATTGGGAGGATAAGAAAATGTACATTTAAACTATCTTTCTTTCAACAAAAACAAAAGGAGTAGTATTCAAGAATTAAATTTAGTCTTGTGACCAAGGACCGTGGAACTGAACCAGAATTAAATATAAAGAAGGCCATATAGTAAAACAAATCAGCGATGTCAAAAAAAAAAAAAATCACTTCATCACAAAGAGAATGTTGCGCACAGGCAAGATGATCATCAAATATAGAAGGACATAGAACATGTTTGCTTCCCATCCAGCTAAAACAAACAAATCTCATATTATAGCTAGATTGTAGCAACTAGGCCGATCCGCGCGCTCCGCCGCGCCCGTGGGGGCCCAGGCATTTTGGATAGGATAAGGCCGGTCAGTAGTTGGCATGACTGTGTTGGGAATTTGCATGGGCTATGGTGGTGGGTGGGTCACGAAGTTGGTCCTGACGGTATTAGAAACATGTTCTTCCCTTTTTGGTAGTCATTAATCAGCCTGATGTAGATTTGTCCGAAGTGAGGTACTGACTTCTTGTGCTCGGGCAATACACGCGCTTCCCCACATGTGTCTACTTATTCAGCTGAATGACAACATATTGTATTGCACAAAGGCCGACACAAATAAAGGATGTACAAAATAAACTCCAACATTAAAAAGGACACCCACCAGGGTTGATCTCACTTCACAGAAAGCTTTACAAAGTGGGTTGGTAGAAAATCATGTGTTGCTATATTTACTTTTTTAGACTAAGTGTAAAAAAGCTGAAGCAAAATAAAAGTTTAAATTCTGACATTACAAAATAATTCACCGACTTAATCCAGAAAAGAATAGAACCATTCACTGAAACCACTTCAATTTTTGACAAATAACTGAGACAAAGTTACTGTCAAGTGGAAATCTTGCAAATATGTCGCTATGTTATGAAATTAAAAGTGTAAGGTACACATATAATGTCAACAAAGACATCTAAGTGAAGCTGGCTTCACTTAGTACAGCCATATAGTCCTCACCGAGGAAGTTAATATTGCAGGAACATCAATATGGGTGAAGTCACCAATTCTGCAATCAGAAATCATCAGAGGCAAAATTGCAGTCCATGATGAAATACTAAAGCAAGCAGTGCTAAAAACAGATTGATACAGGGCCAAACCTTATGAACAATATGCTGGGCAAAATGATAGAACACGGTATCGATCAGAATCATAAAGCACGGCATTGAACAGATATGGATGATGGTTGTTTTGAAGGAATAATGTCTTACTACTGGAATGGTCAAATAAATTGTTTCAATGCAGCCGGTATGATCTCAAATATATACAAAATTAGTGTTAACAAATTACAGAAAAGATCTCTCTATTGACACTCGACTTCAAAAATAACATCAGTGATACTACTGGAAAGTCAGGCCAGAAAAACTGCATGGAGAGGATCCACAGCTAGCAATTTTTTACATGACCTTGGTACAAAAGTTTTAGGTCACAGAGGGAAACAACTTTGCAGTATGGATCACCATGGAAATACCAATCAAGAGGGGGGTAAACATTGAGCTGTAACAGCTGAACTACATATGGTGGCTAGCTTATGCTGGTGCGAAATATCTCAAAGATAGATTAAACAGCGACTGCATACGCTGAATACATATGTCTCGAAGATATGAGATTGCATTTCTGTTGTTAAAATAACAGAATATTTCCTATGACCTATATGAACTGGGCCTATTCATGAGAAACTAAGCAGGATACCATACAAACAGCATTGAATAATAATCCAAGCAAGAATGACTGAAAATGGATCCATCAGGGGGGCTGCTTTTTGAATAGAGCATAACAGGATGGATGATAAATTGCAGCATTGATCAAAATAAATTTGTCTTCGCTGAAACGTGCCAAGGATATATAGGTAGAATACTATAACCAGATTGGATATAACTATCCAGTAAGCATAACTAATATTGTTTAGAGACACAAAATTGAGACGGAATAAATCTTATCCTTCTGGGATTACATTCAGTCCAGCATGCATCTTGGATTCTAACAGCCTGTTATGATGCAGAGCTATGTAAATGTAAGCTGAGTAGAAACAAATATCCATCAGAGTATGGCATCGTCATCCTAAATTTCACGAAGACAACCAAATTAGACAACTCTTCTTCAGACAATGGCAGAATAGAAAAAAAATACATGGACGAACAACTCTTCTTCAGATGTATAGTTCCACACCGTTCAATCATCAGAATGACCTCAGTTTCGTCAATGGCAGAATTTTACAAAAGAAAACACTAAAAAGACTAAGACTATTTCATATATGAGATTCAATCAAAAGAAGTTGCTCATTTGTACAGCAGACTGACATAAGCCTCACAATCAAAATAGCATGTTTGTCCTAAAAATAGCTTACAGGTAAAGAAATGGTGGCCAAAGGCTTGGTTGTATGAGATTACCTTGAGACCATCATGCATCTTGGGTTCTAAAGCCCCATGGGATGACTGAGATGCAGAGCCGTGTAGATGCAATAGATGCAGTCTGAGTAGAAATGAAATATTCGTTGCATACCCAAATGGCGAGGATCATGTGAACATCAATCTGAGCATGATCTCCTTGTCCTAAAATGCAGCAAGGCAACAAAATCAAACAACTGCGAGAATCGACAGCTAATTTGTAGAGCTTTATCTGAGCTTACAAACATTCTAAAATGCACAGACCCATCAGAGGAAGATAATCTGTTAACGTTGTACACCAAGAAAAAATTGAATAACAAATCTTGAGCACACAAACTTGTTTCCTATCTCACATCCTTTTTTCTCGCTGACTTGATATTTCCTATCTCACTGAGAAGGGAAAAATCATGAGCACAGAAATCCCCCTTGAGTCCCGCTGGGGCTTTCTCAAAGGCCATCCTTGATGGAAGGATCTGAGCTCAAATCAGTAATACACAAATAAGATTCTTCATGATATGAGATATGTAAATGATTAATTTTCAAATATATAATTGAATCGAAAAGTGGATGAAGGATTGGTTGAAACGAAGACAAAACATTTCATTTTTCCAATCCTTTTTGAGAAAATAGCATTATGGATACAATCAGTATGGTTCTGATCGAATCCTGTGTCAGTGCTCACTGCTTAGAGCATGGAATCAGGTTTGGTAATGGTAAGGTACCTGGTGCCTCGGTGAGGCTGAAGTGGTAGTGCATCCTGGACACCTCGAGCATCTTCGACACCTCGAGCGCACTCTCTGATGCTTGGCCGTCGAGCATCCGCAGGACGTCGCCAAGCCTCGCTGGCTGCGCTGCACCATGACCATGGCCCGGCTCTTCTTGCCCTCCCCCTTCGTCAGTGCCTTCTTCGCCGCCGCCCGCCACGCGACCGGTCCGCCAACAGCTTCTTGCCCTCGGCCGCCTCGTCAGGGGCCGCAGATGGCGGCAGCTGCGTAGGAGGAGGAAGCACTTGCTCCCAGGAAAACCCATCGAGGCACCGGCTTCGGCTCCTCAAGCACGGGCGGCGGGGAACGCGACGACAGGGAGCAGTTTGTCGACAGCGGAGACGGAAGGGGTGGTGCCTCGATGGCATCCTCGACCACCCCGCGCCGCGTGCTGTCAGGGGCTGCTATAAAGCTAGCACCACGTTAATCCACGTCACCTCAATTTCACAGCCATCCGATCTCCCGATTCCATTTCATTCTGGCCGTCCATCCCGTTGCGAGAAATCAATAGCCCCCGCTTCTAACGAGCTTCTGTCAAACTTTACGGCTTTCAAAACCGAAGTAATTAACAGCACTCTCCAGCTCTAAAAAAGAAAACCGTCGCCACTGAACTAGCTCATAAAGGTACACAAATACACGAATGGCATGAATCATCTACTGCGGCTCTTCACCGAGCACCAGGGGCAGGGGTACCGTCACTCCTGGCATATGAGGGATCTTCAAATTCAGGTGCCACTGCGGTGGCTAGCGCCGTCCGTGCAACACTGAGCAGATTGCCCGATGCAGGCACTACTACAAGGGAGCCCCAAGAGCAAGAGCAACCAGACGTCCCCATCATCTAGACTAGAGCTGGCACTCCATCCTTTTTCCACCGGCCCATCCAAAGCGCCACTCTGCTAGATCCAAGTATCCGCACGATACCTCCAGCTAAGAAGTTGTTTCCTCAATGCTTACATCTTAATGGTCTCTTGAATAAAAATTCGACAGCATGCACATTACCAATTAATAGCCTCTATCGGTGCAGCGTTGTTCATGCCTTCTCATCATCTAATTTCTGACTTTCCTCCTATTTATTACTTCTGCTTGATTGTTTGTGTACAAAATAGGGGATAGCGGCATCCGAACACGATTTCAATCTCCATATGGTGTCATCATGTCAGGGATTATTTGTTTCATAGTGTACCATCTTCAGTGTTTTTTCTTTTGTACTTTTTCTGTTTCATAGCCTCGCATGTTTGCTAATAAGGTTACTATGAACTTTTCTCCCTATGGAAGTTTGTTTAACATCAATGTCACTAAATTACCTGCAGATTTTGAGTAATGAAACTGTTTTTTTCATGTTATCATGGGCTGGGTACGTACACAAAGCTGTCCTCAATAGCTTATCTGCACCATAAAACGTTTCAACTGCAAGCCAAGCCATGATGTAATTGGAATCATTTGAAGAATTTGCGGTCAGCGAATGATAAGGTACAATAATGTGGATCCACTTTTTTTTTCTTTGGATCGATTGTCATACTTGATTTTCTTATGCATGTCTCATTTCTATTTCTCTTTTTTCTGGACATGGAACTCAAGCTCAAGTGTGAAGACCGATGCTAATTATTTCCCTTTCGTACTATAGATGTCATTTTGTTCAAACTTGAAGCTACAAAGCCTACAATTGTACTATTATAGTGCTGTTTTACACAAAATACGATTAATTGTCCCACATTTCAGTTGGGAATGAAATTATATTTCCTTTTCCATTAGATAATGCAGGGGCTTATTATGTTATATAAAAAAGGAAAGTTCTGAACCTCTTATTCAGGGCCCTTTTGGTAGGGCTTCTTCAACGGCTTCTTCAGCGGCTTCACACGTTTTCCAACCAAAGAGGGTGCTTCTTCATGTGCTTCTCTTTAAAAAAAGGAGGAAGCCGTATCCAAAAATAAGGTAAAGCATGAAGCCACAAAATGGTAGCTTCACCGGCTTCTTTTCTTTAAAGCGCCCTCATCTTTCTATATTTGTCTCTAAAAATATAGAGAAGCTGTAGAAAAAGCAGTTTTGCCAAACGTTTTAGGCACAGCCGCAGACACAGCCAGTACAGCCGTTTTTTTTAAAGAAGCCACAGCCACAGCCGAAACCGGCACAGCCACAGCCCTACCAAAGAGGCCCTTAATATATAGTATTCTTCTTTATCAAACACTTTCAATACCACCTAAAAAATTCCCACAGCAACGCGCGGGGTATCACCTAGTAGACTAAGAATGGATAGGCCTATTAATTAATACTATTTTTACCAAGCTGATCGCTAGGCAAATTAAATAATACAAAATCTTGCCGAGCTCTTCGCTAAGCTCGTTGACAAAAATGCATATAGCTTATGATTTGGTTTACTTGTTTCTCAAAATAGTGTCGGTTACCGGCGGCAACAACAAGTGTTGAAAGGATGTTTGCTGCAATGAGTTTAGACGATTGACAGAGAGACATTTTCTTCGAGAGGATGAAGAACAAATTATTGACAATTTCGTGTTCTCTAGATACTGTAGTCCGAACAAGTAGTATAATGATACTCGTTTATGTTTTATCAATCGTATGTTTGAACTATTTATAATGTAATATATACAATTCTTGCACTTAATTGTTGGATTTAAAACTTGATATGTTATTTTTTTCTTATTTGTCGAATTCCTCAACAAATTTAATTTTGTTACAGTATTATATATAGATAATACCAAATTTTTATATGAAAATTTTGTTGCGGCATACCCTTGGTAAAATCCTGGGTCCGCCACTGTGTGCTGTCCCCGTCGGCGGCATCGCTCTCCTCCTCGATCATGGCCGTCCCGTCGAAGGGCCTCTTTTGGATGGTCTGGCCGAGTCAGAGGTCGGCGCCGCTCTTGGATCTGACGGGCGGCGCGTTGCCTGTGGGCTTTAACGGCAGTGGCGGCGGCGGGTGCGTTGGGCCGCGGCGGCTGCCGACCCGGGGGATGAGGCGGAGTGCAGTAGTGGATAGGTGCGCTACGGGGCACATGGTCTTGGTCGGGAGCGCCGAACCTCCCTTACCGCCTCGTCCGGGCGAGGTGCAGCACACCATGCCCAAGGCACCGCGCCCGACCGCCGTCACCAGCGACGCGTCGACTGCCAATCCCAACCGCGACCTCACGTTGCCGCCGAATCGAAGTGCATGAGAGAAAGAGCAGAGCGTAAGAGAAAGGAAGGAACGAAATCAGACCATAATGCCGGGGGAAAATTGCCAAAGGACTTCTGGCCGGTTGGTTAGGAGCTCCAGCGGCACCTCCTCAGGTCTCGAGTTCGATTCCTGGTGGGAGCGAATTTCGGGTTGAGGTTAGAAAAATTCCCTCGCCTCTCCTAATTCCCAAAGCATGATTAGAGACCCGGCCCAGCTGGGCTACGGTGCTTTGCCCCAGCCCAGTCTCACCTGGGGAGCGGGTCCTGTGTAAGGATGGGAGAGGGGTTCGGAGATTTTCTCGGCCGGTGTGAGAAGGTTGTCTTCTTCTTAACACAATACCGCGGGTGGAGGTCAATCCCCCCGGCCGAGTTTTTCATAATGCCGGGGAAAAAAGGAAGAGGGGAGCACCAAACGTGCAACCGCGCCGACGACGAAACCTCACACGCGAACGCACCACAGCGAAGACCGGAGGAACCGAGGTGAGGGGGAGAAGAGGACGGCGTCGGCGCCACGAGGAACGATGCAACCGACCCGGACCGGCGAGGGAGCCGCGGACGCGTGGACCGCACAAACGGAGGCGGAGGAGCAACGTGTGTGCGCTCTGCAAAAGGACAGCCCGCGACCGGTGACTCGCCAAAATGCAAACCGACGAACCGCTCCCCTCGCTCGTACACCCTTGGGCCCACACTTGCCGACGCGTCGCTAATTGATTCGCCACTAAAACTGCAACCGCACGCGGCGCGGCGCGATTGGCGCGGAACGTACGGAATTACCGTGGAGCTGGGGATTCTTTCTCCTATTAGACACTTAATATTAATATTAATATTCATAGGTTAGATTATCAAAATCTAACAAATTGCTGCTAGATCGGTCAGACTCAGACATGGATACTCAAAAACTGTCAAGGTCCATGCTGCCTGAGGTATATTACATACTTCAAAGTAGAATACAAACGGATTACAATTATGTCGCTACTGCATTATAAGAAACGATTCCCTTGAAGATCCACTACAATGTCACACAGGACGGCGATACAGTGTTTCTGTACGGCGGTTTTTGAAGAAGCAGCTGCGCTACTGACTGATCCATGGGGTTCGTCTGTGTTTCGGTCCATCTGCCTGATCTGAACCTGCGAGACGTTACGAAAGCAAGTTTAGGACTCCAAATGGTGGACCGGAGTACAAAATAAAGTCAAAGCTTATTCAAACATCGCTCCCAGGAAAGGTTGCAAAACTAGCAACTGAATATCTCGAGTAGGAGTAGGAAAACTTGCAGTTCTCTCCAAGCATACCTCTTTGAACCTGAAGATCCCACTAGTCCGCTTGTACGAGCACCATAGTGTCTTTGTTCAACAGAGTTGGCCAGGCGGTACAGCGCATCCCTTATACGTCCTTTGGTGGCCACATCCATCTGCAGGGTACAATATACGTATACACAAGGTAAGTACTGGTCACACGAACAAATGACAGGTTACGATACATTGTGCTAAGCTACTGTAAACATACCTGATTCATGCCGTTCTGAAGCTTTTCGAAGCTGAAATCTTTTACGGGCACGGCTTCCAGAATAACTGTTGAGCGAGGTTGTTCACGTAACTTTGCAGAGCTCATCATTTTCGAACAAAACTGCATGCTTGCATGGTTTGTAGCACTAGTACTGCCTGCAAATTCTTCAGGAAACTGATAGGTTTGTGTCGAAGTGTCACTCATAAGCACTTCAGGCTGTTCAAATGTTGTCAGTGGAGGAAAGTACATTTCAAGTGGGTTTTCAGCCATTCCCTCTAGAAGCATGTCTGGAGTCCCATGCAACGGATCATTCAGCTTCCTCTTGGAACAAGGAATACGTGCAGCAACAAGATCTGGCCCTGAACAAGTAGCCGAAGTAGCTACTGATTCATCACGGAGCATGGTGCTTGAAGCCGTTGGGACTTGCATGTCCCGATGTGAGCATATAATAGCCTCTAGTCCCTCACAGCCTCCAGTTTGTTTCCCACTTGATATATCATCACGAAAGGGGCCGAAAAGTTCAGCATCTATATGCTGTGAGAATTGGTCGATTTCTCCAGAAGAACTAGCATGTGCCTCGTAGCTCGAAGGTATATGATTCCTTCCATCACTCCAGGTCTGTTGTTGCATGTTGGTAGAATGTGCCATATTATTCTGCAGAAGATGAAAGAGAAAATAAAATACTTTCCTCAATGGAACTTATTCAAGAAAATATGTTCTGGACTGTGGACAAAGGTCTTGAATCTCAGCATGACAAGAAATCTACCCTCAGAATGAAATCCGTTGCACCATATGACCTTCAAAAAAGGTAGAGAGAAGTAATCAGGGAGACAGATCTTTGAAGTACCTGATCAGGAACTGAAACTGATGACTGTATAACAGTATCAGTCGTGCTCTGGTTCCGAACACCCGAGACATTTATACTGTCAAAACAGCTGCTTGGTACAAGCTGAGCATCTGGTGAGCAAATTGATGACCATAGTGTATCATCGAAATAATTGTTTCCCATCTCAAAAGTGGGATCGAAATGTCTTCAGGAAAGAAAGAGGAAAACGTCAAAAATTGAAAAGAAAAAAAAAAGACGAGAGGAAAAAAATTGTGGTGGGAAAGAAACAAAAAGGTGGGGTTGATGACGGTAGAGACATGATCCAGGCAGCAAGGGTTTACCTCATGTTTGTTTCGAAGTCGTCGAAGCCACCGAGTTCAGGCAAATCGCAGAAAAACAAATCTTTTCCCTTGTTCTTGTGTTCGTCTTTTATTCGGACACCAGCGAAACCATCAGCAGCGAACATGCTCGTATCTGCGCGTCCGTCGAACATGCCGCGACTATGAAGTTGAAGATTATGGTCCGTGATCAGAGAAACCCAGTCCATCGCAGTGCGTGCAATCTGCAAACGAAAAAGTTAACGTTAGATTACCGAATAAAAGCGAGGGAAATTTTGATAGAAAAGAAGACCCTTCTTTTGGCAGCTCCAAGTAGTTTGTTCTATCTATGATTGCACTCGGTTTGTTCTTAGAGCATGTCATGATCAAGATCAACCAGCTAAATATAATAGCAAAACAAACTACTAACTATAAGGTTGGGTTGAACTAAACTACAGCTCGAACATACGGAGCTAATGAAAAGAACCAGAGGAAACGCCGCCACGGAAACGACAGCAAGCCAAGGAACTGGTGGAAGCAAAGTACCTCTCGTCGGCGCGACGCTTGTATCCGGACTTGAAACTTGCAGCAGGGCCGATGTGTGTGTGTGTGTGTGTGTCGACGGCGCTGGACTTTCAAGATCGAGCTGATGATCTGATGGCACAGTGCGGCATAAATAGGAGCGGACGCCGACGGCCAGCCAAACCCTCCATCCGGTGGACGTTATCGAGTTAGGCGTGCCGAAGTGCCGGATCACCACCTGTACTGTACGTCTGGACGCGATCAACGACAGAGAGGAGTGCGCGGTCAGCAGGACGTCGTTCGAGAACGGCCGTTCGGCGCAGCCGGGCCGCGCCCCGACGCCGACGCTTCGCCCCAGAAACGGCAAGGCGCTCGCCGGTTTCGGCATCCGGACAGCGACAGAGCCCCGGGGTAACGTGCTCGGCTCGGGCGACGTGGCGTCAAATCGGCGGCTCGGGATCAGATCAGATCAGTTTTTCGCTCGCGTACGGCGGCGCTGATCCGCTTGCCTTTTCGCCCTTGCGCTAGCTAGCGGCTGCCTTTCCTACGCCCTACTGGCGCTCGCGCCTTTCGCCGGAACGGCAAAGTGGGGGTGACGACTCGGTCGGCGGTGGTCGTGACAACACATTGGGGTGCTCCGTTTGGGCGGTTCGGCGACAATGCTTTTGACGTGCGAATTGGCACTTCACATGGCGATTGAGGTGAGCTGAGCTGCAGTGCCAGCGACTTGGCATGGAGAGAGGTGGGCGGTGCAGAGGCCAAACCATGCGCGCGTAAATCTGCTTGGCCATATGCACCAGGATGGGTGTGTGAGTCGTAGTACTACTTGCTGTCAGGGTGTGTGTTTTTGTGGGCAAAATTACAATAACATGTACTCCTATGCGATTGTACAATACTTGCTGTCAGTGTGTGTTCTGAAACTGTGAGGATCCGTCACCTTAAGTTGTGTTTTCGTCCTCTCTTTTACTAGTGCTGTTGATGATTGGCTCACTCTCTCTCGCATCCGAAACCAACAATTTCGACGTACAAAAATGTGGTTGTGACACATCATCTCAGCATAAGAAATGGGCCGTTCGTTTGTTGGAGTCCAACCGTACGCAACAGATCCGCGAGACATGAACACGTACGGACCAAACCGCACGGTGGCCATGACGCTGTCACCGTGACGTGCACTGCAAAAGTTCGTGCCCCATACGGTTGCCGTGCCGTGGAGAGAAGTTTAGGCACGAGTTAATACATCATCCCAGGACGCCGACAAGGCGCCAACGCCAGCATACGAGCATTTGAATTCTCTCTTCGGGAACGGAAGCCACGGCCCAACGGGCACCGAACACCGGCGTGCACCTGTGCACGTACGTACAGGTCTGCACAGTCAGGACAACATATCTCTCGAGAGAGCTACGCGCGATTTTGAGTTGAATTGGCCGCACTTATCGTCCCTTTAGCTCTGCCTAACTCCCTGTCGCATTTCACTAGGTTGTTTGAGGAGGTCTGCATTGGGATGGCTGGCCGGAACTGTCAAAGCCTAAACATGGCTACGATACCAGCATATTTTACCTGCACCCCATGCTTGGTTTCCTTGAAGGGAAAATGCCAGTGGTAAACATCCAGCGAGCAAAACGTTTTGAAGCAACTAGCAAAAGTACAACTTGCTCGTTCCGGTGATGAAATGGAACCGGCAAGTGTGTGGGAAAAATATGTCGCCGAGCGTTCGATAGGAACGAGAGCAGGCACAGCGATCACGTCGACGCGCAAGGCAAGTACGCACCGTCTCCACCGGACCGGGTCAACGCGCCGCGTGCCGGCGGTGGGCACGGTGATCCGCCAGCACGGTGCTATGCGCTTGGCGGCACCGTGCATGTGGGCGTGTCCCTGCCACGCATATAAGGATGCGTGCACCACTTCGTCCGGGGCAGAGAAGCTTTACACGAAGCATATATTGGTACAGGACTACGAGTATAGCTGGGCGAGCTGGCGCAATTAAGCTGACGAGCTGATACAAAGGCGAGGGAGAGGCGATCCCATAATAAGGCTTGAATTGCGTGGCTCGATCTTCTCTCGCATCTTTGTGACTTGAAACGATAGAGTGTCAACGCTTAATTAGCCAGTTGCACATCATCATGTGGCACGACACCCTCATATAGTATACTAACTCCAGTATGGAGTGACTAAGGCTGTAAACGAGCCGAGGTCGAGCGAGCCTGGCGCTTCAGGCTCGAGCTTGATAGGACCTCGAGCTGAGCCTGAGATCCCACCGAGCTTGACTGTGGGCTCGAATTCGGCTCGATGGAAGCTCGCGAAGGCTCGAGCTCGATTCGAAGGCTTGTCAGCTTGCTTCGCAGCACACAGAGTTCGAGCTGCTTCATGGCGAACGCAGGTGGCGGAGGGGCCGTGCACTTGTGGCCTTCAGTCGCGGCGGCATGAGGAAATCTCCAGCGCCATCCGGCTTTGACTTCGAAGCGTTCTTCTCAAATGCGCAAACAGCAGTCAGCAGCAGCGAATCTAGCCAAGCAGCTTTTAGGCGCGGTCTCTGTTCCCCCATCCAAGCACTACTGACCAAGCAGCAGCAATGGAGAGCTCTAGGAAAGTCACTCGAACAAGCTGATGTGGTCCTTGCCGATGAGAGGTGGGTGTGGGGAGAAACGAGGATGAAGATTGGGAAGTGCGGTGAGTTTGGGAGTTGGGACTTGTTTATTTATTTTTGTTCTCTGTTCCGCATGTGAGAGTGAGAGGGTGCTCTGAGAGGACTGCTGTGGTGGGGCACGTGGGTCAGGATTGTTGTCTCCTCCCAACGATTTCTAGCGGAGTATGGTGGAGGCCCAAGTCAACGAGCTCTAACGAGCAGCTCGAGCTCGGCTCGATGGAGCTCGCGAGCTTCACGTTAGGCTTGAGCTCGGCTTGAAATTCACACGAATCGAGCTCGAATCAAGCTTTTGACGAGCCGAGCTCGATTAGCTCGTCGAGGCCGAGCTTCGTTTACAGCCTTAGGAGTGACGGTCGTGCTGTCATCAACCAGACAACCAAGCTGCACCATTTAGCACAGCACATGCCTGATGATGATGACCTTTTTAACACCTAATCCACGAATCCTCATCAAGGTGTCCGTAATGATGCGTTAGTGCTCGCCGATCTGGCCACGCCCATACCATCACGCCGTGTCCGTATGCTCATGTCGTGGCCACGCATCACGGATCGCCATGGACACGCACGCACGGAGCCTCGCTTACCCGCGGGCCCCAAACGCCAACCTCTCCATCACGACCAGGTCGTCGCGGTCGTTGTCCGGACCGACCGACACGCGGATCCAACGCGCGCGGGCCACGGCCCGCAAACCCCTCGCGGCCCCACATAAACCCCTCCCCTCCCGCCGCGCCGCGTTTCCTCTCCTCCCCGCTCGCACCTCTCTGATCTCCGCGCCCATTCCCAGATCCCGCCCACGCGGCACAGCGATCGAGCGATCCCAAGCGATGGCGACGCTCACCGTACCCGCCACCATCCCGCCGGTCGAGGAGGACTGCGAGCAGCTCCGCAAGGCCTTCCAAGGTAGCGCGCTCAGCCCGGCTCCGACACCATCGATCCCCGCTCGCACTCGCGCTCGCCGCATGCACTTGCTCATTGACTGGTTTCTGGCGATCTGACTGTCTCTCTCGTTCGACCGATCGCAGGATGGGGCACGAACGAGAAGCTGATCATCTCCATCCTGACCCACCGTGACGCCGAGCAGCGCCGCGCGATCCGCCGCTGGTACGCCGACTCCTACGGGGAGGAGCTGCTCCGGGCGCTCAGCGACGAGATCCACGGCAAGTTCGAGGTAAACTACCTGCTCACCGATCCATCGTTCGATCCAAGGCTACTACGGATCACGCGAGCGGTCGATCGAGCGTTGACTGATCACTCGCGAACACACACGACTCTGTCTGATTTGGTTCTGTGGTGCGATTGACTTGCCGTGGACAGAAAGCGGTGATCCTGTGGACGCTGGACCCCGCGGAGAGGGACGCCGAGCTGGCGAACGAGGAGGCCAGGAAGTGGCACCCGGGGGGCCGCGCGCTCGTAGAGATCGCGTGCGCGCGCACGCCCGCGCAGCTCTTCGCCGCCAGGCAGGCGTACCACGACCGCTTCAAGCGCGCGCTCGAGGAGGACGTCGCCGCGCACGTCACCGGCGACTTCCGTAAGGTGACCGCTCCTGACCTCACCACTTAAAGCGATTAGTGTTGTCTTCCCAATTCCCATCATAAAAGTTAAAAGTTAAACGGACTGGTGTATGCTGTGATTGTATTGTGGAAACTCGTTGCGCTCGTCCCATCATTATCAGTGCACACTCTGCATTCTGAAGATGTCATGTTACAAAACTGATGATCCTGTTGATACATTGAACTAGCCTAGGCTGATTTTACTGGACCTTGGTACGACTGATCTAGAAGTATGAATCTGATATTAGATGGTCCCATCAGAGAAATTTATACACTCATATATGCTGTGATTGAATTGTGGAAACTCGTTATGCTCGTCCCATCATTTCCAGTGCACTCTGAAGATGTTATGTTACAATAACTGATTACCCTGTTCTTCGAATGAGCTGATGGTCCTGTTCATATATTGAACTAGCATAGTCTGATTTTCCTGGACCTTGGTACGACTGATTTAGAAGTATGAGTGTCATATTAGATGGTCCGTCCCATCTGAAAAATGTATCTGATTGCGCTCTGTCAATTTAAAACTTTGATTTATTTATGTTGGTACCGTTCTCTCGATGAAAAATGGTCCATTCAATTTCAATTGTAAGTTGAATGTCCTTTCTGCCTTTCGGAGAGCAGTTGAATTCACAAATTACTTTGTTCGAGCCGATTAAGACTTAAAGTTGTTATAAATGGAGTTCTGAACATGTATTTCTTTGTTTCAGCTTCTGGTGCCTCTGGTAAGTGCATATCGCTATGATGGCCCAGAGGTGAACACCTCTTTGGCTCATTCTGAAGCCAAAATACTTCATGAGAAGATCCACAAGAAGGCTTACAGTGACGACGAGATCATCAGGATCCTCGCCACTCGCAGCAAATCTCAGCTACTTGCAACATTCAACAGCTACAAAGATCAGTTCAGCCATCCAATCAATAAGGTACAAAATAATAATAAGTGATCTGTTGCTAGTAAGGTTCACTTTTTCCATAGACGTTGTAGGCACCCGTATCACACACTGACACATACATTAAAAAAAAACGTCTGCTCTGTTTTACCTATGTCCTTTCATGATGGAAAAACTGGTTGTCCCTCACTAGAGTTGTACTATAATTGTACTAAAAATGATTTTGGGTAGGCAATAACCGAGATAACGACAATTAGAAAAACAAACGTAGCCTGCAGGGTGCAAGACAGGCCCTAGGCGTTTTCGCATAGAGAATATATTCTCACGCTGTCACGCAGGTCAAGAAAACCTCTCAAACCCCTGCCCCATCCTTAACAGCATCACGGTGGCTCTTATGAGAATGACCAACAACCTGAGTCGAATTCAGGACCTGAGGAGTACTACTAGAGCCATCTAACCAACTCACACATGATTCATTCATTAACACTTTCACTTTTGCCCTGCTTCGTGTATTTTCTGACAGAAATTGAAATGCTTATATCTTGACAAAAGATTGCTTACAGTCTTGTGACAAACTGTAATATTATCTGTTCCTTACTGATTCACTGCTATCAGGATCTGAAAGCTGATCCCAAGGATGAGTTCCTTGCCACACTGCGAGCGATCATCCGGTGCTTCACTTGCCCTGACAGATACTTCGAGAAAGTGATTCGACTGGCTCTAGGAGGTATGGGCACAGATGAGAACGATCTCACCAGGGTCATTACTACTCGCGCCGAGGTCGACCTGAAGGTGATCAAGGAGGCCTACCTGAAGAGGAACAGCGTGCCACTGGAGCGCGCTGTTGCTAAGGATACAACTAGGGACTATGAAGATATTCTCCTCGCCCTCCTTGGAGCAGAGTGAAGAAGCTTCTGTCTCTCTGTGTTCCTCTTGTCTGATGAGAAAATAAAATGGCCTATAGAACTTTAAAATGCGTGGTTGTTTCTGAACAATATTATGTGTAATGTGTGAACTAGCCTGCACTGCAGAGCTTGCCAAATAAATTTTATCAAATTGGCTTGTCTTGTGTATTTGCACTTATCACACTCGGTTTGCTATGATTGTCGTTTATTGGTGACTAATGAGGAGATGTGATCTCTTAACCTGATATTAAAATGCTCAAATCAGGGAAACATTTTCTACCCCAGTAAGAATTAAGATGGTAACTCAACCAAATAGTTGTCATCAAAGTAATAAAAAAATGAGTCGGGGACGTAAGCCAATATGCAAGCTTCCCGGGATATCAATTTCTAGTTTGAAAACAACAAGATCAATGGAAAGAACGTGCAATAAGTAGGAACATGATTGACGCTCTGCTCCTCGGAGTAAAAAAAACAGGAATTTCATGGTAAAATCAACCCATGACGCAATACAGTGATGAAATTCAGTGGTGCTTTGCATGTTCAAGTCAAGTGTCATGACCGAGACTCTGTTTTGATTTTGTGAAATGTCTTGACCGTGACTCACTACAGTACAACTTGTTGCGTGCATGACACGTAGATGCTTACATCAAGAGATCACAGGAAGGTGGCAACTTGAGTACCGGACAGTTGCCCATACTGTCAATTCAGGCTTTTGTGCTCGTCTTATTCGTCCGGCCAACTTTTGGAGCAGAACGTATGGCTAGATTCATTTGATCAGTCCATTTTGCACTATGAAAATTATTTCCAACCGTCGAATGAATCGGCACGCGTCAGTGACTGTCTTGTTTTTATCATTTTTATATGTTTTACCCCCGGTTACATCACCAAGCAGACTAGAAAGGAAGGGGCACGTCGGTTCCGCGCGGCAGCAGAGTATTTGCTCCCATATCTACTCCCAAAGGTAACCACTCTGGAATGTTCAGTACTGAAATCAAGTTAACTGATTACTACTTGTGTAGTATTACATGAGCTGAGCATTAATGCACATGCTATGAGAATAACAAGCATAACTGTCTATACATGCCACATATACTATACAGTAACAGAAAGTACTACCAAACCGCTCGGCATCCTTGAATTCCCGAGTCTAGCCGGCCAAGACGTACTCATTCAATGGATATATCGGACCACGAGTCGAACACCGGCGACCCGATATCCGACAGCCCGTCAAACACGCCGTGCGGCGCCCACTGCGGCAGCTGCGCCATCACAGGCTGCACGGCCGGAGCGTCGGGGCAAAGGCTACTGCCGGCGGAAGTGTTCGTCGTCGCCGAACCCTGTCCACGTCCATCACCGCCGCTTATCCCTTGCCCCGCGGCGGCGACGACGAACGGGTTGCTAACGGCGTGCACCCTGCGCGGCAGCGGCCGGAAGATGGCGGCCGGCGGGAAGCCGGTGAGCTCCTGCACCATGGCGCGGAAGTTGGACACGTCCGTCGCCACCACGGTGGTCGACGAGCGGCGTGACGCCCGCCGCACCGCGTGCTTCTTCTTGGCGCGCCGTGGCTGCTGCGCGCCGGCAGCGGCGACCGGATCCACTCGGCCGGGCTGATGATTCGCAGAGAGCTGGAGCGAGCGGGCCGCGGCACACGGCTGCAGGTAGCTCGTGTTGTGGAGCGTGGTGCGTGCCGCCGTGTGGGGGTCTTGCTCGCATGAGTACATCGGCGTGGGCAGCGCGGAGCAGAGCAGGAGGGTGCGGGCGTGTTTGGATGCACGAAGTAGTAGTGTGTAGGGCCGCCAGGAGGAGTTTGATGTGTATTTAAACTTGGTTCTGATCCGCAACGTGTCAGTGATAGTCTGATAGTGATGCCTTCTCTTCCCGCGATCGCTAAAAAAGTACATTAGCTTGAGCCAGGAGATATGTATGCGTCGTAGCCGGAGTCGTGGTGGTTTTGACTTGCGCAGTTCACGACACTCAAGTTTAACCTTATCATCTAGTAGTAGATTCACCGAAAACAAAATCAAGTAAATGAGTGTTTTTGAACTTACACTAGTAGTAGTGAACTAACGTGTGCAGAAGAGCAGGTGAGCGGTACAGTGATCAAGGTTCGAGTGTTGAAGAAGCTGCCGTATGGAAGTTTCGGCCAAGTTGCAAGAGACAACATTGGGGGGCAGACCAAACAGTTGAGGAGCGTTGCGAAATGGCATGCGTGCGCGCTACCAGTTTGTCGAGGCATGGTCAGCAGCCTCGCGTCGGACGGCTTTCCGGTCGGGTAGCACGGACTCTGCTGCACATCTGCACTGCCTCTGCGACGTCTTCCTAGCTTCGTCGGTACTCTGATGCGCGGACCGGTAGATTAGGCGCGCCCGACGACGCCACACAAGTAATCTCTCGGTGACAAGCAGGCGGGGGCAGGAAACGGGTTCGATGCTTCGCTCGCCATCGCCAAAACCCACGGTCAGGTCCACCTCCGAAGGCCACGTCGCGGTCACCCAAACTTGAGGAGAACTCCTTCCTTGTCAAAACCATGTCAACTAACAAGTACAGTTACGTTGCGACGTGGACGGATGGAAGAACCGTATCGGGATCAGCCATCCATGTACTACTTGATGACGCTTCTAATT
The DNA here is from genome assembly GCA_007726485.1 of Eragrostis curvula. NCBI lineage: Eukaryota > Viridiplantae > Streptophyta > Magnoliopsida > Poales > Poaceae > Eragrostis > Eragrostis curvula. The sequence goes on along the minus strand of CM017439.1, from coordinate 7,047,216 downwards.
TGCAAACGCCACTGCATAAATCAGTGAGTGCGGTAAGCAGGACTGGCGACCGGCGGTCGTGCCGTGCCGTGCCGTCGCGCCACGCGCGTCATGCGATGGGAGGCGTGCCACTGCGTAATTGGTGCAGTTCATGCGTTGAGCTGTTGCTTTGCCAAGGAGACACGGGATAAGCGTAGACCGAGGGGAGGAACTTGGGGGCATACGTAACGCGAGTGCGATCTTGGCGGCGGTGTCAGCAGCGAGGAAGTCGTCGTGCACGTGGATGTGGAGCAGTCGCTCTCTTCGAAAAAGGAGCGTGCCAGTACCATGTACCTGGTGACCGAGAGGCTTTAATTTATCTCCAAGCAAATATAATGGTCACCATATCATCACTCCTCCAACTTCACAGATTATACGTATGATGCCCGTATTTAGTGAACTCAAAGATAAGGACAGTGGTGGCTAAATGAGTCAAATGGCGACTAAGCAAAACTAGTTTAACATAAGCTGAATAATTATGTGTACGAACCTTATGATGCTGCAGCGTGACATAGACGCTCATCGTTTTGTTATGGGCTTACAGTTTGGGGCCTAGGAGTAGGCAAGGCGAGTATCAAATATAGCCCATCCATGTTGCTGAGGCCCGCAGCAAAACGAGCCGATCCATGTTGCTCAGGCTGCCATTTTCGTATGCCCTGGCATTGGGTCGCCGCAGGCCTGGCAGCCAACGTGCGCTGCGTATTGTTTTCCAGATAGCTCTTGGAATGACCAAAAAATAGGTTATGTGAATTTTTCTTTTTTCTGAAATGCAAACGCAAACGTAAACACTCACGTACACGTACAAATATTATCCCTATAAAACGCATAAACATCATATCCTTACGAGGACAGACTGAGCCGACTCATCTTGAGATTCACAAAGTCATTATAAACATCTCAATATCAATATGGTTGTCGCTTACCACTTGGAGTGACAATAAAACGAGCTCACTCTCGAAATAATCTCGACTTGGCCCGTTAAAATTTTAACGAGTCGAGATAGTTTTTTAGCTCGTTAGTTCGAGCTGCCTCGCAGTCAACTCATGAGCCTAAGGAGCCCTATATGCTATATAGAGATGCCTATTTAGGAACAATAACAAAATTATTATTATCTGTAATGTCTTTGCTCTTAGGTGCAAAATTAGGTTTACTTTTTATGAATGTGTTGCTCTAAGTTTCCACATAAAAGACCGTAAAAAGTTAATTTTATCCACGCTTGGCTTGATGAGCCATAACGAGCTGACTCTTGAGCATAGTAAACCAAGCCAAAGTACAATTTTAGCTCGTTAAGGTCAATGAGCGGAGCTGAGCTAGCTTATTATTCTAACGAGTTAGAGCAAGCCGAGCTGGTTTAACAACCACTTTATGCTTAGCATTGAAAGAATAATTAATCAAAAATGTAATACCCGGGCATCAAGACGGAACTTAATGTGATGCCCTTTGTTGTTCAGTTGTTGTAACTTGGACTGTTCCAATTCCAACATGTGTGTACTTGTACATGTACAGACATGCGGATATCCAAGATCCGTTTGATCAGACGTCAATGTTTGGATATATTGAATTTGATCACGCTCTCATATCATGGACATGAAAGCCTCTCCAAATCTCTTTATTCAACTGGCGGCATAGACCATGACGAACACGCAAGAATCTGTTGAAACCAATGTCGGTTGTGCGAGAAGCACCACGTACGCCATACTCAAGCCATGGGCTGTGAGGACGGACCTCCGATCCGTCGGCGCGAGCGGCGGACCATTTTTTAGAGGAGGCCAAGACGAGTTGATTACAAGGAAATGATGATTAAACCCACAAATAATTTAGAAGCGATATATACATCATGCGAACCTGATTCGGGAACCAGGGGGTTGACCAAGCTCACACACACGAGTCCGTGTCACGTCAGATGTCGCCCAACGGGAATATCGCGACCCAAAAACGACAGGAGACCAGCAGGACACGCTTCGCCCGCAACTCTCGGGAATTAATCATCACCGGCATCATGCAGTCCTTGTTTAGCACGTCCAACACGTTTTGGAACGACCGGCTGAGTCGGTGCACGCACAAACAATAATAGAGCAGCTCCATTGGAGCTGTTCAAAATGCCGCTCGATCGGACCGGGGTCCATCGTGCGTTCGTGTCCGGCGATCTCCGTCGGGTCCCTCCCAACGCGGCCGCGCGACCAGGAACCTTTGCACCCCGACAGCAGATTCCGGCGTTGTCCCAGACACCAACCGCTGCGATGTCAATGGCTGATCGGAAGTCCGCGGCAGAACACGCCGCAGTTTCGTTTTGCGGTGTGCAGCAGCAGCGTTAGGGGATGGATCAACTCGAATAAAAGAGCGGCGACAGTGAGGCATCCCGTTGGTACCCAGCTTGTGCGTTTCGTACGTGCGAGGCATGTGCTGGTATTGTGTTAAGCTACACAATTACTATATTCCAGGGAAAAGCATGGCGTTGGTGACAGCAAGGATATTTCTTTCAAAAGAACGTATCAGCAATTGGCCAGTAAGGCATGACCTCATAGTGACATGTCTTAGCCCATATTGTTGAGGGGGAAAAAAATGCTTGGGATTAGCAGTTTGGCCAGCTCTTCCCAGCTTCGGGAAAAAAAGCCTGGTTCATACTTCATAGCCAGCCCCATTATTAGCTATAATATTCCCTAGTTTGATAATAATACTTTCCTTTAGTTAAAAAATCAGATGTGTCACAGCACATTTTTTCCCGCAAAACAACAAGAGTCCAGAACACGGTACCACGAAACTAAACCAAGACATTGGACCTAACCAAGTGCTAGTTCACACCACGAATACGAACCAACCCATGGTCCATGGCCAGGAAGACTTTCGAAAAAGGAGAGAGGAAAAAAAAAACAAAGAGAAGAAGAAGAAGGAACAGAGCTCACAAGGAGTCAAGGGCCCACGACACCAGCTGCATAAACACAAGGGGTTTCCTGCAATATCCGCAGTTTAAAATCCCCGTGCTCCCCACATTCCCACCCCGAAGGCCGCAGCAGCCGCACCCCCGCCCCGTCGCTCGTTGTCAACCAGGAGTAGCCAACGGCCACCACCTCCCTCCCTCCCTTCCTTCCTTCCCCTTGGCTGCTCCTCCTGCCCATTCCCTCCCCCACGCGCACGTCGCAACAGCGGGGCGCGCGCGCGCGTGGACGGGGGCAGCACCACGGTCGCCATGACGGAGTCGCGCAGCCCGCCGTCCGGCTGCGCCATGTTCGGCATCTACAGCAGCATGTTCCGCCGCCGCCGGTCCTCCTCCATGTCGTCCATCAACCGCGTCAACGGCGCCCACACGCCGGCCTCCGAGTCCGACGCGGATTCCGAGGCCCAGGCCCCGGCCACCAAGGTCCAGGTCCCGCCGCAGGTGAACCACGCGCACCGGAAGGCCGCCGTCCACGAGGACTCCTCCCTCGTGCGCCGCCCGATCAACGGCGGCGCCATGTCCGTCCCAGCCGCCCGATCCGCGATGCCGGCGGCCGAGAGGAGCCGGCCGTCGAAGGCGAAGCCAGCTGCGGCGGCGGCGGAGCCCGCGACGGAGTACACGGGCATGGCCGCGGAGCTGGACAAGATGATCCTGGACCACCAGAAGGTGAAGGGCACCACGCAGTTCATGCGCGCCACCTCCGGCAACATGATGCTGCACCGCAACCTGGGCAACCTCAACGCCGGCGGCGCGTCGGCGCGCAGCTCGGTGGAGCGCAACAGCGCCAAGGCGGCGGCCAGCAACGAGCGGAAGGCGGCGGCGGCGCCCAGCAACGGGTACGCGTTCTCCGGCATGGGCAACATCGTCAGGGACGCGAAGCCGGCGGCGGCGGGCGAGCTGTGCCGGGCGCTGTCGCACCGGACGGACCCCGAGAAGCTCAAGGAATTGGGCAACGAGGAGTACCGGCAGGGGCATTACGCCGAGGCCGTGGCGCTCTACGACCAGGCCATCATCATGGACGCCAAACGGCCCGCGTACTGGAGCAACAAGGCGGCCGCGCTCGCCGCGCTGGGTCGGCTCCTTGAGGCCGTCGCCGACTGCAAGGAGGCTGTGCGGATCGACCCGTCGTACGATCGCGCGCACCACAGGCTCGGCGGCTTGTATCTCAGGTGCGTACGACATCTCGTCCATTTTTAGGTGGAAATGCATCGAAACGTTTGATTGTCAAAATATATCTTCATTCTTCACACTGCATGCATCCGTTCCTGTTCTCATCTGCTATAATTATCTGTGCAATTTGACAATACCATTCTCTTTTCGATCTAGGATGTTTAACAGGGGATTGTGACATTTAATAAGTAGTAGATGTATGATCTAGTCTCTGCAGCGTAGGTGCCTAGAATTTTTTTTTCCATTTTTGCGTGAGAATTGGTTGCTGAACTCCTGTCCGCACGTTCCATCTATTTGAGCCAGAATTGGTTGTCGAACTCTTGTTCGCACGTTCCATTCAGGGCCATTTACATAGTACTCCCCCATACTATAATTTTTGTATTGCAACGTTTGACCTTGAACGGTATCCAAAACTGAAATTCGGTTGGTAGTTCCCCTCTATATTTTGCATTTGTTCATGACCCCTACAAAATAACAACGAAGACCGAAGTTTGCTGAACATTTACTAAATGTGAATCTTGTCGAAATGCATACCCATGCTTTTAATAAATCAGGATGTAGCTAGCTACTGACCAGGTGTTGATGCCTAACTGAATAATGAAGGATTTATCTAATGGAGTGGCTGCTTTGCATCGGCCGTAGCTTTTGTCTTAGGATGGTCTATTCAAGATATATGGTGTAGGGATGGCGTCGTTATCCTTTCTTGATCAATGCCTTCAACTTTTCCCACTAAGAAACGCAACAACCCCTTGATGAAGAAAACATGCCTTAATTTAACTCTACATGTGCTCCTTTGAAACGTTGAATCATTGGATTAGCAGGTCAAGCAAAACCTTCAGCGTTACATTATGCTGGCTAAATTGTGAGCTCCACGTCGATGATTGGTGCTTTTAGTAGCCAATCACTTCGTCGACAAGCATGCTTACCCCTCTTTTTCAAGTTAATGATTGCACTAACTGAAAGCTGTCAGCGAACAAGTCTTCCCTTCATTTTTCCACACTCCACTCTACACGATCAGCAGATTTTTTATTTTTTTTTTGGATGCCACTAAGCATCAGATCCCAACCGCTGTTAATAATGATCGATCGATTTCTGCTTTAGTTGTTCATGTGTCAGTTACCAAAGTCATTATACTACTTCACCATGATGTGTTTCAGATGGAATAGCAATCATTGAAATGCCCGGCTATTTATTTATGATGCTAGTGTATACTACGCATTACTAATTCGTAACGTGTTGCATGCTCAGATTAGGAGAACCTGACAAAGCCATCCACCACTTCAAGCAATCGCCCAAGGAATCCACTGGCGCGGACGTGTCGCGCGCGCAGTCGGTGAAGACCCGCATCGCCAAGTGCAACGACGCGCGCAAGCTCCGGAACTGGATCACGGTGCTCCAGGAATCGCAGGCCGCCGTGTCCGACGGCGCGGACTGCTCTCCACAGGTCAGCGCCCGTCACGACACATCCACTTCACGAACGCCGCACGTGTGTTTCGCATTGACGCGACGGCCTGATGCGTGTTTTCCGTCACAGGTGATGGCGTTGCAAGCCGAGGCGCTGCTGAGGCTTCAACGGCACGACGAAGCGGACGCGGTGTTCACGGGCCCCAGCGCGCCGCGGTTCAGCGTCGACGAGTCCACCAAGTTCTTCGGCACCATCGGCCACGCCTACGTGCTCATTATCGAAGCTCAGGTCGACATGGCGGCAGGAAGGTATGTTTCCCGCTAGCTCCACCCAAACCTGTGCACGACAAACTTGCGCAGCTAAAATGGGCGTGCCTGACGTCTCGTGTGTTACCGTGATGATCACGCCAGGTTCGAGGACGCGGTGGCGACGGCGCAGACGGCGTGCCAGCTGGACCCGAGCAACCGGGAGGTCGCGAACGTGCACCGGCGGGCCAAGGCGGCGGCGGCGGCGCGGCTGCGCGGCAACGACCTCTTCAAGGCCGCCAAGTTCGCCGAGGCGTGCGCGGCCTACGGCGAGGGCCTCGAGCGGGAGGCCGGCAACGCCGTGCTGCTCTGCAACCGCGCGGCCTGCCACGCGAAGCTCGGCCGCTACGAGAAGGCCGTCGAGGACTGCAGCGGCGCGCTCGTCGTGCGGCCGGCCTACAGCAAGGCGCGCCTCAGGAGGGCCGACTGCAACGTCAAGGTGCGCTGCGTTTCTCTGTCTCGGCGTACATCTCTGCGCTAGCAGCACACTTTCGTGCAGTAAAAAATTTCAGTGCAACAGCGCAAATGCACGATCTCATTTTGTCATTGTGTTTTTTGGTGCTTTCGTGTGTTTCAGCTGGAAAGGTGGGAAGCGTCCTTGAGAGATTACCAGGTGTTGATCCAAGAGCTCCCGGAGAATGAGGACGTGAAGAAGGCACTGTCCGAGGTCGAAGCCAAGCTCAAGAGCCAAAGGAATGGGGGCGCAGCCGACAGATTTCAGCACTGACGTCATGTAACTACCAATCACTCGTCTGTGTTTTTTTCAGTGTCTGTTCTCTTGTCTGAATCGAGCAGAGTTGGGCAGTTACATACTGATCGAGCAGATTTCTGTAGACTGTTTATATACGGAAACAGAAAAAATACAAATTAAAGTGCATTTCTTGGACCAATGATACCTTCAGTGTCGGTCGTAACAAACTTCAGTGCCCTTTGTCTATACCTTAATTTTTACAAGTTTGGTGTTATGACTTAGATGGCCAGTACTAGATAAATTAAATCAGCAGTGGTTTAAAAATTAGGTAGATTCCCTCTCCTGCGCATCATCTTTTAGAACAAAGGATCGGCATGTTGATCATGACATAATCTGTTCTTCTTTGTAGGCTTCTTTATTCTGTCGGCTCCTGGAGAAATCAACTGCATGTTTTGAAGAGGACAAGGCGTTCGACAAAACAACTCTGCACGCTGCGCGGCATAGTTTGTTATACCAAATCAGTATACTTTTTTGTTCGCTGTACACCAAAGTACAAAGAGGGTTAAGTAATGGAATTGTACATAACACTTGCTCCACTGTGATGCGTAGTTAGTTGATTGGTTTGATTTGAGTCAATTTATGTGGTTGTGGGGATGCCGGTGACGGGCACCAGGATTGGTGGGTATCTAATAAGTTGCCTCCCAAACAGAACATACAGGCGGATTGCTCTCTAAAATAATTCTTCTCAAACTTAGAATGAGTGGTTATTCATTCGAGCATGAGGCTGTCCCTCTTTGCGGCAGCTATCAGAGAAAGCTTCATCGTAAACTAGTCCATCTGTTACTAGAGTGATATGATGCATTCTGTACTAGTGAAATGTTTTTTTTTTTTTTTTTTTTGGAACTGAATAGCAGGGGAGCCCCCTACTTAATTTTTTGATTAATTTTGTAACGTTTATGTACAAGGTACAAGGCCGTAGGCCCAAAAAAGACCCTACTACAGATATCTAATGGAGACTACTCAACCAAGGTTCTAAAAGTCGCTTGGTCTTTTCACTAGCCCTAAGTATAACTAGAGCTATTTCCTCTTTGAAAGACATTTTCCAGCGATGCAGCGATAAATAAGCACCATAAAAAATAATCGAATTACGATGGCACCATATGGTCCATGCCCCCACCATCATGATTTCTCTGAAAATCTTCGAGCCAAAATTCCTTCTCGCAAGGATGATCATGTACTGGGCAGATAAAGTGGAATCCCAATCCACATTAAGAAATCTCCAGCACCATTGGCTGAAAGAACATTCAAAAGACAGGTGCTCCAGTGTTTCTTCAATACCAGCTGAGCACAACACACAATTGTAACAAGGCAGCTGCTTATTCTTTCTTCGAAGTAGATTTCTAGTGTTCAGGGTGTGTTTGGTTGGGCTTTTTTTGACTTTGGCTTTCCAAAAAAGCCAAAAGCCCAACCAAACGAGTTGGCTGTCAAAAAAAGTCACAGCCAAAAGCAGCTTTTGTCTAATTCATTTCTGAAAGCAGGTAGGAAGGTGCTTTTTTGGGCTTTAGCTTTCACAAGTTTGAAAAAATTACCCACATGCATGCATACATACATACACATATACACATATACATATGAAAATTTATAATATGCATAAAATATTATAATATTTATATATATAAAATATTTATAATATTAGCATATATATATTTGTGTATGTACATATAGTATTTGTAAAACGTACATATAAATATACACATTTATTTATAATATTTATATATACATAAAATATTTATATATCCATCGTGATTTTGTGCTCACGATGGACAGATGAGACGTGGGCGATTCCTATCTGATGATGTATTTGTACTTGATCAGATCGCGTTGAGGGATTTTGTGCTTCCGAATCTTCCGATAGACAGATGCACAGATGAGACAAGAGCCCAATCCAGGCCTCAACTCATCGTCATCGTGTTTAGACGACGGATTTTCTCCTCATACTGGTGACCTCGGCTTGAGGTGCAGCGGCTTCGTCCCGGACGGCAGCGGCGTTTCCTTCGTTCCCGACGGCAGCGGCGGTTGCTAATTTGCACAGCTTTCTAATCGTGGCATCATTTTCCTTTTGATTTACTACCTTACGATGGACAGAGGCATTTGCCTGGTCGTGTGATTCATATCTGCAGATCCTCTGATGTATTTGATCCTAATCAAACTGCGTCTCTTTTAGTTTCCCAATCTAATGCTCCTTTCTTTTGGTTGCAGACCCTGAAACATTCTGTTCTTCCGTGAGGATCTAGAGGATGGGTTTGGGCACCACGCTGGAAGAGCTTCACTGCCTAGGGATCGTGGATGACATGGGAGCCTAATCAGTGGGGCCTTGAATCATCGTCCCTGGCAGCTTGTGCTACGCGGCCACGAATTAAATTGAAAGGAATGGAGGAGTGCAAGCTTCATGATCTGTGCCAGTAGTGTACTTATCTTCCGTGTTCTGATAAACTGTTTCGGCACCATCTTTTACTTCCTCTGAGACTGGAACAAAGATCACAAAACATTATGTGCTGAGTCGTAAAATCTCTTGATCTGCAGGTAGATGATGCTGAGGGGCCCAAGAAGTCCAACTGATTGTCCAGTATACTCAAATTAGATGCTACTCCTAGATAAAATCTCTTATGCACTGTATTTTTCATTCGAATAGACTAGTTTCATGGCACATATATGCTCATGCCTCTATAGTATGTCTTCTCAGCAATCAAGCAATGTCCTAACAGAAAAAAAATGATATATTTACGACTTGTTCTTGTGATCTCACTGTATAATATTTTATGATCTGAGCTGTGAAGCATATTTATACTTTGGTGCCGCTGTGGGAGTAAATACAAGTCTAAACCATTGGAAAGTGATGGAGATCTTGGACGAACTAGAAGAGAGAAACTTGAATGATACGAGGAGATGCTGGATAAGAGGGTTGAATGCTCTGAATCCTCCATAAAAAATACTAGTGAATCCCATTAGTTTGTCTTCTTGGTAATAAAGCCTTTTGCTTAGAAAAGTTAATTCATGTAAAATTTACAAAAGCCATGTATTTATCTTTGTGATATCAGTGGGTGGCATTTTATGACCACACACACGATAGGGGACAAATTTTTGAACTGAATGTGTATTCTAGCTATAAATGCTTGAAAATATTCGGCATCTGAATAATTTATCATATTGGCCGAGCACACATGTATTTAGCTCTGTGACCACAATCTTATGTCTTGGTTAACCACAAAAGTCTTGTGAAGATTTTTGCGATCACACTTTGGTTGTTTTTGCGATTCCATTGGTAAGCATTTACGATCATAATCTCACTTGTGAATTTGTGATCTGATCTTTTTGATTTTATGATCTGATTTGTTACCATTTTACGATCACACCCAATGACTGTATATTTGCATGTTTATGGAAAACATTCTATCAAAAAATTTTAAATGAGACATGAAGGTTTTGTGATGTACTAAACACGGCTTACTTTGTGGTATATCTCAATATTCATCACGAGGGTTGTTTTCTTGGACCCCCCCAAAATTTGCACCAACAGCTATTGGAAAGGCATCTCTTTAAAGAATTTGTGATCAGACCTTTTTTTTGTGATCTCACTTGTTACCATTTTACGATCCCAACCAATGATAATACATTTGCATTTTTATGAAAAAAAATTCTTTTCAGTTTTTTTTAAATGAGACTCGAAGGTGTTGTGATGTACTAAACACGTTTTAGAGCATGTTTGGTTGCTGGAGTTTACAAAACCAAAGTATTAGAAAACCATGGTTGTAAAAGCCAGTGCCAAGTAAAATAATGGCTTAGAAAAAAGAGGTCAGGAGTGGAGTTTTGAAAACTTCAAAATGGTTGCACTTTTAGCAATACCATGGTTTTTAAAACTGCAAAAATTGTTACATCCAAACACCTCCATACCTCTCAAAACCAAAGTATTTTGCAAAACCGTAGTATTCTTACAAAACTCCAAAAATACATTGTACCCAAACAGGGCCTGACTTATTTGTGGTATATCGGATTTAAAATTTTAAAAATCCGTTCATATGTTTTCTTTTTCAATTAGATTCACTTGTGTGTTTATGTTGACAGATGTACTTCTAGCCTCAAAGTTCCATTATTCTCACCATAAAAATGATTCTCAATTTTACACTCAATGCCGTAAAAAATTGTGACGGCGTCGGCATGGATTAAATGAACAGGTTGGACAGAACTAGTATGAGCTAGGGCCCAGAAGAAGAGAAGCATTTTTTTTTTGGGGATTAGATGCTGGATCACAGTGTCTTCCATTTAAGTATCCTAGTTTCATGGCACATCTATGAAGATGAGTTTTTATAATCAAAGGCTGTGACGATAAAACTAATAATATCTTATAGTTATACATAAAGGGTTTTATGGTCAAACTGTGAATGCGACAAGAAAAATCTCAGAGGACTGAAGACTACTGATTCTCATAAATCAAAGAATTACGTGACATCTCGTGGACTTATTAGCAGGCATCTTATTACATTTTTGTGATCACACCGTGTGTTTTTGTGGCTGGAAGAGTGGCATGCTGAGCGTGCACTGCAAAAGAAGAAAACTAAGGTGCCATCCCGCCGGAAAAAAATGAAGAAATCACAATTGCGTTTGAAGTTTTTATGATTCGAACTAGCAGGTTTTTATTACCAAAATTATGTGATCATAAAAGTATATTTGCTTTTGTGGTTTTGGGTTAAAAATTTAGCAGGGCATCTTATATCAATTTTGTGGTTTCGGTTTGAAAAATTATAATTGGATCATTTATTTTTTTGCAATTAGGTTCACTCATGTTTTACGTTCTCAGATGTACCTCTCAGCTCAAGGTTCTAAAATTTAACCTCGTCAAAAGCTTTTTGTGTTTTAAACTCACAAGGTCGTAAAATTACTCCTGCAACTTTTGTATTTTTTATGTTCAGGTGTGACGACAAATTATAGTCCCAAATTTTCTTTAAGGCAATTGTAAATATTTACTTTAATGCAGATGTCACTATCATAAATCTGGAGTGCTCAAATATTTTAACATACTATGGTAACTAAGATCCTACCAGAACCAATTGCAGCTGGGTCTTCCAAATATTTTAATGGCTTCCAAATTTGAATGATCAATACATGCCTCAAGCTGCTACAACCATCGACAGCCTGGCAGCACAAAAAAAAGGAACGGCGGACCAAACCGGGGAGCCAGGAGAGAAAAACGCTGGTTTTTTACTGGGCGCGTTGAGGAATCAAGGCGGGGCAGTTTGCATGCTGGCTCACGCGCGGACTCGGTGGACTGCAGTCAGGCTGGTCAGGGTGTGATATAATATTTCACACTCAGGGTGTAAATTAGCGCTGCCCTATATATATATATATATATATATATATATATATATATATATATATATATATATATATATATATATATATGTATGTATGTATGTATGTACATATAATACCTATATATATATATATATATATATATATATGTATGTATGTATGTACATATAATATTTGTAAAACATACATATATATTATGTATGTATATAAAAATATTATATACAAATGTGTACATTTATATACATATGAATATGTTATATATGTGTGTATATACATAAATACATATACATGACATGTAGGGTCAGCTAGTCAGTTTCCAAAAAGTCACAGCTGTTTCACCAAACGGCTTTTAACTTTCTCACAGCTCATATCTCACAGCTGCTTTTTTCACAACTCACAACCACAGCTCAACCAAACACACCCACTGTGCCGTCCTCGAGCACAAGATTTCCACATCCATTTATATATTGGTGAGGAATTTGCATAGCCTCTCAACGTCTTATAAGCCTGCCTCGAAGTAAATATGTCATTCCCCCAAATGTAGCTCCATTTGTCATTTTCATCTGGGTTAATTTGTAACTGCATTAAAAGGCCTTGGAGCTCTTGTAATTGCTCAGAAGCTTCCACTGAAAGAGGGAGCCAGAAGTTTTCATGAATGTTTCTCTGTAAGAAAGCTTTTATAGAGATATCCTTGTTTAGAGCAAAAGAAAAAAGCTGTGGGAATCGCCACTGTAAAACTCCTAGATTCCATGAGTCCTTCCAGATCAATGCAGTACAAGCAGCCATCATAAAGTAATTATGATATCCTTGTTTAGTGAAATGTTTCTTGGAGCTGAACGTCTCTTTAGTTTTTGTCAGACAATTTCAGATGCAGACCTTTGGCTTGCGATTTGACAAGAATGTATGTAAGCTCACTGCCCCCCCCCCCCCCCCCGGTTCCAGGTTCTTGCCAGGCATTGTTCTATCTACATCTTTTGGTTAGAGAAGAAGAAAAGATGACCAGAATCTGGCGTTGCAGAGCAAATGGTATGCCGGGTTCAACGTCCTCCTCCCGTGCGTGAGTTTGGACAAGGCGAACTGCCCTGCAGTGGCCAGATTGCGTGCTCTTCTCCCTGAGAGTTAGCCACGCGAGTCCCACTGGTATATACCCCTTATGTAGGTTCGCTCCTCTGTCTACTGACATCAATACTTATGTTGCTGATCGAAGAACTCACGAAACAAGGAAACAGAGAATGCTCTATCAGGGGTCGATTGAGCCGATCTCAAAAGTCAAAGGAATGGGGAAACTACTGACATACGTATTTTAGTACTAGTGTCATGTAACCATAAATCAATTCCCTATGTTCTTAATTCCAATTGTGCAAACAGGAAAACAACTAAAACCCTCAACAAAATAGGATTACGAGCATTCATTCAAGAAGAGTTGGTCAATTTTTTAAGAGCGATTTATGACGATCACTTTGTTTTCTTTCAATCTATACACTGAAATGTCTGAAACAGAGCTATTCTGAAATACAATGCAGATAAATATAAATGTTCTAACAAGCTTAATGACTCTGTCTACCTTAATTTAACTAACTAGGTGTTAGGACAATAATTGACCAGCACAAACAGCTTAAAAAAATCAAACTTAAAAATTAGACAAGTTCTCTAGCATATGCATCTTCTTTAGAACAGATCTCTTATCTCTACCATGCTGATCATCACGCAATGTCTTCTTTGTAGGTTTCTTTATTCTGTTGGCTACCAGGGAATGAGTCGACTCGAATGACCTGCATGTTCTCAAGAAGACAAGGATTTCGAGAAAAAGACTTCGTCTTCGGAATCGCGTAGTTTCCTATACCGATTCACAATTCTGTATACATGTTTGCTCCCTATACATCAATACTTGACTGTTCAGATAGAGTTGTGTCGTGTTACTATGCATAATGCATGCTCCAGTGCGATGCTCCCCAAAGAAAGTTAATTATTTGATTGGGGGATGCCTGACGATTGTAACAGGATATGAATTTGACCATAACAAACAAAAGGATGGCACACTAAAATGAATTTTCATCCTCACTTAAAATGAACTGCAACTATAGCACATCTTGTACTTAACAGTTGATAACATGCACACATCAATTTGTAGCCTTTATGGCCGTAGTGTCATACAGTCTGAACAGCTTTCTCCTGGTTTAGTCTGACAAATTCAGATGGAAATAGCCAATTTGATGTCTGAAAACATAGAAACAGGTATGCTGCTCCCAAAATGGGTTCCGAATTATTGTCGAATATTGATCTATATTTTTATTCCGCCTACCAGAGCAGAGCATATGATGGGCATGGTGCAACAGTTACCTTCCATTCTTCCTCCTGTGCGCGAGGTTGGAGTTGGACCGCCCGCCCCCCCGCTGCCTCGCCGTGGCCATGGTCGCGCGGCGCTCACCTCCTGAGCACGAACGCTATCCTTCTCCCTGAAATCGCAGCAGCACGCGCCGCTCTGTGAGGTCCCGCCCGCCGCTAGCGGCCCGACCGACATGCCAGCCGTGTGGCCCGGGCCCTCCTGCTCCGCGTTACTGTCACCGGTGAGCGATCCTAGCCCTGCGCAGTGCCAGGCAACTGTGGGCGGATGGGCTGAACTCATCCGCCGCCGTACAGCGCCGGCAAACGCCGCCGCATCGGCCTCGTCCTTTCGGCTTCCTCGTCTCCACACCGCCAATCCATGCTACCACAGCCGTACATTTTTTTTTACACCACAGCCGTACAGTATTGATCCAACGGCAACCGGTGGGCCGCACGAGGCTTAAGTTTGGTCAAAACACATTTTGCACATGACCCCCTCATTTGGATCGCGAATAATAACCGCCATCCAAATATTTACATTTACACCCTCTAATTTGGATCGCGATCCAAATATTTACAATAATCCCCTTAATCTGTTTCCAAATTAGATTTTCTTGTGCATCTAGCGGCCTGGGCATGGCGACGGCGGGCGCCGCGAAGGGGAAACTCGATGCTCAAGCCAGCCGCCGGTTGGTTGATCCCCTGATGGAGATTTCGAAGCCCCCGATGGTGGGGGTCGACGGAGAGGAGGCCGAGAACCTCCGCAAGTGGAGGAGGAGATGAAGGCCCCTTACCTCCAGCTGACCAGCTCCATCCGCCCCTACCGACCTGAAAATCAGGGCGAGATCGATCCATCGACGACGATGAGGATACTTCTCAGGGCGCGTTTTGAGAGATCGGAGGCCGGCGAATCCTTGTCCAAAGGCCTTGCGGCGGCGATAATGCAGGATGGTGCCGCAGTCTTGCATCTATGAGAATTTCATCAGGGCTCCGCGAGGCCAACTCTGCACACTGCAACAACTTCAGTCCAGCAGCTTCCAGGTACGGAGTACAGCAGTCGTTAAATTTAAATTGTGATTCAAATTGATGCAGCAGTCCATGATTTGTCTTTCAAATAAGCTTTTATCGCTCATCTGCTTTCTTCTCTCACAGAGATGGTGAAGGACTCCGAAAATGTGCTATCACTATCAGCATCACATTATTGGTTGCTTGACCATTTTGTTCAAGGTAATTTTTCTTTCGCTGTTGAAGGCTGACCATTTTTGTTGACTCTTCGTTATGCGTGACATTTTACTGGCACAACAACTCAAATTGGGATGATTGTTTGCTAGTATATATGACAATGATCAGATGTCTCGGCCCTTAGCTGTCAATGAAGTGTTCTGAAATCTGAAACTATTCAGCTTGGCTTAACTTGCTCGTGACCCAACTCTAAGAACTGAAGAATCGTAGCAGCAGATTATTTATGACAGTCCATAACTTCTCGGTGAGCTATCACGTTGTGGTTATTGAAGAATAAATTTCACCAACTTTGGATCTCGTACTAAACTTGTTTTGCCTTTTTTTCTTCGAAAGAATTGTTTTGCCTTTTAGGCCCAATAGATAGTTGGTGATAGTTAATGGTTGGCCAAAATGCAAGTACAATTCTTGTTGGAACATGGCCTTTTTCGGACCAGTTTCCTGGTCCAAAAAAATGCTAAGTCCTGTTAATCCGACAGGCCGACACCTCTGCTTGTAGAATGAACTGATTGTGCCATTCCTCATAGCTAATATGAGCTGAATAGAAGCAAACATGCCAGCAAATTGTACCAAATTTGCAAAAAGGAAAATGAGATATTCTGAAAAAGTTCATCATAGAGATTCCAGTCTATCATTAAGCCTAGAGTAAAGCACCGCCGCATCATATCCCAAATCAAAAGAGAAATTGGTACTGGCACAAAAGGAGCTGTGAAGCTCATCATATATTACTATACAATCTCACATATCACCGGTACAGTATTCACCATCTACCCGGGTAACATTTAACAAGGGACATTGCAGCACTATTTACAGAGCAAGATTAGTTTGGTAGGCCGTACAGTGGCCTTGTCAAAAACCAATTCTGCTATGTGCTGATTAAACCCTTCACACGAGCAGTGTGCAACATAGTAGTATTCTCAAAAGTGCAAAAAGAAAGGGGGAAAAGGCAAGCGAGTAGTAAAAACTGAACAAAAAGCACATACATTCCTTCCAGAATCATCCTTGTGAGCGTCTCTTCCAGCTCCGGCAACGTAGTACCGCGTCGTCCCCGCCAACAATCCACGTCTCCTTGGCGATGTCAAGGGACACCTTGAAGAAATCCGGTGAGTAGGTCATGAGCACCAGGCCCTCCTCGTTCTCCGTGTCTTCCTCCGGAATCTTCTTGGTGCTCTTCACATCCTTGTCCTCCTCTGCTTCTCCTCCTAACCTCCTCGCCAACCCTTTCGCCGGTGCTGATCGGCACCGCATCAGCATCAGCGCGTTCGCTGGCGGAGCCGCTTCTTCCTCCTTGTCATCTTCTTGCTTCTGCTGCGGTTCTGGTCCCTGCTTCTTGCTGGACACCTTCTTGCCTTCCTCCAACACCATGAACCACCTGGTCAATGCCGCGCCGTGCTCGGTTTCCTTCTCGGCGGGCTCCTCCTCCTCTTCCTCATCGTCGTCCTCCCCGGAAGTGTACTCAACTGCGCCGGGGAAGCTGCCGAAGCAGCCGCGAACGTTGAACCGGAAGGCGCCGTGCAAAGCGTCCAAGAAATGCACGGCGTCCTTCTTGATCCCCAGCGCCTGCAGCCAAGTAGCCTTCTTGCGCTTGACGCCGCCGTCGCCGAGGCCTTTGGGCTTGGACGGCCGGGCCTTGATCTGCCCAACGCACGTCACCTTCGGCGACGACGGCTCATCGTCGACAGGGACATCCGCGGCGCGGCGGCTCGGGTTCCGGGCCGACCTGCTGAGCGCGCTGGGCGGCAGCGGGCCGGCGCGGCTCGTGCTATGCCGGCGCTTGACCGGCTCCGACGCGGACGGCCGTGACGGGCTGCAGATGGCCTTGGGCGGCATCAGGGCGAGGTGCGCCCGCGACGGGAAGCAAACGAGCAGGTCGGTGGCCGCGCCATTGCTGCCCCTCCCACCTTTCATCGCGACAGCTCGGCGAGCTCGATCAGAGCTCTCTGCTCCTACCGAGTGTCTTCTCCTGTGAAGCATCGTGCTGTGTGTGCGATGATCTGGTTATAGGAGGTAGTTAAAAAGCAGGAGGCCTTCCAGCTTTCAGTTGGTGCTAGCGCTTAAAAAACTAAGCATCATCATGCAGAGAAGCATAAGCCAATGCGCACACACAGCCACACACAGCTGCATGGCATCGTCTTATAGCCGCAGCACGACGCTGAGATGGCGATGCAATGATGCGCGTGCTAGTTGCCATGGTGGTCGGAGCAGTAGCCTGCTGCCTGGCCACGTCTGCCATGAGATCAGCGTGGTGTTTTGTTCTCGTGTGTTGCTGTAGTGATTAGACTAAATTATTGCGGCTTAGGGTGGACTGATTGAAGTAGTTGATCACGGGCATGATAGGAGACTCCTTTATGTGGTCCTAACCATTTTAAGTTTATATAATCTACCGGGTTTTGAAGCTAGTTAGTATCGTATCATGATCTATCATCTTTACTTATGTCGATCCAATCAAAGAACTATATATCTAGTGTCGCATTTGCAGGCGCAAATTACTCTATTCCAAGTGCAAAGTTCAGCACTACAAATCAATTAAGAAGCATTCTTTTGAAGAGTTCGGCGTAGTATCATATGTCCATCGTAATAAGAACAAGTCGTAAGAGGCCGGGTATCAGTCCAGATCTCTGTTTTGGTACGATTTATTAATATACTGATCTGTTGCAGAAAACTACAAAGCCGCACGGTTTTGGTGTACCATCCATCGGACGTACTCAATGCTGAACTGGAGGCAGCCACACATCTAGACGTTCTAGGACGGTAAATTCCGTCCTACTGTCATGATCTTTCTTAGATTTGTTCAAGCAGTTTTGTACTATATATTAGTACTGTAGTACTTGTGATCATCTTCTCTGGGACAAGCGTCTGCAAGATTAGACACCAGAGAAGGGACAGATTAAACTTCATTTGGGAAGGGTATCTTTCTTCTCATCGTACTGTTGAGAATGGGATATATACCAGCACCGACTGTACCAAGATAAGGAGGGTCCATTTTTCTGCGTACCTGAATTTCGAGCGACTACTTATGTTTGTACGTACTTATCCTAGCTTCTACATTACGGCAGTGCTGTACACAGTACCCATATACAGTTCTTTCTACACCACACTGTGGTCCGCGAATGAGCACCATAACTTGAACCGTCCAGTTCCTCGTGACAGTCACGGCCTTTCCGAGTGCAGGGAGGTGGCGCGGCGCCAAATCGCATAATTGTCATGCGGTTAGTTAAAAATCTTTAGATAAATCCTCTTATTATGATTGCCGCACCACAGGACCTGAAACTTCAAAGCCAAACTAACCGATCAACAGCAAAGATACTCTTCCAAAAGCCTCCATATTCTATCGTTCCGTTTGTTAATCTCTCTACTCAGTTGTAAAAAAATCCACCAAATGATGATCAACTTGTACGATTAGCGCCACCAAATCATGGCGATGGGGTTCCCGCCGGCTGTAATTGTTTAGCCGCGTACCAATGATAAGGCATGGGTTGGTGTGCGCTTGCTTGATGGATGATCGATCGAGCGCCATGATGTGTAAAGCTCGAAGGGGAGTTGTTTTCTTCATTTAAGAAGAACGGGTGTCATCATGGAAAGGGGATGCACTTGAGAGTTCGGATGAGGTGTCTGGGTCCAGCGGCCACTTAGGAAGATTCGAAGTGATGGACTTGTTGCAATTTGCAGAGTAGCTTTGCTCGGCACGCTAGACGTTTTTTGAGATGCTTTGATGTTCCAGGGGCCTCTGGTGTCAATAAACATTTGCAAGGCTTTTTTTGAGATGACATTGCAAGGCTTTATTGGGAGTATTCAAAGATCACCATGCTCTTTCCATAAGCATTGGGGCGTTTCATGGAGGAAAAAGTCCTATTTGCCTCCCTCAACTCTCATAGGAGGTGCAACTTTTACCTCCAATTACAAAACCGGGTAGCCTAACTCCCTCAACTCCTTCTCTCACTTCAGTTTACCTCCCTGGGCGGTATTGAGAGTGGTTTTATCCGACGTGGCGATGCGGGTCCCACCTGTCAGGTGACACGTCACCTCTTCTTTCACCAATTCTTTCTCTCTTCCTCTTCCGGCTGAAAGCAAAGCGGCATTTCATCGAACAGCTCGCCCGCGTCGCACACAACAGCAAGCATGTCGCCTTTGTGCGCTCCAGCATGCCGCCATCCGTGCCTGCTCGCACGCTCCAGCATGCCGCTACGCCCGCGCGCGCACGCACACCGCATCGTCCATTTACATCGCCGGGGATGCCGCTCGCCAAGGATGCTGCACGCCGTCGATTGAAGCTCGTTCTCCATCGATTTGAGCTTGCCCTCCGTCGATTCGAGCCTCAATTCGTCAATTCGCCCCCGCCCTCCGTCCATGGCGCGTGCTCGTCATCCTTTGCCGCGCCCGTGGAACTGAGTCCCCCTGCCGTGCGTGTGGGGCGGCGTGGATGCTGCGTGCGTGGAGCTGCTTGTCGACGAGCCCTCTATGGATGCCACGCCCTGACCCAGCCGCGCCCTGCCTCCTCTCCTGTCTCGTGTCGCCTTGCAGCCCGCAGCGTCGCCATGCGGCCTCGACGCGCCACCGCGGCAGCCATGGCGCACGGGGTGGGCTCGGCTGGGGCGCGGAGCTGCGCGCGTGCCGACGAGCTGCCCTCCTCCAATCCCTCGTAGTAGCACGTCGAGCTTATGCCGGAATGCACGACACAGGCGCTCACTGCTACGATTGCCGCCCATCGACTCTCCATTCCATAACATGCGAGGTGCGACGAGTTGTGCGCAGCGGTGCTTGGGGCCATGGCGGGGTGCAGGGCGCGAAGCACGGCGGCGGAGCTCGGGGCCACGCGATGTGGCGGGGCGCAGGGGGCACACCATGGCGACGCGAGCCGGGCGGTGGAGGCAGCGCGAGGAGGGGTGGCGACGCGCGAGGAAGAAAGCGGCGTGGCATCAGGGAGAAAGAGAAGAGAAAAAAAAGGAAAAGAAAATGACGTGGCGCCTGACATGTGGAACCCACTACGCCACGTAGGACAAAACCACTCTCAAAACCGCTCGGGGAGGCAAATTGAAGTGAGAAAAGGAGTTAAGGGAGTCAGGCTACCCGGTTTTGTAATTGGAGGTAAAAGTTGCACTTCCTATGAAAGTTAAGGGAGGCAAATAGGACTTTTTCTTTTCATGGAGCGTCCAAACATTTTCCTCTGTATCTGTTCGCCATGGTCTTAGGGCGTTTATGGGCCTAGCTTCGCATGTAGATCTAAATGGGCTACATTACTAAGATGCAAACGGGCCTCTTGTACTAGTATACGGATCGATCTGGCTGGCCATTATGAACCACAGGCCCACTAAATAAAATCATGATCTCCAGGATTTGTTGTCTTTGTTTCTTGTCTCATCTCCACAAAAGAGAGAGAAAAGAAGCGTCCTATCTCCCCGCTCCAAGTTCATTGGTGTCGTCATTAGAATAGAAGAATGGCCCTCATGCCCGCCTGAAGGCGACCTCATTTGATTATCTCACCAGTTTGCCCATGCTTGGTGCTTAAACGAGGGCGGAAATCAAGGTTGTAGCTGTCCACGACAGAGACATCAGGAAATTTCGAACGTCGTCGAAGCGTTGGGAGCTGGAAGAAACAAGCATGATAACGCGGATTACCATTTATGAAAAGTACTATCGAGACATAGATCCACAGCATCCAACACAACATTCTACAAAACCACCTCAACTAGCCACAACTCATCACCCGAGAAGGCTCCCGATTATTCGAGGACTCTACTAGTAGATGCTAACACATCACTACATCGCGGCACACGCGGATCACGAGGCGCCATGGCCCCCAAGCTTATTTCGTAGCACGACTCGTCACCATCCGCGCCCATGTGCGTGCGTGTACGTACACTCTCCTCAGATCAGAGCCTGGCGGCTGGCGCGTTCACGCCGCGGCGGCGCCGGCGCCGGCGCAGTTGTTGACGACGGCCTCGAGCTTGTACGGCGGCGCGTCGGTGGCGAGCCACTGCTCGACGGTGAACAGCCGCTGCGCGCAGCCCTTGTGCGGGCCCGTGACGGTGACCTCGACGTAGTTGCAGTACCAGCCGTGGTGCGGGCCGGTGCCGTCGGAGGCCACCCGCATCCGGCACGGCGCCTTGGCCATGCACGGCCCGCGGCCGCTGAAGATGTCGAGGTTGCCGCGCTCGAAGTAGGAGTGGCCCTGCTCCATCAGCCCGCCCCACGACGGCAGGTCCGAGATCCCCACGCCGTTGCCGTCCGCGGCCGCCAGCTCCAGCGTGATGTTGGCGTCCGTCCCGGCCTTCCAGATCGACCCCGTACGGATGTACACCGTGTACACGCACTCCATGCTGTCGCCGCCCAACGCGCCGGCGTCCGCGCCCCTGATCAGCTGCGATCGGAAACACAAAGGATCAGTTGAAGATCCACCAGAAACACAGATGATGCATGCATGTACGTTGAGGAACCGTGGTGGATAGATTACCTTGATCTGAGTCGGGAGCTCGCGGCCGTGCGCCAGGGCGGTGGCGGAGGCCGCCACGGCGAGGAGGAGGAGGACGGCGAGCTTGGCCATGGATCCGAATCCGATCAACGGATCAAGATGTCGGGGCGACTGGGCCAGTGAGTGTGAGCTGCGGAGGATGGGGGAGTGGATGTGGATCATATAACGGACCTGATCTGAATTGTTGATGTATCGTGGGGCCAAGCTGTCACCGTGGCCACTGATCTGATCTGAATTGCCCCATTTGTCACGGTCTCACGGACCGATCGAGCGACTTGTGGAGTATTCAATGGCAAAAATCATGGCAGATAGGGCCATTTCACCTGCTGCGCTAAACCTTACACCTGGTAGCAACTGCGTCCGGAGGGACCCCAACCAAAACATTTGGACAGGCATGGATCTACGGACGCAAAAGGGAATCACGGGAAGGTAAACTGTACAAGAAAAACCTATGATGATTCATATATGACAGAACCACATTACATGGCCGGAAAACAGTCGCCGGCATAGCTGCACAGCATCACGCCGCTATGTCACCATCCTGCACGAACGTGCCCGGGACGCGGCACCAAGCACTCAAGCAGGAGTGCCGACGAGTTGCACAACAATCAGTGACCGCAAACGGCCTTTCACAACATTCACTGTCCGCCTTCCGCCAACCTCACATAGCACCATCTTGCCATTCTTTCTCAGACGGACGAATCCACGAGCTAATGTTAAGTTTAAATATCACCACACCATGTCACATCCCTAAACATTTTCACATTTTACTGCACAATTGGCCAAACACTAGTAATCTGACTTCTCACATTTAATTTCCACAGCTTAGCAAGCAAAACCGTTTCTGGCAGAAAATTGCAGATACAACAAACACAATGACTCTGGCTAACATGGAACAGAGGCACAGAGACTTCATAAGGCGCAACAAAGGGTTCCCCAGTGCTCAGTTTACTCAACATTCCGGCTAAGTGGCCATACTAATTAGCTATTAGTCGAACTGTTGTCGAAGAGCCATCTCAGTTTCACTCTTCCATGAAGCGTGTGATGATTGCCCCCTCATCCGCTTGACCTTCTCCTTATCTTTAACAGTGGAACCCTTCTTTTTCTCTGGCTCCTTTGTTTGTGCTGGTCTATCGCCGCATTGCGGGCAAACCATACCTCGGCCATGCGAATATGTCTTTGGTACACCGCACTGGAGACACATCCTAGATATTGAAAAAAAATTAAATCACATTAAGATAACTACAAGCTATCAGAAGAAATTTCATAGATAATACAAAAGTTCAGGGAAGATGTACAGAAGCTGCTTCGGTCTAGTTATTTCATATTTCTAATCAACAATTATTACCTCAAAAGATCAGCAGCATCTTCTGGCCCAGGATTTGCAGCACCTATCACTCTTTTTCCATCAACTGAACTAGATGTCACTGAACCTGAAGGGTTGGCACCGTTTGTTGTAACTTGTTCACGAATGGCAACCAACTGTGGTTTCGCCACCACAACAGCACCTGAATACAAATTTCTAGTTAGATCACAAAACTCTACACTTGAGTAAATACAGAACTATTGCATCTTCAGAATATCAGCTTTGAGATATATGGAATAAGTCCAACTTACACCCCTGAACTTGTCAATTAGTTTTATATTGCCCCCAAACCGAAAACCGAAAATCCTGCAGCCTCCATCTCAAACCCATGCAGATACCGTCTGCCCTCGTTTTGTGCTCATGAGTCGTATGCATAACGGCATAAATTTTTTCATCTAGGGCGATACTTGAACATTACGGTAAATATTCATGTGATAACACATTAAAAGTCCATAAGATTTTATTATTTTTTGCCAGCAAGATTTGTTATAGATTGTTAACATCCTTTATGGCAGTATGGTTATCCCTTTTGTGCTTGATAGATGATCCACATGGCACATTCAAACCACCTGAGTGTGTGATATATGAGCCTAAGGCTACTCCCAATGGGAGTTTCATTTTCAATAAATGATGTGCCATGTCAGCAATTTTGGTGATGTGGCAGGTTAATAATGAAGAGAGAGAGGAAACCAGTTTCATCCCAGTTTCATCTAGATGAAACTGGGTATACACTGTTTCCAATGCAATGCACAGTTTCCAAAAGATGAAATGGCATGAAACTTGCATTGAGGATAGAGGTTTCATTTTATTTGAGCAACAATTAAATGCTATGACAAGCTTAGGAAGCAACAAAATGAAACCATGCATTGGAGAAGGGTGTTTCATTTGCATTTCATATGACATGAAACAATGAAATGAAACTCCCCATTGGGAGTAGCCTAAGATGGTAAAACAGTAAAACCTGGCGCAAAGTGAGAAATCTTAGGCAAAAAATTGTGCAGAGTGCAACACATGCTTAAACCTGGTGCATGAAAATATGAGTTCCACACATGTGTTTTGTGCAATTCACACGAAGAAGAAAGAATGAGCTGAAAAATCGTTAGAGTATGAGATGTGGATCCAAAATCTAAGGAAATGATGTGTATTCTGGTGTCCAGGGACCGCATTCCACACGTGTGCTGTATGCTGTGTCAGCAAAAGCCAGCTTGGAAACCACCTAAGTAAGATATATTTACACACCAAGCTTCGAAGAAAAAGTAAAAACCAGAAACCAAAAGTATAGTTCAAATGTGCATGTCATTTATCGTCTTAAGTGATATTCTTTGGGTTTTAGTTGAAACTTGAAAAGGTAAAAAACAGAAACCAAAAGTATAGTTGAAATGTACATGTCATGTCATTTCCTCTTATTTACAATACCAATCAGTTCCTCCAAGGTTTGTCAAGTCGCATTTTATTATTTATCCTGTGATAGTATGGTCAAGGTTTTGTTCACTGATTCAATACTAGAGCCCCACTAAGTACAGCTGACCAGTAAGGCTGATATCCTCAAGTACTGTAGCAAGGTAGAAGATACATGCTGAATAAAGCATAGAATTGATATGCCGCATGACTCATCACTCAATCTCATACATCTTTTCTTGATTTGCGCACTAAAGAACCAATGAGAACTTCAAACCACTCTAAATTCCACATAATCCCAAATACACTATGGAGTATAGACCACACATTTCATTTTCACATATAAACCAAAATAAGTGTGATGTAAATGAATCTATAGCCAAATCAGCACTCTAGAAGAACAACTAATTGTGCAAAAAATTGTAAACCATGCAATTGAAAACATATGAACAGAAACATGACGCTGTTTACTATATAATTGTGGCCCATCCAATCTCAAAATCCTTCCAAGACATATTCATATTTCCACTCATACACTTATCCATAAATAAATTATCTTATTGCACAGAGGACTAATAAACAATCGATTGACTTGACCCTTAATAAATGTCATTCAAGTTTCACCACTGTATCTTGTCAACTATAGATTAAATTGCATTCGACCATGAGCAAACTAACCTAATCATAGCCGCAAAATCTCTACCTACTAGGCTCCAATGCACTAACAATGCAGGATCTGAAACAATGTAAGCAATCGACCTCTCGCTCTACCAACAGCAAATCAGAGATGATACATTCCTACACGTGAATTTCTCACCCTCATACTAATCCGGCGCCCAAAATAACATGAGTGGAAACCTTCAACTACTAGTAGTTAAACGACTCACCGGGAGGCGGATGCTTGCTCCCCTCCTTCGCGCGGCGATCGAGCACGCCCAGAGCCTCCGTTGCCTCCTCGGGCTCGGCGACCCTGTGCCTCAGAAAATCAGGCGGGCCGGAGACATCGGCGAAGGCCTCAAGCGCTGACGGCAACGAGGAGTCCCCACCGCCGCCGGCATCAGCCCCCTTAGGGTTTGGGCGGCGGCGGGGCTTGGACGCCGGCTTCGGAGGAGCGGACGCCTCGTCTACGTCTGATCCGGCTTCCTCAGCAGACGAGTGGCCGGATTCGCTCAGCTCGGCGCCGGCGCCGGCGGCGGGTTCGTCGTCCTCGGCGGAGGAGTAGCCTCCCAGAAGCGCTAAGCTCATCGCCGTGTTTCTGTGTTTCCTGGTCTCTTGCTTGTTGCTTGGTGTCAGGACCCATAATCACGCTCGAATTTTGTTGATCTGAAACCTTATTGGGCCATAACTGAAAAGGCCAAACATATCTGAAACCTTTTCCATTCAGGTTTTTTTTTTTTGATAGGTTTTCCATTCAGGTTTTGCCAGGCTATGATATGGGCTTCGATGTTTTGTTTTGACACCTGCAAGCCTGGAACACATAACTGGTTAAAGGAGAAGAAGTCTTTAGAACGGACTATTTGGGCTAAAAGTTATTGGGCCTAAAGCATTGTCCGACCAACGACTTCATGCTTCAGCTAAAAGAAAGAAAATTCCCAAGTCAAACCGACCGTGTTCTGCCAGTTTGGTATCACACACGTGTGCCATTCTGCATGTGCTTGATCTTCCTTGCCAACCTGACACTCTTTAATCAGTAACCATGATTAGTTAGTTCAAACCAGTAACTAATCGCGCACATTTTCCACAGTTTCGGTTGGCAACAGGTGTAGTAGTAAACTAGACAACTCTAACCACTCATGATTGAGTGTTTATTTTCAGATATTTCTCACTTTCCCATGCGGCGCCAGGTCGGACAGTTTGAGACCCGTCAGCCGCTACCGCGAGTGCGCGACGCCAAGAAGGACAAGGGTTGATGTCGAACACAGTCAGCACCGTGATGCTCCTGCGATTTCCTTGCTCGCCGCGATCTTATTCTTTAGTGGTGGTATCATTGTCATGCAGAGCTGCACCTGGCTTTACTCGTCTGCCTTGTCAATTTTTTTTTTTTTTTTTGCAGTTTTCAGTTCGTGAGCTGAGTGTGCATTATATGATATAAGTACGGTATCTTATGCTACATTTTCTTTGGGTCCTGTCGCTTTTGTCGATGCTAATAAAGACCCAGAAATGGACTCGGAATATGAACAGGTGAAGTGCTGCGACTCAGTTGCCGCGATGGTTTAACCACTCCGAAAGAGACCACACTGATGCCCTCAATCAAAAAGAAAGAAAGTAAGAGAGAGACCACACCGATCGTTGTTTGATCGATCAAGTAAACTAAGATGATTTCAGTTCGAGCAGGTCGCGAGTGCCAATCAGGTCTTAAGTATTCTCTTCAAATCAAATCATAGGATCCTAACAGTTGACCTAGTTATTTCGCTTTCGTCCATAGGTAATAATTTGATTGTGAGTTTTCCAGGAAAGCAATCTTGCTAGCAGCCGCTATATCTGATTGACCTTTGGGATGTCGTTTGAACATCACAATTGAGTTTGATGGGCAAGTTCCTGTGCTCTTGAAATTGTTCTGTCTGTCTGGTTGTCGTCATGTGGATCTGCCACACGGTCTCTCAATCCTGAATTATGCGAGAGAAATGTCCGAGTCTGTAGATAATATTTAGAAAATGGAAAAGGTTGCCACACAAAGCCTTGTTCTTATTACAATGAGCTAGCCAAATGACCGAGTTCAAAGGAACAAAGTAAATCACTAGAGACAAAGTGTATTATTGAATTTCCATCCATGGCTGGCGACTGTAGATAAATGACAAGTCCCTTTCGCTTTTTCATAGTGGTTACCACTGTACAAGCCTACTAGAGCACTTGCAAAACGGGAGTAGACGTCATACGTTAACGTCTTAAGCTCTCAACATCTCCTAATCATATGAGTGCGTTTTATTTGCAAAGGACCAATGACATTACTACTAGCTCTCTGAAAGAGAGAGTAAGATGATATTAGCACTCCAGTTTACAGCTGACGACCCATGCACCATCTCACACAATAAAACGGCGAACAATAAAATGAAGTTAGTTCTGACATCCTCTCCGCGTTTGGCCCCCAAAAAAAGTCTAAAAAGGACCCGCAAAAAAAGTCAAGTTTTGTTACTCCTGATGAGCAGTTGGGCTTATGATCAAGTTGGAATGCGACCTCCTCGTTCTCCGCATACCAACACTGATTCAGTTCAAACTGACGCATGCAGAATCATCGCAAGAAGGAACACACAGTCCTGATGAGCAGTTGGGCTCTCTATGATTAAGTGACAATACGAGTTTATGACTTCCACGGTCTCCGCATACTAACACTGATTCAGTTCAAACTGACGCGTGCATTGTCATCGCAAGAAAGAACACACGGTCCTGATGAGCAGTTGGGCTCTCTATGATTAAGTGACAATACGAGTTTATGACTTCCTCGGTCTCCGCATCCTAACACTACTTCAGTTCGAAGTGACGCGTGCAAAATCATCGCAGAAGCAAACACAGGCCGCATGACCTGTCGTGGGCGCACATTATTGTTGTAAAACTCTTAATTGGGCCAGGCCCACCTTCTAGAAGAAGGAGTCCTGGTCTATATGGGCTGCTTTATCGAATCCAGGCCCAACACGAAGTTAGTGTTCCCCCCTTATATATAGTTGAGGAGACCCCTCCTGTAACCTGACACCAGAATTTCGCAATAAAGAATTTCGTCTCCTCTATTCCAGTTTTACTTTTGTTATCTGTCGTGATCTACGTGCCGTCGTTCCGCCGATAACCTAACACGTTATCAGCACGCTCTACGAGGAATTCGCCCAGCAGATCGGTGAGCTACGGTACGTTCTTGTTTTTGCGTATGATTTTTGCAATCTTGACTCGTTGCAGCCAAGATCTGTCCAGAAATCAAGAGATCAGATCCGAGAGCGAGCTATAGCAGCTATGGCCGCCCGAAAACGATCTGAATCTGTGAAGAATCGTCGAAAACAAGAAAAACAGAAGCAAAACCTACACAACGATCAGATCTGTTCATGATATGCAGATCTTGATCCGCGCGTAGAAGAGATCTGTTACATAATCCTAGTAACAGATCTAGATCGGGTGCAACGTCACCAGGACGAAGCCTCTGGTGCAACGTCACCGAAGTGCGGAGTTCTCAGATCTACTGGTTCACGAAGAACCCTACCCCTACCCGGCACGAAGTCCGGTACAGATCCGTATCATCAACAAAGGGAACAAGGGTATTAACCCTAACCCTAGACTAAGATCTACATCACAAGAAACAAATACGGCGAGATCTACAAGCATTACAGAAAAGCAAAAGGGCTAAGGGTTTCCAACCCTAACCGTAGGTCTCAGATCTGCAAAGAATCCAAGCAAAGAAAAAAAGAAGAAGCGAGCCACCGCACTGCGCTTTCTCGGCCCAGCATCTGTGCCCGACTGACAAACATCACCCGGTCCAGCGAGCCACCGTGCCGCTGTAACTCGGTGCGACATCGCGCAAAGAAGGCCCGGCCCGGCAGCCATGCGCCACTGGGCCCCGCCCGAGCCAGCCTCGGCCGCGCAGTACCGCCGCGGGCTGCCGTCTCCGGGCAAACCGCCAGCCGGGACCGGTCCGGCCGCGTGCCGCCATCGAGCAGCAGGGGCGAGCTGCCGCGCCGCCCCGGCCCGGCCGCGGGCCGCCGCCGAGCAGCCGGTCCGGCCCCTGACCACGGCCTCCGCGCCACCAGGTGGGCCGCGCGGGCCCGGCCAAGCCGCCGCCCCGGGTGAGCTGGCCCCGCCGCCACACCAGCAGGGGCGTGCCGGCCTCCGGCCCCGGTCACTGCGCCACCGTGGCCTGCAAGCCGCACGCGCCTCGCCATAGCCTGCCTCCAGATCTGGTGAAGAAGAAAGAAGAGAAGGGAAAAGAAGAAAGTGGGAGCCGGCGGCTGGAGGAAGGAAGTGAAGAGAAACTGAAGAGAGCTAGGGTTTCAGCCCTCATATACTCGACTCAGTTTTTTACAAAAACGCCCTCCAAGTTTTCAGAAATCACGAATAAGTCCTCGCGCGGTTCAGGATTTTACAGAAAAGTCCGCAACTTACAAAGAAGTCCTGAAGATATCAGAAAATTACGAGATATACTCGAAAATTCTGAAGAAGCCCTCGGAATATCAGAATACTATGAAAATATCCTCGGAACATCTGGAAATTACCAGAATATCCCTGGAATATCTGAAAATTACGGAAAAATCCTGTTAATTACGAAAATTGACATGGATAATCCGAAAATTGCTGGATTGTGTTATTTTTGCATATAACACCCCAGTTTTTGGTGATTTTATATAAAACACCAATATTATAACTTAAACACGCAGTTTTTGTTATACTTATGCTTTCTATTACTTGGATACATGAATTAATCCTTGCACATTGACATCATCCAGATGTCTGACCTCGTGAAGAGAGACTTTGAAGTCTTGACTCCTCATGGAAGCAACTACTTGTCATGGGCACTTGATGCGGAGATCCTCCTAAGCAGCAAAGATCTTTTGAAGACCGTTCTGCCCAAGGCGGGAGACACTGCCGCAACAGACGTGGAGAAGGCGCAGGCTTTGCATTTCTTGCGCCACCACTTAAGTGCTACTCTGAAGAGTGAATACATGACAGAACGTGATCCAAAAGTCTTGTGGGACTCATTGCAGAAACGCTTTGAGCAGATTGAAAATGTCTTACTCCCCAAGGTTGAGCGTGAATGGCAAAACCTACGCTACCAAGACTACAAGACTGTGGAGGATTACAACACCAAGCTTTATGGGATTGTCACACGCATGAAGCTTTGTGGCAAAGAGCTCACGCAAAAGGATCTTATTAACAAGACCCTCTCCACCTTTCACCCTAAGTTCACTCATGTGAGCCGCCAGTACAAGAAGGAGAATTATGAAACCTATGTCGCCCTGAGTAATGCATTGCAGCAAGATCAGGGGGAGGACGAATTGATAACGGAGAATCATAAGAATCATCCTACTGGCTCATTGGCACCGCATGAAGCGAATGCCGTCTCCTTCAATAAGAAGAAGAAGAACAAGAATAATAAGGGTAAAGGTGCTCCCAAAGCTTCTCCAAATGCACCCCCGAAGGCTCAAAACAAATCTAATGCTTTCAAGAAGAACGCAAAAGGGAAGTCAAAGAAGACACCTTCAGGGGGAGCATATGGTGAACAGGATCAAGATTGCTATAGGTGTGATATGCATGGCCATTGGTCCAAAATATGTGAAACACCACAGAAGTATGTTGACATGTACAAAGACCTCAAAAAGAAGCTCGCGCAGCATGAGGCTAACTTTGTTGAAGGCACGCAGCCAACAACAAAGATACCAATGGAACATGCAACACCAAGCAAATCCTCTGACCTGGAGTTGGACAATGATCTCATGGATGAAGAGGAAGATGTGCATGAAGATTCTGCGTAGTCATGAAGACTATTAAGAATTACTTAGTTATCTATTTGTAATATGAGTGAAATAAGTTTAAATTCCTCGAAGGAATTAGTTCGTTTATGTAATCTCTTGAAGAGAAGACATTTACTTTGAATAAATCAGTTTGTGAAGTTTGTCATTGATTACTCTCTTTATTTATACATTTCTTATGTATGCATTACAGCATTGTGGAGGAAAATGACTATGGATGAGGAGCTCTGTCTCGTAGACAGTTGCACCACTGCTACTATTCTAAGGGACACTTGCTATTTTCAGACACTTCGAAAGTATACTGGGAATATTCTTACTGTTATTGGCAATAACAATAAGATTGTTGGCACAGGAAGGGCCACATTTGTCCTACCAAATGGTACGCAATTAACAATCCAAGAAGCATTACTTTATCCGGATTCAATCCGGACATTGTTAAGCTTTAAGGATATCCGAAGAAATGGGTTTCACGTAGAAACCAATGATGATGGAGGTGAAGAACGTCTGATCATAACTAAGAAAGAAGGCAATAAGAAGACCACTATTGAAAGTTGTCCGTCAGTCAAAGAAGGCTTGTACTACACGTACATTAAGCCAAACAAAGAATTTGCTACGTTCAAGACTATCTTTACTAATCAAGAAGCATATAGATTATGGCATGACCGTCTTGGTCACCCTGGCCTTAATATGATGCAGAGAATTACGAAAAATGCAACGGGGCATAATTTGAAGACAAAAGATTTCCCAAATCAAGCAGATTTCTTGTGCATTGCATGCGCAAAAGGGAAGCTTATTACTCGCCCCTCGCAGCTTAAGATTCAAGCAGAATCTATGTCATTTCTTGAACGAATTCAAGGTGATATATGCGGACCAATTAGTCCCTTATCAGGGCCTTTCCGCTATTTCATGGTGTTAATAGACGCTTCCTCGAAGTGGAGCCATGTATGTCTATTATCTACTAGAAACCATGCATTTGCACGATTGACTGCCCAGATCATACAATTGAAGACACATTTTCCAGATCATAGAATCAAATCCATTCGAATGGATAATGCTGGAGAATTTAAATCGAAGGTATTTGATGATTATTGTATGAGTATGGGCATCAAAGTGGAACACTCCGTACCACACGTGCATACACAAAATGGTCTTGCAGAATCATTAATCAAGAGGATCAAATTGATCGCTCGACCATTGTTACATAATTGCTTATTGCCCACCTCTTGTTGGGGGCATGCGGTGTTGCATGCAGCAGCACTTATCCAATTACGACCATCTGCGACACATGAAGAATCACCATTAGCATTGGTGCGTGGTAGAATACCAAATGTTTCCCATTTACGGAGATTTGGATGTGCTGTATACATTCCAATCCCTCCACCTCAGCGAACTGCTATGGGCGCACAACGGAAACTCGCAGTTTACGTTGGATATGAAAGTCCGTCCATAATCAAGTACTTAGAACCCTCCACTGGAGATTTGCATACTGCAAGGTTTGCTGATTGTATCTTCAATGAAGATCATTTCCCGGCATTAGGGGGAGGAAAGTATCTCTCTAGAGAAGAATGCCGGCAAATAGATTGGGATGCTAAAGGAATCCTAGGAATGGATCCTCGCACTAAAGAAGCTGAACTCGAAGTTCAGAATATACTCCACTTGCAGAGAGTTGCTAATGAATTGCCTGAAGCTTTCACCAATACAAGAGACATTGTGAAGTCTCATATACCGGCTGTAAATGCTCCTGAAAGAATAGAAATCCCATTTGAAGAGGATGAATATATGGAATTCCAACCATCTTCCATAAAAGCAACGAATGCTAGGAAGAGGGGGAGTGAACCGGTTACAAGGGCACCCAAGAAGCCTAGAGTACAAGCTCAAGCTAAAGCTCCTAGGAGACGTCCTGCGGAGAAGAAGCCTAAGCAAACTGCTCAAAAGAAAACCAAAGAAGGTGAAAGTGATCCACATGAAGTGGTGAGACTTGAAGAATTAAACCCAAGTGAGAATATGCATGAATCTCACGAAGGGATACCGGAAATTCCTGACCTCAATGTATCTATCGATAATGAGGATCAAGGAAATGAAAATTCAACGAATTATGTTGAGACGGGAGTGGTATATAATAGAAAGACACTTGAAGTCAATACATACTTTGCTGAAACGATTGCAACACAAATTGATTTGGAATCTGAACCAAAATCAATGAAGGAATGCAAGAAGCGTCCTGATTGGCCAAAGTGGAAAGATGCAATCTGTGCAGAGTTAAACTCGCTAAAGAAAAGAGAGGTGTTTGGTAGTGTAAACCTTACACCAACTGGCATTAAACCAGTGGGTCACAAATGGGTGTTTGTCCGGAAGAGAAATGCTCAAAATGAAGTGACTAGATACAAGGCGAGACTCGTAGCGCAAGGTTTCACGCAGAGACCTGGCATTGACTACGAAGAAACCTACTCTCCCGTAATGGATGGAATCACATTCCGGTATTTAATCTCAATGGCGGTGAATATGAATTTGCAGATGCGACTTATGGATGTGGTCACAGCATATCTATATGGAACATTAGATACAGAAATCTATATGAAAGTTCCAGAAGGTATTAAAGTCCCAAATGAAGATGACCGCAAATTATATAGTGTCAAATTACAGAAGTCACTATATGGTTTGAAACAATCAGGGAGAATGTGGTACAACAAGCTCAGTACATTTCTCTTGAAAAAGGGATTTGTGAAGAATGAAGATTGTCCTTGTGTATTCATAAAGAAATCAGAGAAAGGCTTTTGCATAATCTCTGTTTATGTTGATGACTTGAACATTATTGGTGCTACCAATGAAATTGAAGAGACTTGCTCATACTTGAAGACTGAATTTGAAATGAAGGACCTGGGCAAGACAACGTATTGTTTAGGTTTGCAACTTGAACATACTCCTGAAGGGGTACTCTTGCATCAATCAAACTATACCAAGAGGGTATTAGAGAGATTTAATATGCACGAAGCATATCCACTCCGATCACCTATGGTGGTGAGATCACTTGATATAGATCAAGATCCTTTTAGACCGAAGCAGGAAGATGAGGAATTATTGGGACCTCAATATCCATACCTCAGTGCCATTGGAGCCTTGATGTACCTTGCGAATGGTACAAGGCCCGACATAGCTTTTGCTGTTAATCTACTTGCAAGATATAGCTCAGCACCGACTCGAAGGCATTGGAATGGCATCAAGCAAATCCTCCGATATTTGAGAGGAACTGAAGACCTTGGATTATTTTTCAAGAAGAATGGGGAATTAACTCTTGTGGGTTATGTTGATGCTGGATATTTATCTGATCCACATAAATTAATATCTTAGACGGGATATGTGTTTTTATTTGGAGGAACTGCAATTTCGTGGAAGTCAACGAAGCAAACATTGGTTGCTACATCGACAAATTACTCGGAGATCATCGCATTGTTTGAAGCTGCAAAGGAGTGCGCCTGGCTCAGGAGGATGACAAGCCATATAATGAAGACCAGTGGAGTGGCGTATACTCCATCCCCTACAATTATGTATGAAGATAATAAAGCTTGTATTGCACAAGTACAATCAGGATACGTAAAGTCGAACATGACAAAGCATATGTTACCTAAATTCTTCCACACGCATGAAATGCAAGAGCAGGGAGAGATTTTAGTAACACATGTTCGATCTTGTGACAATCTTGCAGATATGTTCACAAAGGCCTTACCTTCCCGCACTCTCGAAGAGTGTCGGCGTGGTATTGGCATGAGAAGACTTAGAGAAGTGCTTGGAACAGGGGGAGAACTTCCCTAAGTACATCACATTCCCGAACTAAATGAGTTATCTCGAAGATAATTCATATCAGTCATGAAGATTGATAAACATTAATCATGAAGATTAAAAACATTGCATTCTTTTTCCCTTATGAGTTTTTCGTATGAAGTTTTCTCAATAAGGTTTTTAACGAGACAATGTGTGCATACAAGTGGTGGTAATATGTGCTCTTTTCTCCAATGTTTCCCACTGGGTTTTTAGGAGTTTTTATGAGGCATACTTATCACGATAAAGAGCCCAAGGGGGAGTGTTGTAAAACTCTTAATTGGGCCAGACCCACCTTCTAGAAGAAGGAGTCCTGGTCCATATGGGCTGCTTTATCGAATCCAGGCCCAACACGAAGTTAGGGTTCCCCCCTTATATATAGTTGAGGAGACCCCCCTGTAATCTGACACCAGAATTTCGCAATAAAGAATTTCGTCTCCTCTATTTCAGTTTTAATTTTGTTATCTGTCGTGATCTACGTGCCGTCGTTCTAACCTAACAATTATGAACCGAACAGAGCGGATTCTGGAATAACAAAGTATACGACGCATGTCGGTTGGCCAGGTAGTTGGATAAACCTACTCTAATGTCTCGGTCGAAGCACATGCCACATGGTGGTTAGTTAGAACCTTGCAGAAAACCAACACGTCCGCACGTTGATCTGTGCGATCGATCAAGCCGCCGCGAAACTTATCCGCAGGAGGCACACGGCCCGGCCCGCGCGCATAAACAAGTTTAATTACCGGGCGAATCTGGACGCACGGGCGCGCGATCACGTCTGAGGAGGAGGAGGTGGATCATTGGTGCGTGCGCGCTGGCCATGTACTGACTTCACATATTACGCGGCGCATGGATCGTCGGTTAACAAATTAACAACGCCGTGCATGGGCAGGTTCGTCTGTCTCGTCGGGGGAGAAGAGTCACGGCGAGCCGGCCATAGAAACCGGGGAAGGAGGGCAAACAAACTCGCGACCGCCGCAAGCGTGTGTCGCGGCCACTCGATCGAGCCTTCTCGCCCGCTCGCGCTAGCTGTGGCTCCGGCCGCCGCCAAACGTGCGGGGCGTCGTCACGTGTCCACCCGCAGCCGCCACGGCCGAGCCGACACGTCGAGGGTGGGCGGCCCCGGCACGGCGCGCCGGCTTGCGTGCGTAGGTACTCCAGTACGTGACGGGCGACGGCTCAGCCCCTATAATTAAGGCGATGGATGGATGATGTGCCGGGCCGCGGAAAAGGTCGTAGCTGCTTCCTAGCTCGGCAGCGGCCGCCGTGCCCAGCCCCTCAGCCCCGGGCACCGGCGTGCGCGCGTGCAGGCCAAACAGTCCGATGCTTGCAAGCAAAGTGAAGAACCTCCTGGCCGTTGCAAATTATTTATACCCACTTGCATTGCGAGCCGTATATATATCCGGCCTGCATCGTTTGAATTTTCTAACTTGTTTAGTACTGTCAAAGTTTTGAGCTACGGCATGCTACATTTGTGCGCCTACGGGTCAGGAGGGGCATCTAGGAAAAAAGATGTGCGACTTTGTGCGATCGGCAAGGCTACGGTCGAGCCTGAGACCAAGGAGGGGAATTGCACCACTAGTGGTGGTAGCTGTGTACAAACAGGGAAGGCGCGCGTGGGACGGTCTGATAAAGATCTGGCTTCACCGTGACCCGTGGCTCACACGGTCACACCTGGCCTAAACCGATTATTAGGTCCACGATTGGCCGGCATTAGATTCTCGGGACTCGTGCTACTGCTGGCTGCGCTTGTTTGCATGCCTCCTTCTGTTTGGAGGAGAGGCTGTGCTCGATCTCTCTCATCAGATTCATTCAGGTACCACAGGACGAGTCATGTATGCGATCATCGGCTTAATTTGCCGCGGCACGACCGGGCCAGACAGGACCGGACCTGAGCTGAGCCAACCACCAGGCAGCACCAATAATGAGGGCCATCTAGCTAATAAGCTAGGGTTAGTTATTTTATACCCCGGGGGCTTAGGCGCCAATCATGAACTAAACACACAGTGGGCATGGACTCCCCTGCTTAGCTTTCCACATAGGAAAGTGGTATATGAGGGGTGTGCTCGGGGGGGACACTTGTCAAACGTCAAAACCTTTTTCCTGGACACTTGCCGCTGTAGCAGCGCTTCCTCCAGAGCCAAAGGCCAGGTCAGGTGTGATGCTGCAGGGAAATGCATCGCGGCTTTAGTGGATTCCAACTCCCTTCTCAACCATCAGATTCCTTTACACATAATTTGTGCCTCGACGGCCAGTCAGATCACTCTACCGCCATGACTTTCCATGCATCCATCTCTCCACCTAAAAGCTAAGCACATGTACACACACATTAGTGCAATGACTAATGTTCGTTTCGGACTAAAGTTTAGTTTAAAGTTCTTGCTATTTAAAGATATTAAATAAAGTATAATTACAAAACTTTTTGCAGAAACTTAGGCTACTTTGCGAGACGAATCTAATGAGGGTAATTAAGCTATGATTAGGCGATGGTTACTGTAACATCACTGTAGTAAAACATAGCTTAATTAGGCTCGTTAGATTCGTCTCGTAAATTAGCACCCATCTGTAAAAAGGTTTTCTAATTAAACTTTATTTAATACCCTTAAATAATAAGATTCTCTGTACTAAACTTTAGGACTAAAGGAAACGAACACGCCCGTAGTCATTGCACAGTCTAGTAGTGCCCCCGAACAAAAATGCCCATCTACTGCATTGTGTTGTCAGGTCATCTGACGCTCCTTCACACTTTGACCTTTCTCTACTCTTGTAGTCTGCTTGTTTCTGTGGTGAAGGGTGTAGTAGCGCATTGAGAGATGAGTTGTAGATTGTTTATGGCGAATCATTGATACCGGATAGATCTCTCCACCTGGGAGCCATGTGGGGGGTCTCGCCGGCCGGTGTCCCTTGAACCAAGGGCACCAAGCTAAGCTTACTCCAAGCCCTTTGGTGCCAGATAAAATATGCACCCCCCGCAAAGGCAAAGCAGCTTGGATCTGTATAAACAACCGTTTCTTCCCTGCATCCTATAATGGTTGCACCAAGTATTCTATTGAGCTGATCCCTTGTTTTGAGTTGGGGGATCTCGGGCCGGTTTAATAATCGGCAGTCACTGTGCTCCAGGTTTAATATAATGCCATGTTGCATGCTTGCATGGGTTCTTGGAACATAGGAAACAATGCGCGCGGACAGTTAGCTACTTTTTTTTTTTGATAGGGACAGTTAGCTACTGAAGCAGTACTGATCGGTATATATTTCTGTTCCCCAAAAACTGCTTGGACCTTGCTTGTAAGCTTCATTTCGTTACGTCAGTGCTGAGATGCGTGCAGTATAGAAGATATGTGGCCATATGGCTTTCAGCATGCACGTATATTTTGATGATGCAACTTCTACTAGATAGTTTAACTCACTGCCAGCTAAACATGCATTGTCTCCGACCATATGACTGACTGACTGCAGCTTGCTCTCGGAGCCGGGAAATGAGACGGCGACACGCACAGTGCACCGGTACGTAGTACTAACAGCTCACCTCGTTGTCGTCGCTGCAGGATATATAGGCATTTCATCAGCTCCTGATTGGATTGCAGCAAATAACACTTGCGTCGAGCCAAAGCGGGTTGGTTGCTGGTGGCGTCCCAATTAAAGGCAAAAAGACGTAAAGTACCATGGATCGGTGAGGCCTCTCTGAGTCGTCCCTAAGCATCCATGGATCGCATGCCACGCAACTTTCATGGGATCGAACAACGGGTCCAATGCAAATTAAAACCCTACCCGGCCCCCAGTAACCATCAGAGATCACTGCAGATTGCCGGGCGAAGACGACGTGTGCGTCCGGTTGGTCGGAGCGAATGCACTGCAGGCCCGATTGCCATGATAAGGTAATTGATTAAGGAGTGTATTCAATTTAAAGTTGTTCCGGTTGGTGGATGTGTTATAAGAGTATCAGATGGATGCCCAATCAAAAATTTCATCAGGGAATATAACCACAAATGGCTGCTGGGTCCAACAGTGTTGTACAGTGTACAGTTGAGCCATATATGCATGCAGTACAAACAAGCCATGAAGCCACTAATATCAGTCCAAGGGAAGAAGTGCATTATTGTGTGTGATTGGCAATGTTTCCATTTGCAGCAGCAGCTAGCCAGTTACCCCTTTCATGTCCTAGCTAGAAAAACCCTCCTCCAGGCAGATAAAAAGAAGCATGATCATCCATATATGATCGGTTGTGTGAGTAGTAACAACTAGCACACAGCTAGCTCCCTAGCTACTACTCGCAATGATAATTGGTGGTCCCGAGCAGTCAACTCGATCTCGACCTGCATATGGTCTCTGATAAAGATGAACATTTTAAGCAGGACTGGCTTTTTCAGCACTAGAGAACATGAGCTGCTAGTGCTCTCGAACTGTACTGTACCACACCATGCAATCACATGAGAATATGCATCGAATCATTGCGAGGAATCATATATCTGGACAAGGTACAGAGAAGTCGTCTTCATTCCCTCACTTACTTTCTACTTAATGTATATACATCTACCGGTGATTGATAAACAATACAGCTGCTAATGACTCATCTTAAGAGGAGGTTGCGGCCTAATTAAGGCCACGAATTGCAGAGATTGTTAATTGGCCGGTCGATGTGCCTAATTCCCTGTACCTTTTTTTCACACCCAGCA
Source organism: Eragrostis curvula (assembly GCA_007726485.1). Classification (NCBI taxonomy): domain Eukaryota; kingdom Viridiplantae; phylum Streptophyta; class Magnoliopsida; order Poales; family Poaceae; genus Eragrostis; species Eragrostis curvula. The sequence continues at coordinate 7,007,596 of CM017439.1, read as the reverse complement.
AATCTGATCATATCGCGAGCTTACTCCAGCATTCGAAGGTGCGCCATAAAATACTTGCACTGCACATTGATCCGTAAGGACCACGGCATTGTTGGAGGAACCTATTGTATGTCTGAAGGAATCATAGGATCCAGAGCATGAGTTGGAATTGGCGCATGTAGATCTGGCATGATCTTCGATCGCCATCTCAAGAACATGTCCCCATAGTACAGTACAGCTGAAAAATAATTCAGGAGCTCACCGTATAATATCACGCGTTCGTACACGCAGAGCACCCAGTAATCGTAGCTGGTTGACACGAATCAGCTGTCCACAGTTCACACCTGATGGATCATTAAGTATTATTCGTTTTGAGAGTTAGCTTTGTCATGGCAAGAACTGGCAGGCGAGCCTGCAGGGAGATCGTGCAGCAAGCCGCTCACATGCCCCCCTGCGAGGTGGTGTACGGCGTTGCCGCCCTTTTTACGGTTCGCGCTTGCATCAGTGTATATATTTATCGTCATCAAAAGAACAAGCAAGTTGCGTGGAATCTAGCTATAAGACGTACGAGATAATCGAAAATTAACTCCATTACTTGTTTGACTAGTAGTACAACGATTTTACAGAGGGGCAGATCAAGGACGAAGAACCTAGCTATAGCTAGTTACTAAGTACATAGGGTGAAGTGAACCTTCTGTTTCTTGCAAAGGTTCTAGCAGGTAGGACGGCAGGTAGCTTTGCATATGCCTTCCAAACCCATGGGACAAACGACAAAAAAATATCACAACAAGAGGCAGTCCTAGTACATGGACACGATTACTGTATTAGACAGCAGCACCAAACATGCTTTGCTTGCAGCCGCTCAAACATCTTCAGAAACGGGGCAGGCGAGGTGTGTTGTGTGGCCTCTTTTTCATCGGTGGCACAGGGGTCAGGGAATCGAAGAACCTGAACCACCACGAGTAGTCCGGCCTTTCCACAAGAATCGTCAGAGAAAAAAGAATGGTGGTGGGGATAATGTTCTCATGATTGGACACCGATTCGATCGATTGACCAGTGGACCGGCCGACCGATTAGCTTCTCATCTACTGCTCGACTACACTCGCGGCCGAATCATCGGCGATGATGATCTCCGTTTCCACTCCACGAGCCGGACCAAGAATTCCATGACCTGCAAAAAGGTGTTGTCATTTTTACTGAGCTCATGCAACAAAAGCAGCATGACTGAAACTCTTTTTCTTATATACTTTTTTTTCTTACCTCATTTGGGTCCTGGAGAGAGTAGGAAGCGTTGGTCTCCTTGGTGCACTTGGAAACTAGGATCCCGAAGCCTTGACCCATCTTCCTCAACACCTGCATATGCCACCATACAAAAACATCTATTAACATGGGCAAAAACAAATACAACAGTCGGGATCAGAAACGCTGTGACAGGTTCTCGTTGATGCGCTAGCTGTACCTTGAAGGCGTCCTCGTCGGTGCGGTCGTCACCGATGTACACCGGGAGGACGTCGCTGGAGTTGGCGAATCCTGGAGACGAATAGCAAATAAGGAGAGGTGTCATCAGCCGATTTCTTTAGGACAGCGGTGTGATACGCAAGTGAATAAAAACCGAAACGAAAACGATTTGTCATGACACTGAGGACATGAACGCAAGAGGGTTTGTCGCGATGCACGTACCGAGCGATTCGAGAAGAAACTCCAGGGCCTTGCCCTTGTCCCACATGATGCTCGGGCGGATCTCCAAAACCTTCCTCCCCTGAGTGAGCTTGAGCTTGGGGTAGTCCTTGATCACGGCCTTGACTTGCTCAGCCAAAGCATTCCATCTCTGCAGGAATCGAGAGAGAGAAGAGTTTTTTCAGATGAAGAGGATAAACTAACCGCTCGTGATCGATGCGATGCGGCTGCTTTGTTATTACAGTAGTATTAAAAACCCAGTTCTTGCGTTGAAGTGGTTGGCATCCCAAGATAGGGTGAGGTTTGCCTACCTTTTCATCAACACATCTGAAGTGGACGGACAGGCAGAACTTGTTGTTCTCCACCTTGGCTCCAGGTGTGGATTTCGTCTTTTCCACCAGCGCCTTGTACACCTGAGAAAAGTAGGATTCACCACACGCGCCATTGTTAATCTCCTCGTGCCTCAGCTGTTAAGCAGAAATGGACAAGAGTTCTTTTTCTAGCTAATCCTCATTAGTTGATTTGTTTTAGTAGCGTAGCATACCTCGTCGATCACGGGGAGGAACTCGCTTGCAGGCTGGCAGAGGACCGACTCGGGCTGCGGATTGGCAAGAGATTGATCAGCGAAAGCGAATAAAAGATGGATATGCTTGAGGAAGATGCGAGACGAAGTGGAGAGAGCTTACATTAGAGCTTGGTCCCTTGATATCCATGCCGTGGCTGCCGGCGTAGTAGAGCTCCGAGAGGCCGACGAAGTTGCGCACCTGCACCGCGCGAGGGAGAAGAAAGCCGAATCAGCATATGCAAGCGCGCGCGAGCCTGTCAAGAGTTTGGTGTTCCCAAACGAATGGCGGAGGCAATGTACCTTGTCGCGGGATCGCCCGCTCACGATCGCCGTCGGGAAGTGCTTGGCGACGTCGCGAACCGCTGCTCTCATCTGTGCCGCAAGGAGAGAAAAACATCAGTCAAGATTGAACTCTTTGGGCCGGCCGGCAAAGAAAGCTTCCTTCCATGTGTCCGTCCAGGCGAACAACGAGGTCCTCACCGCGTCGCTCATGTAGGCCGCGTCGGGGTCGGCGACGATGGGCGAGAGCGTGCCGTCGTAGTCAAGGAACATGACGATCTTCTTCCCCTTGGACGCGCCGGCAATCTGCTCGAACTTTCCAAGCGCCGATGGGTGCTTCCTCTGCTCAAAAACAGACCGGGGAACGGTTAGCACCTGAAGGCAACAATCCATGCACCGAGAGAGCAAGCCGACGGCGACGCGTGGCATCAAGGAGAACGAAGGAAAAAACTCACCATCCATGCCGTGAACTCGTCGACATCGGCCGCGGCGCGGGAGCGGGTAGGGGACGAGGCGCGCATGGCGTCGACCCAGGTGCAGGTGGCCGAGCGCGCGGCGGCCGCGGCCAGGTCGAGGTACGTCTGCCGCAGCGACATGGCGCCGGCGGCCGCGCCCCGGCAGGCCAGGAGCGCCGGGTTGGGCCCCGGCAGCGCCGCGCCGGCCGCAATGCCCATCTCCGAGACGACCACGTCCTGGTTCGTCATGTGCGCGCACCGAGCTAGGGGGCGAGGCGGCAGCTGCAGCAGCAGGAGGCTCGTGGAACGCGACGCCCGCGAGGCCGCGACCTTCTCGATCGTCTCGTCCGAACGCAACGCACCTGGACGAGACGACCTGCTACTAGCCTCAGGACTTGCACGGGAGTGTGTGCGGTTGCTTGTGAGTTGTGAGAGAGAACTTGAGAGATGGGTGGAGGCGGACTGGGAGAAGTGTGCGTACTTATAGGCCGAGGTGTGGGGCCAGATGGGCCTGCCACGTGGATCCCAAGTGGAGCCGACTTGTGGGCCGGAGTGGCCGCCGCCCCTACCGCCAAGCTTCGCTGGTACTGTACGCCGTGGCGGCATTGGCGCGTCCCTGCCCTGCCGTATTCTTTGTTTTGTAGCGCATGCAAGGTAAGGCGAAAAGCAGCTCCATATGCACATACTATCGCCATCCGTTTTATCAGATTTTTGTTTGCTTTGCATCCCAAAAGAAAATGTTTTGCCTGTGCCATCTCGTAAACAGCAGATTTTAAAAAACTTGTAATTTCAACCGGCCCGGTTTTGAATATATATATATATACTACCCTATCATAAAGGTGTAACATTTCATATTACTGGCGACCTTGATCATCAAAGTCACTTACAAGTGCCATATCGTAGGCTAGAGGTGCATGCACATTAATTATAATAATTATAATATGAGAAAATTGCTATAAAAAAGAAACAGAAAATTGCTATCAAGAGTAACCATTGATTTTCTTCAGTCAAGGATAGGCATTATAATTTGCACCAAAGATGATTTGAGCTACAACTTTGAACAGTCTTGTTAAGGTCGTGGCAAGCTTGTGTGCCAATCAAAGTAATCTAGCCTTTTTGAGTAGCAACGATGGATAATTTATAAACATGCACAAGCTAGTTCCTTCATGATTACATTCTCAGAAGAGGTATAATGGAAATTTTTAAGCAATATAGGGGTATTCTAGGTTAATTTCATGAATACTGACATTAGTGGTATGGTTAATTTATTTTTCTTATCAATATGGTAACTTTATAGGCTTGAGAAAACCTGGATGTTACTTTTGACGCCCAACATTATAAAAAACAGGCTTATAGATTAGTTGGCCAAGACCCTAGACCAAATCCGACATCAACAATTGGCCTGGCAACCTTGTGGTGTTACGGGAAACCAGAACTTAGATGCTATTTGAATTTGATCCTAGACACTACTAAGTATATAGCATGAAACTTCATCATATATATATACCCTTCAAAATATGTCAGCACAAACTGTTTCATAATGGATAGTTTTCAAATTAGATCATCTGCAAACTCAGCTTTGAAAAGAAAGATTATCTGCAAAAATTCCAACTATCGATGATAAACTATACATAGTTTGAAAACTAGAAGTAGTCGTGACAAGAAATATAACGAGTGACTTGTAACGATTTACATTTGTGTGTTTGTTGTAATAGAACTTTCCTATCTAAAAGTAATTTGCTGTGTGTGCCAGCAATAGCACATGTGATTCTTTTTTCTTAATAATAACTATAAGATTGTTCGATGAAATGAGAACTTTAAGTCACACTAGGCTGCGGTCCAAAATTAACTATTGGTAGGTCCATTTTTGTGGGCTTTGGAACACATGGAATGGAGCAGTAGTACTCTGCGTGGTAACCGAGATGAGACTAAATTCATCGAACCTAGACCAGGCTGTTCGGCAGGCTGCAGCTGCGGCTGCAAAAAAATAACTGTGAACATTGTAGCTGCTGCTGAAGAAATAACTGCGAACACTGTAGCTGCTGCTGCTGTCTGCTGCAAAACATCCAAAAGAACAGGCTGGACATTTGTCCCAAAGAAGGGAAGAGAGGCATGCCAGGCATGTACAATCCACACGCAATTTGGCTGTAATTAATTTTGTTCAGGGGTCAAAAGAATAGAGTTGATGTTCGAACTTTGCTTCGCTGGTCCACCTACGGGATAAACCAATGCCCATTATAGTACTGATGCATAACTGCCTGCTGCCAAGTTCTTTCAGAGAAAGACCTTTTTACCTCTTTTGTAACTACAGTTTGGATGTTAATCGTAGCTCCAAATTGGAATTATATTACAGCTTGTGAATTCTTATTTTCTTTCGGGAAATGAAATTGGTTGTAGCTGAAGTACTGACAATGCTGAATGTGCATATGCTTGGCCGTACAATTATGCTTGCTCTGCTACTACTCCACATGTTAGGAACCGCCCATTGCGATTCTTCTTGCTGTCAAGTACTCCCTCCGTTTTTAAATTGTTGTCGCCATTGACTTTTTTTGCTATCTTTGACCATTCGTCTTATTCAAAAAAGTTTTAAAAATATCATATATTTTGTGATGATTTGTTTTATCTTCAAAGTAAGTTTGAACCTAACTTATAATTTTGCATATTCGAACAACTATTTTGAATAAGACGAACGGTCAAACGTAAATAAAAAAGTCAATGGCGACAACAATTTAAAAACGGAGGGAGTACAGTGTAACCTGCAAGCAGGGTTCTGACCTGTTAGTCAGGACAAAAACTTAAGAAAGAAGAGAGTCAACTAAACAAATAATTCTCTATAAACCTAAGTTGGGCACTCAGCAGCTTTCATTGGGCGATATCTGTTCGACCTTTTGCGCTGTAAATTTTTGTCAGATACTCCCACTTATAAGAATAAAATAAAAACATGCCACAATGTTAGTGGCGGCAACAACCACGAACAACAACTTAACAAACCAACTAACTACACTTATATATATACACTAATGCTGCTAATCTCCCTTTCTTTTCTGTGTCTGTGTGCGTACTTGCAAGCAAAACAGCACACAGATGTTTTGATAATCGTGTTGATGGGTCGGAAAGATGGGGATAGGTAGGTCAAGCTTGTCCAAAAATGGCAGAGATATCATTAACTGAGCGCTTTGTTCAGAAGCTGCGCTGCGTGCCATGCGTATTTGAGATGGAAAGAAGTAAGAAAATTTATCTGACCATGCACTTGGCACTGAAGAACTTAGATTTTCGGGGTCACTATCGGTCGAGCTCTCGTTAGTGCGCGGAAAATGGGAGCAAAGCAGGAAAAGCTAGGATCGATGGCAAAAAACATCGCTGTGTTAAAGGACGCGACCGCTTTCCGCGTCCCACCAAGCACCACCTAAGTATCGATCGGTTTCTTCATCCTCCTCCTCCTGCTTTTGCCTTTTCCATTCTTTATAAATTCGCACAAAGGTGCCTTTTTTTCCCTTGCGAAATCGGCCCCCAATTATATATGTTCGCTCCGTTTCCTTAACAGCCAGGACAAATGCTCAATACTATGCTTGAGATCTAGGTAGGATACTTAGTTGGTGGAGTAGTTAACTAGTAGAGTTATCAAAATTGGTGTCGATTAGTTGTGGGCGGCGGCAGATCACAAGTTTGATTGTTCTTTGGTACTGTGCGGCCGGGCCAAAAAGATGAATGAAAATATACGACTCGTTTCTCTGCTTTCAAAATGCCACTTTCCTTCAGTGTATATCTTCTGTTTTGTGAAAGAAAATAGAGATCTCAATTAAGAAAATATCGGCATGGCTGCCGGTCGAGAGCAATACCTGGGCAAGGTTTTTTACAATGCAAGTTAAAGCCGGTTACGTTCCACCCACAAATTTTCCTTGCCTAACCTTGCGATGCATGGTGCATGCGTACGTTCAGGACGTAAGTCATGCCAGCACGCATAGTATCTCGCGCCTTCCTGCTGCTTCCGGGCCGTGCTGCATGCATGGGAGACGGACGCTAGCACGACTCGCGGGGCTGGCATCGCTCACTGATGTTTGTTTGTCGGGTTCTGTATCGGTATCACACACGTTGCATGCGTGCCAGAACGTACGGTGTACAAGCGCATGAATCCGCCGGCCAGACCGTGCACCGGTCAGGCGATCGTATCGGCTCGTCTTCTTCACACAACTCCACTTCTTACACGTATGGTCCTGTTCAAGCGCATGAGTTGCGTGAAGTGAACAGAGCTATAAGCTGCCAAGTGCCACCACAGTGACCAAAGTTGCATGCAAGCTGTAGCTCGTAGTACTAGTACAGTCGTACGCCGACTGACACCGCGCGGGCGCATGCATGCATGCAGTACAAGACCAGCGGCCAAGCCGCGGTACCGCGACAAACAACCGAGCTCCACTTCTAGTAAGACGACAAGGTCCCGCAGGCTGGGGAAGCGAAAGGAATCCAACCAGCCAGCCCACCATGCCTGCCTCTGCCTGCCTCCTCGCAAAGCTTTGTTGCACACGAGCCACGCACAGTCACACGCACCGCGCGCGCTCTGCAGAGAGAGCAGGCAGTGCAAGGGCATGCATGCGACGAACCCATGCGATCGATCGAATGCGACGGCGCGGCGCGGGTCCCCCCCGTCCCCCACGGCTGCGCGCACCTCACCTGCGGTCGAGTCAGCCGCGCATCTTTCCATCTAGCCTGCCGGGGCCGCCCGGGCCGGGCCGGGGCGCGCGTCGCCGATCGATGCATATGCATGCTTTTGTTTCTGGCGGCCGGCCAGGAGCGCGCGGCCTCGCGCGCGATCGGTCGTACTACGTGGCGGGTGTTGCGCGCACGTCGTTTCGCGTCCTTCGTCGATGCCGCGGACGCGGACGGGTCGGGACTTGACGAGACGAGACGGGACGAGCCCATGGCGGCAGGCAGGCAGGCAGGCAGCGGCCGGGGAGGGCGCGCCTCTGGCGGCGTGCACGGCCGGCTGGTTCCCGGGTTCCCACCTCGGTTGCCGCGCGGCCAATCCCAACGGCCGCAAGTACGCGCGGAACCCGCTGCGGTGCGCTGTGCCTTCGTCCCGGAGCGGCCCGGGCCCCGCGCGAGAGCTACCTCGCGCAACAGCCCAAAGTAGAAATGGACAAGCTTCCAAGCCGTGCATGTAGCCGTCTGTTTGCATGCTGTCGTGTTGGTCTGCGTGTACCTACTACTACTACTACTCGTGATCGGTGATCGGAGATGCGCAGTGCGCAGTAGTAGAGGTGTAGTAGGCTCAAGACGGTTAATAGTAGTATGGATTTACCACTGAACTGGTGTGAGTTTATGTTCTTTGGTGACTGGGTCCAATATTGTCATACAGGCATTGCACAGTTGGTTCGAGACATCATTCAGTACTGGGAAAAGCTTGTGTATTCTTATGCACATTTTTTTATGCGTGCCTTGTTGCACATTAGACTCAGTCAACGAAGTACCCACAGGGGGGGAGCAATATAGTAGACTAGTGATCTATATAATTGTGTACTTGCAAGTTGCACATTAGCGCCCCTCTATATATCCTAACCGCAACCTTGTATACCATGCCACAAAAGATCAAATCAAAGGTGTGTGTGTGTGTGTGCGCGCGCGCAACCATGACACCGGAAAGAAAGCAAACGACGCACGATGGGGCACCACCAGCTTTCGATTTCACGTGGCCCAAAAGGTTCCGCTCTTTTCCTCGAGTCATTTTATAACAAAAGACGGGCCGCGGATTGGCCAGCGCCGTCTCCCACCAATAATCTCTCCTGTGCGGCCTCACATGGGAGGGTTATGGATGGACGGACACACACTAATAAACGGCGCGCAGCGGCACTAGTAGTCTTTGATCAATGGAACTATGGAAGGGAGATAAAAACAGCTGCCGAGCTGAGTGGTGTTGTGTGCAGGGGATGCACCATGCGTGGTCAAGCGCGCGCATCGCCTCACGAGGATCTAGACTTTACGTGGGCGTGTTCGGCGTTTTAGAGTCTAAAATTTAGAGGGGTTTAAACATAAAGAATCTTGTTTTAAATAAAGTTTAATTACAAAACTAACTGCAGAACCCCCCCTCTAAATCGCGAGACGAATTTAACAAGGGTAGTTAAGCCGTGATTAGACGATATTTACTGTAGCATCACTGTAGCAAAACATAGATTAATTAGGCTCATTAGATTCGTCTCGTAAAGATGTACCCATCTGTAAAAAGTTTTGTCATTAGACTTTATTTAATACTCCTAAATAATAAGATTCTCTTTAGAGTTAAATTTTAGAGGGGTCTAAACGGTGAAACGAACACACCCCTAGATTCTGGAATCTGGAAACAGCACGCGAGATTCCATCGGCATATGTTACGGGCCAGCAGCACTGCACAGCAGCAAAGCCAGCCAGCCCCTCTCGCCTCGCGTCGCCACTCGTGCCGTGTGTCAGGCACTCACATGCGTCGAAACTCAAAAAGGGAGGAGGGTTTTACTAGTGTCTCGAACTCGTCATGTCGTTTACCGGAAGCCGGCATGGCCCTCCCGGGGCCAAGCCTGTCTGATCTTGGTCTGGTCCGCCTGCTGCTGCCGTGGCTGCAACTGCGAGCGTGTAGCGGGGTGCTGTAGAGTACGTGATGGTGGTGCCGGCCCGTGTGTGTCTGCATGCTGCTAGTTCCAAGTCAAGGTTCAGCGGCGCATCATTGGTACTCAGGCATATGCTGTCCATATGGGCTCGCGGTAATGCAAGCCCTCCTCAAGAACCATATTTGCAATGTTAGCATGGTGACAGTTTCAGTTGCATCTGCTGCTCCTCCTCTTCTTTTGAGGTGCTGCTACTGTTCCTCGAGTTGTAGCATCAGTTGTCTATGGGTGGAGTTGCAAAGGAAACACAACTTCATATTACAAGACATGTTGTGGGTTTGTGCTCGGTTCGGCGCTTAAGAATGAAGAACCCGGAAAACGAGCTTTCCCGAGTACTGGGTTCAGCCTTGAAGATCGGAGATGCGCTCCGTTTCGTGTCGACAATATTTCAACAACTGCGCGTGAAGGTTCATATCAGCCCAGTGCTATGTGGACTCTCTCCACAGCCTGTAAATGTCACATGTGGATCCCAATTAAGGAATGGCTTTAGGACCGTAAACCGTGTAGATACTGGTCCAACAAAAGCAAACTATTTCGCGCCATGAGATAAGGCCAGCCCATATTACGGGCACATTTAATAAGGCCCATGTGTAACCTTCTGCTTCAAAGACGGGATTACCACCCCCATATATAGGCGTATGGGCTGCTAGAAATTCAAAAGCCGGCCCAGTGCTCCGTAGCGAGTTCTTCGCCGCTTCTTGCGCTGCACCTACGAGCCAAATGCAGGTGTCCAGTAAACTTCGGGGTTTTGAGCAGGAAAACGACGGCGATATGTTTTCCATCGCGATTGGCGAAGGCCAGGGACTCGACTTCGCGTGCGTTGTAAGCGGAGCTGCGTGAGATCATCATACCTTTTGCTTTTGTGGTCACTCCTCAGCAAGAAAACGATGGCTACAGAAGCCAAATGTGACTCCGGAGCCAGGCAGGACAGGCTAAAGGGGTCGGAGAACTACCTGTCGTGCGTGTCATGGCAGTTAACCTAATCAGACTTTTTCGCTTGACGACATTCCAAAGCAGAAGGCTCCAATTGCTCGTTCCAGCAGAAACTGTGTGGATCGTAGAAACCTCTACGCCTTGCCCTGTAGGTTAATTCGATCGCATCATGGTTACCTCCAAGAAATTCCTAATACTAACGCGATGATCCTCACTGAAGTGATCCCTTGGCTGGAGTAGCACACAACACAAGGCTCTTCAGCAAAAACTTGTGATAGGATCGTCACGTCCAACTTGCCGGAAATGAATTGCACTTCTAGAATTTGTTTGACTGCAAACAAAAACAGACGAACGAGTGGGCCTATCATCCCATCTCCATTTGCCGATGGCGGATTCCATCACTCCACAAATCCAGAGCCGGAGAGCGAGCCAAATAAGTTGGGCAGGCAGGCAACACTGGTCCACCTCCCCGGCGCCTTCCGCGACTTTGACGAACCTATACGAACTAGCTACAGATTCGGCCGATGTGAAAGCATCATATGCCCGCCGGACTTTGCCGGCCGATGCGACCGCCTTTTCCCTCTCATCAAATCCACCCATATCTTTCCTCCTACCAACAGAGCACCAAATGGCAGTGTGAAATGGTAGGACTTCCTAGCAATAGCAAGCACTACAAGTTCTTGTTCTGCTAGTGTAGTCCATTTTTTAAGAGGAAATGGTTTGTGCATGTTCCCATTTCTTTCTTCCTTGGCGTTTCAGTCAAGGATAAAGCAGCAGTGCCAGAGCCCGAACAGGTGTGTGCTTGGTTGTTAACGATGGAGATTTTGGCTAGGGATTTTGCACGCAAACGAAGGCAAGTTGCTGATTCTTTGGATAGAAGGAAGTGCAATGAAAATGTTCTCTACGAATATTATCATTTTTGCGAACAAAGCACGGTGATTTAGGATTTGTTAGACGAAATTCGCCAAAAAATATTTTTTCAGAATCGATGGCTCTTTATGTAGCATTATTGTTGGAGATAACATAGTGGTGATGGATATATGCGCTCGCAGAAACAGAGAAAGTGTGGGTAGGGATGGATACCTCATTATCTGTGGCCTCTCTTTATGCTCGTCTTTCACCGGCGACTTGGATGGGTAGATTAAAGAATTGCATCTAGTGGAGAGTGGAAGGTAAGGCCGTCGGATGCGGAGGAGATGAGGATTGGCTGGTCCGCCGTGAACATCAGGTCGTTTTCACGAGATAAGCTTGAGAAACGCTTGATGGGTTCGGCAATCCGGATACTTCCGAAGCAAATTGCTATATTCGAATAAAGAAATGAATGGGTGGATTGATTTGTTTGTGAATGTGCGTCCGGTTTAGTGCTTCCGTGTGCATTCTAACCAAACCTCTGGTAATAGTGGTAGGTAGATTAATACAGTAACTGATGACTAGTAGTAAGAGTATTGAAGTACAGAGAACTTGTACTAGCATGAATTACATACTGAACTTCTGACAGAGCATATAAAAGTTATGAACATTTCCAACTTCTTGTGGTTTATACCTTAGCTGGGACTGATAATAACTAGTGCTACAACAGCTCGGAGTATGGACACGGCAGCTATATGAATCAACTGGGACTGTTTCAAACGTGGCTGGAGATTATAGTACCTTAGCTAGTTTGCAACAGTTGCCAGCAGCAGTAAATTTCTTCAGCTTTGCCTAGACACGCATGTTGCAACAGTCTGATGCCACCATCATAATCATCTTTTGCAACAAGAGACAAATGGAAGGAAAAAGGCACAAGACTACTGCTCAGGTCAGTAGGTCACAACGCACAAACAACCCATGCAGCTATGCAAGACGAGAGCGATACATATCATTGCAGCAATGATCACATAAGCGATTTAAAGACATGCAAGTAGTTTACATAAGCTAGAGAAATTAAGCTTCAACAAATAATAACACTGGATTACACATTCTCGACTGGCCGTGCCGTTAAAAAAACAACCGGCAGCTCAACCAGGAGATCATCACGTAGTACGTACTACATCACAACACTGCACGACTTATACTAGCTAGTTGATGCTACTGGCAGCAGCCATGGCCGACGTCTAAAATGCCGTCGAGCCATTGGAGCTGCAAATTTCCAAATGAAAATTACATAGCTATATTAAGCTGACTGAATCTTGCTAGTAGTAGTAGTAGTAGTTCAGTTGATCGTTGTTCATGAGAGGATGGAGTCCCAGTCGATCTCCCAGGACGGGTACTTGCGCAGGTGGAACGCCTCAGTCTCATCCCACGGCGCCTCCGTGAAGTCCAGCTTCGCCATCTCCGGAACGGGCGGCGCCAACGTCGGAGAAGGTGGGGAGCCGGCGGAGACCGACTCCTCCTCCGACGACGACGACGCCGAGCACTTGGGTGAGTCGGGCGGGGACGCGGCGGAGTCGGAGACGGGTGAGCTGGCGTTCTTGGAGGAGGACGAGCCGGAGAGGGACTGGCAGATGGCGGTGAGCTTGGCGTCGACGGAGGCGTGGAGCGGGCCCGCGAGGTGCGCGCCGCCGCGGCGGAGTGAGGGGAAGTTGAGCCGCGCCATGTCGCCGCGGAGGCGGAACGCCGCCTTGTCGTAGGCGAGCGCCGCGTCCTCGGCGGTGTCGAAGGTGCCGAGCCACAGCCGCGTCCGGTTCTTGGGGAGGCGGATCTCCGCCACCCACTTGCCCCAGTGGCGCTGCCGCACGCCGCGGTACAGCTTCGACTGCGCCGCCGCCAGCGCGCCGCGCGGCGGCGACCCGGACTGCTTCATCGGCTGCGCCCGCGGGCCCAGGAACGCCGCGTGCAGGCCCCTCTGCTGCTGCTGCTGCTGTACCAAGAACTGGGCCTGGATCTGCTGGATCTGGGCCGGGCCGAGGTGGGTCAGGCCCATTGGTCCTGTCATGCTTGACGCCGCCGAAGCAGCATATGGCGAGGAGTAGAGCGGTGGAAGCTGCGAGAAAGAAGAAGAGGAGGGGGCGGTGGTGGGAAGAGGCGGCGTGAAGGAGGAGGCGTAGGAGGGTGTAGGCATGTAAGAATCTTGGGTCATGGAAGAAGAGTAGTAGTTGTAGGGGGAGGAAGAGCTAGATGAGGAAGCACTCGGTATAAAAGGTTCGAGTGCTTTCATGAGCTCCTGATCCGAAGCTGAGGCGATGTGGTGTGTGCTAGTATTGTACTTGTACATATCTATGGCTGCGGCCATTAGGACTAGATGGAAGCTCGGATGGAGCTAGAAGGCAGTGGAGAACTAAAAACAGGAAGAAATAAAAGTAGAAAAGTTTCGAAATCAGCCCTGTTTCTCAATAAAAGTAGAGAAACAAGGTGGTTTTGAGAGGAAAAAAAAAACAAGAAAAAGATGAACGAGAAGGGTGTTGTAAAAGAACCCTTTCGAAGGCTGAAAAGCGGCAAGAATCCAGAAGAGAAAAAAGGTTCTCTGGATCTCTGTTCCTCCTAGGAGAGCTGATGAAGGTGAGAAAACATCCAAACCCAAGAACACAGCTTCTTTTGATCTAATAATCCCAAAAGAAGAGCCTTCTTGAACCGGACCTTTTCTTGTGTAAGTCCGTGCCTGCTGCTAAAAAGATCAGAGTTCAGAGAACAAACCTGTCGCTGCGTCGTCGATGACTTGCTCGGATCGCTCAACCTCACCGTGGAGTGGGGTGGGATGTGGCTTGGTGTTCTTGGTGGGAGTGGTGGGGGTGGGGTTGAGGCGTCTCTCTGGGGAAGAAGAGGCTTCACGGCCTGGGCTTTATATAGTGCCAAGCCAGAGGGAAGTCCCGGAGAAGCGAAGCGAGCATCCCTTCCTCGCTGTTCATCGCGATTGCCTCTCCCCGATGGATTAGTACAGAATGATTCGATTATTTTGACTAAACAATGTTATGTGGAATAAAATGTTAAAAATGGGCATGCCATTTGGAAGCGAGCTGGTTACGTCGTCAGCCCACGCAAGGTAGCACGCGCGAATGACAAGTTGCAGCCAGTCAGCACCTGCCACGTGTATATGCAGGGGCCCACTTTCTGTTCCGCGAAGGTGGAAGCTTGTGATTGGAGGTTGGTGGGCTGGATTGACTTCGGAATGGTGGCGCCCTTTGTTCGCTGGAATTTGGCTTTTCGGTTGCGCCAAGAGCAAGCTTAATAAAGAGTTTTATATGTTCAAGAGTTTTTGTTGCTGGTTAGTTTAATCTACTATTATAGTCAAGCGTTCTTGAGATAAAAACAGCTATAACTAGTATATTGAAGTTGCATGCGTGTATCTGTCATTCTCGAAGGTACCTCATTTCAGCTTTCATTTTAGATTGAAGGCGCTTCATTTCATGATTTTCCTAGAAAACGGCACCAAACTTGTAAATTTTGATAGACTACATGTAGCGAACATGCAGCCTGTTCGTTTCGCTGCAGCTGCGGCTGCAGAAAAATAACTGCGAGCACTGTAGCTGCTGCTGAAAATACTGTAGCTGCTGCTGAAGAAATAACTGCGAACACTGTGCTGCAAAGCAGCGAGACGAACACGCTGATGTATATTTTGATAGACTATATTTAGCAAACTTGTAAATTTTGATAGACTACATGTAGCGAACATGTATATTTTGATAGACTATATTTAGCAAGCGCGTAAATTTTAGACTATTTAACGAACTTTGACCGCAGAACTTTGCCTCTCTCTTTTTTCTCCTCTCCATTCAACGCGGTACTGGTGATGTTACTTTCAAATCAACAACGAATGTGTGAAACTATGAATCGGTATATAGTAGAAACAAATTTTGAGTTTGGAACCTCCTTGATACGGGAGCTGACGAGCTGTGGGCGCCATTAATTGATTTAGACATCAAAAAGGACAAGTTTGAATGGCAGCTCCTAAATTACTTCCTCCGTTTTTTTTACTTGTCACTAGATTTTAGTGTAGCAATTTTGACCTTCTGTTTTTTTCTATAAAATTTGTGCATACACGTGAATCTTTTATATCATTAGATATGTCATAAAACATACTTTACTAGCATTACATGTTTCTACACATCTGTGTAATTTTTTCAGAAAAAGACGTCCGGTCAAAATTGCTACAGTAAAAGGTAGTGACAAGTAAAAAAAAAACGGAGGAAGTATATCGCAAATTGCAGGTCCTAGCGACGTACAAATGTACAATTCACGAGATTTATTATTGGCTAATCATGTTCCTCAAGTCTTCACGGCCACGTGATGGTATAGTAAGGAGTCCCTCTCCCGTTCAAAAAAAAAGGGAGTCCCTCTCATAACGTAAGTATTATTCAAATCTTATGGTGTATAATCAAGAAAAAAACAAACTTCAAGCAATTCGTTGAACGGTAGTGGCTCCTGAACAAATTTTGAGTTTGGAACCTCTTTGGTACAGGAGCTGATGAGCTGTGGGTGCCATTAATTAATTGATTTTGACATAAAAAAGGACAAGTTTGAACGGTAGTAGCTCCTGAATTATATCGCCAAAATTGCAGGTCCAAGCGACGTGCGACTGACTGTACAATTCAAGAGTTTTATTATTGGCTAATCATGTTCAAGAAGTCTGCACAGCCACGTGATGGTATAGTAAGGGGTCCCTCTCATTGCGTAATTTGTTCAATACTTATGGTGTAGAGTTAAGATAAAAACAAACTTCAATCAATTCGTTGAGAGCAACACAAGTAGAAAAATATGGCGAGACGAAGAAATTTTTCAAAACTTTTGCTGGCTCCAATCGACTTCCCTGCGGGCCGATGACCGAGTCATCCCTGTTGGCAGGTTCTAGTTGGTTCTGCCATTAGTCCGCTGATGGCAATGTTGATCCATGTCGCAAGTTGAGGGATGCACAAGTGTTACGGAAAGAAGAAATTTGTTGCTTGAACCGGTGAAACAGCACATCAAGGATGCAAATGCGTGTGAGGCACATTAATGCGTCCATGGAAATAAAGGCAATCGCGGCATGCTGCGGAATAAATAAGCTGTGTTCGCCCGGACAGGGCAGTGCCGACTGCTCCATCGGTGACTTCACACTGACTGCCTGCCGGAGAAAAGTGCTGTTGCCCGATGCGTGCAGCAACGTTTCGACAAAGAAATCGCGTCCAGGAACTCGAGAGCGAAAATGGCCACGAGTTTTGCCCCGGATAAACGGGCAAGACGAGCGCAAGTGCATCGACGCTGCGATTCTGGGCCAAGCAAATCAGCAAATATCTGAAGCAAGTTGAGCGACGCGAACGTCCGCGGCGAGGGCACGCGACGTTGACACGGCTCGCAGGGGGTGAGACGGAGATGGCATGGCATGGGGATGCGAGGTGCCCCAACCCAAGGATCGGAGCCGGAGAACCCCGAGACGCCGAGGCGGTCCGTGTGGGCGAGCTCGCGCGACACGACGCGACGCGACGCGACGCTTGCCCCTCGTTTCGGGTGGGTGGTCAATGACGCGAGCAGAAATGGAACGCCAGAACTGCACGAACCGGGCGCGCTCTGTGTCGGCAGCGCGCGCCCGCGTGTGTGTGTGGGCGCGCGCGGGTGCACGTCTGCCTGGCCGCGCGCTCGCGGGAATCTGCGCGTTTCCGGCAAGTGAACCGACGCATTTCACCCGGCCGTTGCCGTGCCCGGCTCGTCTCGCACAAGCTTGCCAGTTGCTCCGGGTGGGTGGCTGCCTGCCCGAAAGAAGCACCGACGGAAAAGTTGTGGTTGCATCCGCATCGCGAGAGATGCATTGTCGCACACCCTGTTCTTTGCTCGGTGGTGAATTTTGTGGCCTCACTTGCACCACGGACCGGGTGGGTGAGATAACAAAACTGTGGTGATGTACGGCATGAACTATCGACCACGGATTCAAAAAGTTCAGGTAACCTTACATTACCATAACCATGACCGGCCTGGAGCTAAACTCCAGGCCTGGCCTAAATCTGGATGTGACATGTTTGTATCTTGCAGTTGTTCGAGTTCAAGATGAGGCGAACCAGTCAGGAGAAGCCTCTGGAACTGCAACTTGCAAAGAAGTTGACGCCAAGCACCATTAGTATAATAGCATATCTACATCAACGAACACAAGAGGCTGGCGTTGGCGACTAACCAAACTCGTTAATCAAAGATATCCCTTGGAGTTGATCTAGGAGCTAGCGCTGATCAAGAAGATAGAGTTGATAAACACTTGAAAACTGCGTCACCATCTCGTTCTCGGTGAGCTAATCCTGCTCTGTAATTTTGAAATGTGTGGACACCAGAACTCCCGACTCCTGATGGTGTCAATCGAGCGCTCACCAATCACTAGTACCCAGCACCTGATTACCTGAACTGCTAGACGGTTTGGTATACTACTGCGTCGTACTACTAATGTATACATACTCCTAGTATCAGAGGGCAGATACAGCTGTGGATTAGTGATCGGACGGAGAAAAGAAACGGTTGGAGTGGAGGTGGATGGCAGGTGAGAGCGGGAGATGGAGGGGGTGTTCGGCGCATGGGGGTCTAAATTTTAGAGGGGTTTAAACTTTAGACAAACTATATTAAATAAAGTTTAATTACAAAACTAACTACAGAACCCTGGTCTAATTCGCGAGACGAATCTAATGAGGGTAATTAAGCCATGATTAGATGATGGTTATGTAGCATTACTGTAGCAAAACATAGATTAATTAGGCTCATTAGATTCGTCTCGTAAAGATGTACCTATCTGTAAAAAAGTTTTGTCATTAAACTTTATTTAGTACTAGATTTTCTTTGTTTAGAGATCTCTAAAATTTAGCGTAAAAAAAACGAACAGGCCGGAGACACGGAATGGAATAGAGATAAGCCACTAGGATTCCGGTTCAGCTCCGCGTGCAGCACCAAATCATTGGATTCACATCGTTTTTCGATGGCTTGCCACTTTTTTCGCTCTCTTTTCTCCTACACGCACGCCCACGCGCCGCAGCTCCGGACCTCTCCTCCGTCTTCACGTATCAGCTTATCAGGATATCAGCCTTGCTTTACACATGCACAAATTCTGTCGGCGATCATTTCTCTCTACACAACTAAAGAGCGTGAGGGGAGTGTCCTAGCAAGAAAGGAGAGGAAGAATACTCCATGTCCGTGTTACTTGTAGTCTGAACTTCAGAACTTGGGCCGGCAGTGAATGCTTATCGGAAGAAAAGTAGAAAATCGCTTCGGAGAGCTGCAAATGCGTATAAAACTGAAGAATGGTACAGCTAGCCTATTTTTACAGTCTTACAGAGGGAAGCCCTGCTGGAGATTAATAACAAAGAGAATATGACAGCCACTAGAAGTGCGGGAGATTACATGAGAAATGATTTTAACGCTGCTTCGGAGTATGATCATGAAAAAAT
Organism: Eragrostis curvula; assembly: GCA_007726485.1. Taxonomy (NCBI): domain Eukaryota; kingdom Viridiplantae; phylum Streptophyta; class Magnoliopsida; order Poales; family Poaceae; genus Eragrostis; species Eragrostis curvula. Next base: position 6,988,770 of record CM017439.1, on the reverse strand, counting down.
ATTTTAACAAAGAGAATATGACAGCCAGTAGAAGTGCGGAGCAATGCAACCCAAATCCTGAAAGCTCCCTTTTACTCCATGGTGGTCAATCTTCGTTAGTCAAAAAGGTGTGGGTCCTCGTGAAGAACTCCCTTGTACTCCAAGCGATCCGGACTGCCCGGCCAGTCTGATACGAATGATGTGGACGCTAAGGGCCGTGATTGTCGATGCAATCAGCAAACCAGTCATTTTCTCTGCAACAAAAAATTACATTTACACTGTTTCGATTGGTGAGTGGCACTTTTTGAATTGATTTGATCAGTGAACGTTTCTGAAATCGCTACGGGGACATCTTCTGAAAGAAATGAGTTTTGTGGTGATTTGGTTCCCGTGGAACCCCGACCAGGCATCTCGCCTGACACATCTGGCTGGTGCGTGTGATTGTGTCATACGAGCGCTGGAGCGCATCACATTTTGACTGGTTGCCTCCACGACCCGAGTCCTGGAACGCGGCTTCTGCGCCATGGCGTGCATAAAGAGCTCGCCACGCCACTACGCCACCAACCAACCTCCCCATTGAACAGAGGAAGCAGACGGCTCAGTGCCCCAGTTCGTGTGGCGGTGGCACCCATGAACTCCTGTCTGCCTCTCGTTTTGGCTTCGTTCAGGTGCGGCGGTCGCATGGAGTAACACCACTGTCTCCTCTTCCTCGCTCATCACCGAGGCTTGAATTCAGAGAGAAGAGTTAGCCCTCACGATGCAGTGGGTACCGAGTAGAGTGCCATCCGGATCCTTATAAGATATTGCGCCGCGTGCACGCATGCGCACCTGTATGCTCTCGCCCAGCGCCGTTTGTTCGCTCGCTCGTTCACTGTAATGCCTCTTGCTGGACTTCTGAGAAACATTAAAAACAGAGAAATTTATAATCCAAAATAATAGCCATTAGTTCTTCAAAACTAAAACTAATGGCCATTAGTTTGAGAGCACTTTAGTAATTTTACTATTAACTAAATAATTTATTTTTTGTTCAATAATAATGAACTAAATAATTCAACTCTAACCGGCTAACCCTAGAAACTATAATAATGAACTAGATTGATGGACAACATGAATTGATCAAATTAGATTTTTTAATAAAAAAAATACTATTACAAGTCTATCACACTTTATTTTCCGATATTACCCTTGCTAATGGTCATTAGTAGTAGATTTTCGATATTATCTAGACCGTCGGATCAAACTAATGGCCATTAGTTTTGAGAAACTAGTAGTCATTATTTTGGACCGTAAAACTGCTTAAATAGAGAAAACAAAGAGTTGAGTACTTGACAATGCGACTTCTGATTATATTGTTTACTCCGAATCCAGTCCTTGACAATGCAAGTTCTGAAGATTGTATACTCCGAAGAACTGCAGCAGATGCTCACGTTCGGGGTGCTGCTTATATAGGTTTGCAGTTAGCGAGCAGTTAGCCTCGTGACGACGATGCTCTTAGAGCAATCATTCATAGGATTCCTCCGGTCTGGTACAAGTTTGCTGCTTGTTGCTTCAAGGTTGCCACATAGACAGCTCAGATTAGCGTCAGATTATAGAAGGCTATGACCTGATTTCATTTTGGGAAAGTATGACCGGATTTTCATTTTTGGAGGTTGCCATGTGGCTGAAAAGTATGACCGATTTCATTTTTGGAAAGTATGTTGAAGAACCAAATCATGGAAGAAACTTCCTATCTTCGCGTGGAAACATTAAAACTTCCTATTTTTTATTTATTTTTAATTTTACAAATCAAAGGCTGAGATCGATTTCTAACTCTTGCACCATAGGGTGCAAGACTTGAGAGGAGGGACTACCGTAACACTGCCCTTATAGAATTATTACACTGCAAACTCCAGAGTCTCTGACTTGTTCCCTTTCATATTTGTTGGCAGCTGGAAAACCACTTATGTCGTCGCACATGGTTTCTATTGATTTACAACATCATCATATGTATAATCGAGAATCATGGTAGTTGACTCATATGCTGATCAACGATCTTATTTTATTTTTATTCAGGATCAGGAACTAGGACGAGCTAATGAGTACAATCCCTGGCTCTCCAGTCCCCCTCCCTCCTCCTTTCAAAAATTGCAGGGCCATGTTCTTTCCCCCCATGCACACA